>OZ038452.1:20240904-20840904 GCA_964036195.1 Sphaerolaimus hirsutus | reverse complement strand
CCAGCCGACATGCAAGTGTTGAATTGTTGCAAATGTTGTAATTTTGGTAAAAATATTGCAGAACGTGCAACGTAAATCCAGGGCCGGAATGAAGTATGCGTATAAAAAGTGTCACTTGTCAGCAATCTTTCAATTGGGATCTGAACTAGTTGACATTCGGTGTCGTTGTCCGTTCGGTACCGAAAGAACGTTCAAAATGCCGAACAACCTGAGTAGAAGCGGCCCTGCCGCCCGACCTCCTGCCAACGACAGACTCATCCACGGCGGTCATGTGTCGAACCCTGAGCGCAGCGTCGATCACGTGTTGCGGCGGCACGCGGGCGGGGACGCGCGGTCGCACGCCCAACATCTCCTCGGCCAGCTCGGCGTCCACGTCGCAGCTCATGCCGCGCACGCTGTACTTGCCCTCGGCCGCGCGCACGTTGTGCGCTTCCGGGCCCTGTGTACGATAGATTTGGTAAACATTCAACGTCTGTCTTTTTACCAGACAAATAACCAAATTTGAAACTTTGCAGGGGTCTAGCGTGAGGGGGTGGCAGGGATGTTTCCGGGATTTTTGGCATTTTGGCTACGGATGGCACTATTACAACTGATTTTTGCATCAAACGCCAAAATTACTGGTAGACATGCACTTTGTGTTTTCATTTTTTTTTGTATTTTCACTTATAGATTGACAATAAGGATTGCTTTCATTTGTTCTTAGGTCATTTTAGTGGTAGACTAGGGTTCCAAAAAATCGTTTTAAACGCCTTCACATTCAAAAACTTGTTTTCAAATTAAAATCAGTTTTTAAAATTGTCCAAAATGGGGGTATGGAACAAAATAATGTTTATGTTAGTGTCACATATTTTTGTTAACTGTCACCTTTTTGAAAAAAAACACTGTTTTTTAGGCGCCTTTCACACTGAAACTGTGACGACAAAAAATGCAATTTTTCAGCCATTTTTGTTGGATGCATATGAAATATTCTACATGTGTGAAGCATCAATCGATCATAACTTGATCAGCCCCACTGCCTAAGACAAACATCAAATTATATACATTGTGTGTTCATGCACACTAGATCACACTTTTTTTGTTGTTGGAGGCTGTTGCTGATTCGTTCAAGGGGCGTTGTCGGCGGCCTCGTTAAAGGGGCCGGCGATAACAAATCAGCGACTACCTCCGACAACAAGAAAAAAGTGTGATCTAGTGTGCATGAACATGCAATATATATATAATTTTATGTTTGTCGTAAACAGTGGGGCCGATCAAGTCATGATCGATTGAGGCTTCACACATGATAAATATTTCATATGTATCGCACAACAATGGCTGAAAAATCGCATTTATTGTCGTCACAGTTTCACAGTGTGAATGCTTTCTTAAAAACCAGGTGGTTGTAAAAAGCCTACCAGGTTGTTGTAAAAAGCCTTTTTTCATCCCTATACCCAGTAATATATAACCACAATACACCTAGTAGGGCTAGGGTTGGAAAAAATCATTTTTTTAAACGACTTGATTTTTTCTTAAAAAAATGTAAAATCGCCCAAAATAAGGGTATAGAGAAAAATGTGTATGTTAAGTGCCAGACAATGTATCGTAATGCCTACTGTGATCATATTTTGACTGTGGAGTCATGGGATAGCATTATAAGCAGTGATTTCTCTCAAAAATATCTATTTTTATTTTGACTTATTATGTATATCACATTTTGACGAATGTTCGTGACTTCAAGTGAAGTTCAGCATGAAATAGTGCCTAAATATTGTTGTATTTACTGGCAATTGTTTGATATACCTGTATATGTTGACCCATAACCATATCTGGGAGCATTTAAAAAATAACGTTTTAAATTTTAAAACGTTTTTTTAACAATGTTTTTTTCTAAACAGGGTCATTAAAAAACGTTTTTTGGCCATCCCTACTCCACAGTCGAATGGTCCCGCACACACTAGTTGACATCAACACCAAATGTAAACTGGTTCTGATCCCAATTCCAAGCTTGCTTTTGATTGAACGTCATTCATTGCCTCGTCAGCAAGCTTCGAATTGGGATCGGAACCAGTTGACATTTGGTGTCAATGTCAATAAGTGTTTGGGCCCATTATAACCACCAGGGGTCTTGAATGGGAGGGTTGGGGGGGTAACCCACCCCCCACACCGCTCAGCTATCTATCTATCCCAGAGGCAAAATTTTGGGCTACTACCCCCAAATCGCTCAGCTATCTACCTATCTGGAGCGATTTTTGAGAAACTATACCCCAATTTTCACTCATAATCACTATTTTTCATACCTTTTTATAGATTTTCACCTCCAAAATACTAGTTGTTGGTAGGGTTGGAAAAAAACGCGGTTTTTTTAACTCGATGTTTTTTTAAAAAACAACAACGTTTTTTTAAAATAAAAATAGTGATTTTAATAAAAAAGTCATTTTAGGTCAAATATGTCATCATATATAAGTACATTTTTAAGCTATCATTGGCTCTCCATTACACTTTTTACTTTTAAAAAGCCCTGGTTTATTGAAAAGGTCCAAAGCGTTCGTGGGGTTCAAGTTGTAGAAGGAAAAGGGAATCATTAAAACAGTGAAAAAGACTAAAAATAGGCATATAAGTACCGCGCGTAAAATAGTTAAATAAGCGCGCATAGATAGCTGGAGCGTTTGGGAGCCCCCACACCAACTCCGTACTAAACCTAGGGTTGGAAAAAAACGTTTTTTAACGCCAGGTTTATTATTCTAAACGTTTTTTTATAATAAAAAAACGCTGTTTTTTAAAAGCTCCCAGATATGGCCCTGGGTCAAAACATATAGGTATATCAGACAGTGGCAATACTCTGTGATGTTATATATGACCATATAATGGCTGTTGAGCATGGGATAGCATTATAAGTGGTGATTTGTGTCAAAAATATCCATTTTTCTGTCAATACGTTCGTATATCGCCTTATAGTCAAATGTCCGTGACTTCAGGTAAAGTTTGGCACGGAATAGTGATGAAACAAGGTTATAAAAGGAGGTTGTTACTTTGGGAGTGAAGTTACACACTAGGGTTGGGAATTTCAAAATTTTCGGTTCCGGTTCTCGGTTCCAAAAGATTTCGGTTCGGGTATCGGTTCTCGGTTCCTGAAAATTTTCGGTTCCGGTTCTCGGTTTGGTTCTTAAACTCGGTTCCGGTTCGGTTATTTCGGTTCTAAAATGCTCAAAATTTCGGTTCCGGGTAATAAAATAACCGGGTATCGGGTAATAATCGGCTGAACAACAGAAAAACAACATACCCAAGTTTAGATGTGTGAGTAGGTACATTGGTTGGATATTTCATACTACAGGAGCATATCACAGCTTATTTTTTCATGGTAGAATGCAGAAATCAGAGTTGTTATAAAAATACTGGTATTTAAAAAAGTGTAAAAGCAAACATACGTTTTCTCTACTCGCGTACTTTCAAAAAGTACACGAGTAAATGAGTACTGGTATTTTTTTCTGCAGGAAACGTAAATGTATTTATGTAGTACGCAAGTGAGTACGCGTATTATTTTGAGTACAAACATAAAAAACTTTTGCCAACTACAGTTAAAACTGCCACAAAACCAATGAAAACTACTACCAGTGATAATGTGTATACTGCAGCGACATTACACCTTACTAGGGTTGGAAAAAAATCAATTTTTTTAAACGCCTTGATTTTAAAAAAATAATCAATTTAAAAAAAATTGATTTAAAAAAAAATTAAAATCAGATTTTTTAAAATCACCCAAAATGGGGGTATAGAGACAAAACATATGTATGTTAAGTGTCAGACAATGTATTGTTATGTCTATTGTGGTCATATTATGACTGTGGAGTCATGGAATAGCATTATAAGCAGTGATTTCTTTCAAAAACATCCATTGTATGTCGACTTATTATGTATTTCGCCTTTTGTTGAATGTTTGTGACTTCAAGTGAAGTTCAGCATGGAAAAGTGCTTAAATAAGGTTGTAAGAGAAGGTTAATACATTGACAGTGATGTTACACACCGTAGAAGTATGTGGGAGCACATTGGTTTGATATTATATACTACACTAGCATATCATGGCTTATTATTACATGGTAACATGAATAAATGGACGATTTTACACTAAAAATGTCCCAAAACCCATGAAAACACCACAAATGGTAATATGTATCAGAAATTGCGCGCTTGCACGCAAAAAAATGCAAAATA
Organism: Sphaerolaimus hirsutus; assembly: GCA_964036195.1. NCBI lineage: Eukaryota > Metazoa > Nematoda > Chromadorea > Monhysterida > Sphaerolaimidae > Sphaerolaimus > Sphaerolaimus hirsutus. Next base: position 20,836,716 of record OZ038452.1, on the reverse strand, counting down.
CCTAGTGCAAGTCTACCAGAAATTTTGCCTTTTGATTTTTTTAAATCGAAATCAGTTTCCACCCTTCGATTTTTTTCAAAAAAAATCAGATTTTGTTAAAAAATCAGTAAAAAAAATCAAGTGCCAACACTACACTTTACAATGAAATCTACCATATCCCATCTGAATAAATGAACATACATAAAAAATTTCATTATATTTATCAAAGCAATTTGATAAATATGATGAAATTTTTTTATGTTTGTTCTTTTATTCAGGTGGGATATGGTAGATTTCATTGTAAGGTGTAATGTCGCTTGAGTATATGTGAAATTAAATGCTCCCACGCAATCATTTTGCAAACAGATGAATTTTGCAATTCTGAACACGCACCAAGATGTTCAGCTGCTGTTTAAAGGCTTAGATGTAGGTGTTGAAAAACGCTGTTTAAAAACTTTTAAGATTCCTAGAAAATTTCGGTTCTTTCGGGTATTTACTTCGGTTCCGGGTATAAGTGCCGGTTCTCGGTTCCGGTTCGGTTCTCAAGCTCGGTTCCGGTTCTCGGTTCCAAAATAGTGCTCGGTTCTCGGTTCGGTTCGGGTCGGTTCGGTTCCCCAACACTATTACACACTGTGGAGGTACATGAAAGCACATTACCTCAATATTATATACTACACCGACATATGACGGCTTATTAACCCATGGTAGCATATATAAATGGATACTTTGATACTAAAAATGCCACAACCAATGAAAACAACCACCAATGTCAATTTGTGTGTGAAATTGCGCGGTTGCGCGCAAAAATATTGCAAAATACCTAGTGCTTAGTACTAAAAATTTTGGTCGATGTTTTTTTAATAAAAAAAACATTTCGGACATCATGTTTTTTTTAAACGTTTTTTTAAATAAAAAACGTTTTGAAAAAAACATCGGCCAACCCTAGTTGTTCGTCCTATTTACCTATTTTTAGTACTATGTGAAGGGTGTGCTTCCAAAAGTACCGATCTACAAAAAATCGATTTTGAGATAATCGCAATTGAAAGTTTGGAGTATGCAATACCCATACATGGGTATTGGGTATGGGAATTTTGGGTATGGGTATTTCGGCCATATTATTGGGTATCCACATGCATGGGTATAATCATTGTTTATACATAAACACCTTCCCGGACAAGTTCACCACCCATTTTTTTATTTCACTTCAGATGCAATATCTCTGGCTATGGTAGTGGTATAAAGCTAATATTTGGTGGGTATATTGTCCTAACACCCCGCTACTCCGTATCAATGGGGGAAGGTGCGGCGACTCACTACAGGGAGGGTCGCCCTATATGCAAACATTTTTTGCGGCTTTTTTGGTGTCCCAAACAAGTTAACCACCCACTTGAGTATCTACACCAGGAGGGCCATATCTCCAGTTGTGACGGTGATAGAAAGCTGTAATTTAGGGGTTGCCTTGCAAACAACCCCCTTTCACAATAAACCAGTGGGTGGCCGCCAACGACCCACTGCAGCATTGGTCGCCACTTATAAAGTTGTTCATTTTTTACAAACAACCCAAGTCTCCCAAACAAGTTCGCCTCCCAACTGCATTATAAAAAAGTGTTGTGAGAACAAACCTGATATAAAATTTAATCAGATTTGAACCTTAGTTCTACTCATAAAAAAGTTTCCAGTGGGGCACCCACCCTGTCCCATAAACAGCATGCTGAAAATTTCACTTTAAACCAATTTTTTGTTTCATACATAAGAAGTTGGTTTACAAAGTTCACTAGGGGAGGGTCTAAGGTCCAAAGTTATGTAAACAACATAACCTCTAAAATGCCTGCATAACGAAATTTATTTGGGGTGAATGAAAAAGTGAAAATTTTATCAAATTTTGTTCCTGTAATGTTGTGATTATGACATCATAATATTCACACCAAATAAATTTCCTTATGGATGCATTTTAGAGGTCATGTTGTTTACGTAACTTTGAACCTTGGACCCTTCCCTAGTGAACTTTGTAAACCAACTTTTGAAGTGTGAAACAAAAAATTGGTTCAAAGTGAAATTTTTGGTCTGCTGTTTTTGGGACGGGTGGGTGCCCTACTGAAAAAAATTTTAAGGAGCAGAACTAGGGTTCAAATCCGACTGAATTTTTATAATAGGTATGTTCTCACAACATTTTTTATAATGCAGCTGGGTGGCAAACTTGTTTGGTACACTTGGGTTGTTTTGAAATAAATAACAAATGTACATGCAGCAACACGTATCATAGTGGGTCGCTGGCAGGTACCCCACTAGTGTACTGTAAGGGGGGGTTGTTGGCAAGACATCCCCCAAATTTCAGCTTTATACCAGCCTCACAACTGGAGATATGACCCTCGAAGTGTAGCTAATCAAGTGGGTGGTGAACTTGTTTGGGACACCAAAAAAGCCAAAAAAATTGTTGCATATAGGGCAACCCACCCTGTAGTGAGTCGCCCCACATCCCCCCATTGAAGCAGAGTAGGGGGGTGTTACAACTTTATTTATTCAAAGTTTCAGCTTTATAACACCCCCATAGATGGAGATATTACAGCCGAAGTGAAATTAAAAAATGGGTGGTGAACTTGTCCGGGAAGGTGTTTATAACACTAGCTATATAACATTTAATCAATCGTATTTTTTGTAGTACAGTACATTTTAAAGGAACAAATTGGTAATAGCATGTAGATCGGTACATTTTAAAGCACAAAGTCAGATAGATGTAGATCGGTACTTTTACCCATAGTAAAAAAGCACAAATTGAGTTTTTGCTGCTGATGATGCCGAGCTGACATCTGTACTTTTAGAAGCACAAAAAATAAAGTGCAGATCGGTACATTTAGAGGTACAATTTTTAAGAATGTGTGTAGATCAGTACCATTAAAAATACAAAAGCTGAAAAAGCTTGTAGATCGGTACTTTTAAAATTTCAAAAACTGTATTTTGCGATTTTTTTGCTTTTTTCGACCCCCCATATCTCAAAATTGAATTTCGCACCCCCCACATATTAGATATTTTTTTGAAGCGCATTTTTATGGGGACCCCAAAAATGGTCCTAACTCAAATTTGAAAAATTTGTAGATCGGTACTTTTAGAAGCACACCCTTCATTTGCTCTTGTATACCCATTTTGAGCGATTTTACACCTACTTTTAACAATTGTCCACCTACTTTTAACAATTGTCCCCCTTTTCTTCCTTCTACGCCCTGAAATAGCCTATAGATCGAACCACCACAACACCGCCCCAAAATTTTTTCCAGCTATCGATCTATCCCGAAGGCCGCTCAGCTATCAATCCAACCACTCGGAGGGTCAAAATTCAAGATACCCCTGATAACCACAATAAATTATGTGACACTTAACATGTAGTTTTTTGCTCTATACCTCCAATTTATTTATGATTTTGAAAACTCTGAATAAAAAAAATCATTTTTATTGTCTGTGTTTTAAAAAATCAAGGCATTTGGAAAAAAATTGATTTATTCCAAAATGTCTAAATGAAAAATAAGGACACCAAGAAAAGCAACGCCACCAAATATTCAAAGTCCAGTGACTACCCACCCCAGCAGCCGCAAGAAATGTACCTTTTCCGTGTGGACGAGATCGAAGATGACGCGCTCGGTCCGACCCAGAGCAGTGATGCGCACCAGCGGAGTCGGACGCACAATCGCAGTCTGCATAGACTAAGTGCATAATCCGCGGCGAAAATTTGGCACTGAATGGCGCACTGCACACTGCAAAGTGTAACGGGAAGTTCGGACGATTTTTGCATTGGTGGAATTCAAAGGCGGAATTTAAAAGAGGGGTGGAATTAAAAATCGTCCGAACCGACCCTAATTTCAGATTTTTTCAGATGTGTCGTAAATAAAAGCGTCCGAACTGACTTTATAATTATGCTCGGTCGGAAATCAAAACGTCCGGACCCGATCGTTACACTTTGCAGTGTGCGGTGCGCCAATGTTTCGAAGATACTCTTGTGGCAACTTGGCAGCCGACCAAAAATACAGACATAGCTACAAATAGATATAAAATAATAGAAAAAAAATAGTGGTTGTGAAAATTAGCAAAATGGGGCATATTTTAAGCGATTCTGAGCAAAAAAAATGGGCAAAATCGCTTGGACTTTAACGTGGGTCAAATCACATGGGTAACTTCGACGTGCGCCAAGTCTCTACTCGTAAACTGAACCTAACATTGCACACCACGCCGCGCAACTGTCAGATCCGAAATGCTAACGAACGTAGTGCACAAAAATGCCCTCCTTCTCGTCGTTGGGGTCGGAACCGTCGCGAGCGATGAAGCCGTACATTTTGCGCGCGTCGAACCATTTCACGTGCCCCGTCACGCCGTGCTCAGCTAGATAAAAACCAGGGTTAGAATAGAAATTTCAAGTGAGGCTACAAACCGCAAAGCGGAAACAGTGCGAACTGTAGTGCACCTCACACTCAAAATTGGCAATATGAATTCCAACTTTTTTGCAGTCGTAACTAAAAAACGATCCATTTTAAATCGTCCAAACTGCACGAAATTTCAGTAGTTTGGCCGTGATGTCGTAACTGAAAACGCTCGAATTCACATCACCAATTCTGAGTGTGCGGCGCGGAAAGGCGATACGCCCGCAGCCGGAAAATTTTATTTTATAACACACGCATCGACGGGCCAAAACCTCAACACAGACGGAAAAATCGCCGCGAAAAAATACTACCACTAAATGCGGACTGGCACCCCAGTCGACCGATATTAGCGCGCTGCCGCTGCCGCTTGTCGCCGTCGGCCAGCCCCTCGTCGCCGTCGCGCCTCACGTTGTCGCTCGCCACGGCCGCCGCCATCTCAGCTACGTTCGTTCGGTTCGGCCGCTTGAGGAATCGCACGCGCGCACACACCGCTCTTCGTTGCCGTTCGCTTTTGAGACCTTTCTGATTTTGCTTACAACAGACTGAGGCGGGCCGGGCGATCGCGGCATTTGAACGGAAAAAAAGTTATCGCTAGAGTTGTGCAAAAGTGAAAAAGCCGAGAGTGAACGTGTTTATGTTTGGCTTGCGTTTTCAAAACATGTGTAAAATCTGTTACATAGTTCGACAACTTGTGAAAGAGATGAAGTTAAATCACTTCTGAATGAAATTTAAATCGAATGATTTGCCTCGATATAATAAACTGTACATCACTAATTACAGAAAGAACGGGAGCAGCGCTGATTGGTGGATCATTTAGCGCAACCGCAAGACCGCTCTGAAAATACAAGGACATCGCGATTACAGTGCGCGCAGAAATTCCTGTGCGTATTGGCACCGACCCAAGTGCCAGTGTTACTCCGCGCACTCGCGCCAGCCTACATCTTAAAACTGCACGCGGATTTTGGCCCGGCCGCGCGCCCCGTTTTCCCTATACAAACTTGTGATTTTTACGAACCTTTCGAGGCCCACCACGCGCTTGAAAATGGGAATTGTGGGTCGAGCGTACGCACAGAGGGCTAAAATTATGTGCGTTCTCTGTCAAATGTAAAAAATCGTAGAAATTTAACTGTCATTATTGAGCTCACACACAAAAAAGCGAGCCTGACGGAACGTTCGTGATTTTTGGGGTTAGCGCTAGTGGGCATTTACATGAAAGTGGGCGGAGCTTACGCTGACCGCCGCATGCAAAGCAAAATATCTGCGCGCACTGTAATTCTGTGGAACACAAAAATGTTATTAGATGTCAGCTCTATCCACGGTTTCAAGAGATCAAGTTTTATTGGGCAAAAACACTTCTAGTTGATACAGCTTCAGTATTTTCAGCAAGGTATGATCACTTTCAGTATTTATTCCACTCAAATTGTTGGTGTGTACATATACTTATTTACCATATATCCTTGAATAAGACCCCAGGGGAGTTATTTTTTCAACAGAGTTTTTGAGGGGGGAGTGATTCCAGGGGGAGGAGTTATTCAAGGGCGGGAGTTATTTTTTCCTCACAAACTTGGACTGAATTCATCGTAGGAATGCATTCCGTCAACTCATGTAATCCATGTATTAAACAGTTCAACAAGAACAAAAATGTGTTTATACAATGTGTACATGTCATGTATCTGCTGTCACTGCCATATGTTAACATTCTTTTGTATTTTCATTGATCATTTTTGGTCATTTTATAGCATATTTTTCACTCAGAGGGGGCACTTATCCAAGAGGGGGGAGTTTTTTGAGGGGAGGGAGTTATTTTGTTGTCAGTGTTTTTGAGGGGGGAGTGATTCAACGGGGAGGAGTTATTTGGGGGGCCTCTTATTCGAGGATATATGGTATATGTAAAATACATGGGATGCTCCTTCAGTTTATTTAATCAGATACTAAAATAATCTGTCTTTCATGAAATTATTGTGAGCTAAAGCCAATGGTGTGCTGGCAATTTTGAGTTCTTGATTTCATTTGCAAACACAATAGTGCTTTAATTTTGGTATAATAATAAGGTGAATCGGGGATATTGTAGACTAATAATAGTTAAAAGTACAAAGTTTGCACCATAAAGCTCACATAATTAAAATGATCATGGAGGTTACTATTCTTTTTTGTAAAAGTAGCTATAAACATTTTCACAAATCATGTGCAGACCATGCTAAATTCTCAGCAACTGCAACATAAAAACAAACTATCACAATGACTTTTTTCCAGTTCACCATCCAGTATTCAAGGTAGCATTACAAGTAATTGACAGATGGAAAGTCACTAGTAAGAATTAGTTAACACAGATAAGAACTTTTCGGACAGACGAATCACGAACGGAAAACTAGCCAGCCCGGGAAAACAATATCAGGAAGGTTTTTATGTGAAACTCCGGTCCGTGGGCAGGGTATATCAATCGATTTACCATAAAGGTACTTTAAATACAACTTTGTGTCAGTGAAAGGCGGGAACTTCTGTCTACTTTACCGTCAGAAGTAGTTGTTTTCCTTCCGAAAATTGAAAGTGCATGTTTTGAGTTAATAAACTGGGTCGCATTTTTTGCATCGGCTGCGCGCAGCTAGTGGCTTTGTGCAACCGCTGCCTTGAAGTATACGCTTCACATTGCGCTCATACGAAATCTTTCCCAAGTTCACAATCACTCTGCCTCATCTCTGACTACAATGTAATGAGCATATAAAATCCGAGGGCCGGCACAATTGTCCTCAAAAGTCTGCCCAACACAGGTAGCTGTAGCAATCTGTCCGTAATATGCCAATAGATCTTAAATTGGAACAGGCCCCAGGTCTTCGGGGGGTGCGGCACGGTGCCATGCAACACGTTGTGCCTGGCCATGTGCACGGCGGTCTGGTTGCACCGGGTCGCGTCGGCCGAGTCGAGGAAGTGAAAGCCGAGCCGGCCCAGCGCGGCCAGCTTGCCCCCGTTGTCCGACTCGCAGTCGAGCTGCATGAGCCACGGCGGGTCGGCGCGCGACCCGTCCAGCCACTCCCAGCAGTTTATGTACCTGGAAGTGGGTCGGCGGCGCTTTGTGGTTGCGGGCAGTGGTGCGTGAAAACGGGAATTACCGTATTTCCTCGAAATACCCCCTCGAAATACCCCCTCTCCCTCGAAATATTTACCCCCCTAAAAATGGACACTATGAATTTATAAACTCCCCTTTCGAAATACTCCCGTCGGAATACCCCCCCCCGCTCAAAATGGACAATGAATTTATAACCCCCCCCCCTTCGAAATACCCCCAAATATGGTGTATATAGAGAACGTAAATGACCAAAGCTGCGGTTTGTGATCCGGGAAACGCAGAACACACGTTTAAAACAATGACTGTTATAACATTGTTGCGTATGTCGGTGATAGGGCCAGATTGGTATCGGTCGTACAGGTATGGAGTGTTTCGTTTGTGATATTGGCCCCACACACGCTAGTTGACATTGACACCAAATGTCAACTGGTTCCGTTCCTAATTCTAAGTTTGCGTTTGAACGTCGGTCGTCCACCCGTCAGCAAGCTTTGAATCTGGATCGGCACCAGTTGACATTTGGTGTCGATGTCAACTAGCGTGTGTGGGCATAATCAGGGGGTGTCCCAGTCATAAAACAACTGCGGGCAGGATTTGAAGGGCTCCACCAGTGTTACATTACATGGTGGGTCGATACGCGAAGACCAAAATGGTACATTGCTGCATAGTTTTTAAAACGTAGGTATTTACTTTTACTCGATAAAAACGTACCGTATTTCCTCGAAATACCCCCCCCCCCTTGAATTAACCCCCCCTCGAAATACCCCCAGGTGTTTTCGAGCTGAGGAAAAAATAACCCCCCCCCCTCGAAATACCCCCCTCTGGAATAAGGTACATCAGGTTCAGCAAGGAACATTATGTTTTAATTGCGACACTTTTGCATCGCAGTTATACGTATACGCTAGTTTGTGTAGCGATATACGTTTACTTCTCTGTTATGTCCCTATATACCCTATTTGGTCACGTTTATTACGGGTTTGGTGTATCTAAAAGCGTATTCTTTAGTACGACTTTACCGAAAATTTCTGACGAAAAAATAAACCCCCTCGAATAAGCCCCCCCCCCCCTCGAAATACCCCCCTCAAAATTTCCACTCTGAGAAAATAAACCCCCTGGGGGTATTTCGAGGAAATACGGTATACTCGAGTACACAGTAAATACGTATACGTTTCCTAAAACAGTTATGGTACTCGCTTTCACGTATACTTTTTGAAAGTACTCGAGTACAGAAAACGTATTTTAGATCATCTTTTATATAGGTTTTAAAGGCATCGAAGGGAAAAAAGGGAGAAAATGAGATAAAAATACGGGAAACTAGTCGAAAATGGGTATAGAACCAAAAATATAGTCAAAACTTGCGTAAAATACGCAAAAAGTTATTAAAATGACTGATTTTGAGCGACATTTCTTGAAAAATTTGGCGACATTTCTCAAAAGTACTCACGTTTACGTTTTCTGCGGGGAAAAGTACATTTACTCACGTTTACTCATGAGTAAAAGTAAAAAAATTTACTTTACGTTTTCTGTACTCAAGGGGTGAGTAAAAAATAATTACTTTACGTTTACGTATACTTTGAAAAAAGTTCAGTACTTTTAACAACTCTGCATTGCTGATTGTTTCTCAAAAATGACATCTTCAGGTCTTTTTCAAAAAGTACCTAGTTAGTGTTTAATGATGAAAATTTGCTGAGAAATTACTGAAATGTGCATTATCAATGCATTATTAATATTTCTGTGGGCAACACTTCAATAATGTTCATCTAACCAATCTATAAGCGACAGTCCTGTGAAACTTTTGGGTAATGATAAATATTTACCTCAGATTTTGAATCTGCATCCCAGTCATTCCTCAACCGATTTCCGATAAATTACAGTCACAAAAAATTGTGTTTTATCGACCACCGTCATCTCATACAGGTAGTGATGGAAAAGCGCCAGAAAAAATGGCGCCAGGCGCCAAGGGCGCCATGGCGCCATTCGAAAAGTGGGCGCCAAGCGCCAAGGGCGCCACAGAAAAAGGGCGCCAGGCGCCAAGGGCGCCATGGCGCCATTCAGAAAGTGGGCGCCAGGCGCCACGGAAAGAGGGCGCCAAGCGCCAAGGGCGCCATGGCGCCATTTGGAAAATAGGGCGCCAGGCGCCAAGGACGCCAGGATAAAAAAGTGCCTACAACACCATGCGTGTGCTAAAAATGTTTCTACAGCAGCGCATTCACTCCTTATTCGCGTTCTCCAGGATGTAATGAACTAAAACAAAGCTAGCAACAAATTTTTTTGAATCAAATCTACATGACGAATTCAAACGCAATGGAAATTGTCATTTGACAACAATCCATTCATTACAAATAGACCTTTCCAAACAATGTTTCCTATTTGCAACGATTTAAATCCTTTTTTTTATGATTTTGCAAGTTAGACGGTCCATCATTCTTGTCTTCTGATCCGTCAGACAGATCTGATGAACCGTTGGACGAAAGATTTCCACCCACTCACACCACTCCGTCCATTTTTCTGGCGAATTTAGACCATCCACGGATGCGTTTTTCATTCTTTTTTTCGTTTACACAGCACTCACCGTGAAACCCTGCTGGCGCCTTTTTGGCGCCCTTCTAAAGCAGGGCGCCAGGCGCCAAGGGCGCCACGGAAAAAGGGCGCCAAGCGCCAAGGGCGCCATGGTGCCTTTCAGAATGTGGGCGCCAGGCGCCAAGGGCGCCACAGAAAAAGGGCGCCAAGCGCCAATGGCGCCATGGCGCGGCGCCCTTTGGCGCCCTCAAATGGCGCCAGCGCCATGGCGCCATTCCATCACTACATACAGGGCATTAATTCAGAGAGAACCAAATTTTTGTCGTAACCGTTCCCCCACCTGAACTCAATTTGGACAGCATCACAACCGACGCATCTGGTGGATTACCGTAATATAAAATACTACTATCGTTTGTTTCAATGCTTCCAGTGTAGTACTCGATGATGAGGCTCTCCCAGTTTGAAACAACAAATTGCTCACAAGCCCAAAAATTTCAAAAAGAAATACAATATACATATATATATTTACCTATATACCTACCGTATTACCTCCAATATAAGGCATCCCTCTAATATAAGGTACCCTCTAATATAAGGTATAACTTTTGGCCATTTTGAACGCGACGAAATAAATATAAGGTACCCTCTAATATAAGGCATACCTCTAATAAGGCACAGCTGGCTGGGTGCCAAAACGCGCAAAATAATACAGACGGTTGCTAAACATGGCGGAAAATGATGAAAATGGTGCCGAAAAGCACTGCGATAACTCTTTGTCGACTTCCGCCACTGAAAAATGTGTCAGAATACAGCGGCACTATTCACTCAAAGAGAAACTTTGAATTGTTGACCAGACAAAAATCTGGTGAAAAAAATTGAAGGTACCCTCTAATATAAGGTACCCTCTAATATAAGGTACCCTCTAATATAAGGTATAACTTTTGGCTCTAAAAATCTGACGAAAACAATATAAGGTATACCTTATATTAGAGGTAATACGGTATATATATTTGAGCTGTTTATGGGCGTGTAAATACGGTATTTATGTATTTTTAAGACGTTTTTGTTCCGAATATGGTAAAATTATATTTGTATGTGCACATGCAAATATGTGCCCATTCACAAATATTCCATTCAGAGCTGTATTTTATTTACCTTTGCAATTTTTTTGGCAATCCAAGGTCACAGAACGACATCCCATTAACGAGTACTTTGAAAGTTATGAAAAAATTGCAAAAGAGTTGATAAATAAACAGAAGTTTTACCTAATAAAAACTATATTTGCAAAAAAGTTTGGGGACAAATGTTCGAGGTTACCCCCCCCCAACCGCCCCCCATTCGAGACCCCTGAGCATAGGTAGATTTCGTACTGCCATTGTCTATGAGCTTTCCCGCCACAACGTGTCTCCAAAAGACTCACTTGTGCGGCACGAAGGCACACTTTGTGGTGTCCGCATGCGACCACAAACATTGCAGCACCATGAGCCCCATGTCAGGTGCGTAGTACTGCTTTAGTGAAGTGCCGATCGATGTAAAATAATCCACCGTGGATGGGTTGGCTTTGACGTAAAAATTGGCACCTGTAACGAGATTACCTATTAGTATTGAATTCTGCGGGGTTGTCAAATGTAGCGACATTTTTTATTTACACGTATTTTAAATGTAAAGTATTTGAAATTTGCTTACTGTTCGAGTACGGAAAACGTAGAGTAAAAACTTGATGGGAAAAGTTTATAGGGAAACTTCAGAGTTGTTTAAAGTACCCAACTTTTTGCAAAGTATGCGTATGCGTAAAGTATTTTGTTTTTACTCATCCCGCGAGTACAGAAAGTGTAAAGTACAAATTATTGACTTTTACTTGCAAGTAAATGAGAGTAAAATACTTTTTTCCAGAAAGCCTAAATGCATTTTTTTCTCAGGAAAGCGTGAAAGCGAGTAAAATTACCTTTTCTTTCTGCAAAAAGCATATGAACGTTTACCCTAAACAACAAAATGGTGCTTATTAATAAGCATTCTTTATTAAAAGCAGGGGTCTCAAATGGCCAGATACTCTTTCTGTCTTCACAAAAATTACTCGACTGTACTCGAGTACTCTCAAAGGGTAAACGTACAGGTGAGTACAGATACCTTTTTTCAAAGTGTGCGTATGCGTATTTATTCGGTACTCGAGTATGCGTACTTTTTGAGTAAAAGTAAATACGCATGAACAACTCTGGAAAACTTAAAAGAAACGGGAGTCACAATTTGGCGGAAAATGTATTCAATTTACTTTACTTTTCAATTGGATTACTTTTTCAATCTTTACTTAAGCTAACGTAAAACATGTGAAAAATGTTTCTTTTTCTTATTTTACTCAGATATTTACTGTCAAAAATGTTCATGAAAAATTTTACGGAGAAGTTGAATTGTTCGTTATGCTGTAAAAGCCCCTTTAAGTCCACAAGCGCAACAGACCATTCAGCCAGCCCGCTCTAGGATCATCATCCGTGGCAGCGACCTGGTCAAACAAGATATCCACATTCTCCTCAATAGAATCTTCCAAATTCAATCTGAATATATCCTCTCGCCAAAAAGTGTCCTGCTGCATCATCCAGAATGATTGATTGTGTTTGGACAGCGCCGCCGCCAAGTTAGATCTCATGGCGTACAGCACTTGATAAGTGGGCTCGCCGAATGAGAATTTCTCCTGTATTGGTAATCGTTGTGGTAAAAATCATTGAAATTAAAACATTGTATGGGCATTCTTATTTCGTCAGACTTTTTTTGAGGGGGAACTATTTGAGGGGGACTTATTATTTAGTCAAAATTTCCGATCATGTTTCTACCCATTTTACGAAATACCGTATTTCCTCGAATTACCCCCCGGGGGTTTATCTTTTCAGAGTGAAGATTTTGAGAGAAAAACGTGAAAAATGCAACAATAACCACCATTTATAAGTTTTTACAGCCTTATATAAGGATGTAGATGGTATAAACGATGTTCTAACGTAACACAGTAAGTGTTTTGAACGTCTGTTATGCATTTCCCGGACCACAAATTTATAGTGCCCATTTTGAGGGGGGTATTTCGAGGGGGGGGGTATTTCGAGGAAATACGGTATGGTTTATTAACACAAAACGTGCCATTTTTGTAAAAATTGGGCACAATAAATTGATAAAATCTCTAAGAGGGTCATAGTTCAAGGGGAGAATTATTGTTTCTTCACTCATCTTACAGGGGGGATTATTCTAGGGGGAAATTATTCAAGGGGGAACTATTCAAGCAAATATGGTAATTAAAAAGAAGCACAACTAACCCCAAAGCATGTGGTTCTCCATCTGAATAACCTCAAATTGGGCCACTCTCTACTCAGCGTTTCATGTGCCACGTCATCCAAAGTGACAAAGACGGCCCTCGCGTGCACACTGTCACTGTCACTGTGGTTGTCGTTTGTCAACTCGGAGTGCACGCTGGACTGGTGCAGGTTGGCCGTGTTGCACAGCCAGTTGCGCGTCATCGGCAGAGCGTATTGGTTGAGGAGGAAAATCGCTGGCGTCGGCCCCGTGGAAATGGTGTGCAGCAGGTTTTGGAAATCTGAAGGATCGACAAATCTTGACTAAATACATTCTGCACCAGCAACGAGAATGAACAAGCGCGAGTGTCTCGACGCCAAGAGCTATGGAACGCGTGCCGTGTAAATATGTACTCAAAAGCAACAGACGCAATCAGCGTTGCAGCATAATCATAGCGAGATGTGAGAATGGAACAGGGTCATCGCGGCGCCTCACTAAAATGTCTGGGACCGGTGGAAAAATTATCTTTCTCAGACTTTTACATAACGGTAGAACTGTTGAAAATTGTGCGGCCTGTGCCTGACATTTGACCCTTTGCATGACAGTTTACAAGGTCTGGGACTGGGAACAGGGGGCACTCCCGAGCCCTGTAAAATAACGTGCCAAATGTCATGTAAAATGTGAGTCAAAAAAAACAAAAACGAAAAGATGTTGTTAATGAAATTTTGACACTTTGCATGACAATTGAAAAATTTGTAATACATTAAACACTTGACTTTACAGGGCTCGGGACTGGCACCAGGCGACATGTCACCATATTGGTTGAATATTTCACATTACCTGAAACATTGCAGTGCGCATTGATAACAATTTATGCAGACCTTTTTATATCAGGTACAGGCCGCACAATTTTCAACAGTTATCTTTTTCCTAATGCGCTGCTAATCACATGACAGAATGGAGACATGTGGACTGCAAATCCGACACACCTGGATCATTGCCAAAAGCCTCCGGCGATATCTGGTCCCAACACCGATGCACCCTGCTCGTGGCCGCGTGCGACATGTACGCCTTGCGGCAGATCAGGAACAGCAGCGAGCAGGCGAAGGCGGCCAGCGCGGGTCGTCGCAGCGACGGCAGGCCCGCCGCCCCGGTTGAATCCATCCAGCCGCTTATAATGCTATCAGCCGACCAGGGGGCAGTTCCAGACCCTGTAAAATGCCCTGTAAAATGTCAAATGTCATGCAAAGTGGAAAAAGTCATGTAAAATGGGCTGGAAAATGGCGACCGAGTAGCCATTCTGCAGGGCATTTTACATGACTTTTGACACCTTGCATGACATTCGACATTTTGCAGGGCATTTTACAGGGTCTGGGACTGGCACCAGATGAAATGCGCCCGTGCGAACGCAGCCGCGACTGGCGAACCACGCAAAGACGGCCATTGTGGGCGGTTCAGTTGACGTAAATATTTTTAGTTTGGTTGTAGACAAGTCATGGCCTTTTCAATTTCGTCGAGTTGTATTTAGCTGGTGGAATAAAAATGCGGCACTCGAGTTGAGAGTGTGATCGAACGCGTCCACTTGGATGCCCGGCGGCGCTGTTGACTGTATTTTCAGATTAACACAACACAATGAGCAATTGAGCAGGTGACAAAAAAGTGTCAGATGAAACTTGAAAGGAGACAAGGAAATGGACGTTATTGTAGTGTTTAGGTAGTGTTTCCATTCATATTACAATGTGAAACGCATGTAATTTTTTTGTTGAAATCACCGTGTCAGAGGAATCCCTTGAAAAAATTATTCATCTATTTCTCATATCTACCTAAATAAAAAATACCGTATTTGCTTGAATAATCCCCCTGGGGGATTATTATTTCGCCAGACTTTTTTGAGGGGGGAACTATTCGAGGGGAGGAATTATTCGAGGGGAGGAATTATTATTTCGTCAAAGTTTTCAAGCATGTTTCTATCAACACATTTGATGAAATATGCTTTATTCACACAAAACGTGCCATTTTTGTTCAAATTGGGCACTATAAATTGAGCAAATCTCTTGAGGGGGGGATTATTCGAGGGGGGGAATAATTATTTCCTCACTCGTCTTACAGGGGGGGATTATTCGAGGGGGGGAATTATTCAAGGGGGGGTACTATTCAAGCAAATACGGTAAAGATAAAATCAATACGTACTAAAGTTACCAATGCATTAAAAATATCAATACCTGCCTCACAAATTTTACTAGCGATAATTTTCAGAAACACAAATGTATTGTGTGTGTGAACAATCAGAATGACAATAAAGTTGATTACCGACTCAATAAAAATGTGCTAGCACCGCTGACGCCATTGTCGCTACGCGTTATGCGGCGTTACGCTTCGATCAAGTTGAGCTAGTGTAAAAAAATCAAAAATGATTACTCGACGCGAGGTGAAAATGACAAGAGCGGCCGGGCGGACGCAATAATTAGGCCTCACTTCGCAATAATAGCGCCGCGAACTCAGCTTTTTAACCGCAGTTAGAGGAACACCGGTAAGTGGGCGCTCATGCCGATGGGCGGCACCACAATAAGTTCGCTGAACCGTGGGTAATCCACGAAGTGAATGCCGCGCACCCGCACATCAGCGGATCCATTACACGCAGTTGCGGCGGCGCCACTAGCCGCACAGGTGAGTCGCGCAGGTGGATGCACTTTTGTGCAGCCGCGTCGACAGACACGTGACTGCGTATTGTCGCCGCGGCAGCGGGGGCCGTTGACGGCATAGAGTGAAATACTTTGGACATGTTGCCAACTCGAATCATTCAATAATCATCATGCTCGAATAAAGCGCGAATATTTACTTTTTCAAGCACACGCGCACAGCTCAATGCCAAAATCGGGGTCACGGACGAGTACAGATACGAGTGGATTGTGGCCGGCGGCGACAGTTTGCGAGCGATTGACGTAGTTTGTAAATTATTATGATGAAAATTGCCGCGCCGGAGGCTAGGGGCCAGGTCACTGGAGCACGGGCAGCTTGCGTTGCAGCCGCCAGCCTGCCCATCCCAAATAGTTATATCACGCAAAATAATGACATACGGCGACACGAGACCAATTATCAGACAGACAGCTGGCAGATAGCCGTTAACGACGCGACACCTGCGCGCGCCGCGGCACCGGCTGCAGCGGCTACGCGAACGCCGGCGGCAACATGTCCAACTAGTTAGTAGTGCAAAACGGGCCGCGCGTCGACGGTGGGAAAGTGGAACAGGCGTCGAATCAAAGCGACCAATTGGCAGGTTCGAACCCCGGCCATCGGAGTTCGGCCGGTCGGACAGCGATGCGCGCCGAGCGGAATCAATTCGCTGATGGGCTAGTACTAATACATGACGCAGCCGCGCGTGCGCTCATCGGCGGCCAGGTGCGCGCGCGCCACACGTTCCCCCCGATTCACGGTGAAATGGGCGGCGGCGCGCGCATTCCCTACACGGTTCGGACGCATCCGGCCGCGCCGCGGATGGACATTCGCGCTCCAAATGTGGCCGACGCAGAGTGTAAGATGTGCGTGTGTCCTGGACACTTTTGGTCAAGTGTTGAACACATCGCTATGAAAGTCAACGTGATTGAGAAAACGCCGCCTTGCCGCTAGAATCGCCAGAGGCAGCGGCGGCGTATGGAACAAGTGATACATATTTATTATACATAGATGCATGCATAAATATGTATACTCCATATTGACGACATCACATGCATAGATACGGAATAATTTGCTCCAATCGAATCCACACGCATGTGCACATTTATTCTAACTTTGCTAGGCTGATAAGTTGGTCCATGTTGAGGCATGCGGGTGATTGCCAAAACATCGCTTATCAATCGGAAGACAAGGTGGACTATTTATATACCAGACAAAGTTCGCCAATAAAAGGCACGGATAATTCAACGCAAAGGCGTGACGTGTAAATAAGATCCGCCACCGCACTCATGCATTATGACCTTGTTCTTATATAAATATATATTTACTACCTGCTGAAATAATATGCAATAGAAATGTGACACTGGCATTGTTCCAAGGTTGTCGCATTTCAGAATGGCAGCGACACTGTACACTTGGGGGGTGAATCCGGTATCGATGCGCAGTCACTGTCTTGTATGAATAATTAGGTACATGCATGCACATCCGCGGGTACCACAGTCGCAGTAAATAATGTATTTGAACAGTCACAGTGCGAAAGAGCGAAAAAAGTGCCGCATTCAGAGGTATACCATAAATACAAGGGAAGAAATCAAATTCACAAACGACCCAATCACAAAAAAACACACAACAAAACGAAACACCAAGCACCAAGTAACCACATCAACCCCTTCTGCTTCCCCTGGCTGGTCTTCTCCGGTTGCCAGGTGCACCCCTGGCGCCACCCCTGCCCCCTCTGGGACCCCCGCGACCCCTGGAAGGACCTCGATAATTACCGGCCGCTGCCTGCACACCCATCTGAATGAGGGGGTTGAGAAGGTTGATGAATCGATCAGTGATTTGCAATGAAGTATGATATTGAGTGCGGAATAATGGGTAAATTTCCCAAGCTGCGAAATAAAGACAATTTAAAAGTTACAAGTAAATTTTTGGGCACAAGAATTGGGCAAATGAGAAGTACAAATTTAAAAGAGAAAAAAAATTTAAGAGAGAAGTAAGATAACAGATAAAAAGTTACAAGAATTTAGATTTATTTTAAATTATTCATTCTAATTCTACTTATCACTTCTAATTTTACTTATCACTTCTAAATTTTTATTCCTGTTAGAAATTTTCACTTTTCACTTCTAAAAATAGTTTTTCACTTCCCAACTGGCCCCAGAACAACCTTGGATAAGTCGACCAATGGAGTGAATGCGCTGTCGCAGAAGATGCAGCCGTGCAGCTCAGTTGCCTCGCCAGCTAATGGAGTTTCTTTCTGCGGTGGGGGCGATTAGTATGTAGGTAAATAAATATTTAAGTATTTACTAGCATAGTCAAGCAGCCATACTGGTGGAAGTGGAACAATAGCATTTTTGTTGATATGTATTACTATTATCAGCTTTCTAGTGTTTTTTAAACTGTTCCTGTCTGCACTCACAGCGGCAACAAGGAAACAGGCATAAATAAATACAAGCCCAAACAAGGCACATTAGGGCACATCATTAGGTGGGTTAATTCAAGGGGGGGGGGGGTTCGAGGAAAAACGCAGTGCAAAAGCAGCCAGGCAGTTCAAGAAAAATCAGACCGGCTTCCAAGTGGCTTCAATCAGTGCCGCGCTGCACGATGGACATTCTCTGGATGACAACACGGTGAGCTTGGTAGCTTTCTGAAAAAAGTATCGAACAAATTTGAACGATAAGTAGAGCAACTGCCAAATAGACAGCGCCATCATACTGAAAAAGTCACTTCAGATAGCTAAATACATGGCAAATACAGCTACAATAACACTAAAGCACAAACCTGACACAATGTGACATATGCAATACAAGTGTTGCACTGCAGACGCCACTTTGGCGGTCCGGACTGTGGATCCAACGCAAGAACGCCTGGGCACGTTCGCACGGCACCAGTTGGAGTGCTGCTCACTGCAATGTGGAAATGTGTGGCAGTTCTGCAGTGGTGAACTGATGACTGTCAACTAAAATGTCAAATTGACAGTTGACACCAACCAGCTTGACACTTTGTGACGCCCAGCTGGCTGAAAGCGTGTATGCAACTGCCGTGCGTACACTCGTCGCAGTAGTTGTAGCTGCGGTATGGAGAATTTGTTCAATGGTGTAAATTTCACATGTTGTGATGAATATGGTTCGGATATTCCCAGGTTATTGTGATGTGAAACTATATTGATATGAACGATATTTTTAACAGATATACAACATGGGATGCCATCCATCATACCACGATGCCTAGACATATATTTTCTCATGCCTAATGTAACATCACTAAAACCAAGATAACACCCACCGCTCAGCCATATCCTCAAAGGGCGCATTATTGAAGCAGTATGGGCACAAAGTCCTGCCGCGCATGGGATGCTGCGGGGCCGGCGGCGGGATAACCCAATAGACCAACTCGAAGCCATCCAGTGGACATTTCACTTCCCCACCGCTGTACACCTGGAAATGACTGCTGCAGTTAGGGCTTGCTTTAAGCAACTGCAGCTGCCGCATCAACCAAATAATCACTACGAGCCAACCCTGGCAACTGCATCCCTTTGCGAAGGCAGCGCGTAAGTGTCGCTGCACTCGGCGCAGTGCAGCCGCTGCGGCCGCGCCTCGATTAGCTTCATGTAGCGTCGGCACTTGCCACACCTGCAAATTGGAAGACACCACTTTGTTTGGAACAAGCAACTAAAATAAGTTTTACCGTTTTTCCTCTTAACACCCCCTTCAAAATGGCCATAATGAATTTATATCCCCCTCGAATACCCCCGTCTGGAATGATGTACATCGTGTATGCAATATACACGTTTACTAGTTTGTGTAGCGATGTACGTAGAATGCCCAAATATATCATATATGGATGGACACATTTATTACCGGTTTTGTGTACTAAAAAGCATGTTCTTTCGGTATTTCACGAAAATTTCTGACAAAAAAATGCCCCCCCCCATTTTCACTATGAAACAGGCACCCCCGGGGGTATTTCGAGGAAATACGGTTACTTTTCTACACTTTATTATGTGCTGAACCTGGAGAAGGGTTTGCCAGCCTCGGCCAGCGACGTGAAGCTGGTTTCAAATAATAAATCGACGCCAGAGATGTTGCTAACGTAAAAGATGAACTTGGCCTTGAAACAGTTTAATGTATGCTCGGTCACCTGTGTTTTGGCAGAGAATCATTGAGCATTAAGTTTGAGCAAAATGTGAAATTAAAAACAATATATAAAAATAAAAATAATAATAAAAGCAGGTTTTTGAGGAAACAAACAGCTCTGTAATCAGCTTTGCCACCAGCAATCAAGTTCAATTGCGTTTCCACTTCTGCTCTCATGGTTGGCAGGACCAATTCAGGGTCGACTGCCCAATAACCACGACACAATGCAACACCTAATTTTGTTGGTTCCAGACGCCTGCCTGTCGCCACCTGGGTTTGTTAAATGCATGTACATGGTCCGGCTGAAAAGTCCCCGGGCAGTGCTCGCCATTCGCGCTAGGGGTAAGCTACGGTCAAAAAATCTTAACACGTTAATATATCAGGTGTTTTGAGTTTTCACCCAAAATTTCACCCCTCTAGCTCCACCCACTGTGGGCCTGTGGGGGTTACAATTTCGGTCATTTTGTACTGATGTACAAATGGTGCTCTAGCTGAATGCTGCTTTAAGTTGTGATCATGAAACTTTGGCTAGTGTAAGCCACCAGTGTTGTCAATCTGCTGATAGTATTCAACACTTTCATCAACATCATTGCTATTAAGGTAAAATTAATATGCAGATCAGGGTGATGTGCAAGAAACGTGGGAACTGTGATGGATGTTTTTGGTGATCATCTGAGATCATGTTGTAATGCAATGATTTGAATGTTGTTTTGAAATGTGCAGTAAGTGAGTTATGTGTTTAAAATTTCCCTATGTTTCATTACTAATCTGTAGTGGACACATTACCTGTGTTCAACAGCAGTGAGTAGACTCCAAGGGGGGCTATTTTAGGAAGGAGGGGCAGAACGATGAATTTGGTAGAGAGAGTAGTGATAGTAATGACAAAATGGACTAGGCTTATGATATCATAGCTAATGTTGGTTAGTGCTGGCACATTGCCAACACTGGTGGCTTACACTAGCCAAATTTTCATGATCACAACTTAAAGCAGTATTCAGCTAGAGCACCATTTGTACATCAGTAAAAAATGACCGAAATTGTAACCGCCACAGTTCCACAGTGGGTGGAGCTAGAGGGGTGAAATTTTGGGTGAAAACTCAAAAGACCTGATATATTAACGTGTCAAAATGTTATGACCGTAGCTTACCCCTAGCGCGAATGGCGAGCACTGCCCAGGGACTTTTCAGCCCGACCATGTAGTATTTAACTTTTTATGTATTTTCGCAATATGCGAATTTTTTAAAAGTGGACACAATTGATGAACCGACCGTCACATAATTCCTCTGACAAATATTGTTGATATGGACAGGAATACTTGCATCAGTGCCGATGCCATGTTTCTCCATCAGTGATATAAGCTCTGCCTGCGTGCAGTGAACCCGTGTTGTGTTTTTCAGTAGTAAACAACAAGTACAATTTATGTACCTTTTAAAGGGGGTGCACTGATACGCACATCTGCCCGATACGCACATTTGCCCGTTTTTTTCACTTGACACTTTTTCAAGTGATTTTCAGATATGAGTAAAGTGAAAAAAAGTTGCGCAATGACATAAGTGAACTTTTTTCACTTCAATTATATCTGAAAATCACTTGAAAATGTATCAAGTGAAAAAAACAGTGAAAAATTGCCATTTGTTAAAAACAGTGAATGTTTTTATCTTGACACATTTTCAAGTGATTTTCAGATATAAGTGGAGTGAAAAAAGTTCACTAATGTCATTGCGCAACTTTTTTACACTTTACTCATATCTGAAAATCACTTGAAAAAGTGTCAAGTGAAAAAAACGGGCAAATGTGCGTATCAGGCCTGCGCCCCTTTTAAAGACATGATAAAAAGGAGATATAGATCAAGATAAAGTTGTAAGCGATAAGACGATTCAGTGTTTTTGTCACTTAACTCACTCATCACCTTTCACATTACTAATCGCGTATCATATGAAAACGCGCATAATTGGCACGATTCCAATCATCAACCCAGAGTGTCAGCCAACCTCAGTCAAATAAGACGGCGGCTGGGTCTGTCTCTCCAGCAGCTGCCCGTGCACAATGTTCAACGTGTCGCCGCGTTTCACAGGGGGCACGGCCACGTCGTCGGCTTGCAACCAATCCAACACCTCGACGAAGCCCAGCTCGATCATCTCCTTCCCCGACACGGTGAACTCCTCGCCGCCAGCGCACATTCTATGTGACAAAGTGAAAGGTGTGTGTTAGGGCCCACACACACTGGTTGAAATCGCAAATTCGTGTCAACTGAATGTCAACTAAATAACAGAAAGAAATTTAAAAGCATCACACTTGACAGATACAATAAAAAGTGTCACGATAAAAAATTGACTATGCTCTATCACATAGGAAAGTTGAAATCACATGATTAACCAAAATCTAGCTGAATTTAGTTGACATGAATTTTGATGTCAACTAGTGTGATGGTCTGACAATTTGCATGGATAATGTTGCGGTTTCAGTGACGCACTTCACGGTTGTCACCCAGAATTTCGAATTGGGCATCAGCGTGGCAAGGAAGTGCCGCAGGATGTAGTCGTAGATGCGCCCCGCGTCGCCAGTCAGCCTGCATGGACCGACACTTTCAAAGCCATTTCGCCGCAAAATGGCATCAAGCGCGCACACCTGCCGTCCGAATCCGGCCGCATGGGGGTGATGGGAGGGTGGTCGCCCTTGTCGTCGCCAGCCCTGGGCGCCTTGAAGCCGCGACCCGACGCCAACTCGCCCGCCACTTTGCTACATGCGGCACTTTTGTCGCGGCTCAGCTGCCTAAAGTTACGACAAAAATGAGTCTTCAACCTGGGCATGCAGTTGGATATATTCATTTTTATTTTGGCGCACCGCAGGAGTGAATTGAAATCAAAGTTGGCCGGGTAGGATGTTGTCTCTGTTCTTGGGTAAGAGATGTAGCCCTGAGTGTACAGTTGCTCGGCCACGTGCATCGCGTGCGCAGGTGCCAGTCCCAGTGACGATGAAGCGACCTAGAAAACATAAAAAGAAGATGCCACTTTACCAGGGGTTTCGAATAACTCCCACTCAAAAACTCTGACGAAAAAAACAAGTCCCTTAGGGTCTTATTCGGAAATTTAGGGCACCTATTTTTTTTAGCTATTGTCACTTACTATCAGCGATTTTTCTACCATTTCTTCCTTCTACACCTTGAAATAGCCCGCGAACCCTCCCGGCCAAAAAACAAATTCTTCCAGCTATCTATCCCTCCGGAGGAGCGATTTGCTAAATATCAATCCAACCACCCAGAGGGTAAAAATTAAAGATACCCTGCAGATTGAAAGTCGTTGTGATGTTTAATTGTTGAAAATTACAAACCCGCATCAGTTCGACTGTATTCAGTGCAGTCGGTTTTTGTCTTTGAGATTCCTTCTTGTCCACACCAGTCACTGTCACACTACCGGCACCCTGGATATAAAAATTAATTTGGAACTGTGACAAAAAAATTTGGTAAAATTATTGCAAAGTCCACCTTGACTCGTTCGAGAAATAGACCGGCTACTTCACGGTCGAAAATTCTGCCGCGTGAAAATTCGGGCCTAATTTCGGCAATTTCACCACCTGAGTTTAATTTCGACAGCGGTAAACTTAAACATTTTTTATAAAAATAAATAAATAAATAGATTGCAAGAAAGAAAACATGCCAGGCACACTAAGCGTGACGTCAACCAGCCAGTAATTTTCCGGCTTGAAGCTGTGTATCTGGTGCCGGTTCCGCAAGTGGACAAGTTAAGAGTTAAAAGTTAAGAGTTGAGTAAAAAGACAAATGGCGAGTTAAGAGTAAAGTTAAAGTTTAAGAGAAAAGTTAAAGTTTAAGAGAAAAGTTAAAGTTTAAGAGAAAAGTTAAAAGTTGAGTTAAAGGTTAAGAGTTGAGTTAAAGGTTAAAAGTTGAGTTAAGAGTTAAAAGTTGAGTTAAGAGTTGAGTTAAGAGTTAAGAGACAAGTGGAAAATGAAGGTAAAAAATATAAAAAAATAAAAATATGAAATTGGTATCGATACGGCTGTTCGCTGGCATGGTGCCAATGTTGTATGCACGTCATTTGAAAATAACGTATCCAAAAAAATTATCGCTAAAAAAAGAAACAATCGCCGAACGTTGTTTCGAAATGGCCGTGCGGGGACAAAATATGATTGAAGATCAGCGTATCGCGCTTCTGCAACGAATGACCCATTTGTCTTTTAAATCAACTTTTGACTCAACTTTTAACCTTTAACTCAACTCTTAACTTTTAACTCAACTTTTGACTCAACTTTTAACCTTTAACTCAACTCTTAACTTTTAACTCAACTTTTGACTCAACTTTTAACCTTTAACTCAACTCTTAACTTTTAACTCAACTTTTGACTCAACTTTTAACCTTTAACTCAACTCTTAACTTTTAACTCAACTTTTGACTCAACTTTTAACCTTTAACTCAACTCTTAACTTTTAACTCAACTTTTGACTCAACTTTTAACCTTTAACTCAACTCTTAACTTTTAACTCAACTTTTGACTCAACTTTTAACCTTTAACTCAACTCTTAACTTTTAACTCTTAACTTGTCTACTTGCGGAACTGGCCCCTGGTCGTGCCGCTGCACACAAAAGCCGAGCGTGGGCGTCTGGCAGGGGCCGAATGAAATCAGACTGGAATCGAGATCGCCGTACTTGCCCTAGGCACACGGTAGCCCATTATTTCGGCATACTTTGAAGTTTCAAACAAATAGAAATTTACCTGAAAATATTTCGTCTGAAACCGCGTGAAGGAACAGCCAATGCGTAGATCCAACTCTTGTCGGGCGTCCACGGAAAGTGCCTACGATTTAATTGTGAAATGTTTTCCCCATCGAATAATAGCGATCGAAGCGATTGCAATCCGATCGTAATATATTTTAAAAGGACTTGAAAATGAACCAGCCTGATTTTTATCAGGTCGACCTAAATTCCTCATGGCACTCTTTATATCCTTGTCGGTGATGGCGGAAAAGTGTGCTCTGTACACATTGCTGAGGTCTGGGGCCAGTTTCATAGTGTCTGCAACAGCATCCACCACCTTCAAGAAACGTCACGTTTGATCTAGCTGACAGGAAGAAAGCAATCGAACACAAAATAAAACAGAATATATCTCAAAGCAGATATTCTCTCCTTCTTTATCGCAGTCGAGCCACAGCACGAGCGTGTCGCAGTTGCGCGCTTCGCTAGACAGATACTGCGATCGTACAGTTGCATTTACCTAGACTTTAAATTGAAGATCTTGATGGTGTAAAACAGACCGCACATTTTTACCCCCCCCCCTTCAACAACATGGGGAATTGATGGACGGATATTTGCAAAAATATGGGGGGATTGAAAGCAATAAAACAAATTACCGAAGGCTGTTCAAAGTAAATTTTCCGACGAGGGATTAATGTGGATCTTCAAAAAGTTCAAATTCGGTTAAAATTTTAGACAGAAAAGTGGTCGCCAGACTTTCAAACATTTCTCCCATCAAAAATTCAATTGTCATAAAATGTTCGAAAGCAGACAAATTAGCTTCCAGTATCTATGGACCAAAGCGACAACCGACAACCTACAGCATTCATTTTCAATTTTGCATTAGCCTCTTTTTTCTCCACGTCGGCGGCGAACAGCTCAACGGGGTCGACTCGCTCCCAGTTGTTGTATTTGGGCAGAAAGTCTAGAGACATGACGTGGCCGCAGGTGCTGGTGACCTTGAAGCGCGCGGCGGTGCCCAGCATGTCGCCAGTGTACTCGTGCACGCTGCACGCACCGTTCCAGCCTGCGCGTTGACACTTAAGTTTATGGCCGAAATTTAAGAAATTGATAAACCTATTACACATCCAGTTCACCAGAATATATCATTTTCATAAACTCCAGAGCTGATTTATCACTTTCCTATCATTTATCACTTTCTTTATCAATTAGTCCAGAGCTGATTTATCACTTTCCGAGATTTTGGCGGTAAACTTGCATGGGTGGGGCCATTGCACGTGATAAACTCGACCCAGTTGCATGAAATAATAACAAATACACATAAAAAATAGCACCGGCAGGAAAATAGCGTGGCACGTCAAAACCAGAGTTGTTAAAAGTACTTAACTTTTTCAAAAGTAAACGTAAAGCATTTTTATTTTACTCACACATGACTTCAGAAAACGTAAAGTATTTAAATTTTACTCTTACACTGCGTAAAAGGTGAGTAAAATACTTTTTTTCCAGAGAAAACGTATAAATGAGTATTTTTCCAGGGAAAACGGAAAAATGGATATTTTTCTCACAGAAAGCGTAAAAGTGAGTATTTTTCTCACAAAAATAACGTAAAAATAGGTGTTTTTTTAATTTTTACTCCGAAATGCATCAAAGAGGTGTTTTTCTCTCCTGACAAGTATTTCTTAGGAGTATGCCCTCTTTGTCACTTTCTGTCTGGCAAAATGAATGTTTTGTCCCTTAAAATACGCTTTCTGTACTCGCATACTTTCAAAAAGTACGCGACTATGTAAGTTTTTTTCGGGGGGAAGCGTCAACGCCTTTACGCAGTACGAGAGTATATTTACGTTTTAACAACTACGGTCAAAACGCTGTCCAAACAGCCATCAATAACCAAACAAAAAGCGCACCTTTCCTCCGGGTGGCCTGCTTGTTGCTGAGGATGTTCGCGATCGACTCGGCCAGCATGGGCTTCTCCGCCACCATCAGCACGGTCCGCATTTTTATAATTTGCAATCGACTGTAGCTGGACAATGTTTTTCTACGTTGAGTTAATTGCTTCTTATGGTCATGGAGAGGCACAAAAAAGTGGAACGGCTATAAGTGATGGATTGGCGCAGCCGCCATTTGAGGTGCGTCGCGCCACAGCGCTTTACGCCCTTTTTAGTATAGCCCTTGGCTTTAAAGGGCGTCACAACAGTACGAACGTGGTTTCCGGGTGAATCACAAAAACAACGGTAGAATTCAAGTAATGAAAACTTTCAAAAATAAAATTTTTCTTACATTTTTTAATTGCTAGAGTGAAGTGATGAATTTTTGCAGTTATATGATTGGTGTTTGCTAGGAGTGTCTAAATGCTAAAAGTTCATAGGCTTGTTGTTGGTTTTTTACTTCAATTTGAAGTTCAATTTGTAATGTTTGCTGTGGAAAGTGTAATTTTTAACTTAAAGCTTTTGAATTGACGGCCGTTTAAGTTTTTTTGCTGCTTGTCCTGTTATCATTATATGAACCATGAATTTGAAGGAGGGAATGTGAAGGAGGTAAATGAACGGTGAAATTAGGTTCACTGGGTTCATCATATTTAAAATGACTTCACACTTAATGATTCGTATTTTTGGGGCACTGCACCGAACCAGTGACGGTGCGGTGTTCCGAATGCTTGCTGCTAGCACCAGTGGAAAACTAGAAGGCACCGGCAAGTAGGGTGTCAACTTTCCGTTTTCCGTTTCCACAGGCAATTTTTTTCCCATTTCCGTTCCGTTTTCCGGCTAGTCCGAAAAATGTCCGTTTCTGTTTTCCGGCAAGTGCAATTTTTTCCGTTTTCGCAGGCAATTTTTTCTCGTTTCCGTTTTCCGGCAAGTGCAAAATTTTTCCTCTTCCATTTTCCGTAAAAAAAAACTTTTGTTAACACCCTACCGTCAAGTAACTTGATACGAAAGGCAAAGGCCCGAAATTTCATCGATCGGATGATAAAGTGACATATAATAAATCTCACCAAGAATAAATTACATTGTATTACGCGCAGCTTGTCAAACGAGTACTTGAACAAATTTTTCTAAACAAATAGCATAGATAAAGCTGATCACAGGAGCTTCGATGCTTTCCAACAGAAAATAGGTGTGAATACAACAAAATTGAGACAACAATAAATAAAAAGGAACAGTGAACACACTTAGACCAAACTATTGTCAATTTTTGCAAAAACAATTCAGAAGGCATGTAAAAGATGCCAAATAAAGAACTGTTCAGAATTAGTTGGAGTGTTTTTAATCCCCCCCCCACAGTTTGAACTACACAACAATGGCTCAAACACTGTAATAGTGCGGCGGCAGTGGTTCTTATGTTCTATTGGAATAATATACATAAAACAATGCGTTTTAGTGTGAAAAAATCACAGTTCCTTCACCTCTTGTTTAACTTCGAGCCCTGGCAACGGCTCAAGTAGGAATTTCGAGAATTCAGTTATTTTCGTTGAACCACGGACCTCATCCTCCAACAGCGGCAGTTTGGTCACGTGGAAGTCGTCATACAAATCCTCGATCTATAAATAGATGATTCAGTTGCAGATTTGATAGTTAGATTTGATAACATTTAAATTTCATCTGAACCGGCGCGCGTGCAAATCAAAAAGCGGCGGCAGTGGGATAATATTTACGGCACTTAATGGTAGTTTTCCCATCCAGCCCAAATACTATTCATGATAAACGCCACGATTTTTTATAATAGCCACAAACTGAAATTTTGCCAACTCAACGTGCAACGAAACTGGTCAGTGCCCAGGCGTAATTGAGTACCGTAAAATTTGATTGCACACCGCACATGACAGCACCAGTACTCCCCACACTCCCCACGCTCTACCACCACCCCGTACCTGCTCCAAGTACTTTCTCTGCGTCCTGTACCTGGCGGCGCACAGTTTGCACCTGGCCGTGTCGTCGGCCTTGAGCAGCTGGTTGACGACCACGTTGTGCGTGTCGATGCCCTGCTTGGTGAGCTCCTGCACCAGCCGCTCCGTCTCGTACAGCGACAGGAACTCGGCGATGCACACGCAGATGAAGGTCGTTTGGTCCTGCGTGTTGACGCGTCCGATTTTATAAAATTGAGTTAAACCAGGTGTAATTTAATTTAGTACTTGTCTCTAGGGTTGGAAAAAAAACGTTTTTTTAACTCGATGTTTTTTTTAAAAAAACAACGTTTAAAAAAACAAACGTTTAAAAAAAACAAACGTTTTAAAAAAAACAACGTTTTTTTTAAAAGCTCCCAGATATGACCTAGTGTCAACATATATAGGTATATCAGACACTGGCAATACTATGTGATGTTAAATATGACCATATAATGGCTGTGGAGCCATGGGATAGCATTATAAGTGGTGATTTGTGTCAAAAATATCCATTTTTCGTCAACATGTCGTTCGTATATCGCCTTATAGTCGAATGTTCGTGACTTCAGGTAAAGTTTGGCACGGAATGGTGATCAAACAAGGTTATAAAAGGAGGTTGTTACTTTGGGAGTGAAGTTACACACTGTGGAGGTACATGGAAGCACATTACCTCAATATTATATATTACAGCAACATATGTCGGCTTATTCACCCATGGTAGCACATAGAAATGGATGTTTTGATACTAAAAATGCAACAAAACCAATGAAAACAACCACCAATGTCAATTTGTGTGTGAAATTGCGCGCTTGCGCGCAAAAATTTTGCAAAATACCTAGTGCTTAGTATTAAAAATTTCGGCCGATGTTTTTAAAAAAAAAAAAACATTTCGGACGTCATGTTTAAAAAAAAACAACGTTTTTTAAAATAAAAAAACGTTTAAAAAAAAACATCGGCCAACCCTAGTTGTCTCACAGAATTTTGAACATTCTTCACAAATTGTAGAATGTCGTTCACTCCTTCAAGTCTTAAATATTTACACAAAGGGTTGGAAAAAAATCAAATTTTTTAAACGCCTTGATAAAAAAAAATCAATGTGAAAAAAAATTGATTTTTTTAAATTAAAATCAAATTCCCAAAAATGGGGGTATAGAGAAAAAATATGTGTATGTTAAGTGTCACACAATGTATTGTTATGTCTATTGTGGTGATATTATGACTATGGAGTCATGGGATAGCATTATAAGCAGTGATTTCTGTCAAAAATGTCCATTTTACGTCAACTTATTACATATATCGCCTTTTGTCGAACGTTTGTGACTTCAAGTAAAGTTCAGCATGGAATAGTGATCAAATAAGGTTGTAAGAGAAGGCTAATTAATACATTGACAGTGATGTTACACATTGTAGAAGTATGTTTGAGCACATTGGTTAGATATTATATAGTACACTAGCATATCACGGCTTATTATTGCACGGTAACATGAATAAATGGAAGATTTTACACTAAAAATGCCCCAAAGCCCATGAAAACACCACAAATGGTAACATGTATGAGAAATTGCGCGCTTGCGCGCAAAAATAATGCAAAATACCTAGTGCAAGTCTACCAGAAATTTTGAATTTTGATTTTTTAAAATTAAAATCAGTTTCCACCCTTTGATTAAAAAAAACTGATAAAAAAAAAATCAGTTTAAAAAAATCAAGTGCCAACCCTATTTACACATTTACAAAAAATCACAGAATAGGGCGCTCCACACGCTGGAAACGCTGGAATGTCAACTGGTTTGGAGTCAACTCATTTTAGCTGAATTTAGGTAGCAGGATTATTTTCAAGTGCATATGTGGCAATGTCAGAAAGGAATCAATATTGCCATGTGCATTTGAACATGGTTTCGCGACCCATAAACGAAAATCTTGATGAAAACCATTCGACCAGTTGACATTGGGATGTCAACTGATGTCAATTGCACCAATCGGTTTTCAGCAAGATTTCAGTTTATGGGTTGCGAAACCATGTTCAAATGCACATGGTAATATTGATTCCGTTTGGACATTGCCGCATGTGCTCTTGAAATTGTCATGCAACCAAAATTGAGCTAAAATCGAGTTGACACTGAAACCAGTTGACATTCTAGCGTGTGGAGCGTGGAGGCAAGAAGTCCACTCAGAATCGGGCTAAAAGCCCACTTTTTACGAAAAACAGTAAGAAATTGGAAAATTGCATCTGAATTTGTACTTCAGGATAGATTAGAACGATAGAATTTAAGGAAGCCGATAATTAAAAAATCAGGAAACCAACAGGGTCTCTGAACTGCTTGTTTATTTTACGGATGGTCGGCAAAATTTCCTCCATTTTTTTAGTCGCTTCAGCTCCGTCCGCGTCGGACATGCCCACCAGCTTGCCAATCTTCACCATGTTAAAACGTTTTGAAAGTGAAATGTGTGAAATGAGTGAAAAAT
This sequence comes from Sphaerolaimus hirsutus, assembly GCA_964036195.1. Classification (NCBI taxonomy): domain Eukaryota; kingdom Metazoa; phylum Nematoda; class Chromadorea; order Monhysterida; family Sphaerolaimidae; genus Sphaerolaimus; species Sphaerolaimus hirsutus. Next base: position 20,805,622 of record OZ038452.1, on the reverse strand, counting down.
AATGAAAAAGCACGATTCTGCCCTCACCTGGGACACCATGGGCGCAAAAGTATTTCGCATGGTCATCAACTTGCCCAAACCCTGCTCCACAATGGATGGGAATTGCAGCAGACGCAACGTGTGGCCCGTCGGCGCAGTGTCCAGCACTACGCATTCAAAGTCCATTGAGTCGATAAGCCTGACAAGAAGAGCGCAATGTCATTTAACTAAGGTTTGATTTGGCCCGGCCGCTTTCAGATATTTATCATTTATCACATAAGATATTTGAAATTTCAGTTTTTGTTGAAACTCAATTTCATTATCAGCGAGATTGAGTGCTAGAAAATTTGGTTGGGGTGATCACCGCACTTTGGATGATATAACAATTTTGAATGAGTGATATCGAAAAACAAATTAAAAAATAAGTTTGTGTGGTTTTGAGGTAACTTGATGCTGAGAAACTTTTGTGAAGCATTACTTTGACAGTCAAACAAACTTCGGGGAAAACTTATGTGAATGTTCCATGCCTTTACATGGTCAATCACAAATTTATTTACTTGATTTTTACTCTCCATAAACTACCCGAGAAAGCAGTTGGAAATAACGCGCACTCACTGCATGACCGCAGCAAAGGACATGGCCTCGTCGATGCCGGGGAAGGAACCGGTCATCTCGGTGACCAACTGCCGCGCCACCGACAACACGTCTACAAAATTGGAAAACTGGCAAACGCGAAATGGGTACGTTGAAATAAACAGCAAACGAAACGAACCATCATCGTCGGCAGCCGGTGCGGCGGGCATCCCGCCACTGCCCATCTTCGGATCTACTTCCTGCAGTTGAACGATTAGTTCGAGCCACGACTCTCCACTCCATAAACCAATGTACCGTATTTCCTCGACATACCCCCCGGGGGTTTATTCTTTCAGAGTGAGAATTTTGAGGGGGGTATTTAGAGGGGGGGTTATTCGAGGGGTGTATTTCGAGGGGGGCTATTAATTCGCCAGAATTTTTTTGAACTCCCAGTACTAATTTGTTGTTTGTAACGTACGCAGCGTACGCAGACGTAGAAAAACGCAACAGTTAGCACCATGTATAAGAGTCTATATTCTTATATAAATATGTGGATGATATAAACCCTGTTCTAACGTAACACAGTCATTGTTTTAAGTGTTCTGCACTGCCCCGATCACTAACCGAAGCTTTTGTCATGTACGTTCTGTATACACTCAATTTGGGGGGTATTTCGAGGGGGTTTATAACTTTAGAGTGGCTATTTTTAGGGGGTTTTATTCAACGGGGGGTATTTCGAGGAAATACGTATTTACTCTCCAAGTACTAAAAACCAAACATACCATGGCGTAAAGGTTCTCGAAACCTTTGACAAGCACCGGAGTTCTGGTCAACTTTTGATCGAAGGCATCGCTAATATTATGCGCGGGGTCGGTGCTCATCAAAAGCACCCGCTTGCGTCTCAAAGACAGCTGCACCGCTAAACTGCAGCTGCGAAGTGCGCATGCACCGTTTGTGGATGAGCAAATAGAACAGCTGGTGATGACAGCTTAAAAACTTAATGGAGGCCCGGACACGAGTTGACGGGTTGCGTATACTCGGCGGACATGGTACTCTGCCCTCGCAATCATTTACGTCTCACGTTGGAAGCGTGCCAATGATGCGATTTTTGCACAAAAGATGAAAAAATCATTGTCGTGAATAAGTTAACGTATAACGTTATAACAGAGATTCTTTAAACTTTTTATGAAAATAGGATGCGTAAAAAATAGTTGGCACGCTTCCAAATCGCTCAAACGGCCGCCCCACAAACATCGCACGGAACCACCGCAACGAGGTGCACCGATGCCCCACTTTACACAACGAACGGCGCGTTTGCATCACTGTTAACGTACCTGCAGGTGGTTTTGCCGACGCCGCCTTTACCGCCAACAAAGATCCATCTGAGCGACTTCTGCTCGATTATGTTTAATAGAGTCGGGTCCAAGTCATCCATGCTAGACTGAGGCTGGACAAATGGCGCTACGTTAAGGGATCAAATATAAAACAGTAACTGTAGCGTAAAAAAGTGAATTAAGTAATATTCACATTTCTGCAATGGAATGAATAAATGGATAAATCGTTAGTCAGCAGAAGCAAACAGAGGCATTTCGGTGACGTCAACTTCATTTGAACATCACAGACCCAGTAATTTCGATCTCCGATCACGTGGCATTGAAATTGCTTCTAGTGATTCACACACCAGCGACATTTAAAATTATTGTTTTTATACAGAAAAAGTTGGACAGTTTCACACATGAATTTTTGGTCTAACTTCTCAACAATTTTCGATAAATCGGTAAAAACTGTAAAAGACAAACGTGACCAGAGATCACCAAAATCAGTAGCACGAAACGGACAGATAATTTCGCTACCTATTTATCTCACACCACACCTCCACATACATAAATATACCACTCAAGTCTACAGTATACACATCTGGGCACCCAATCACTGCTGCGGTCATTGCTGCGGCAGTCCGCACACTTCACAATCGGTCCTGTTTGCGTCGGAGTTGACGAAAGTGCAATGGACGCAGGTCCAGCCGGCCGCGCCGCCGGAGGTGGACGCGCCGCCGGCCGACAGCTCGCCGTTGCCCATCGACCACGACGGGTGGCTCTCTGTGAGAAGGTGAGATATTTGGGTAGTGTGTAGGGTGTCAACTTTCCGTTTTCCGTTTCCGCAGGCAAATTTTTTCCGTTTCTGTTTTCCGGCAAGTACAACAAGTTTTCCGTTTCCGTTTACGTTTTCCGGCAAGTGCAAAAAATGTCCGTTTACGCTTTCCGCGAGCAAAATTTTTCCCGTTTCCGTTTTCCAGCATGTGCACAAATTTTTCCATTTCCGGTAAAAAATTTTGATGATACCCTGGTAGTGTGTGCGCGCCTGTATTTATTTAGACGCGCATAAATGGCGGCCAGCACATTAGTTGACACAGGTGCGTCAACTGGTCTGTGTCAACTCAGATTTCGATTTCACGTGTCGCAGTTAGTGATTTCCAAATGCAGATGCGGCTACGTTGAAGAATAAATATTACGACAAGTGCATTGGAAGATCGCTCTGCGACACGTGAAGCCCGAGTTGAAACAGACTAGTTGATACACATGTGTCAACTAGTGTGTGTGTCGACAATATCTGTAAACCGGTCTGTATTTACGAGTTTTTGGGCTCTCTAAGTATTTTCACTGACATGTTAGCCAACATCACTAGCCAGGATTTCAAGACGGGGGTTATATACAGAGCCCGCCCGTGACGCCGTCCACGTGAATGAAAAACGTCACAACAGACAGCACCGGTCTGGTGAGCAATTAGTAAAAGCTAATAAAGTAAATACGAACCCTGTTTGTGAGCCTCCATGAGATGTTCGAACGTGGCCCACTTTTCATTGGACGTCAGCCACTCAGCGACTTTTGCATCGTCCCTATTCCTGACCGCATCCAATAATGGCCTCATTTCATCCTAAAATCGGACGTGGCATATATTCTTCTCATATACTTCTATGGCATATACTTGCCAAACTAGTTAAACACAAATTTTTGCATAACCAACCAAAGTAAAAGGGCACATTTCATTATTGAGCAAGTAGAAAAGAAAATGCCAGTCAGTACACATTTTCAATTTATCACCAGGCGTCGACCCGAATTGTTTCGTGTATTTGAATGCGGTGCCTAAGCTCTGCGTAATACGTTGATATATTCAACATTGGTAGCGTTAACCAGAAATTTTAAGCTATTTCAGGAACCCTTTCTAAGCATGTTCAAACACTATTCAAGTTATAATTACCTTCCCCGAATTAACAGCCACGCTATGAAACCGGATTTATAAAATTATTCATACAGACCCGACATAAAAATTGATTTTACGGCAGAAGTCATATCTTATAAAGCTGCCACATGCTCAAAATTGACATAACGATACGTCAAGTGTCATATTACTGATACATTATCATTTTACACATCACAATTGAGGCATCTAGTTCCGAATGTCGTTAAGTCCATCATTTTGGGTTTTTTCAAAAATGCATTTGAAATTTCAAAGTTGGCCCGAGCAGGCAACTTTAAAGTGACAAGTCTTGCCCAAAACTTTTTGAAAAGCTTATGAATTTGTCTACATTTTCCATATTTTAAACCCTCTGGCCGGAATATATACTCATAGTTATGATGAGTTTTTTGACATCACCTCAGCAGATTCAGTGGAGATAACGAGTTTTGGGTGAAATTTCACTCGAATGTCGGTATCTCCACTTCCTATTTATTACCTGTTACACCTCATCATACCGTATCTTTAAGGTGTTAAAATTCATATATTGATGCTGGCATACTACACAAAGGACTTGCTATGTATAGCATTAATGGTGGGGAAATTATGCCTTTTTCATGTAGTGGCTCCAAACGGCGCCATTTTTATGGAGTGGCGCCATGGACTCCAAAATGGCGCCATTTTTATGGAGTGGCGCCATGGACTCGGAAACGGCGCCATTTTTATGGAGTGGCGCTGTGGACTTGGAAAGGCGCCATTTTTATGGAGTGGCACCGTGGACTCGGAAACGGCGCCATTTTTTGGAGTGGCGCCATGGACTTGGAAACGGCGCCATTTTTATGGAGTGGCGCCATGGACTCGGAAACGGCGCCATTTTTATGGAGTGGCGCTGTGGACTTGGAAAGGCGCCATTTTTATGGAGTGGCACCATGGACTCGGAAACGGCGCCATTTTTTGGAGTGGCGCCATGGACTTGGAAACGGCGCCATTTTTATGGAGTGGCGCCATGGACTTGGAAACGGCGCCATTTTTATGGAGTGGCGCCATGGACTCGGAAATGGTGCTATTTTTATGGAGTGGCGCCATGGACTCGGAAATGGTGCTATTTTTATGGAGTGGCGCCATGGACTCGGAAACGGCGCCATTTTTATGGAGTGGCGCCATGGACTCGGAAACGGCGCCATTTTTATGGAGTGGCGCTGTGGACTTGGAAAGGCGCCATTTTTATGGAGTGGCACCGTGGACTCGGAAACGGCGCCATTTTTTGGAGTGGCGCCATGGACTTGGAAACGGCGCCATTTTTATGGAGTGGCGCCATGGACTCGGAAACGGCGCCATTTTTATGGAGTGGCGCTGTGGACTTGGAAAGGCGCCATTTTTATGGAGTGGCACCATGGACTCGGAAACGGCGCCATTTTTTGGAGTGGCGCCATGGACTTGGAAACGGCGCCATTTTTATGGAGTGGCGCCATGGACTCGGAAATGGCGCCATTTTTATGGAGTGGCGCCATGGACTTGGAAACGGCGCCATTTTTATGGAGTGGCGCCATGGACTCGGAAATGGTGCTATTTTTATGGAGTGGCGCCATGGACTCGGAAATGGTGCTATTTTTATGGAGTGGCGCCATGGACTCGGAAACGGCGCCATTTTTATGGAGTGGCGCCATGGACTCGGAAACAGCGCCATTTTAATGGAGTGGTGCCATGGACTTGGAAACGGCGCCATTCATATGGAGTGGTGTCATGGACTCGGAAATGGCACCATTTTTATGGAGTGGTGCCATGGACTCGGAAATGGCGCCATTTTTATGGAGTGGCGCCATGGACTCGAAAATGGCGCCATTTTTATGGAGTGGCGCCATGGACTCCAAAATGGCGCCATTTTTATGGAAACGTACAATAACACATCTGAATAATGAACCAAAAATAACACCCTACGAAATCGGAGAGTTAGAATTTGCTTGTGAATAGAGCAAACAACAAAACTTGTGTCCCACGCGGACGCTAGAAATTGAAAAAGAAAATCATATTAAAAGAAAAATGGACGTTTCACTGCGTCCTTGAGTGCCACGCCCTAGTTATCTACATTTTCAATGTTGCTCGTAAAGAATTTGACCGTTCAAACTACCGTTTTACCGTTCAAACTACCGTTTTGGTTTTTATTTTATTGTTCATTCATTGGCTCCATTCCAACAGAAGAGAACTTGGCAGCCGGCCAAAATTTTGAAATCCGCTATTAATATGAATAAAATAGGCACACAACAGCTATATAACCATGTATATAAACAAAAATAGCGATTATGAAGGTGGAAATTGGCAAAGCGAAGCAAATTCTAACGATTGTTAGATAACTTTCAGTTTTCACTCTCATTTGTATAATATGCAACTGGTAACTGGGATAAGCGCTAAGTTTTCATACGTGACCCAATCTATTCCAATCGTTAAAATATTGCGTCACAATACCCATTGCTGTCATGCACTCTCCACTGGAGAGATTGACGCAAATGTTTGTAGGGCGATATGTCTGCTGACTTTATGCAACAATTAATTTTGAAATAATTCACAAAATTGTATTCATTCAATAAGGTAGGATTCTGTTCATACTTTCCGGTCCGCTGAGTATACTGCTGTTTTGGCGTCAATGCCAATGCCAGTGGCGCCTACAAATGGCGCCTGCGCCATGGCGCCATTCCCTTACTACAGAGGTAAAAAAATTTTTTTGGGGGGGCCCCCCGTTCGCCGGGCTCCGTATACAATCCGCCCCCACTCAAAAATCCTGGCTACGTCCCTGAATTCCCTGTAAAATGTTGAAAGTCATCTAAAAGACCATGCAAAATGTCATGTAAAAGACCCTGAAAAAACTCATAAGTCATGCAAAACATTGAAAACTGTAACAAATATAAAATAAAATAAGTGAAAGGATGAAATATGATGGAGATGGAGTCGGATAATCGCACTCGCACCCATGATACGCTGGAAGATGATTCTAATGATACATCAATGTGAGTATTTAAATTCAGTCTTCATATGAGAATCAAAATGAACTCCATAAAAATGGCGCCATTTTCAAGTTCATGGCATCATTCCATAAAAATGGTGCAGTTTCCAAGTCCATGGCGCCACTCTATGAAAATGGCACAGTTTCCAAATCCATGGCATTATTCCATCAAAATGGCGCCAGTTTGGAGTCCATGGCGCCACTCCAGAAAAATGGCACCACTTTCAAGTCCATGGTGCCACTCCATCAAAATGGCACAATTTTGGAGTCCATGGCGCCACTCCATAAAAATGGCGCAATTTTGGAGTCCATGGCAGAAAAAAACTTGAAAAAAAAAATCTGAAAAAAAAACTTGAAAAAATTTTTTTTTTTAATCTGAAAAAATTTGAAAAAAATAGCAAAAAATTTGAAAAAAATAGAAAAAAATTTGTAATAAAATTTAGAAAAATTGAGGAAAAACAAAAAAAAATAATAAAAAAATTATAAAATGTAAAAAAAAATATAAAATGTAAAAAAAAAATTGATAAAAATTTGAAAAAAAATATTAAAAAAATATAAAAAAGTAATAATAAAAATGTATAAAAAAATTAAAAAAAATTGAAACTAAAAATTTGAAAAAAATATATAAAAAAATAATAATAAAAATTATAAATAAATTTTGAAAATTTTTTTTAAAAAAACTGACAGAAAATTAGAAATTGAAAAAAAACTTTTAAAAAGACTATGGTGCCACTTTCATAAAAATGGTACAGTTTCCAAGTCCATGGCGCCACTCCATAAAAATGGCATCATTTTGGAGTCCATGGTGCCACTCCATAAAAATGGCGCCGTTTCCTAGTCCGTGGCGCCACTCCATAAAAATGGCACCATTTCCTAGTCCGTGGCACCACTCCATAAAAATGGCGCCGTTTCCTAGTCCGTGGCACCACTCCATAAAAATGGCGCCGTTTCTGAGTCCATGGCGCCGCTCCATAAAAATGGCGCAGTTTCTGAGTCCATGGCACCACTCCATAAAAATGGCGCAGTTTCCAAGTCCATGGCACCACTCCATAAAAATGGCGCAGTTTCCAAGTCCATGGCACCACTCCATAAAAATGGCGCCATTTTTGAGTTCATGGCGCCACTCCATAAAAATGGCGCCATTTCCTAGTCCGTGGCGCCACTCCATAAAAATGGCGCCATTTCCTAGTCCGTGGCGCCTTTCCATAAAAATGGCGCCGTTTCCTAGTCCGTGGCACCACTCCATAAAAATGGCGCCGTTTCCTAGTCCATGGCGCCACTCCATAAAAATGGCGCCGTTTCTGAGTCCATGGCGCCGCTCCATAAAAATGGCACCATTTCTGAGTCCATGGCGCCGCTCCATAAAAATGGCGCCGTTTCCTAGTCTGTGGCGCCACTCCATAAAAATGGCGCTGTTTCCTAGTCCGTTGTGCCACTCCATAAAAATGGCGCTGTTTCCAAGTCCATGGCGCCACTCCATAAAAATGGCGCTGTTTCCTAGTCCATGGCGCCACTCCATAAAAATGGCGCCGTTTCCTAGTCCATGGCGGCACTCCATAAAAATGGCGCCGTTTCCTAGTCCATGGTGCCACTCCATAAAAATGGCGCCATTTCCGAATCCATGGCGCCACTCCATAAAAATGGCGCCATTTCCTAGTCCATGGCGCCACTCCATAAAAATGGCGCCATTTCCGAATCCATGGCGCCACTCCATTAAAATGGCGCCATTTCCTAGTCCATGGCGCCACTCCATAAAAATGGCGCGGTTTCCTAGTCCATGGCGCCACTACATAAGAAGCCTCCCTATAAAAATGGTGTCATTTGAGAGTAAATCTATGAGTGGACATACCGACATTCGGACAAAGATTTTTTGGAGATACCGACATTCGGAAAAAGTTTTTTTGGAGATAACGAGTTTCGAGTGATTTTTTCAAAAAACAGGTTCAGATTTCTATACCGTAATTCGGATGATTTTTCCAATTTTGTATGGGGTTTTAGACAAATCAGTGCAATTCTATACCGTAATTCGGAAATAGATTTCTGGCAGTGGAGATACCGAGTTTCGAGTGAAATAAATGTTGGCTTTTTGTGGACATACCGAGATTCGAGTGAAATTTCATCAATTTCAGGGTGGACATACCGACATTCGGATGATTTTTTTCATTTTTTTCAAAAATTGGTGTCTCTGTATCTCGGGAACGGAGTGAGATATTGAGAAAAAAAAATTCTATAATGAACAAATATATATGCATATATCAGATCTGCACCTAACTCATTTTTTGTCATTTTGGTCCTTACCGACATACGGAACTAGATGCCTCAATTGAGCTATCGTGAGAAAATCTCATAAAATTTTCAAAAGTCAACATACCGTATTACCTCGAATTACCCCCCTTGAAATACCCCCCCCTAAATTTCGGCTGAGGAAATAATAACCCCCCCCCCTCGAAATACCCCCCCCCCCTAAAATTGAGTGTAACGTGAACGTACATGACAAATACCGCAGTTCGTGATCTGTACTATGCAGAACACACGTTAAAACTGATGATTAAGTGACGTGAGGGAAGGGTTTTTGTGTATATACAGTAATATCTGCCTATAAACACATATAAATCTATGTGATTGTTCGATTTTTCTACGTCTGCGTATGGGGAATTTCCGAAAATTCCTGGCGAAATAATGGACCCCCCCCTCGAATTATCCCCCCCCTCAAATTGTGCTAGCGAAATAATAAACCCCCTGGGGGTATTTCGAGGTAATACGGTAAAAATTGATTTCCCTAACATCAAGCTCCGTGAAAACCCAAATATTTCCATCAATACCCATACTTCATATTTACAGAAAAAAGACACCAACTTGAATCCGCCCAATCGCCTGTCTATTAGCGAGCGGAAATGGCTCCAGCTTGGAGTCGACAAAGAATGTGTACTGCTCGGTGGTGGGCACGCCGGACGGCACGTCCACCAGCAGATATTCGACGGGCAGCGGCCGGCCGTCGCGGCACACCTCATTGCCGTATTGGTCCTTTTCCTGGACACATGTGAATGTTGTAGGTTGCATCACTAAACTACGGTTCAAACGGGGTCTACTTTTCGGGATCGGGATTGGATTCTCGGAACCGGGATTATTTTTTTTTTAGATTTCGGGATCGGGATCTGGGTCTCGGGATAGGTACCGGAATTTTTTTGGGATCGTGATTTTGGGAAAAGTTCTAATTTTTAAGGTTTTAACGGCGTAAAAACATATATGGATACCAGAAAAGTGGTAAATATAGTGGAAACTTCAGGTTTTCTTTCACATTTATTACTGCAAAAATGGCATTTAGATAAGTCGCCAAATTTTTCCGGGCTCGGGATTAGGATTTCAAAATTTTCGCGACCTGGATTGGGATTCGTTTTTTTAGATTTCGGGATTTGGATCGAGAACGGGATAGGGGTTTCGGGACCGCAAAATCCCGAAAATTTTTGGGATTCGGGATCATTAGCACTAAATTAGCATTTCAAGTGTGACAAATTTATCAAAACAAACCTTATACTGAACATCACACAAGTAGTGGTCGGGTCGAAGTTTGACATCCCTTATGTAGGCTAATTCGGGACACTTTTTCACCGGTACAAGCAGATCGTCGGAGACTAATGCGGCGCACTGGTTTGACACTTGATAGCCGGAAAAGTGCACCTGCTCGCTGCTGTCACCTGTCCGTGAAATCGCAGTATATAGGGTCCAAACACACTAGCTGACATCAAAATTCGTGTCAACTCAATTTTGGTTAAATGTCATTTCAGCCCCCCTGTGATAGAGCATATTTAATTTCAAATGGTGACATTTAATTTTCATCATTTCTGCTTTTAAAAGTGTGATGCTTTTTAATTTTTTGCGCTATTTAGTTGACACGAATTTGCGATGTCAACTAGTGCGTGTGGGCCCATAGCAACATTTGTGCTGCACATTGTATAACAGATCGACATAAGAATCAATTTAGTTTCGCGATACAGACCTGATACAACGACGGTGACAAATCTGGAGCCAAACGTGCCGTCGGATGACAAAGTGCTCGGATTGGCGAACTTATTCTGCAGCACACCCGCCGTGATGCATTCTTGCGCGCTCAGGAAAAACGAGTGCTGCGGTACGATTTACAAGTCTCTGTGAAATTTCTATCCCAGATATGGTTGAGTCAACATATACAGGTGGCTAGGGTTCAAACGATATATCGTATCGAATATCGAATATCGGATATCGACCATTTTTTAATATCGAATATCGAATATCGATATCGAAAATTTTGAAAAAATATCGAATATCGAATATCGATATCGAAAATTTTGAAAAAATATCGAATATCGATATCGAATATCGTCCATTTTTTCGATATATCGAACCTGTATTGTGTCCCCAAATTTACTTTTCATTTTCATTTTGAGTTGTTTATGGTTGATCTGATGTGCTTATAGTATTGTATTTGATGAGTACAAGTACAGTATTTATAACGTCATTGTTGTTGGAGTGCTAAATTTGATGCCAGAAAACGCTGATATACTTTTTTTTGCAACATGCCCTTAAGCAATTAGGTTAGGATGAACTGTAATATCTACCAATTGTTATTTGTCTGATACACTTTGATTCATCATGTTTTTCTTCTATTTTCTACCATTGAGTGATGTAAAGCTTGTTAAAATCACTTGTACAATTCAAATTTCAGTAAAGAGATGATTAAACATGTGTGCAACCACATGAAAATACAATATGCCACTTGAAATATGCCTTGCTATACCAAAATCATATCGCAATATCGAATATCGAAAATATCAAAATATCGAATATCGAATATTGACCATTTTTCAATATCGTATATCGAATATCGATATCGAGGTCCCATATCGTATCGATATCGAATATCGAGTTTCAGAAAAAAATATCGAATATCGAATATCGATATCGAAAATTTTGAAAAAATATCGAATATCGAATATCGATATCGAAAAGTCATATCGTTTGAACCCTACAGGTGGCAGAACTTTGTGATCTTATACATAGCCATACTAAAAATGTTAGCTAAGGTTATAAAAAACGGTTCCGATGGTAGGTTTTTTTTTACCTTTGAATCCCTTGGTAGGCATCCCTAGAACATTTACGTATTTAATTGTCTATTAATTCAGAATCAAACCAGGTAATTTGCAAGCTCACCGCTCCTCTGCTACACATGACTTTCCCACTGGATCTCGGATGAGGAGTCAGGTCGGTAAAAGCCCAGCCCAGTATGCGCAATCCTAACAGCTCGCTCAACTCCTTCGCTTTGGTAATATCTTCGTGGTCAAGGTTCACTTCGATGCCCGCCTCAGAGCTTATCTATGTAGAAAGAGCACCAAATTATTTATGAGAATAAAAGGTCAACAGGGACAATTGCCCATTTCAAAAAGTTAATATTGAGCTTGAACCATAGCAATATAATGTGTCAACTGAAATTTTAATTGTTAGTTGACAGGGAGTTTGAATCTTTTTACCAGGCAGTTCACATGGAATATGATTCTTTGTATAGCATGCAAGCTGTACCAACTGTTCAATAGAAAGGCATCTTATTCTAACCACGAAAAAATCTAATTTATCTGCGTCCGTATTCCATCTTCCATCTATCTATTTTTCTAGCTCGGGATAATTTTTAACACAATTCAGTAGAAATTGCACTAAAATTTAATGAAGGTGTAAAAATTAAGTGAACAAAACATAACTTGAAAACAAAATTCGTCAGCCCAAAATGGACTCCCCCAAAAAGACAAGATGGCATACGACCGCAAAAATAACTTGTGTACCCCAAATTTTTGTCAATACCTGCGGCGGCTCGTAGACGCATGCCACAGTGGCCTTTATGCCCAGTGGCACATCAGTGAACACTTCATATTTGCCTATCAAAAAAGCGGCCCGCTGCTGACCCGACTGGCGCCAGTAATCGCAGAACCTATTTGCTATGTGCGCATTCTCGAAAGCGACGTTGTCCACGTGTCGAAATGTCTGCAAGATTATGCGTGCAAATTGTGTATAGAACAGAACAGAGGAATGGGAAAAAAAAGTTTTTATAACGAAACGACACCATATAAATGAAAAAACAAGGTTTTTTATTTAAAAACCTTTGAAAAAACCCTCGGCCGTCCCTATACAGCACAGATAGTGGTATTGTTGGATATAATTTCAGAGAAGTGATATTTTCAGATAATCGAAAGATCCATCAAAATCCAAGCCACGTCATGTAGAAACTTTTCCAAACTCGCCTGCCGTGCCAATGTGACAGTGGATGGGCGGCACTTTGAGCAAACCGCCTGGGGGTACGGCCGGTGGTCGGTGCAGCCCGGCTTCACGTGGCACACAATATTTTCCAACGGATACTTCACCTGAACAAGAGAACAAACACTCTTATGAATAACAGTGAGGCTTCAGCATGCATGAGGAGAAAATCTAACCCGATCACTGCGGCCCTTCTGGGTGCTGCGCAACTTCCTCAAGTATGCGTGGAAGGACATGTGCTTCACGTCGCGGCTGCGCAGGTAATCCTCGTCGTAGGCCTGCAAAGGCGTCACAATGAACCAAGCGGCACGGATCAAAGTGATTTGGCGGGCACATCAAAGCAAACGTGTAAACCAACGTCAATGGGCAGGCAGTGGGCACATTTGGAATTAGCGCCGTGGTGGCACATGACTCGGTCGCGGCCGCGCTCGATCTGCCCGTTGGCCGAATACAGTTCCCTGTCTACATCATCCTCCAATGTCAACATGTTTCGGTGCTGAATGAATTGCAGGGCCCTAGATTTGAGCACTTGATGACCCAACAGCTAATTTGCAACAATTTTTCTTTTTTTAAATGACATCTGACATTCGTGCCGCGGCCGGAAAAGTGAGATTGGCGGTATTGCTTCGATTATAGAATAGCGAGATGATCCGGATCGAAAAAGCATGCATGTTTTCAGTTAACACACGTCTGTTTTATTTAAGAGTGATTGTCGACACCATGGTTGCCAGAAATTGGTTCTCGGCGCAGACCAACGTTCTTACCCCGTGTCCCACTAAAAAAGTGCCGCTAATGAGTGTATAAACTTTCGTGGTGCGGACATTCTTTAGGAACGCTGACCAGCTGTTTAGCTTGCTATTCGTGTAACATTTTCAGGTACGAGTCTGCGAAAAAAATACTCAAGCCATCGGTATCGCATGACACTCTACAAACACACCAATTATGTGTGTACAATAAATTTGTTTTGCCTCTAACCCACGAAAAACGTGCGACAGCCATTGACCCTGACTGTCAAGGATGGGAAGTATAATATTGTTCCGATCAGAATAAATCTGGGCAATTTTCCAAAAATCACTATACGCTACATTGGTTTTCAGTGGGGTGAAGGATGCTTTTAAGCGCACTTAACAGATTGCGGGCAAACAGAAGCGATGTAGCACGATCTTAATTTTATTTTGTAAAGCCTTGACTCTTATAAACGGCATCTGGTTTCACTTCTTTAAGCCGCTGTTTTAATGCGTATAGCTTTCCGATTTCCAACCCTGAAACTTTCAGTGGCCATTCTGCCGTGAAGCTGTTTCTCAAAGCTGGGAAGCTTCATCCATTGCAGAAATAGAACGCCGCTGCCTGTTCAAATCCTTCCGGACTATCGACCATGGCCGCGTGCGCGTCGGCTGCGACTGTGTCGGCGACGATGAGCTCGTGCCGGTCGCTGCTGCAGACGGCCAGACTGCACGTGGGCGCTGCCAGCGGCAGCAGATTTGTGCCGCTGTGGCCGGTGGCTGTAGCTTCTTCTGTTGGTATAGGTGGTGTTGTTTTTGCCGCGCCCGTATGTGTTTCACAATTTGTCTCAAATCACTCACTCAGACAAATGGAAGAAGTTTTTCGACTGCGCGTGATTCCATTCAAGATGGGCCGGATTTGTTGATGAAATATGAAGCTGGCTTGCCCACTGTTGCCGTCCCGCTGCCTTCGCGTTCGGAAATGTGCCGCTTTACACTCAAACCTGTCACACACACTGTATGTCGTTTATACCGCTTTCTAAAAAGTCTGTGCATTACTTTCTGCCGACCGCAGACTGGCGACTTTTGCGAGCACATTCGACGCGAAGATCGAGGCGTCGACTTTGTAGCGCTGTATCGAGACGGTGCGTCGTTTTCCATCCTTCCCTCCACTTTCCTCACTCATGACTTTCAACAACCCTTCAGACGACAGTCGCATATCGCAATCGACGCCCGTCGAGCAGCTGCTGGTGTTGGAGTCGGGCGCGTGGCTGCGCATCAACGACACGCGCTACAGACTCGTGCCCGACATGCCGCCCGACGGCGCCATCGCCGAGGAGCGCGTCAAGCAGATGGACGATTTGAGGAACATGGTGAGTGTGACACTGGTCACTGATGATAAATTCTGGCTTTGGTGTACTCAGCGGACATCACACTTAGTGTGGAAACCTACCATAACCCATCTGAATATTGAACCAAAAAGTATTTATACAGTTTTCATTATAATATTTCATTTTTATCATGGAATAATTAATTACGAAATTTATCACTAGATTTTATTCATTAAATTATGGTTTAATTCTTCGCAAAGTACGCGCTCCACTCGTTATAGCAAATTTAATTTGATCTTCGAGTCGATCGCAGGTGGCCAATCTGTCCACGTTACTCCAAGTGGACGAGCACCAGGTGCAGATGGAAAGAAAGCTAATTGCCAAACGCGAAGAGATACTCGCCGAATTGGAACCTATGCAAAAGGTTTATTACACCCCCTCTCCCTCGAATTTCCCCCCACTATCCCCCAAAGCATCAACATTGCGCAGCTAAAAGAGACACTGGACCAAGAATCGCGCAAGCGGGTGAATCGACTTCACTGGATCGGGCTGTCTCTGATGGGAATCCAGACGGGTCTTTTCGCCCGACTCACTTGGTGGGAATACAGTTGGGACATTATGGAACCGGTGACTTATTTTGCCACATACTCGGCACTCATGGGCGTCGCTGCGTACTATGTCGTCACCAAGCAGGTTTGTTCATTAGTACTTTGGGGTGTGCTTCGATTATTTTGGTTTTGCTTGAGTTTGTATGGTTTGGGCTTTTAGACAAATTTCACTCCATTCCGCCGATGCTAAGCCGGCGCTCGAATTTCCATGCATCTAGTCATTTCCCGTTTATTTCCGTTCGCTCATGCGGCGTGCGGCAATAATGGGCGGCGAGCGCGTCGCAGCTGCGCGATTTATCGCGCCGCACCGCCATAATCTCGAATATTGAATTCTCATATTACTTGCGTGGGAAAATATCGTCGTTCCTTTCCACCGTCGAGATAATTTACAATAAAAGCGCCGGGCGGTGGGCACTTCCTTCCCGCGCGCTCCACACTGTATCCTTCGTTGCTGCCGCCACTGCGCGCGGCGGCGCGGCCGCGCATTTCAGCCGCGCCGCCATTTCCCCAAGGACCGCGGTGCACTTTTTCGACAGCATTCTATTCTATCCGCTCATTCCATGGGCACTTCGAGAGGGACCGGCGCGTCGTATCGCCGCATTTTATCGCTTACTCTGGCAGTGCGCTGCGGCGCGCCGCCGAGGGCACTCGAGCCGCACAAAGCCGGGAACGGTCGCTCCTATTTATTTGCCTGTTCTCGGGCTTAGCCGGCGGCCACCCGCTTGCGAGCGCGCCCGTCGCAGTGCAGCGCATTGTAAGTCTAAGGTTTCTGTATGTTTATGTTTCAGGTTTAGCTGGGCGTCTAGTGCCGCGCAATATTTGCCCGTCTGACGACAGGTCGCGACCCCATTCGGTTGAAAGAAACTAATGAATACGTTGCCTGGGCAGCGGCGAGCATGCACTTTTACCACCATTTTTTGCGTCCATTGTACAGTGTCTTCCTTGCTCTGGTCGAGCTACTTAGGGGCGTGTGCAAAAATTTTCGTAACGAGGGTTGGGTCTAAGCTGCCGGTCGCTATGCGGCCGCGCGGCCGTCGGCATTCTCATTGTGTGCTGTGCGCATGCGGGGCCACGCCCGCGGCCCCACCGTTGCACCCATTCGGGTAGTTTTCGCCCGGCCGACCGTCGACTGGACGCATGCGCTCAGTTCAAATACGCGCGCCGCCGCACGAGCGCATGCGATAAGCAGCTCGCCTAGCTTACATCGGGGGCGTTATAGAGGCGAGCAGACGAGCGCCGGCCGTACTTGTCGCCGCCGCGCCGCCATTTCCACTGGCCGCGTGGCAGGGTGGCGGCCGCGGCCGCTGGCCCCGCTATCCTGTCCAGGGATGGTAATAATATTTTAAGACATACTTTTTTAGCGAGTCAAAAGCGTCCACTGAGATGAGGCCGGGCATTCAGCGTTATAAATGTTGTCTTACCATACCAAGCAATGTTTTACTAGTAATTTCAACTAACACACCATAGCAATACACTTTGAAGAAAATAGAAATTATTTACTTATGAGCGCCTTCACTTTCACTTTCACAGAAACATTCACTTTCACTCATTATGATTAGAAATTATGTTTCAATACGTTGTGATACTTTTTTGACAGAATAGTACGCCATTTATTACCCATTATGCTACTCAATTTATAACAAAGATCAATTGAGGAAGGGGACCAATTAAAATAAGATTTTAAAATGGTTCAAGGTAGCTATAGAGCAAAAATAAATAAATAACAAGTGGCACAATGTATTGTTATGTCTGCTACGGAGTTATAATGGCTGTGCAGCCATGGGATTAACTTGTGAAATTGTTGCTTGCAC
Organism: Sphaerolaimus hirsutus; assembly: GCA_964036195.1. Taxonomy (NCBI): domain Eukaryota; kingdom Metazoa; phylum Nematoda; class Chromadorea; order Monhysterida; family Sphaerolaimidae; genus Sphaerolaimus; species Sphaerolaimus hirsutus. The sequence goes on along the minus strand of OZ038452.1, from coordinate 20,788,087 downwards.
GCTGAAAAATTGCTGTACTTAGTTTATGCTACCAAAAATTTTGCCAAAAAAAATCAAAATGGCCGCTTTTTCAAAATCAAGATGATCAATATGACCGAATCAAATTTTTCCAATCAGTTTTAAAAATCCCAAAATTTAAAAATCAGGTAAAAAAAGATTGAAGTGCCATCCCTTATCGAATTGCTGCCAACTGTCAAACTAAAGTCAAAACCCTGATAAAATACCTCTGATGTGTTAAAACGTCCAATGCCCATCCCTAGGCGTGCATCAATGCGAAGCGAGGGTATAGATCGCGGCGCGACGATACGGCGCATCGTCTTTATGCATGTTTCATGTGGCCCGGCGGCCGGCATGATAGCTCACTTTGCATGAGCTCGTGCCCCGCCCGCGGCCTTTCATATCACATGCATCAGTCGGCCGCCAACGCGTAAAAAGTGTGGCTGCATCGCTCACTAGCCCATTGAACTTTGATGTATGCAACATGGCTGAAAAAATTCTGTGAATTGGGGAATTTTGAGGCTGTAATTATTTACAGTTTTTCCAAAGTCGTGTGGAATACTACAATGAATGCTAACCCAATGGCATGTAGGGTTCAAACGGGATTGACTTTTCGGGATCGGGATCGGGATTGGTTTTTTAAGATTTCGGGATCGGGATCGGGATTGGCCGGGATTGGGGTCACGGTAGGGTTGGGAATTTCAAAATTTTTGGTTCCGGTTCTCGGTTCCAAAAGATTTCGGTTCGGGTATCGGTTCTCGGTTCCTGAAAATTTTCGGTTCCGGTTCTCGGTTCGGTTCTTAAACTCGGTTCCGGTTCGGTTCTTTCGGTTCTAAAATGATCAAAATTTCGGTTCCGAGTAATAAAATAACCGGGTATCGGGTAATAATCGGCAGAAAAACAGAAAGAGAATATACCCAAGTTTACATGTGTAAGTACATTGGTTAGATATTTCATACTACAGGAGCATATCACAGCTTATTATTTCATGGTAGAATGCAGAAATCAGAGTTGTTATAATAACAATGGTATTTGAAAAAGTGTAAAAGCAAACATATACGTTTTCTGTACTCGCGTACTTTCAAAAAGTACACGAGTATTTACTGGTACGAGTACTGGTATTTTTTTCGGGAGGAAACGTAAATGTATTTATGTAGTACGCGAGTGAGTACGCGTATTATTTTGAGTACAAACATAAATAACTTTTGCCAACTACGGCCAACATGCCCTTAAACAATTGGGTTATAAGTATGAATTGTAATATCTACCAATTTTTGTTTGTCTGATACAATTTGATTCATCATGTTTTTTCTTCGATTTTGTCATTCTGACCATTGTAAACCTTGTTAAAATCAATTGTACTTTTCAGTAACGAGATAATCAACCATGTTTGCAACCATATGAAAATACAATATGCTGCTTGAAATATGCCTTGCTATACCAAAAGCTAAATATCGAATATCGAAAATATCGAAATATCGATATCGAATATCGACCATGTTTTAGTATCGAATATCGAATATCGATATCGAGGGTCCATATCGTATCGAATATTGATATCGAAAATTTTGAAAAAATATCAAATATCGAATATCGATATCGAAAAGTGATATCGTTTGAACCCTAGTTAAAACTCACAAAACCAATGAAAACCACTACCAGTGATAATGTGTATACTGCAGCAACATTACACCTTACAATGAAATCTACCATATCCCATCTGAATAAACGAACATACATAAAAAAAATTTCAGAAAGCAATTTGATAAATATGATGAAATTTTTTTATGTTTGTTCTTTTAGTCAGGTGGGATATGGTAGATTTCATTGTAAGGTGTAATGTCGCTGGAGTATATGTGAAATTACACGCTCCCGCGCAATCATTTTGCAAACAGATGAATTTTGTAATTCTGAACACGCACCAAGATGTTCAGCTGATGTTTAAAGGTTTAGATGTAGGTGTTCAAAAAACGCTGTTTAAAAACTTTAAGATTCCTAGAAAATTTCGGTTCTTTCGGGTATTTACTCCGGTTCCGTGTATAAGTGCCGGTTCTCGGTTCCGGTTCGGTGCTCAAGCTCGGTTCCGGTTCTCGGTTCTCGGTTCCAAAATAGTTCTCGGTTCGGTTCGGTTCGGGTCGGTTCGGTTCCCCAACCCTAGGTCACGGGATCGGGATTGGCATTTTTTCGGGATCGGGATTGGGGTCACGGGATCGGGATTGGCATTTTTTCGGGATCGGGATTGGGGTCTTGGGATAGAAATTTTGGCCAATGTTTTGGCATCTATAAAGGTCTAAAAACACTGTTGGATGCCAAAAAAGTGGCATAAAATAAACGCTGGGGGTTTGGGTTCACATTTTTGCATGCAAAAACGTCGTTTTTCACTTTTGATAATTTCCACTAATTTTTCCGGGATCGGGATCCCGGACTTTGGAGTTTCTCGGGATCGGGATCGGGATTTGAAAAGTTTCGGGATCGGGACTGCTAAATCCCGGAATTTCACGGGATCCGGGATCGGGATTCCGTTTGAACCCTAATGACATGGCGTTTTTACGGATTCGTTTGAATTATCCTTAAATCGCTCATTCCGACAAGCACCCTTTAAATAAGCTGTTTTCAAGTAGGGTCACGGCGTGCCAGGTTTTTATGCGAAAAACAAATGTTGAAAGTAATTTTTGACATTTCAACGCCCACTACAGTTTCGGAAAGTATTTATGTATGCGAAGAATTTGAGTTGCGCACATCGTGCTTAATACTTGCTAAAAGCGTTTTTTTTTTCGTCGACGTGCTTTTGTCTCAGCTTACGGCCAGGGACATTTGTCACCATTTTTTCCTGGTTGATCTAGGAAACTTGAGGTGCGAAAAACATTTTCATACTGACAAAACAAGCTCGCATGGCGTGAGAATTTAAAGTGGTGCAATTTTCTGAAATAAAAGTTATTGGCAGTCGCGGTAGTCCAGCTAATGCCCTGTCAATCATATTTACAGGACAATATCAGAGTTGTTAAGATTATTTAACTTTTTCAAGTATATGTAAATGTACATTATTGAGTACCGAAAATGTAAAGTAAAAATACATTTTACATGAAGATGTAAAATGGGTACTCATTTCATTGAACATGTAAAATGAGTTCTGTTTGTGGAAAATGTAAAAGTAAGTGGCAGGGGTATCTTGAATTTTGACCCTACGAGTGGTTGGATAGATAGCAAATCGCTCCTCCGGAGGGATAGATAGCTGAAAAATTTTCTGGGGGCGGGTTGTGGTGGTTCGATATATAGGCTTTTTCGGGGCATAAAAGGAAGAAAAGGGAGAAAAATCGCTAAAAGTAGGTGTAAAATAGCTCAAAATGGGTATACAAGAGCATATAGTACTTAAAATAGCTGAAAATAGGCAGTTAGACGCATGAACCAGTGATTTTGGAGGTGAAAATCTATATATAGGTATGAAAAATAACGATTTTGAGCGAAAATTGGGGTATAGTTTCTGAAAAATCGCTCCAGATAGGTAGATAGCTGGGCGATGGGGTGGGGGGTTAAGGGGGTAGTAGCCCAAAATTTTGCCTCCGGGATAGATAGATATTTAACTGAGCGGCCTCTGGGATAGATAGATAGCTGGGCGGTTTAGGGGGGGTAACCCCCCCCCCCCAACCCCCCCATTCGAGACCTCTGGTAAGTGGTAAAAATGTAGCCAAAATTTTTTGCCTCAGGGATAGCTGAGCTATTTGGTGTAACTAGGGTTGGGAATTTCAAAATTTTTGGTTCCGGTTCTCGGTTCACGGTTCCAAAAGATTTCTGTTCGGGTATCGGTTCTCGGTTCCTGAAAATTTTCGGTTCCGGTTCTCGGTTCGGTTCTTAAACTCGGTTCCGGTTCGGTTCTTTCGGTTCTAAAATGATCAAAATTTCGGTTCCGAGTAATAAAATAACCGGGTATCGGGTAATAATCGGCAGAAAAACAGAAAGAGAATATACCCAAGTTTACATGTGTAAGTACATTGGTTAGATATTTCATACTATAGGAGCATATCACAGCTTATTATTTCATGGTAGAATGCAGAAATCAGAGTTGTTATAATAATAATGGTATTTGAAAAAGTGTAAAAGCAAACATATACGTTTTCTGTACTCGCGTACTTTCAAAAAGTACACGAGTATTTACTGGTACGAGTACTGGTATTTTTTTCGGGAGGAAACGTAAATGTATTTATGTAGTACGCGAGTGAGTACGCGTATTATTTTGAGTACAAACATAAATAACTTTTGCCAACTACGGTTAAAACTAGGGTTCAAACGATATATCGTATCGAATATCGAATATCGGATATCGACCATTTTTTATATCAAATATCGAATATCGATATTGAAAATATTGAAAAAATATCGAATATCGAATATCGATATCGAAAATTTTGAAAAAATATCGAATATCGATATCGAATATCGACCATATTTTCGATATATCGAACCTGTATAATGTCCTTAATTAAGTTATTATTTTTGTTTTGAGATATTTGTGATTAATTTGATTTGCTTATAGTATCTAAGTTGATGAGTAAAAGTAAAGTATTTAATGTCATTTTTGTTGCAGTGCTTACTCCACATTTCTTGTATTTGCTTTGGCCACATACCTACTGAACTACCTAGCTCAAATTTGAAGCCAGAAAATGCTGATATGCTGCTTTTTCGCAACATGCCCTTAAACAATTGGGTTATAATTATGAATTGTAATAACTACCAATTTTTGTTTGTCTGATACAATTTGATTCATCATGTTTTTTCTTCGATTTTGTCATTCTGACCATTGTAAACCTTGTTAAAATCAATTGTACTTTTCAGTAACAAGATAATCAACCATGTTTGCAACCATATGAAAATACAATATGCTGCTTGAAATATGCCTTGCTATACCAAAAGCTAAATATCGAATATCGAAATATCGATATCGAATATCGACCATGTTTTAGTATCGAATATCGAATATTGATATCGAGGGTCCATATCGTATCGAATATCGATATCGAAAATTTTGAAAAAATATCGAATATCGAATATTGATATCGAAAATTTTGAAAAAATATCAAATATCGAATATCGATATCGAAAAGTGATATCGTTTGAACCCTAGTTAAAACTGTCACAAAACCAATGAAAACTACTACCAGTGATAATGTGTATACTGCAGCGACATTACACCTTACAATGAAATCTACCATATCCCATCTGAATAAACGAACATACATAAAAAAATTTCAGAAAGCAATTTGATAAATATGATGAAATTTTTTTATGTTTGTTCTTTTAGTCAGGTGGGATATGGTAGATTTCATTGTAAGGTGTAATGTCGCTGGAGTATATGTGAAATTACACGCTCCCGCGCAATCATTTTGCAAACAGATGAATTTTGTAATTCTGAACACGCACCAAGATGTTCAGCTGATGTTTAAAGGTTTAGATGTAGGTGTTCAAAAAACGCTGTTTAAAAACTTTAAGATTCCTATAAAATTTCGGTTCTTTCGGGTATTTACTCCGGTTCCGGGTATAAGTGCCGGTTCTCGGTTCCGGTTCGGTGCTCAAGCTCGGTTCCGGTTCTCGGTTCTCGGTTCTAAAATAGTGCTCGGTTCTCGGTTCGGTTCGGTTCGGGTCGGTTCGGTTCCCCAACCCTAGGTGTAACCCCTCTCTCCATTCTGGACCCCTGCCACAGTCCCGGTCCCGATAAAAAAATTGACAGTCCCAGTCCCAGACTCCCAATATAAAAAAATTTCTAGGGGTGGTCCCGTTTGAACACTATGAAATTTCTGAAATACATTTTAAATTTTTGTACTCAGGTACTTAGTACCTAAGTACGCATAAAGGTGGAGTACAGGTAGATTTTTCAGAAGATGTGCAAGTGTAGTTACTAAGTACTCGAGTAGGTGTATTTTTGAGTAAATTTAAGTAAATATGTTTTAACAACTATGTTAAATAACTACAAGTAGGGATGGCCGATGTCTTTTTTTAACTGTCTTTTTTAAATGTATTTTTTTTAAAGACCGGCATCAAAACCGTCTTTTTTTTAAAAACATCAGTCAAAATTTTTAGTACTTATGCACTATGTATTTTGCAATTTTTGCACACAAGCGCGCAATTTCACATGCACATTACCATTGGTGGTTGTTTTCATTGGTCTTTGAAGCATTTTTAGTGAAAAATCTTCCATTTGTTCATGATATTGCCTGATAATAAGCTGTGATATGTTAGTGTAGTATATAATATCCAGGGTATGTGCTTCAACATACTTCTACAGTGTGAAACAGCACTCACACTGTATTAGCCTTCTCTTACAACCTTATTTAAGCATTATTCCATGCCAAACTTCACTTGAGTCGCAAACATTCGACAAAAGGCGATATGCATAATGAGTCGACATAAAAATGGATATTTTTGACAGAAATCACCACTTATGATGCTATCCCATTGCTCCACAGCCATCTCTGGCTATATTTAACATCACAAAGTATTGGTACTTGCCTGATATACCTGTATTTGTCGTCTCATAACCATAATTGGGAGCTTTTTAAAAAACGCCGTCTTTTAAAAAAAAGACAGGTCGTTAAAAAAAACATTTTTGTCCATCCCTAACTACAACCCATGTAATATGCAGACCATGTGCCCATGTGCCCTGCCTGACCTTGTAAAGATAAACAGGACATAAAACCCATGCAAACTTTCCGAGTAAGGGGCTCATCTACCTTCAAACTTTTTTGAACTTGAAGCACCTGCTGTGCTGTGAAACTTTCCACAAGATACGTGAGTATTTACATCTAATAATTTAAAACTGTAGACTCCGTCTGCTCTCCAGCCCGTTTCTCGCGGTTTTGACAGCTGTCATCAGTCAAATAACGCGACAGTGATGCATCGCGCTTATTGTAGATCGATCTTCAGAACGTATACAGTTTCGTCTTGCCACACCCGCCATTTTTTATACCATCGCGTTCAATTTTTGAATGGCTTACTCGGTTCACTATACCGTTGGATGTTGCCAGCCGTTTTTCCACCATTCTCAAAATATTTTTATTGAAAAACTGATACTTGAATAGCCCCCCCCCCCTCAAAAAATCTAACTAAAAATTATTTTCCATAGGGGCAATATTTTAGTAAATACAATAATTATTTTAAATGGAAATTAAGTAACTTTCATGCTTTTCCAAAGTGCTACAATCACAGTAGGCATAACAGTACACCAGGGGGATAGCAAATCGCTCCTCCAGAGGGATAGATAGCTGAAAAATTTTCTGGGGGGGGGCACGCTGAGGCAAAAAATATTAGCTTTTTCAATGCATAGAAGGCAGAAAGGGGAAAAATCGCTTAAAAAGTAGCTAAAACAGGCAAAAATGGCTAAAATAGGTATATAAACATGTGTATAGGTGAAAGCCGCGATTTTGAAGGTGAAAAGTATAAAAGGTACGAAAATTAGCGATTTTGAGCAAAAATTGGGGCAAAATTTCTCAAAAATCGCTCTAGATAGGTAGATAGCTGGCGGATTTGGGGGGGGCAGCCCCCCTCCCCAGCCCCCCCCTTAGGAGACCCTTGCAGTACACTACCTATCACAATTGAAAAAAAAAAATAAAAACATTTAAATCGGATAACTTAAAAAATCTACCTTCACCAACCCTAATCACATTGGGCCGGATCACTTGTGCGGAACATTTATCTCATGTTACTTTTTCTACCCTGCCCCCACAATTTGTCCATTCCTGGCACTTTTTATGACTGCTCTGGGAAGGAATGGGCGGCTATCCCACCTCAGAATTACCGTCGGAATCATCTCAGTAAGGAATATAGTTAGATAACAATCAGATTAGCTGTGACTATTATAAAGAAAATAGTTTTCTTTTCGAAAAAGCGATCGTTAGGAAAAACTGCGTTTTTCAATTAATAGCTGCAATTTTACTTTGCGTTACATGTGGCTGAAAATTCGCGTCGTCTGCCGCTGCAGCGTTGCGCCGTCAAAATAAATTGAATAAAAACGTGACTTGGAAAAAATTTACACCAGATGGGGGTCGGGATATAGGGAATTCTAAATTACAGCAACACATGTGGTAAACTCCATTGACATGACACGCTGTGCGCGTAGCTATTTATGTCTCCTGTTGGAAGCGTGACAAATGATAATTCAAGCATGCATTTTTTTGTGAAAATTTGGAAACGTTTATTATGATGAAAACGTTAACGTTAAATGTTACAACACCAATGAACTTTTTCGTATTTTTATGAAAATCACATGCTTTAACTATAGTTGGCACGCGTCCAGCGTGAACCACGCGTGAAAGGTGTAAAGTCAATGGAGTTTATCTATGGCAAGTCGAGGGTCACATCAGATACGGAGCTCTAGTACATTGTCACGATCATCGCAGAGCTACGAGTACCACGAGGCATCCGATCGCATGTGGCTCAAATCGTTCCACCGGGCGGCGCAGCGACGCTCGCTCGACATCGCGCGCTTCAACGAGTTGCGCCGGCAGCTGGTGCAAGTGGACGCGGCGCTGGCAGAGATCAGGTCGCCGCTGCAGCTCAGACTGCCCAGGAGCAGACTGAGGCGGCTGCAGGCGGCCGGCGCCATGCCCGACGTGCCCGTTGAGGTGTGAGTGCCGCTCGCGGCGTCGCGCCCCCCCCCCCCCCCACGTGCAGTGTGTGCGATTTGGTATGTGTCGTAGACATGTGCACCCGGTGTGCAGTGCTCCATACTGCGGAGTGGTTTATCTGTATATTTGTGTATTTACATGCATTTTATGTGTGAATCCAGCCATGTAGCTCCCGGTGGATGTTCAGATTTTTTTGTAATTTATGTATCTAGGTAGATAATTGCGAGAAATTTTACGTTTCTGCCAGATACTGCTCGTTAGGCTTTCTTAATCCACCTTAATGCTGTGTTTGCATTATGTAAAAGTGTTTATGCATAAATACTTAGATCACTTGCAGTGTTGTGAGAAAATTACTGATAACGGCTGACATTGAACTTAGTCCCGTTTCTTTTGGTTCTTATAGATTCATTCCTGATAGACAACTCACACATTGCTGTTTGTGTGGATTTAGTTCACGGCATCGACCCTTATTCGTTTTCGTCGTTAAACTGTTTGTGATCAGTGTATATAATTTTTGAAAAATTTCTCACTTTTCACCGTGAATTCACCTGTAAATTCAACGCACCGCAGCCCACGTCCCAAAAACTGACAAAATTCGTGCTCGAGACGTGCATGACATTACAATGCATTTATTTGGGTGACAGTTTAAAAAATAATACATAAATTTATCTTCCTGACTTCTAACTTTCACTTTTGATCAAATCCGTCCGTGCTTACAGACGTTATATCATGCTGACAACTTTGTTGTATTAGAAAAGAAAAACTGTTCTCGACTGATAATTATTTACAAAAACTATAGCATATATTGACATTAAAATAGCGGCTGGTTCAGGTTTCGGGGTCTTCCATCTGACCTGAAACCAGCCAGGGGGGCCCGACCCCATCATCAGTAATGAAACCCCCCCTGCTTTTTACCAGAAAATCCCCCCCCCAGTTATCCCTGCCCCGCCCCACACCCTAAAAAACAGAACCTTAACCGTCGAGTGGCGTGGGCGCGGGTTTGATTAGTCCGACACGTTTTTTATGCGTAAAAAATGCGACAACTGAAATTATGCGCTGCCATATAAAATTGCCAGCTCGGCCCGAAAGAATATCGGGCTAATTAAATTTTGCACCCAGCAATTAAAAAATGGACCTAATTCTCTGTCACCCGGTCGTAAAGTTGGACATGCGCAATTTGCATATTTACCTCATGGATTGGAGGAGATTCATTTCAATCACTGTCGGTTGTAAACGATTCAATTTATTGTTAATTATTTTGAACTTTACTTGGGGTACCGCATGCTATGCATTTTTCTGAAGGAAACACCCCATCATGACGTCATCATTGTTCCAAAAAACGTTCCGGGAAAAAACGTTCGCCGCAAGTACGCGACTCCGCCTTATGTTTTGTCTTTTGTGAAAGTGCTTTAAGTATCCTGCTCACGCGTTATCGACTAAGACACAAGTAATTTTGGGTTCATACTTTGCGGTCCGCCGATTATATTATGGTAAAATACATTGTATTTACACTATTCATTTCTAGCGTGGTTATTTTACCCTAGCCGACGATAACGGTTAGTCTGGGCGTTCTAGGCAATTAATTAAGCTGTGTTTTTGTAGTGGCTACAGCGTTGTATCTGTCTTGATAAAACCTACATTTTAACAATACACTAAATAAAGTAAGAAAATTGCAGGGTGTGCATTTATTTCTTTTAAAGTGGATGTGTAGCTATCAGAAAATGCCATTTTGTGGCGTTGGGTCGGTTTAGATACTGCCCGCGTTATACTCGCAAAAAAATTGAAGAAAAAAATACAATGACCCCTGAACAACGCTTTCCACAAGTTTAAATTGTCGCGAATTTGTGATCCTTTATTTATGTAAACCTAAATACCTATTAAACACAATGTCATGGTTAAAAATACTAGACAATTCCGAACACGTACACGCATAGAATGTGTTGGGTGGGAACTGCTTTCAACTGAAAACAAGCTGTTAAAAATGAAAACGAACGCTCTAAGTTGGGAAAAATCTGAATAAAACAGCGGGATAAAGCGACTGTAACTTATGTGGCGTTCAAATGGATTTTCTGTGACGACAGAAAAATTGAGCCATCGGGCATTTTTTTATGAAAATGGAAGACTGAGCAATGTGTTTGCCGATTTTTTGTTGATAGGCAGCGATGTCCGCATCAAATATTCCATTTTCATCTGTAAAATGTGGTTGATAACTAGTGCTTGTCGCCACAAAAATCAATGAACGGCACTTGAGGATGAAAAGAAAAAAAAGCATCAGATGCGACCGACGTATTCCAATCTACAGCGCATTTCAACGCGCGCAGTGCAGTGCACAGGCACAAAAGTAGATAGTCAGCCTTGTGAGTGAGTGCACTGCACAGTAACCGGTGCACTACCCGTCTATCGTTTTTGAGAAAGTCTTATTTACCGTCTTTCCTCGAAATTCCGCCTTCCCTCAAAATGGCCACTGAATTAATAAGCCCCCCTCGAAATACCCCCCGTCAATAGTGACGTACATAATGTATGCAATGTATTTACATGATATATTTTTTGCTGCCTGTTTGCATCGCAGCTACACATAAATACCTATACTAGTTTGTGTAGCTATCTATCTACATACGTTGATATGTCCCAATAATAAATCATATTTGGGCACATTTATTACCGGTTTTGGGTATTTAAAAACATATTCTTAACTATGAACTTCACGAACATTTCTGACAAAATGTTCGTGAAGTTCATAGTTAAACCCCTCGAAACACCCCTCGAAATAACCCCCTTAAAATTTCCACCTTGAAACAATCACCCCCGGCGTATTTCGAGAAATAACGGTAGTAAGGTAATACACTTGAATTCCCATTTATTTTTGGCAGCACTTCCCAACCAATCACTACCTGTTTTGATGCATTCGCCATATATTTACATCTGTTTGTTGTGGCTTAGTCGATGCGAAATTCTGTGTTTGATGCTCACCCATCGCCCAGTGTTTTTACGTTTTCTACCCACCCTTATGCTGTGATGAATTTTTAAATATGGACTAGGACATCTAGGTATTCAAATATAAATGTGTAAATATATATGGGTCTGAACTTTCGTATTTGTAAAAGTTACAAGTTGTTGTAATTTAAATTATACTATTGATATTGTATTTCCTTGTATTGTATTGTATTGATAGTGTAGAGAGTACTAGTATTTCAATTTTACCTGTTTGCTTCAAATAGATCTGGCCAGTGGCAGCTGTCATTCGCTCTATGTCACACGGCAAAAGTAATTTATTTTTGCATATGGCGCGGCGGCGCATTTCACCGCGGTTGTTTGTTTTTATTACCGACTTTTTATGGCTGCGCCCTTCCCCCGCGAATGTATTATACAAAAATGAAGTTTGCACAGTGATTCATTTTTTTCAAATCGTGCACGACGAAGGAACGACACTTGGCGTCTAGACAAGAACAGTAAATATAGATAATATCACAAAGAATACTCGACTTAATAAACTTTAATGGTCGGGAGTGTTGTTCTCGCTGCCAGAGCACCATGTCGCGAATCTGAGACCACGTTCTTCTGTCATAGCGGCGCCACCAAAGGGGATGGTGATAAGTCGGCATAAGCGCTCCTGTGGTTGGTATAATGATGCGTGGTAGCATTTCTCACTGTACCACGAGGACCGCCGGTCGTGGCACCCCTCCACCTACCTTATCATAGCCCTCTTACTCGCATGGGCATCCGTACACACCGCGTACTGCGACGCAAACATGCGCCTGTGCTGCTGCCGTCCAACGGCGGCCATTAGCTTGGCGCGCGCCGTTGAGTCGGCCGAGCTGGCGAGCGACGACGACGTGGTGCCGCCGCCGGCCGCGTCGTCGGCGGCGGCGAGCGCGTCCGCCAGCGTCGGCTGCTCGGCGCCCCAGTCGGCAGCGGCGACCGCTCGGCGGCCGCATTCGTACAGCCAGTGGTAGTCGGCCTGCATGCGTGTGCCAGAGTTGTGTAAAGTACTGAACTTTTTTCAAAGAAAACGTAAACGTTAAGTATTTTTATTTTACTCATGGCTGAGTTCAGAAAACGTAAAGTAACCTTTTTTACTTCTACCCTGAGTAAAACGTGAGTAAAATACTTTTTTCCCAGGGAAATGTGAAAGTTGGTATTTTTTCTTACAGAAAACGTAAAAGTGAGTATTTTTTCTCACAGAAAACGTAACAGTGAGTATTTTTCCTCACAGAAAATGTAAAACTGAGTATTTTCACTCACAGACAACGTAACAGTCAGATTTTTCTTATTTTTACTCGGGAATACATCAAATATTTATTTCTAAATACCAGAGTTGTACAAATACTGGTATTTTCGAAAAACGTAAACGTAAATACCTTTTCTAAATTGTGAGTATTAATACTGAAAACGTAAAATACTTTTAAAATACACGGGTAAACGTAAAAGAAACGTAAACGTAAAAATTTCTTTGAAGTGCACAACCCGTGATCAGATGCATTGAAAAACACCCTTGTTTTCCTATTGCAAGCATTTCTCTGCTAATACGATCACATTTTTGCTTACCTATGTTATTTATCAAACAATTTAGCGGCTAATTGGCCAAAAATATAAATTGTACTTATTGTATCAGAAAAAAGTTCAAAAATGCACTGTTTTTGTGCATTTTCCATACGATTTTTACGTTTTCTCTAGTACCCGGGTAATTGTGCCAGGAAAACGTAACAAAACGTAATGGTATTTTTTGAAAACGTAAATGTAAACGTAAATATAAATAACCAAATAACCGGGTATTTCGGGTAAACGTAAATACGTTTTTCCAACTCTGCTAAATACTTCCTGGTAAGATAAGGATAGGAAAATATCCTTGGCGTGTGGCCTATGGCCGTGTGGAATCTATGGCGTGTATTTACCGGGTGGGCGGGCAGGGCACTGGTTTGAGGTTTGCTATATAATAGGTACCTGCGAGGGCCACACGCCCGGCCGACGCATGTGACACAGCTTGGCGGGCATGTACACGTCCACGGCGCAATCCTTGTCCATCTGGGCGCGCACTGTGGACAGCACGCAGAAACTGGCTGCGGCGCAGCCACCCAGCGCGTCCACGACCACCATCGGACCCTCCTGTGCGATCGAGTGAAATGTGAATTTATCGTTGAGTTCGAGGACAATCAATACCGCAAATCCTCGAACAAGTCCTCCCTGTTCGCCAGGTGAGGAAAAAACGACTCCCCCTTCAATACCCCCCCCTCAAAAACATCGACGAAAAATTAACTCCCCTTGGGGCTTATTCGAGGATTTACGGTAGGTTCACGTAACTCTTACAACTCTCACATGATATGCCAATCTCGCGTCAGCCACCGTCTGGACCAGGTCCCAGGCGCGCTCGGCTCTATCGTTGCCGGGCGGCGGCCAGTCGGGCGAGTAAAGCACCCGGACGGGCAGCGAGAAGTCGTCGCCGCCCGCCACGTGCGACACTAGCACGTCGACGCACTGGCCTGCTTTGGTGGGGTGGGTTTACGATCTGAGGAAGCTAGCTGCTAGTGTTCACGTCCGACCTAACCTATTTGTGTGTTAACATGAACCAATTACGAAGTTGTACGTACTTAGATACCGTATTTTCCCGATTATCGCCCCGTCAAATAACCCCTATTCACTGGAGTGTAATTCAGACTGAATCGTCAAATCAATACAAATACCTATTCACAATGCATGCATTGTTCACCATGTGTAATTTAAAATTTATTTGTTGTACATACATATATCAATTTACATAACAGCTACACATCAATGTGGTTTGCGCAACATCTTTTCGTTGAAAATGTAAATAAATACACGAAAAATGGCCACTCTTTTGAGTTGTTTCAAAGAAATGCGGTATTCAAGTATGCTTTACACACAACTATTTATATTAAATATCAATGCCATATCCAACTGACCGGTGTCGTGAGTGAAACAGTCAGTGAGCGTGATGCGCAGTGAGCCGACCAGCATCTGCGTACCAGGACGGCCCAGCGAGTCGGGCTCGGGCCACAGTTTCGGGTAGCTATGCCGGAAATCATCCTGCATGTGTGCACACTGGTTTGTAAAAACGCGAAAATGCTTGGACGACTGTTACTCTAGTGGGCAATCACAAACCCTGTAAAGTGACCATTTTACATGACATTTGACACTTTACTTTTCATTTTTACAGGGTTTGAGATTGGCACCTGGATAATATTAATAAGTGAACCCTCAAAGAGACTCACGGTTTTTTCTGAGTCCAGGAAGAAATCTTCATTGACGCCGCACAACAATACTATCGTCTGGCAGGACTGCTGCCACACCATGCGCCAGAAAATTTCCAAAGTGTTCGGCATTGGCGCCGGCGTGATTATGTACTCGTTTACCCGCTCGTAGCCCTGTGAAATTAACTTTCGGTATATTGAATAGCTTGAAAAATCGTTTACATATCTAAAATAAATTCGATTTGTTTTATCGCTTGTTACCAGTGGTGACTTCCATGTGTGAACATGTCTTGAGAGTCACACCAACCGACTACGAATATCAATGTTTTGAATCCAATATTCATGTGTATACTGGTCGGACAGAACGTTATACAATGAATACTACCATATTTTGATGAATAAGGTTACGTATAAAATTGTGCACCCAAAAATTTAACTCAAAGTTAGAGTAATGTAATCTGATGGGACATTTTTTATGTCTGCTCATTTATTCAGATGGGATATGGTCAATTTCATTGTTATGCTGTCAGTAAACTAGACAAATAAACACACGGGCACAACGGTAGCGTTGATGTATTCTTTGTCGGCCATGGGCACCAGGTAATCGTCGAGGGGCAGCAGGGTGCCGGGTCTGTTGTGGGCCATGTTGGCCGCCTGGCGAGCCACCACGCAGTTGCTTTTGACGGAATCGGGAGAGGTTACTTGCTGAAACGTTTCAGTAGTCATTAAAGCAGGCCACTACATCATATATTTAGATAAAATGCCGTATTTGGTCGAATAATTCCCATGGGGAATTTTTTTGTCAGAATTTTTTGAGAATTAAGAAGGGGGGAATTCTTTAAGGCGGGGTATTATTCGACCAAATACGGAGATAAATTGTGTACCTCGTATTGTAGCTGCAGCAGCGTTTTGTTGGTAGCGTCGTCCACGTCGTGAAGCATCGTGTCGACATAAAATGGCAGTGAAGCATTCGGTATCTCCGTGACACCGGATGCGATCGCCTCGGCCAGCGCGTCGTGACAAAAAACGTATTGATCCTGCAGCACGTCAACCGATTGACACCGTCCCTCACAAACGCACCGAAATTGTAAATGCTTATAAACTGCGTTCGGATCAAGTCCGGCAGTCACTTTTTGAACTGACTTCTGACGCTATAACTCACGCTGTGGGGGGAGTTAAAAGCTGAAATTTGGGGGGAATATAGCTGACATTCCCCCCATACTATACACCAACGCAGATGCAACTGCGACCCGTTTTAGTGTGGGTCGCAGTTGCATCTGCATTGGTGTATAGTAGGGGGGGAATGTCAGCTATATTCCCCCCAAAGTTCAGTTCTTAACTCCCCCCATAGCGGGAGTTATAGCGTCAGAAGTCCGTTCAAAAAGTGAGTGCCGGACTTGATCCGAACGCAGTTTACTTGGCTGACCGCAAAGTATGCGCCCAAAAGTACTTATGTCTTAGTCGATAACGCGCGATCGGGATACTTTTGTAGGTAAATATGCACTTCCACAAAAATAAAAATATTTTTCAAAGAAAGGCGGCGTCGCGTACAAGCGACGAATGTTTTTTCCTGAAACGTTTTTATATTATTTTTTTACTATGGTATTTCTATTTCATTTACGATGATATGATGATGGAGTGTTTCCTTCCGAAAAATGCACAGCATCCGGTCCGCCGAGTTATGACAACAAACGCAGAATCAACCAACGATAGTTTGCACCAAAAAGTTTCTCTGTCTTCTGATGTGCTTCAAAAAGCCGAGCACGTTGAGCGCGGCCCGTCTGCGCACCAATCTGAGCATGGAGTCGAGCACGATGTACGTACCCGATCTGGGGGCAGTCCCAGACCCTGTAAAACACACTGTAAGATGTCATGTGTCATGTAAAACACCCTCTAAAGTGTCATGCGTATCCAAAACTTATTCTCTTGTATTAAAATCTTATGTTTTTGTATCCAAATCTGTTCAAATGTCCGAATGTAAGATTTGGATACAAAAATATAAGATTTGAATACTATATAACAAGATTTGAATACACATGACACTTTACAGGGTCGTTTTACATGACACATCGATTTTACATTGCACTTCACAGTGTCTGGGACTGGCACCTGCCCACGCCGGCGCTGCAGTGCACCACCACCGGCCCAGTGGAGTTGTTGTTGTTGTTGTTGTTGCCGTGGCTCTGCACGTGATGGCCGTTGCCATCGTGAGCACCGTTTTCGGCACTGGCGGCCGCGCGGCGCACGAACGCGAGCACGGGCAGCGGGGAGTCGGGCACGCCGTGGTCCGGCCAGTGCGTGTAGTGGTACTGGAAGACTAGACGCTCGCGCGGCCGCTGCGCATCACGTGCACCGTTTGTTGGTTTTTACGATGTGGATGAATGTTGCTTTATGAGTGAATAAGAGCCGGTCAATTTAAATTGAATTTTGTATTTTTTAAATTTCAATTGATTTTCACTCAGCCACAAAGTGAAGTTGGGCTGAGCCACTTGATGTGGAAATACCCGCAGGTGTTGCCAATGTTAACCCCAAATTGGACCCCTGTAGCTGCTCCAGTACAGCCACAGGGGCATTTTCTTTGAAAATTTTGGCTGGTCAATATAAAAAAATTTTTCACAAATTTTAAAAGAATCAGTGATTTTATGTCCTAACCAATACTTTATTTAAAGTGCTGTTAATATGCAATTGTGCAGAATAAAGTAGCACGACGCTTTTTATACAGTTTATAAATTTAGCTCACCGGCAGGCATTTGAGGTGCTTAAGCGATAGCACGCGCACCACGTAGAATGCAGTAACAGTCTCATTGAGCAGCTTCACCTGGAACTGGCCATGGCCGTAGTTCTCGCTGCCTTCACTCGGCCAGTACTGGTCGCATTTTTTCTGCAGTTCATCAGAATTACACATATTTAACTATTTACCGTATTTACCCCCTCAAAATTGATACTATAACCCCCTACTAAATAACCCCTCGTTTACCCCCCCCCCTCGAAATTTCAAAATGAGAAAATAAACCCCCGGGAGGTAATTCGAAGAAATACTGTATGTAGATATTTCCCTTGAAATGGACGAATAAAACGAAAAGAACCAAAAAAATCGGACCAACGCACCCTGCCCCTTTCCAATACATTGGTGATCATGACTATGGCGGAGCACCGCTGTTCCCACACCATGCGCCAAAAGTCTGCGAACGTGTGCGGCAGTGGCCCCTGCGTCGCGATGTACGCCCGCGGCCCACTCACGCCCTGTGTAAGAGACACGAGAGCACTGTATATCCTCGAATAAGTTTTTCGTCAGAACTGTTTGAGTGGGACTTATTCAGGGAAAGGGGGGTTATTTTTTCGTCAGACTATTAAGTAACATGCATGATCAATTTATTGTATGAATAGCGGTGAAAATCCGTAATTCATGCAATGAAATCAATGCTAGTGAACATTAGCTGCTAAAAATAAATGGCTTTTAAAGAAAACATACATTAAAAACGTCTTTCATACATGGACGTCTTTAGGGGGGGGGGTACTTTGAGGGGCAGTTATTTTTGTTCAGTCAGCTAACAGGGCGGAGTTATTCGAGGTGGGACGAGTTTTTCGAGGAGGCACTTAATCGAGGATATACGGTATATTGGTCCATTTTGAAGTGTGTGTAGACAATTACAAGATAGACGAACATCGACAAAATTGGCGTTGATGTAGTCGGAGCCGGATACGTCGCTGATTGGCTGCAGCAGCACACGCGAGTGGTCGTCTGAATTTTTTCTTTTGCTGTCACATAGGATACTTGCTGGTAAATTCGTGGACCTATCCTGACTGGGCTACAAACTTTCAGTAGAATGTTTACGACCCCGTATTCAAAAAAGTTTTTTGAAGCAGTTTTGACACTGAAATGGCAAAAAAAAACTGAAAACAAATCAGATGAAATGCGTGCTTATATTAGCAAATGAAGATTTTGGTTGACGTTTTTTTTAAAGTTTTAAACCTTCCCGTTTTTTTTTTCAAAACCGGCTGCTAACCGTTGTCACTAAACGACAAATACATATGAATACTTTTGATACAACCAAGTCAATGGGTTTTTTAGGCGTTCAAGTCTTAAGCAATATGCTTCTATGCAAAACAGTATATTTTATAAAATACTCATTCAAGTATAACTACTTGCTGAATATTTTCAAAAACGTAAAAAACTCACAAGCAACAATATTTGAATATCTGTTCTTCGACTTATTGCACGGTAGTGTCGACTGAACGGCTGTAATTAGGCAATCATTTTCAGCTTTCTCACAGTCACATTCCAAACTGGCATATTCCGTTCTATATCCTGACCAGTCGTCAACTGCTAATCGCCTACAGTGATCAACGAAATCACTCACGGGTACTGACGGGTGGGTACAGTCATCTGCGGTGTTTGGCATTGTGAAACGATTTTTCATATTAAAAAACCCTTTGTAAGGTGATTTTACCGTATCTGAACAACTCTGTACTTTCACAGCTATCTACCACCTCGTATTGCATCATGTCGTCGATGCGGCGACGTCTGTAGAAAAACAATACGGAGTTGTTAAAAGTGACATTTTTTAAAATGTAAACGTATTTTTATTGTACTCACCATTGAGTACAGAAAACGTAAAGTAAATCTTGTTACTTTGACACCGCGAAAATGGTGAGTAAAATTTATTGGGGAAAACGTAAAAGCGAGTCTTTTTTCATTCATAAAACGTAAAAGTGAGTACTTTGGCACACTACACACACAAATTCACCACCCACCTGGCCAATATGAGCAGCGCCAACATCAACCCCGCGCCGGCGCACACGATGCCCAGCGCGATGGCCACGCCCACCGCAACTACACCAGACGCGGTGCTAGCCGACCGCTGGCTGCCGTCCAACCGGTTAGCCAGGATTAATGACGGCTGGCAGTAGACTCTAAGTCTGTGTGGGCGAACTGAACCCTCGACTAGATTGGGTCTGACCATGCTGATGGAATCGCCGCCGCACGCGCTCGTGTGCAAGTTGACTAGCGGGATCAACGGGTCCGATTTGTCAACTGGACAAGGGGGGTTGGATGTTGAATTAAAGTGTGACTGTGCTTGTTAATGGTCATCTGAAACTAAAATAAGCCAGAAGCACGTTGAATGACGGGTATCAAGAAAGGTTACAAGTCTCATTTTCATTAATTATGAAAGCCTCATCTCCGAGTGAATTTTTACATCATATCAAATATATTTTTTAGGTTTATTTCACATAAAATTAAACACTTTAAGTGACTCCGCAGGACTTACTTCGAATCATGAACGCCACTTCCTTCGAGTACGGTCCAATGTAGTCCACACCCGGTTTGACGACACTCTTTGTCAGGGCTCGCACCGCAGCCAGATACTTCCTGCCGCATTTCACCGGCACGGGCACACTGTTGCTCATGGTGCTGTTATAGTATTTGAGTGTCTCAGATGCGCTCTCTGAATCTTGCGTTTCGTCGAATGTGCGCACGCGCAGCATGTACACGCTGATGGGGCCGCGCATCTGCTGGGGCGGCTTCCAGTGCACCGAAAGTTGGTCGACCGTGCGCGGCATGGTCATGTGTGTGATGACTGGCGCAGACGGCGCTGCGATATGACGGTCATGTGGTTAAAAACTGGATGAACATAATTGTGTAGTAGTTGATTGACTTATACTGGGCGGACCGCATGCTTTGCATTTTTCTTAAGGTAACACTCCATCATGACGTCATCGTTAATTAAAAAAATGTTTAAAAAACCGTAGCAGGAAATGACATTTGTCGTTTTTATGCGACTCCGCCTTTTTCTTTTGGAATTTTTTTTCTTTTTGTGAAAGTGCATAAGGACATAAGTAATTTTGGGCGTACTTTGTGGTCCGCCGAGTTACTACAAAATTAATTTTGTAGTAAGTTTATCAACTACTACAATTGCACACCCCTTCGAGTGAAGAAAACATTTGAGCATTATTTTCAAACTTCCTTCCTTATCTCAGCGCCATTCCAACGCTGACAGACAGGAAAGGAACCGACCATCAGTATCAGTGAAAACATTGATGGGTTCGCTGCGCGGACCCTCGCCCTTCGCAGTTGACGCTGTCAGCTTCAGCGAATACTGCGTATTCGACTCTGCGCGGCCGCAAAGTTTATCAATGAAAGCGATAAGGAAGAAACAGTAGCAGTAGAAAAAACAGCTATGCAGCAATGCATAAATAAATAGGGTGGATCTGTGCCATATACTTTTTAAAAAGGGCGATTCAATGAACTCCTTGAATTCAACTCCTTGAATACCGTATTTCTCGAAATATTGCCAGAGGGTTTATTTTTTCGCTAGCAAATTTATACGGCAGGTTCGGGGGCGGGGGCTTATTCGAGGACGGAGGTTATTGTTTTGCTCGCTTGCTCATACCTGGGAGATTTCGAGAAGGGGGCGGGGTCACTTCAAGGGGGTTATTCGAGGAAATACGGTAAATACTTTCCTCACGTAAGAACGACCGGGAGAAATGACCCCCCTGCGTTAACTCTCCCGAACCAACAACCCAGATGCCGCGAATGTAATGCACAATGAAGCTACGCAGATCAACCGAATGACATCGACTTACCGAGACCATCCAAAGTGTAATCGACCAGGACGTCTTCACCGGGATTGGTCGACCTCTTCGTGTAGATCGATGCCATCACCATGCGTTGCCCACTGCCGTTGTGATTGTAATCCCGCCGCATTTCCCGTCTGTGTTAAAGAGTACAAAAATGACTAGTATGTATTTGTGTTGTTTGCTTGCGGATTAAACAAGACATTAAAAATCAGGCCAGAAAAGCCATAAATGGAATGTCGGAAATTTGACCTCTTTCTTGAACCATAAATACTATCATTTCAGTGGCTATTAAAAGGGCTGCCCGACAAATTTGTCGGGCATCAAATGTCGCACCTCGTACGCCTTCTCAGAGCCTCGCCCGTGGCGTAATAAATCGTATAGTGCGTTACAACTCCGTTCGGTCTACGCGGCGGCAGCCAGCGTAGCTGCACGCTGTGACTGGTGACTTCTGAGGTGCCGGCTAATTGTGGTGGTGTACCTGGCTCTGAGAAAGGGGGTGGCGGTGTTTTTGGTAGACAAGTTGTATTTTTTCTGAAGTGTGTTAAATGGTGACTAACCGCCTTCCGCGGTGAGTGCAAATATCGAGTCCTCGGGGCTGTAGCCAAAATTATTGTCGGCAGCGACAGATATCGAGTACTTGGTGTAAACATCGAGCTTGTCCAGCACGTACGACTAAAAATAATGACAAGATTTTTTTGTGAGAAAGTGATTGAGTTGACAATGGTATGCTCTTGATTTTGGTAATTTATTATTTTGAGCGGATCGACATTCTTTTGTTTGTATTTATCAAATCATTTCAGCATGCCGAGAAATGTAATCGCTAGGGTTGAATGCGAGTTTTCAAACTTAATTTTGCAGCCGAATCTATGCTTTTCTACGATAACTTTGTACGGGCACAGCCCAAAAACTCACGTTAATATTTGGCTGGGCGATATAAAATTCTTCTCTGTGATGATTGCGAAGTTTCGTGGCGGTCACTCGGTAACCCACGAGCGGCCCATGCAGCGTGTTTTCGGGCGGCGGGTTCCAAGTGACCACCAGCGAACTGTTTGTCGCGTTGTAGACTTGCTCGATGCGCGGCGCGGCCACTGGTGGTTCACCTTTTGTCTGTTAGATAGATGGGGCTATGTTATTACAGCATCTAGGTACATTATTTGCTTAAGCAGCGTTGAATATCAAATACTTTTTAAACGTTCGACCCCAAAAATGTCAATATATGTTATGTTAATGAGTGGACATAGGTATTATACCTACCTCCTTTACTTTTACTTCTTGGTGACTTTTTTTAGAATTTTTTCCTCAAACTTTCAATTCCAAAAATTAACCTGAAAATGGAATATTTTAGAATTCATCCTTCAAAACATATAAAAACTTTTTTTCGATTAAATTACGCTTCAGTAGTTTCCATCCTTTCACAAAATGATGAATACTAGGTGACTCATCAAATGACATTCGTATAGCTGCACACTGAAACATATAAATAAATTCACTAGAACATCAATAAAAAGTGACAAATGCCTGTCATACTCGTAATGGAGCCGAAGGCAGCGACGCCACACTTTTTCCAGCCAAATTTTCAGCCTGCACTTGAAATGTGTAGTACGTAAATGGTGCCAGTGAAGAGATGACCGCCGTGCGGCTGTCGCTGCCGGTGGCCACTATGCGCCGGTTGTTCTCGTTGGGCGATTCGCCCACGCTGAATGCAGTTTACGGTAGTAAAAGCGATTGACACTAGGTAGTTGACATCGAAACTGATTGTCAAATAGTGTCAACTAAATAACACAAAGAAAATTTTCAAAGCATAAAACACTTAACAAAGACTATAAAAATTAAGTGTCACGATAATACTATAAAGTGAACTATGCTCTATCACATCGGAAAGTTAAAATAACGGCATTGACCAAAATTTAGTTGACATGAATTCAGTTGAGATCTAGCTAGTGGGGGCCCAATCATGTATTAATCGATTCACTGTCAGTTGACGATTTTTTATGCTGAATTAATAAATAAATTAGTCAATTACATCTCACCTGACAATGACGTAATACTGAATAATAGGGGCAGCATCCAGCTGGACACCGGTAGAACGATTGCCACGGTGTGGTGCCCATGAAACAGTGGCAGAACGTGAAGTGAATGCAGTCACCGCAGGAGCACCAGGCGCAGCCGGCTTTTCTGAGTTTTGGATTCACAATTGGACAAATGAACAATGGCGCCAGCCAATGTTGTAATCCGGTGCTCCTGTAAAACACTGTAAAATGCCCGAACGTACGAACGAACGTTTGCCATTTTCAGTGGATTTTACATGACTTTAGGCACTTTGCATAACATTTTACACTTATCAAGGCAGTTTACATGACTTTTGACATTTTGCATGACATTTTACATCTTTCAGAGCATTTTACATTCTCTGGGTATGCCCCTGAACTGTGTCCTCGTACGCACCGACAACTCTGAGCCTGACCGGCTCCGTGAGCGCGACAACCTCTTTGGCCTCCCTGGACGCGTCCCTGCCCACGAGCGTCTTGCAGTCGTACAGCGCCGAGTGGTCCACTTCGGGCCTTCTCAACGTTAGCGAGAAGTTGACCTGGGGCAGTCCCAGACACTGTAAAATGCTTTTTTAAATGTCAAATGTCATGCAAAGTGTCGAAAGTCATGTAAAATGCCCGGTAAAATGGCAAACGTACGTTTACCATTTTACCGGGAATTTTACATGACTTTTGACACTTTGCATGATATTTGACATTCTACAGGGCATTTTACAGGGTCTGGGACTGGCACCCGATCGAAGTCATAGTCCGGCGGCGACCACCACTCGGTGCTGTGGGTGGCGCGCGCGAACTGCGCCACTACTGTGCCGTTGCGACGCCACTGCACGCCGGTGATGGCAGAGTGGGCGGCGCGCGCGCCCAAGGCGGAACTGAGCCGGCCCGCCGACGCGCAGTCCAGTCGCACCGAACGGCCTTCGATTGCGTCCACTTGGCTCGTGTCTGAGTTGATGGATGTGAAGGTTAATGATTATTTTGTAAAATTTTCACATGTTTATATGCAGAGTGGAGCGCATACTTTGCGCAGAATGCTACCATAATTTAATGAAGTTCGAAATTATTTATTCCATAGTAAAAACGAAATAGTATGATGAAAGACTGTATAATTTTTGGTTCATTATTCTGGTGGGTTATGGTAGGTTTCTATGCAAAGTGTCAAATCTGCCAAGTATACGACGTTCAACTGCCAACCAACTGACAGGAGGAAGCCGGTAAGACCGCCGCTGCGATGATTAGTAAAACGCAGAGCGGCATGCAACCGACTGAATGCATGCCAGGAGACGGATAAAACAGTTGATATTCAATTATTGCTTAAAACCGGCCAAAATACGAAACTGCCCGTTCTTTCGGGCATCTGCAAAAAAGCGTTCATTCATTCATAGCTGGATAACTTCATGTCAGCAGGCATAACATTAGAAACGACTTTAGACCCATATGAAGCGATAAAATAAGTGGCAAGAATGGAAAAAAATTAAGAGTTGTACTATCTTGTCAGTTGTCAGCCAAAAATTCATCTACCTAAACAGCAATTGCATTTGTACTAAAAAAACGTAGATAAGGTGTGTATATTTGTACATTTGTACTAACAAAATAACGGTGAATAAAAAATAATTGGTGCCAGGTGTATATCTGAAGTTGTAAATCTGAAGGAGATGACTAACTCTACTTGTAAAAATGTTATGAATGGCAACAAGTTACCGAATAGGATACACATAAACATAAAATGAGCAAACATCAGTTATCCAGTCGTAGCGTCCAAATACACGCAGCTGCATCTGAGAGGAGTCTAGCCGATCTAATTTGAGCGGGGCGGCGAAGCCCTGTCAAACGTGCAAATGCATGGATCAACTTCCTCTGGCGTCAGAAGTGTGACCGCACTGAGCTGACGGTGAGCTAAAGCATTAGCCTTCCGCCTTAGAGTCTTGTGCCGGCCTCATGGACGAGCGAGTGAGAGTCAAGACTGAATCTATGTGGGGGCCGTAGTTGTGCCCTGGCTGGACTCTCTTCGAAGAGATGCAATCACAGCTCTGGCGTCGCCTTGCCCTATGCAAATGAGGCTGGTCGGGGCCGCAGTCGACCACCAGGGCGCTCATGCATAGCGATGCGGCTGACGTGGCGTCACATGCACGCGCGCCCCGCTAAACCATTAGTGCGGCGGGCGAACGCCGAACGCCACACACAGATTGAGGATGTGTGCAGCGGAGAGTTCACGCCGACGTCACGAACACTTAGCGGCAGTGCAGTGACCACTGGCCGGCCGCAAACTGTGCACTGCGCCGAAGATCTAGCAGAGCCGGTTGCTTGGCGCCAAGCCATGCCGAGGCAGCGGGGCTGGCGGCGACGAGACCGCGTCGCCCAACTGCCCAGCTCCGAGAGTGCGAATGCAAATGACTAGCCGCTGTGCAGTCAAGCAGCGCGCCGCGCGGCCGCACCGGCCACAATGGCGCCGGCCAGCTAGAGACGCCGCTGCGTTGGGGCCGATTTATCAAGCAGTCGCGCGACCCCGGGCGCACGGCAAGGCGACCGGCCAAGACGCACGCCAAACAAAGGCACGCTGCGAGCCAACAGCTCATCCAGCTAATATAGTCGTGTTGTACTAGCCGGTGCAAGGCATTACGCGCGCGCCGCTCCACAGGGGCGCCGGCGTAAACAAGCGAACGGACTGCGTGCTGCCGCTTCGGCTGACTGCACAATGGCCTAACGGCCCACTGGAGACCGGATGACCATCTTGCAACGGTGGCCGCGCGCCAGCCGCGCCGCAAGCTTGCGCCATGAGCGCCCGCGAAACGGCTACCCGCAAAAACAACGGCATCGCCGCCGCCGCCGCGCGGCACAGGAAACCGGCGCGTGTGATTGAGTATCTAGCAGCGACTGCACGCACGGACGCGCGCCGCTGCAATGCGGGGCATTCGTTGGGCAGTTAGGCGGCAAGCGCCGCAGCGGAGGCTGACTCATGCGAGCGCGCTCGACCAATTATACATGTCCGAGCATTTGATAGGAAGAGGGCGGCGTGCAGTTCGCAATTGAGCCGCTAGCGGCCCGGTGGATGGCCGCGCAGAGATGGACCGGGCGCCCTGCTTATGCGACCGCTTATCAGCAGAGGAGGGGCGCGGCGCACTGCCAACCGGGCGGGCCGGAGCTGACAAAAGCACCGGATCGCGCTGGCCGCCCGCGCCGATGAAGTGGCACACTCGTTTCATGAATTGTCAATGCGAGTGCGCCGTGTCAACGGTCAAACGCGTCCACCCTTGGCCGCTTATTGAGCCGCGTGCCGGCGCAGTGTTAGCTATTTAAGAAATGAAATGGGACACCTTATTGACGTGGTGGCCGACGATGGCAAGAACACACATATGTAATACAGAAACTCATTGAGTTTATGTGTTTTTGTATAACACAGAAACACGGACACACAAAATTTTTGAAAGGCTGAAAACTTTAAGTAGAGTTCTTTGAGGGGAACACAGAAACACAGAAAACACAGCAAGTTTTTTTAAAGTTTTTCATTGGATTCACACTATGCTGTGTTCAACTGAACAAAATAAGATATGTGCATGTGTACATGTCAATAGATTGATATTTACATTAGGTTTCTGAATTATATGACAAGTATCCAAAAAATACTTATGAAGATTTTTCAAAGTTTCAAGTTTTGGTGATAATTTTTGAAGCAAATATGCCTTTGGAAATTGGCACATTATCCTTTCAGTGTGCTCAGTGTGTCAGCAACCACTGGTGGTGTGGAAAGTTCTTTAAGCCAGTGCCCAGTGATATTGGGGACCAGACGATTGAATCCATTGTTAAGGACTCCATAAGAATCCATTGTGCCCTGGATGTGATTTTTGTTGAAACTGAGTATGAGGTGTTGTGTTTTCAGACTGTGAAAGCACAGACTTTTTTGAATGCTTTTATGTATATGTTCAAGTATAGTTCCTGTTGAAGTTAATTCCCCAGTTCTGTGATTCACCAGTCCAGTGTGGGGAAGGAAGTAAACATAAAAAATCTTACAATAAACATGCATGCAAGTCTTTGTTTACTGTCACTGTATCTTTTTCGACATTGAAGTTTGTTGATGTTCATCAGGTTGACATGCTGTTAATTGTTGTGATGCAATTCCCTTATGTTTTTTTTAATGATATGCAGGCAGGCAGCATGTATGTTTATCTGTTGGAACTTACAAGCATGTTAAGTGTAAACAGTCAAGTAAGATGTCGTGGAAAATGACAGGTGTATTGTAAAAACACACATTACATTTGACATATTACATGACTTTTTACATTTTAAAAGGATCTTACAATGTGAGTGCCCCCTGAACATGCATAAGTCCATTTGTCATGAGAAAACCAATGGTTAAAAACTAAATTTGTGTGTAAAAACTGACTTTTTTTGAAAAAACTTGAGTTTTCACCAATAACACAGAAACACAAAAACACAGAAACTCAGTCTTTTTTACAAAAAAACTCAAAACATAGGTACTCATTTTCAAAAAACCCAAAACACAGAAACTGTTCCTTAAAAAACTTTAAAATAAAAGTTGGTGGTTGCACATCTACGCCAAGACTACTTTCACGGTTCATTCAAGTACCGTATTTGCTTGAATAGTTCCCCCCCTTGAATAATCCCCCCTGTAAGACGAGTGAGGAAATAATAATCCCCCCTCGAATAATTCCCCCCTTAAAAGATTTGATCAATTGTTTGTGCCCAATATTAACAAAAATGGCACGTTCTTGTGTTAATAGAGCATACTTCATCAAATGTGTTGATAGAAACATGCTTGAAAATTTTGACGAAATAATAATTCCCCCTCGAATAATTCCCCCTTGAGTAGTACCCCCTCAAAAAAATCTGACGAAATAATAATCCCCCAGGGGGATTATTCAAGCAAATACGGTAATTTGGCTGCCACTGACAGCTATCAATTTAGGTCATATCAACATACTGCAGCGCTTCTAATTAATCGCGTCTGAGATTCCCGAAAGGGCAAAGCGCATTTTGAAGTGAATTTATGAAGCCATATCGTGCAATTCTCCACCCACCCAAAGGGACGATCTGAGCATGACTTTCCAAACCTTTGAAGCTCGCCTCACACGATGAGAGACGTTTCATAATTGGGCTGACGTAACGGCGTTAACGTAGTGCCACCGACTGCCGAACAGCACATTCACTAGCATAACTGCTACCCATTGATCATGCAGCCGGCGAGTCACTTTGCGAAATTTGGAATAGAATTTCGAGCTTATGCGTGCAAATATGAGCATCTGTAATTTGTTCCCGTCCTACGAAGTGGAATGGTTGGCTACTCGAATTTACAATATCAGCTGCGACGTGGGTGAATGGGAGTAAAGGAAATATGGCTTAACAAAGTTTTGATGTGTGATACGTTATGCACTTTTAAGCTTTGCCTTCGACAAGGTCCATTTTTCATTGAAAATATCGCCGCGTGGTCACCAGTTCCTTTTTAACCATAATTTCAGGCAGACCAATTGAATGTTTTCATTGACACGCACTGTCACCACACTTAGGGATGTTCCGCTAAACCGTTTGTCAGTGTTCCTGTGAATTCCATGCGCATGAATTCATGCGTCTTCCTGTCGCAGCTACACAAAAGACTGCACAAACGTCATAGAAAACAAATTCAATCGCTGGCCCGTTCATGGTTTTGTTGTGGTCAGTCTGCATTGAAATCCAAGCATGCATACCATAAATTCCACTCTCTGGAATAATTCCTCCCCCCTGTTGGACGAGTGGAGAAAAAAAATCCCCCCTCGAATAATTCCAAAACCGATGAAAGAAAAATTACTGCTCATATCATTTTTTAAAAACGATGAAGCCAGAGCAAGCAAGGAGCTGGGTCTGGTATGATTTAGCGAATGCACATCCGGTGTGTAAGATGTAAAATACCTAATGGAATGTGCACTTCGAATGGCGACAGGACATACATATTTACGTAGTGTTGTTGAATTTGAAAAAAGAATCTTCTTTTGTTATAAAGCATATTTCATTAAATGAATTGATAGAAACATGCTAGAAAATTTTGACGAAGAAACATTCCCCCTTGAATAGCCCCCCTCAAAAGTCTGACGAAAAATAATTCCGTGGAAATTATTAAGTAAATACGGTAATGTAATCAGAAGAATGAAAGCAAAAGTAGATGCAGATGCAGCAAAATGCAGCAAATTTGCCGAGAATCAGCAATTGAGGGACAAATTCTAGTGTGTGTTTTATCACAAGCACCCCAGCAGCCAGTCCGCTCCACGGTGCACGGCCGATCGACAGAGCAGGGATGATTTTATATTCACGTTATCAAAATACGTTAAATAAACTAGACAATGAGCGGTTGTTCATTGAATACAGGTGAAACTTTAGCGCGACCATAACAAATCGGGCTCACCAATGAAATGCATATAAGACGGGTTTCACACAAGCTGTTTTTCATTCGTGTATTATTTTTGTCACATTTTCAGCGATTGGTTACTGATAGGTTGAGTCCTTGGAGATACCGTCTGAGTTGTGAAAAGTACCGAAGTTTGTTTCAAGTACAGTACAGCCAATTTGGAATTCCCCCCAAAATACTAGGTAAGTGTGATCAATCGGACCTATTGCAAGTCCTATGCTAGTAAAAGTAAATAACCTTCCACACTACTTTGGATGCCGTTGTATTTCTGTACACAACCAACTAAAAATAACAGATGGGAGACAGGAGCCGATAAAAAGTAACGTTCATCCTGTGAATGTAAATCCAATGATAATTTGCGCCTTTCCAACAGAACAATGAGCTTGTCAGTTATGCAAGGATAAAATAAAAATACCCCATAACACCGGCGCTCTCGACCAAACCAGCCTTTATTTGAAAGAAATGATGAGCATGAGAAAGCCCTTGCACTTTCTTTTTACACAATAGACTTCAGTGACTTTACGCCCGACACGCGTGGTTCACGCTGGAAGCGTGCCAACGATATTTAACCCATGTGACTTTCATAAAGAGACAAAAAACTCATTGTTGTCATAACATTTGACATAAACATATTTATAACAATATGTTTTTAGATGTTTTAAACCAAAATCTCGTTAATTATCATTGGCACGCTTTCAACGTGAGACATAAATAACTGCGCGTGTAGAGTGTCAAGTCACTGTACGCCGATGATTAGGTACTAAGTATTTTTATGGTAAACTACAACGTGTGGAATTCTTTTCATTATTCAACGTTACAATTAGCATTCCAAAAATCTCAGAAGATACATGTCTATTTTTGAGAAAAAATCGCATTCTGAACAATTTTGTTGTCCTTTTTCGATTTTTCGTGGAGGATAAAATTATATTTTACTTTATCTTTCAAATATTATCTTTTAAATTAGGTATATTTTTATGTATGAAAAATAAGAAGATACCGTATTTCTTGTAATAGAACGGCATACCTCTAATAGAACGGCACCTCCAATAGAACGGCAGGTTTTGTCACATTTTTGCGCTGACGAAAACTATAGAATGGCAGCCTCTAATTGAACGGCACCTCCAATAGAACGGCAGGTAGAACGTAAATATGTTAAAAGTAAATTAAAAATGGATGATGAGAACGTTCACAGCATTCAAATAAGTGTTAAATTTCAAACTGATGCGCTGATAATAGAATCAAGCTTCATTAAACGAGTTAGAATGAGATATCTGTGGAAAAAATTGGTGAAAAAGATAGAACGGCAGCCTCCAATAGAACGGAAGGTAAAAAAGTTGATGAAAAAAATAGAACGGCGCTCTTCTATTGGAAGAAATACAGTATCTACAAGGAATTCATTTATTTATATTCTTCAGCCTTTTTCATAGAGATCTAATCAAATTTGTTTTCCGACAGATTTTATGACATAATATTCAATTATTTTTTTCTGAAAATTACCCATTTTTGTAACGTTATTTACGATACTTAGGTGCAACAATGCACGCGGCACTGTCAGCATCAAGTAAGCTTTGTTGGTGCCATCCACGCCTCATTGCCACGAGAAAGCTAACGGCTATTCATTCACACGAGTTTCATCAGTTGCACTGATGTGATTAACTACGGAATATTAAACCACACCATCACGCAACGGAAATTACGTGCCCCGTCACTTTTTCATTGTTTCGGTTTTATCAATTGAAGAAATTTGACGAGGCGGAAGCAGTTTTCTATTGGACAATTTACCTCATTAGAAAGCGTCAACGGCGACCTTTGAACAAAATTTGCACGCATTCTTTACAAAGAAATGGACCTACCACATTCTATTTGTTAACTATTTAGCTACTTCCTTGTCAACCAGGTAACCCTCTTTCTGTCTTTCTGGTTTTCTGTTGTTGTTTTTTGTGTGGATGTGAACTAAGCCTTGAATGAGCAAACGATCATAAAATCTGGCAGGCGTATAGATATGGCGCATGGTTGCGCAATATTTTTTACTAAACACTGATACTAATGTGGATACTAATTTATGAGCGAAATTGTTCAAAACGACAGATTCATTACATTGTAGACCCCACGGTGCCACTCAGAGACCATGCAGGGCATTTGACATTTTACAGGGTCTGTGAGTTGCCCCTGGTTTGCCAGCCGCACCAATTGTAGGAAACTCGGAGCAGGAAATCTCCGCTGGTAGCATACTCAAGTGATAATGCAATGCGAACAATGATCGCGTTGAGCTATCGCGTTGCACTGCGCGTAGAGCTATCGGGATAAACCGAGCATAATCCCCCGCGTCGAGGGTGATGTCTGCGCTAAATCATTCAGTCCGCGTCCGCGGGCAGCTGGAACAGCCCGGACAAGACGGGCACCGTGGCGTGAAAAACGCCCGTGAAGAGGTTCATGCACCAGTTGAGCTGACGGGCCACTTCCGACGCGCGGCCGCTACACGCCCACGCGCACACTAGTTCACTATCGAAAGTTGGGGAACTCGGAAATTTGTTTAGAAGACATTTGAGTTTACCAGAATGGATTATTTTCGATCGCCATCAACAGTAGTTGACAGATTCCTCATTGCGGTGAACTCAAATGCGCTTAAAACAGGATTTATGAGTTGCCCAAATTTCCTCGGCGTACTAAGCGTGCGCGGCGCCGCAACGGGCTCCGAGGCCGGCGGGTTTTGCAACGCCGCTCATTGCCGACTTCCAGGTGTGATTACGCGAACGTGCACATGCGGCGATTCGAAGCGCGCATTGCTTATGCTTGGCCAAGTTTCGGCGCTGCGCAGTGCGCGCCGCACCGCGCTGCGAGGAATTTGTCTGCGTGGGTATTTACTGGGGATTTATTTGATGGCTCCTGATGGAGTAAGGAACAATTCATGATCAGGACAGTGATCATTTCTGATCTTCACATGTTTTCACTTCGTGGCTTAGCTACTGCTAACGACAGAAGAATAAATCTGGCGCGCACAAGACTTGTCAGTGATCTATACTCATTTGTAAACAGCCGTTTGAAATATGGCGCCGGAACGACCTGTGCCTTCCATTCCATGCATAGCATTTAAATATTTCCTGAATCCGCTTAGATCTCAGAAAATCGCGCGCTGGAATACGGGCTAGAAAAGTACACATTCGCCGCTAGAACTCGATCCGCATTGTTTAGTTTAGTGCGTTTCTACATCTGCCGATTTCTCTCTAACATGGAGATAACATGCACAAAAATTCAGGGGCGGCGTGATTGCCTATGATGTTCCACTTAAGTAGTGCACTCGGGCGAAATGCGAATGCGATGCATTGTAACGTAGTAGCAAGAAACCTCCATCCTCCATTGCAGGCCAATCCTTTACGCAACTTTTAAGTTTCAAATTTATAAACATCTACCTACACAGTTGTATTTATTCAATTGTATATGTGCCACCCAAATAGGCACAAATAAATGTTGTTGTAGAAATACAGATAGAAATGATTTTTTCTCAACTACGTCAACTTTAAAAAAATCGTTAAAATCCGCTATATGCCGTCTAAACACACCGCAAACTTCAGAGGTCGTGTTTAGTGATGTAAAGGCACCGGGGCACCGGTGCCCCGGTGCTGGGCACCGAAGGGCACCAGCACCGGTGCTGGTGCGGTGCCATTGCAATCTTCAGGGGTGCCATGCCGGTGCCGGTGCCATTTTTTTCAGAATACGGTGCGGTGCGGTGCCATTATTTTGCCGGTGCCAAAGGTGCTAGCACCAGGGCCAAAGTAAAAGGCACCGGGAAAGGCACCGGCCAAGGCTTCATGTGCTGTGCAATCTTGTCCATAGTATGTGCTTATTCATATTTCAAAAAACAGCGATATATTTACCCAACCGTCTTTGCCTGTTGTATTCCCTCGAAATACCCCCCGGGGGTGATTGTTTCATAGTGCTCCCGAGAGGGGGGGGGGATAAACGAGGGGGGGCGGGTTTCGAGGGGGGGGTATTTCGAGGAAATACAGTATTCTGTAAACCTCCCATCAAATAAATATACCTACTGTGAAATCCATTATACCCGATAATGTGATCTGATGAGTGAATCTAAAATTTTGTTGAATTTTAAATCATTTTTATATTTTATATTTATCTTACTTTTATGTTCAAAATTTGTTGTCAGTTTATGACAGATATAGTTCCATTCTCTGTACAGCAACGACACCGATCAGTAGACAATAGTGGCTATGGACATTGTAGTGAATTTAATATTTTATCTTCCATTTGTAATCATTGTAATTGCTTCATAAAAGTAATTGCCACATCATTCTGATCTTTTTAAGTGCTCAACCATCAAAATCGGTTGAAAATTCATGGAAATATGAACTTCCAAAGGTGAGACCACTGAGAAACTGCCCGATATTTACTTCAAAAATTCCAGCCCGGTGCGGTGCCTTTCGGTGCTAGCACCGGCAACCCGCCGGTGCCCTTCGGTGCCGGTGCCATTTTTTCCGAAAGGCACCGGTGCCGGTGCGGTGCGGTACCATTTTTCCCGGTGCCTTTAACATCACTAGTCGTGTTTAGGCACAGTTTATTGAAAATTTGAAAGTTGTGCAGCTCATTGAGTGATTAGCCCCAAGAAGCTTCGCATGACTGCTTTGTTCACTGCAAACTCGCTGGGATAGGCAGGTCAATGTAATTAGTTGGCGGGTCTAGACAGACTTCGCACTATCAAAGATTCTAAAATGGATGACAACGCCAACGAATTGGCATTCACATTGGACGAAGGTGCATTTAATTTTTCACTGTACAAGTTGGCCCCGATACACCCGTAAGTAGTTGACATTTCAAGACCGCGAACTCCCCAAAACTCAGTTGACGGCGAGAAGAAGAGCGATGAGTCGGATAAGGACGAAAATGAGCCGAAATTGTCGAGCCAGCGAAGGTACAGGTACGAAACGTATACATTCGAAGTTCGAACGTGGCCATAATAGACTATAATGGGAACATGATTAAATTATGCGCACGCGACCGCCCCCCCGCAGCAGTACGTTTTTCAACGTGAAGCTGCCCACCGAGCGTTTTGTACATAGCAAAAACTCCGCGCCACGGATATCATCGGGCGGAGGAGCCACATTTGGAAACATGAGGTGAGAGCGAGTTTTTTTCGTTGAAATTTTGAATATTTACGCCCCCGTGGACAAGGAATACAACGACAGAATGTTTAGCATTATGGACGATGTTGCACCAGAAAAACCATCGGCCAGCGGGGAGGGAGAAACGGCCAAATCGAGGTATTTAATTATATATTCATGCGTTGTTATTTGCCGGCTGAATGTTAGCATGCTTTCATTTGCATGCCGAATACTTGATGCCAACAGCACAAATGTGCCTTCACACACTAGTTTTCACCGTGACTAATGTGAAAACCGAAATTTTCTCAAATGCAAATTTATAATCGCGGTGAAATGATTTAATTTAATTTTAATTAATAAAAGTTTACATTTTTCAGTTTTCACCCAAGTCACAGCGAAAACTAGTGTGTGCAGGGCCAATAAATACAAGCACGATTTAGATATCACCCTAAAAGCTCCACATTTAGTATCCGCTGCATGAAAAGCTGAAAATTTTTATAGTACACATAAAATTAGAAAATGATGGATTGTCGAGCGTGCTCCATCAGTAACAGACTTTTTCGATTATAACACCCGCGGCTTGAGCGCGGTATTCTGCGATTCGTAACGGCAGGAAGGCATTACCAAGGCATTAGTGGACAGCTGTACCTTTTTCAATGGTTTGTTAGCCATCCAGTTTATTATCGCAAAAAATTTTTACTACATTTTTGCGAGGAGAGAGTGGGCCCAACATGATGCACCGCGGACAGGTTGTAAGGATGAATAAATGCACGAATTATAGCTTTTAACGTTTGCTATTAGATTTTTATACAGAGGGTTTATTTTCTCCTCCGCAGTAGGTTTTTAGAATAGGTACATATAATCGAATTGGTATAATATGTTCATTATATTTACATATTATGCTAAAGTAATCATTCATTATTAAAAATGTTGGAGGAAAATGACTGAAAAAGTTTCACGGCATGAACCAGAACAGAGCATTATTGCAATATTTGCTGCTGCACAATGCACGTAGTGTTTTCAGCGTAGCTTGTTCATTAACTTGTGCTGATTGGACTCGAACTGGGGGCATTCCCACCCGATAAAATGCCCTGTAAAATGTCAAATGTCAACATCATGTAAAATGGGAAACGTTCATTTTCCATTTTACAGGGCATCTTTAATAACAGACTTTTGACATCTTGCATGACATTTGACAATTTACAGGGTCTGGGAGTGGCATCTGGTTCATCTGATACCGTATTTTCAAGCAATAGCCCCAGCGGGATTTTTTTTCGCCAGCAAAACTTATGAGGTATAGTCTACTGATGGTACACACCTTACAATGAAATCTACCATATCCAATCTGAAAAAACTAACAGACATAAAATTTTTTCGCATCAGTTCACATTGCTCCCACTTTGGGTGAATTTGGTGCACATTTTTTCACGTAACCTTATTCATCAAAAAACGGTAGCATTATTCATTGTATAGTGTTCTGTCCGTCCAGTATAATTAGGTACCCAAGGGAGCATTATTCAACGTTAGGGATCGTTTTTCGGCATTGTAAAACATGTACGTAAATATAGAACACTTCGTTTCTTTTTGCATTGAGTTGTTAAAAGTACCAAAAAAAATTCAAAGTATGCGTGTGTAAAGTATTCCGTTTTCACTCAAACCCCGAGTACAGAAAGCATAAAGTAAAATAGATTTACTCGCAATTAAAATGCTTTTTTCCAGAAAGCATAGATGCGAGTATTTTTTCCCAGGAAAGTGTAAAAGCGAGTAAAATTACCTTTTTTTCTGGAAAATGTAGAAGGGAGCATTATGAATGTTTACCCTGGACAACAAAAAAGTGTTTTCTTTCTATTAAGAAGTATTCTTTATGAAAAGCAGGGGGTCTCGAATGGCAAAAATACACTTTCTGTACTCGCAAAAATTACTCTTCGGTACTCTCAAATAGTAAGCGTACAGGTGAGTACAGATACTTCTTCATGCGTATGCGTATCTACGGTATTCCGTACTCGAGTATGCGTACTTTTCGAGTAAAAGTAGATACGCAATAACAACTGTGATTCGGTGAATCGGTAATTGGGATTTCGAGGGTATTAGTTCGCTAAAACGTCATAATTTTTCGCCATCGAATGAATTGTACTATATTTACAAAGTTCACGAAATTAGACGCCTTTCTGATTAGTTGTAGAATTGGAGGCCAAATTACGGTTGTATCATGAGATTCTGGTTTGAACAGAGGAATAAAATACCGTATTTCTGCTTATGAAAGTGCGACGTTCTATTTTTTCGTGTACTTGTTTACCCGACGTTCTATTAAGATGCCGTTCTATTTTTTATGAAAATCACGTTTTTGTGTGTAAAAAGGAGAAAAAGTGTCGTTCTATTGCAGGCGCTTTTCCATTGCACGTATGTCATTCTGGTAGAAGAAATACGGTATCGGCAATTTCCGCACGTAGAAAAGCAATCAGTGTCTTAACAGCGCTTATGTTTACATAAAATTTGTATCCCCAGAAGGCATGAAAAAGCTGTATATTGCTCAATTTTGCACGGTACACCGAACATTTTGGTTTTGCATACGAACGATTTGGATTCCGCAGGCGCGAAAATGGTATTTTTAGGAGCCTCATTCGAAAATCTTCGGAGAACAGTTTTCACGGACTTTATTGTTTACCCTTCAAACACGCCTTCACATTTGTTTCAAAATCCACTGAGATAAAGCATGTAGCTAGCTGCTCATTGCTTATCATATTCTCCACAGCACGAGTTGACTCAAAATAAATGCATCTTGAAAAGGATAATCTTACTACATTGCCCTCTGGATAAATGATCACATGAAGACTAATCTATTGAACAAAACAGTCCTGTTTTAGACATATATCAAACATTTTTATGCATTTACGATTGTAACATTTAAATTTCTTCCAAAGGCCAAAGCCAACGACAGCCGACATTATTTATAATAATAGTAATGTTAATGTCACACATAGTAAACTGGTGGACAATTTAAATGGAAAATTGACTACATAAATTTTCGAAATATTCTCATGTGCAAATGATCAGCCCAATCTAGCTAAAATTTTGTGTGAATGTGGGGCCAACATTTCTTTACATTGTCCCCAAATGGCACCCCCCAGCACCCCCCTGGTTAGCCGTGACAGCCTTCTATATATTTTTTCCGATTTTTTTTCTGGCCAATATAAATGGAAAATTTTGGAATCCCACACAGAATATTGCTGCGGGAAAGCGCGCTGCCATTTTTGGCATGCTGCCAACACAAGCATTGGATACGCTTGTGCTGGCAGTTTTTTGATGGAAAAAAAATCACTAATGGCTCGCTCAGAGCCGCACATAGGTTGCAGGGTGATTTTTACCCGCTGCTGTCCCCACACTGCTGCTGCCTCACAAAAATCCATCCTAATTTGCAGATATCAGCCACTTCATGACATTCAAACATATTAAGAACTTTATAAGTGCAAACATTTTGATTGTGATTGCAAAAACCACAAATTTACACTTTCTGGGAATGACCTCTTCATCTGTCTGGCCCATTTACACAAAATACAGGACACATTTCCAGTTGTCCCCTGGTATATGTTTAACAGATAATTGTTGCCTGAATTCAATGGGCACTAGCATTTAATGATTTGCATGCAGATGCTGCAGAGACCGGTCACGCTTTTACGGAAATGCTGTCTTTGAACAGTGGTATTTCCACTGATGGCCAGAAAGGCAATCTTCGTGCAACAATGTGGTGCAGGACCAGCCACATGTTGCTCATGACACTTAGGAAGCCAGTCCTGGCCACCATGTGCTGTATCATAAGCCTGGGGCTGTGTAACACACATTAGTTCCAATATATGTTTTGTTCAAAAAAATATTTCAGGTTTGATCTTCAGCAAAATTTTGGTGTAGGGATTGCGTCGGTTGTGAGAGGGTGGAATAGTTGCAGGAAGTTACCATCTCATATGTCCCAAAAAATCAGTGGCCTAAACCATCCCCAACCCATTTTATAAATAAATCAAATTCTGGCCTGAACAAAAATTTGTATGGATTTTCCATTTATATTGACCAGAAAAAAGTGGGAAAAAAATATTTTCAGCAACAAGGGTGGCCTGAGGGGGTGCCACTTTGGTTATATATAGTATATACTTTGGGGCACCCTCACACTAAGTGACAGCCTGATGGCTTGCTTGTGTGATTTTTAAAATGTTATTTTGTGAATTTTCCATTTATATTGTCCACCAGTTTACACTGCTGTTTCAGAGATTTTGCCTTTAATCATGAAATTTCCGATAGAAAGTCATTTGATGACATGTGGTGTTTTTGTTGTTTTAAAAGTTTCATAGCATTTTCTGTATACTAGGGAATAATAGTATGGATGTAGGATTTCATTTTCCAAGTCATCAGCCTACAACACCTAGAAACTGTATAAATTGAACCCCCAACTCAATTTTTTCAGCTATCTATTGTTCTGGGGCGCAATTCACGATCTACGTGAACCCCGAGAGTCAATATCCTGACCGCTGATCACGAATCATTGTTGGATTAGATCCCCATGGGCCAGAAATCCTGCACTCCAATTGCTAAAAAACGCCAAAATTCCTAAATTTTTGGATGACTATCATAGTGGTGAAAACTGCCGTACCGCGGTGGAGACATCCTTCAAACTCACGCATTTTCCTGCTCATATAGCCGTTATTGATGATTGTTATCGTAACAATGCATTCTCTGTCTATGTTGGAGTGCCCTAGTTTGCTCTCAATGCCGTAAGTTGACACTGATATTAGTGCCGCACATAACTGTCACACATTAGTGTATAAATAGTAAGGGGGGATGTCGCCTACACTTTCATCTATTTACTCCACCCCCTAGGGTTCAAACGGGATTGACTTTTCGGGATCGGGATCGGGATCGGGATTCACTTTTTGAGATTTCGGGATCGGGATCGGGATCGGGATTGGGGTTTCGGGATCGGGATCGGGATCGGGATTGGTTTTTTGAGATTTCGGGATCGGGATCGGGATCGGGATTGGCCGGGATTGGGGTCACGGGATCGGGATCGGGATTGGGATAGGCATTTTTCCGGGATCGGGATTGGGTTCTAGGGATAGAGATTTTGGCCATTTTTCTGGCATTCACAGTTGTTCATAAAGGTCTCAAAACACTGTTGGATGCCAGAAAAGTGGCATAAAATTGACGCTGGGGGTTTGCACCCACTTTTTTGCATGCAAAAACGTCATTATTTCACTTTTTATAATTTCCACTAATTTTTCCGGGATCGGGATCCCAGACTTGGGAGTTTCTCGGGATCGGGATCGGGATTTGAAAACTTTCGGGATCGGGATCGGGATCGGGATTGGTATTTTTGAGATTTCGGGATCGGGATCGGGATCGGGATTGGGGTTTCGGGATCGGGATCGGGATCGGGACTGGTAAATCCCGGAATTTCACGGGATCCGGGATCGGGATCGGGATCCCGTTTGAACCCTACCACCCCCCCCCCCCCCCAATAGCGAGAGCTATGGCGTCAGTATGACATTCAAAAAGTGACTGCCGAACTTGATCCAAATTTGGTTTATGTGGAAGCACATCAGCTGAATCTTATATAATAATTAGGGTGTCAACAAAAACTTTTTGGCGGAAAACGGAAACGGAAAAAAATTTGCACCTGCCGGAAAACGGAAAAATGAAATGCCGGAAAACGGAAACGGACAAATTTGCTGAAATTATGCCGGAAACGGAAAAAATTTGCTGAAATTTTGCTGGAAATGGAAAAAAAATTGCAGAATTGCAGAAAAACGGAAACGGAAAGAAAATTTAGCAGCCGGAAAACGGAAACGGAAAAAAATTTGCCTGCGGAAAGCGGAAACAGAAAACGGAAAGTTGACACCCTAATAAAAATCTGACATTTGACAACAGCTCACTATTATTTACATAATTATTTGCATGCAGAAATAAAAGTAAAGGAAACGTAATGCAAAAATATCACAAAACCAATGAAAACGTGCC
Source organism: Sphaerolaimus hirsutus (assembly GCA_964036195.1). NCBI lineage: Eukaryota > Metazoa > Nematoda > Chromadorea > Monhysterida > Sphaerolaimidae > Sphaerolaimus > Sphaerolaimus hirsutus. The sequence continues at coordinate 20,747,134 of OZ038452.1, read as the reverse complement.
ACACTATCAATTTGTATGTGAAATTGTGCACTTGCCTGTAAAAATTGCACCTTGTGAAGCACGACCAAAAATTTAGCATTTTTATTTTTTGTTGAATTTCAGATGTTTTAGAAGAAAATAAATTTAAAAGAATCAAATGGCAACACTATTCACTAGCCCACACCTTGAAAATGCAAAAGTTGAGACATTGTGTCTGAAGTTGTGTCTCGGTTATTTTCCTCCATAGAGGCACTTGCAAAAATAATTGCCAAACAGAACAATAAGAATAATTGCTGCACTTTTAAACATTGTCAGTTTTGACAGTAGCGGATGGTTTTTTTGAAATAGCTTATCAATTTTCCACATTTGTATACAATTGGTGTTTGCTATGCATCAGCATGCCACTTTTTTGTAGTTCAACTGTCATTTTTAGAAATTTCGATGTTGAAAACCCTAATCCGAAAGGAACCCGTACACATACTATACACCCGGAACCGATATCCGAACTGGTAATTTTGATAAACCTGTACCCGATAAACGACCCGAAACCCGGAACCGAAAATACTTGAATTCCCAACCCTAGTCTGGACGCAGATTGCGCATGGCGTCGCGGCGGGTGCTGCTGCACCTGGCGCTCGTGTCCGCCGTGATCGTGTACATCCTCGCCGGCGCGGCCTTCTTTCAAATGATCGAGTCGGGCCAAGAGCCCGACGACGCCCAATCGGAGATTATTGTTGACTATATTGAATGATTTGTTTAGACGCTTTGTCGCGAATAGTGATGTAAAAGCGCCGAGGTACTCTGGGCGTCATTTCCGGAATGGGATTCCGGGATTCCGGAATTCTGGATGTGTCAAGTGGAGAAGTAAAAAAAATATTTGAGACATGAAATGTCAAGTAAAAAGTAAAAAGAGCGGTGCAGACTAATGAGAAATTAAAAGTGAAAAAAGGCAAACCTTTTACTTCTCACTTTACTTCACTTTTTATTTTTTTCTTGCCACTTCTCAAATTTTTTTTTACTTCTCCACCTGTGGAATAAGTACCTGGGCACCATTCTGCTGCAACGCCACTTTGACAAAAAAAATTGGAACAAAACCACTCAAAATAGATTCGGCAAGTGGAGGGAGGGGGTTCAGGTTGTAGTAGCTTCAGGAAGAAGCAGTATGGCGCAATATTTCAATGAACCTTTCAGGCTGACAGCAATATCCAGGCGTTTTTCACATCACTCGCGAATGTGAACACTGGAGATTGAAAACACTCAACAATGCAGACGCTGCTCGACCAGATCCGCAGCCAGCTGCCCGAGAACGTGACCGACGACATACGCGAGCGTCTCGAGGCAGTTCTAGTGGACATCGTCCAGCAGAATGCAAGGGCCAGGTGCCAATCCCGGACCTTGTAAAGTGTTAAGTAAAGTGTCAAATGTCATGTAAAATGCCATGCAGTGTTAATTGTCATGGTAAATGTAAAGTAGTGTCAATTGTAAAAAAAATATTTGTTTTGATTGACATTATACATGACATTTGACAGTTTACTTTACACTTTAAGGGGTCTGGGATAGCCGCCAGGGGATATGGCCGTGAGGAGTTGTTGCTCGGCCCAAACAATGAATCCGACAGCAAAAATAGTAGCTTGAGGGCACTTATGAAGTCCAAGGAAAACTCGGCAGGGATGTACAGTTGGGAGCAATTTCCCGCCGCTGTGCTTTTTGCCTTCACCGCCGTGAGCACGATAGGCGAGTCGAACCAATTGACTAATGTCGCTGCACACACTAGTTTACCAAAGAACTTGAAAAAATTTAGTTAACTCATAAATCAGCCTTGAACGCATTTGAGTTTACTGGAATAAGTTATTTCTACTCTCCGTCAACTGTAGCTGACGAACACCCAATTCCAGTAAACTCAAATGCCATTCAACATTAATTCATGAGTTTACCAAATTTTGCTAGCAGTAAAGTAGTGTGCGCAGCGCCAATACGACCACTAGGATAACGTTACATTAGATTCTGTCAACTCAGGTTACGGACACATCTATCCAGTGACAAAACTGGGTCGTTTGTGCTGCATATTATACACGATCTGCGGCATCCCACTGTTCATGATCAGCGTGGCCGACATCGGCAAGTTCATATGGCAGACATTCAAGCACTTCAGCCAGGGTCGGCTGAATACTGATTCGAATATTGGCGAGCTGTCATTGCTCACATCTGTTCCGTTGGTGCTCGGTCAGTTTGATATTTAAGTGCCATTCATGGGAGTTGTCGTTTGAATGGCATTGAACTAGGATTGAAATTCGTTTCTGATTTTCCATATACCGCGTTTGCTTGAATAATTTTTTCGTCAGACTTTTTATGGCGGAACTATTCGAGGGGGGATTATTCAAGGGAGGAACTATTATTTCGTGAAAATTCTCAAGCATATTTCTATCACTCATTTCACGAAATATCCTTTATTAACACAGAAACGTGCCATTTTTGTTAAAATTGGGTATTTACAACAAATTTATAAAAGGGGAATTATTATTTCCTCACTTGTCTTACAGGGGGGAATTTTTCGAGAGGGGGAAATATTCAAGGGGAATTATTCAAGGGGGGCTTATTTTTTCCTCACTCGTCTTACAGGGGGGAATTATTCGAGAGGGGGAATTATTCAAGCGGGTAACTATTCAAGCAAATACGGTAGATTTTTGTGCTTTACATCGAAAAAATGCTTGACAACAACCCCATGAACAGCGCTTTAGCTTTATCACAATTAAATTCAAGGAAAACACATTTGCGACATTTCGAAGCTACATTCGTGGGCTATGTGATACTGGGTGCGGCACTGATTCCTCTATGGGAAGATGTGACATTCATGCAAGCCCTATACTTCTCAGTCATATCAGTGACCACTGTTGGATTTGGTGACATCATTCCCGAAAACCAGTACTTATTGCCAGTCACAATGGTGTACATATTTTTCGGCCTGGCGCTCACTACGTTATCAATTGAGGTACATCTATGCTTTAACTTCTTAGATTTGATGTAATAATGGCGCCACACAAGCTAGTTTTCATTGTTGCAATTTGAAAACTCAACCGAAATCGTGTCGATCTCCTTAAACAGTGGTTCATGGACTGATCATTTCTGTAAACTAATAATTACACCCTGATACTAGTGCGCTGATTCTAAGTGGTCAGTTAATCGGGATGGTCAATCAGCGTTTGCGTCACCATTCAATTTTTGAACGAGGTCTCAAACTGTAACCATGAAAACTAGCTTTTATGGCCACAAAGCAGCAGCAGCAAGTGATAATATAGGTACTCGCGAGTGCATTGCGGCGCTTTCACTACCTGGGATACCCGATCAAGGGCGCGAGACTGGCTAAGGTCTGGGTCGGTGGCAAGCTGCTCACAATAGACACCGTACTCAGGTCAGTCTGAATTGAAAGGTACCAAAAAAAGTAAAACAGGATAGTGAAATAAAATTTTTGCAATGATTTGAAAAGGAGAAAGCTACCAAAGACGAGAAAACGGGATGAAAAGAAAAAAGTATAGTCAATAAAAATAAACGTTGGTTCAAAAACGTTAAACAAAATTTTAAAGCGCCGCCAATTCGTATGTGCTAGGTGAAATGGGGAACAATTTTCAAAGGCAGTGTAGGAAAATGTGCGAATATCCCTATCACTCGAGCTCTATTATTTTACAACCGCTCAACCTGTTCTCACACCAAAACATTACAAACAAACAACCAGGCACACAACAACCAAACCAGGCCAACAACCAAACACAACAAACAGATAAAGTAAATACTAGGGATGGCCGGGGCAGGGGTTCATTAGGGGGGGGGGTTAACTTACATGCCAATTTTTAGCTGTTTTCTCCTAATCCTAGCTGATTTTTTACCCTTTTCTTCCTTCTATACCTCGGAAAAGCCTATATATTGAACCCCCGCGAACCCCCCAAAAAATTTTTTTCAGCTATCTATCCCTCCGGAGGAGCGATTTAATATCTATATGAACACCCGCGGGGGTCCAAAGCTACAAAACCCCTGGGCCGGGGGGGGGGGGGGTTTCAAGGGTTTTCAAAAACGTTTTGTGTTTAAAAAAACCTGACCATCAACACCATTCTTTTACCGTGGCCAAAAGTTTTAGTACAAAGCACTAGGTATTCTGCAATTGTTTTGCGCGCAAGCGTGCAATTTCACCTGCACTACACCATTTGTGGTGGTTTTCATTGGTTTTGAGGCATTTTTAGTGTGAAAGCTTTCATTTGTTTGTGCTATTGTGTCATAATAAGGCATGATATTTATGATAGTACAGTATTTAATAATACAGCCAATGTGCCCCACATACTTGTACAGTGTGAAACACCAATGTGTTCGCCTGCTCTTATAACCTTATTTCAGCACTTTTCCATGCCCAACTTCACTTGAAATGACTCCACAGCCATTCTATGGCTATGTAAAAGATCACAAAGTACTGTCACCCGTCTGATATACCTGTATATATTGACCGATGACCATATTTGGGAGCTTTTGAAAAAAACGGTTGTTTTTTAAACCCTGTTTTTGAAAACACCCTGTCGTTGAAAAAAAGCCATTTTTCGGCCATCCCTAGCAAGTACAGACTCCTAATCGCAGATCGATGGCGCGCGAACTGGGCGCCACCGAGGACGAACTGATGGCGCTGGGGTCGCACTTGGACCGGGTGCTGGAGCAAGCTCACGACGAGCTGCAGGCCACCGGCACCGTGGCCATGCCCAACAAGTCCAACGACACCACTGCCAGGTGGGGGCACGTTTTTTTCTTAATATAGCGGTTTACAGAAGATACCCGTTTACGATATGAAAGGCGAAAAGATCGAATTTCATTGTGTTTGGGTTGGGTTCGGCCTCAAAATTTTGGGTTCCGAGTTCGAACGATTTTTGGCAAAGTATGAACTCGTACTTAGAACCAAAAAAGAAATCGGAACTATAGTTGTTCGAACGTTTTAAAAATTTGTCTGGCGGACTCTTCTTCGTAACTGAAAACGTTCGAACGCAGTTCTAGTCCCGAGTTCACACTTTGCCAAAAATCGTTCGAAAGCGGAACCCACATTTTCTGTGTCAACCATTACATTCAAACCCACAGACCAACCAACGACATTCGCGACGAACATAATGGCAAGTGGAGGTACTCTGGCTCGTTTGACAACGTGCCAGAAAGTTGGACCAGGACCGTGGCGCAGATGGAATTCGCAGATGAGCAAGATGACAAGTATTTGCTGAATGTCAAACCAGATAACGTCTAATGTAGTGCGTGGCTTGTTAATTGGGTATTTGATAAATGTCGATTTTCGCAGAAAACAGAAAAATGAATAAATGGTTGGGAATCGAGATTCACACTAAACAAATTTAAGCAATGGCGCAAAGGGTGTCAAAAAAATTTTTTTACGGAAAACGGAACGGTAAAATTTTTTCACTTTACGGAAAACGGAAAACGGAAAGGTAAAAAAAAATTTCTGCCGGAAAACGGAAAACGGAAAGGTAAAAAAATTTCACTCAGCGGAAAACGGAAAACGGAAAGGTAAAAAAAAAATTGTCGGCTGGAAAATGGAAAACGGAAAGCAAAATTTTCACGGAAACAGAAAAAAATAAAGTGAAATTAGCACGGTAATAGACAAATTTGCAGAAGGAAAACCTGCATGCAGGCTTTTTGGCTTTGATTGTGGTAGCTGTACATTCTGCAACTATGTATCATGCCTGTAACTTCACTTGTAGTTCAAGCTTAACTGAACCAACAAAAAATCATCAAAAAGTAGCCATAGTGGCCATAGGAAAGGAAACACTACAACAATTTCAGTCTAGAAGCAGTGGGAATCACTGATGACCCCTATGCAATTGATGACAACATTGCAGAGGAGATGATAATAAATAGCATAAAATTCAATGACAACAACAAAGACCCTTTATATTGACTGGCCGTATAAAGAGAGTATCAGTGACCTGCCCACGGGAAAAGCAGAAGCCTTGGTGTGGTTTAAATCACTGATAAGATTATTCAACAAAGATCCAAACTTATTCGAACAATACCGGAAAGTTTTGGACGACCAACTAGAAAAGGGAATAATTGAGATCTGTGATGACAAAACAGACAACAAGGGGATTCATTACCTGCCACACCAGCCAGTAATCACGCCGGGCAAATCGACATCATGCGGAATTGTGTACGCTGGGTCGGCAGGTAAGCCCAGTTTCAACGAGTGCCTTTTTAGAGAACCAATTACAACACCATTAGCACTGGGCCTACTCCTGGGGTTCAGGGCAGGCAATCTAGCATTAATTGCCGATATTGAAAAGGCATTTTTGCAAATAGGATTGCATGACCAAGCTAGAGACTACACACAATTTTTCTGGCTGAAAGATGCCTCAAAACCAGTAACTGAAAATAACTTAATAGTACTTCGTTTTAAACGCATACTGTTTGGACATGTCTGCAGCCCAGCAATTTTGGGAGCAGTCATAAAATACCATTTAAATGTGACAATAAACAACATGAATGAATATGAAGAAAATGAAGGGGAACGAAACCAGTTGGCAATGATAATAAACAACATTTACGTCGATAACTTCATCATGAGTGTCACGAATGAAGTTGAAGCTTTAGAACTATATTACAAAGTCAAAGCTTTATTTAACCAATGTTCTATGAACATGAGGGAATGGCTATCAAACTCCAGATCAGTCATGAATGAAATAGCAGAAAACAACAGGAGTCCAAAGGTGAATAAAATTGTCGCAGTAATGGGCATCAAATAAAATCACCGAACTGACATGCTGGCAATATCAACACCAAAATTGCAAATTGACAGCATCACAACACCAACCAGACAAAACTTGAATAAATTATTGGCGTCAGCATATGACCCAATTGGGTTCACAGCACCTGTTTCACTGACCCTGAAATCCCAGTTGTCAATGCTGCTCCAAGAGACAAAAACAACACAATGGGATGAGCCAATTGAAGATAAATACAGATTGGAAAAACAATGGAAAAATGCTCGAGCCAGAAAATGGAAAAATGGCCTGGTAAAACGGAAACGGAAAGGTAAAAATTTTTCAGCCGGAAAACGGAAAAATGGGCCGGAACAACGGAAACGGAAAGGTAAAAACTTTTCAGCTGCCGGAAAACGGAAAACGGAAAGGTAAAAAATTTTTCGGCTGCCGGAAAACGGAAAGGTAAAAATTGTTTGGCTGCCGGAAAACGGAAAACGGAAAGGTAAAAAATTTTCCTGCAGAAAGGCGGAAACGGAAAACGGAAACGGAAATTTGACACCCTAGGCGCACCGCACACTGAAATTTTGAGTTCAGCGTTCGAACGTTTTTGCACGCTGAACTACAAACGCTGAAATCAAAATCTAAAGGACACAAGGTTTTTGAAGCGTAAAAATTCGGAATTTGTAATTCTTCGCGTAATTTACATTCGAGCCGAAATTTTTACGCTTCAAAAACGCTGTGTTCTTTAGATTTTGATTTCAGCGTGTGTAGTTCAGCGTGCGAAAACGTTCGAACGCTGAACGCAAAATTTCAGTGTGTGGTGCGCCATTGAATTACGTATATTTGCGCATAATCGAGATTTCCGCGGCAGGCAGAAAAACTCCGGCCGCTTCTAACCAAAACATCACGTTCAGCATAATAAACTGGCTGCTGTCGATCAAAAACAACAGCGCGCTATCAGTAATCGAAAGCAGAGAAAAACACATTATCTACACATTCACACAACTAAACACCTTCCAAGCACAAAATGATCTGACAAACAATTTCATCGCTCATCCTTGACACACCTGGACTATCTCCCTGCCGTCTTGACGCATCTGGGCGCTTCAATTGTCTCTGAAGTTTCGTCGGGCGTCGTGGCGGTGACGTGCAGCGCGTGCACGCCCGACTGCAGTTCGGCCGCCAGCGCGGAGTACACCATCCGGTGACGCTGATAGGATGAGATATGCGGACATAAGTGTCAAGGGGAGACACCGCGTATGAGAAGTTGGTAATCTGCCAAAAATTTGCCATCGCTTTTATTAAAAATAAAATAAGCTAAAAATAGGTATGGTATATAACCATATATATAGACGAAAATAGCTATTAAGAAGGTGAAAATAGGCAAAATGGGGCATACATTAGCGAGTTAAGCAGAAAATTTCGGAAAAATCGTTCGGACTAAGACGTGGGTCCAACCGCTATGGGCAACTTGGACGTTTCGCAAATTGTCATTAGTGACCCGATCAGTGTCAAGTCGTGTAAAAAGTAATCAAAAATGTCAAACGACCGACAAGAGAAAAGTTGACATTTTAAGACTTTTTGACACTTAACGTGACATTTGACATCTTACACGGACTTTCAGAGACACAGGCCATATGAACGAACAACTGGGCCATCAAATCAACCAACCTTCAACTGGGACTCGCCCTCAAAGACGGCGCTGCGCAGTTGCACTGCAAAGTGTTTCTCCGCACCTGGTGCCACCGCATGCAGATGGCTCTCGCACGCGACATCCACTTGTGCGTCCTGATACAAAGATGTCTATTGAATCTGTTGTGAAAAAATTGGCTCAATGCCAAAATGCGAATTTACAGGAAAAGCGGACAGGAGTTTAGCGTGGATCTTTTGTCCCACCGGCCCCAACGCTGCCCCGCTTTTTGCAGATGAAAACTGTCGAGTATGAATGGATACAACTTTCAAAAGCTTGGCCATGCCGGAGACGCAGCTGCATTGGCCGCTGGCGATTTTACTTTTTCGGTTTATTTAGGTATGCAAAACTTGTGCCTATGCAAAATATTTCGCAATAACTAGTTTCTCCCCATTTCATAATTTTGTGAATTTGATTTGATCATGATTCCTTCCTGGGGTGGGAAGATTGGGCGCGTGTGAGATATTCAATACTCTGACAGCCGAATATCGCCGCGGTGCTTTTTGTCTTGGCGCATTTACATTACCAGCTGTGCGTTTTCGCATTCCCTTTCCAAATTGAATTTAAAATACTATTGTACTTTTATGGGCAATACCGTATTTCTTCTAATAGAAGAGCGCCGTTCTATTTTTTTTCGTCAACTTTTTTACCTGCCGTTCCTTTGGAGGTGCCGTTCTATTGGGGGCTGCCGTTCTATTTTTTTCACCAATTTTTACATACATTTTTAATTTGAGCATATAAGCATATTAGCTTTTTTTCAATGGAACGTGAGCAATATTTTGATATCAGGGCATCAATTTGAGATTTAACGTCTATTTGAATGTTCTTGTCATCCACTTTTCTGTGGGGTTTTTTTTGCTTTTTGGCGCTATACCAATGCAATTACTATTGCCGTTTTATTGGAGGTGCCGTTCACTTGGAGGCTGCCGTTGTATTGCTTTCGTGAACGCAAAAACATGCCAAAACCTGCCGTTCTATTGGAGGTGCCGTTCTATTGGAGGTATGCCGTTCTATTTGTATAAATACGGTAATCGTACAGTGTCGTGCAAAATCACAAACTTTCAGGAGATATAAGATATACACTTAAATCACAAATGCCACACGATGATTTGTAGATAATAAGAATGTCACCGATGATTTAAAAAGCGCCGTGAATTTGGCACCAACTGTCCTGGACCGTGGTGCCGGGCGGCAATGCGGAGGGCAAATCGGTCAGCTATCCGAGGCCACTGCTATCTATTTATCTATCCTGAGGCATTTTTGACTACTATCCCACACCCCCACCCAATCACTCAGACGTGTTCAGCAAATTATGAGCGATTTTTCTATGATTTCCACTGAATCTACCTAGTCAACTTTTTACAAAGTTTTGCCATTTTTGGTCTTTAAAATCACTATTTCCACTATATACCATATATCCTTGAATAAGTCTCACCTCGAATGATCCCCCTTCGAAGTCCCCATATTGTGTGCGTAATGAAAAAATGACCCCCTCGAATAACTCCCCCCACTTGGGGTAAGATAGGTAAGAAAAATTTCACATGTCCGAAAAACGTTTGAGGTATTTATGTATTTATTATGTAAATATCTTGCATTAGTATTATCTTGCAGCTAGATTGCAGCAGGACTTAGATTGCTTATACTGCTTGAATTGTGGAGTTTGTTTTCCTACAAATGTTACCAAATTTACCCAATTTGTGCAGTAAATTAGTCATACATTCTACTGAAACTTCTGATGAAAAAATAACTACCCCACCCCTCGAAAGAAATCATCGATTGACATAATGAAAATTTTCGTAGACAAACCGGTACCCTTCATTAAAGGGTACTCCCAAAGACAATCGTAAAAAAAACGTTATGTTTTTTTTAACCGTTTTTTATTAAAAATGATCACGTTGCGCCAACAGTCAGTACCGTTAAGAAACTGAAACATTACAGTTGCGGGTTTCAGACGCATTGGCCGATTTATTACGCTCGACTTACGCATGGTTCAATATTTACAAATTAAGTGAAGCTTCGTATTAATACATCATAGCTAAATCATACATATAATAGGCATAAAAAATATGATCTTAACGGAGCTGGAATTTTAGCCTTAAGTTCCCGCTTTTAATAACTCTCTGCAGTCAGGACAACTCCAATAATCCAATAAAAATGAAAATGAATTGCATCTAATTGTCTGAATTGTAATTAAAATGAATTGTTATGGTCTTTTTGATTGGCACTTACTCAAGGGCTCGTTCGACAACGTGCCCGAAAATTGAACCAGGACCGTGGCGCAGATGGAATTCGTAGATGAGCAAGATGACAAGTATGTATTTGCCGAATGTGAAGCCAGACAAACGTCTAATCTAACGCGTCGCGTCTGAATTGGGTATTTGGTTTAATGTGGATTTGCGTAAACCTTTCAAAAATCAGTGAATTGTTGGGAATCGAGATAACACGGTAAAAATTGAGCAGAAGCAATAAAAAAAGAAATTCCCGAGACCCCAGGCCGCTAGACAATGGCCCTACACACACTACCTAGTTTTCACCGTGACAGGTGTGAAAACTGAAATGGCGACATGCATCCAGCCTACTCTTTTTGTATGCTTTATGTGTTTTTGTTTTCAAATTTTCAAATTTTAACTTTCATTAATTTGAATTCAAGTTTAAATCAAATAAAAGTCAACTGTGTTCATAAATTTGCATTTGAAAAAATTTCAGTTTTCCCACGAAGTCACGGTGAATACTAGTGTAGGCACAATGCGCCAAAAGCGCCATCGTGCTTTCTGACTGTGATTCCGCGACGCCAAGTGCCAATGACATACGTGCCACAGTTCTTACACTTCATTTTGCTGTGAAAATGTGATGACCAAACTATGTATGTATACTGGTAATATCGCAATTTTGAATGTTTGACGGTCTTCTTTTTGCCATTTTTGGCGCATTTCATGGAATTTCCGCATGATATATATATTGCGTGAATTACAGGTATACATTCTTCTGAACGAAACACTCTATCATACTCATACACTCCATGAAAATTGGACATTTTCCAACTAAACAAGTACACCTGCCATAATACGAGGCATTGCACACAGACGGTGGCTTATCTCTTTCAAATTGTGGCACATGAGGGATAAGTTACACATAAAAAGGATGCTAATTCAGGCAACAGAAAAGTTAGCACATGCTTTTCATTCCACTGAAGGAAAGTTTCTTGGGTTATTTGCGCAGCGTTTCGATTTTGCCTGATTTTTGTTTGGATTATGCTCAACTTTGGCAGATGAAAATTGTTTGGATTTTGCCCTACTTTTTTGTTTGGATTATGCATGTCTGGATTCTGATGCAAACCCGCATTGCACTGATTTGTGCATGCTACCGTATTTCTTCTAGTACAAGAACGCCGTTTTTTTATGTCAACTTTCTACCTGCGTTTTATTGGAGGTGCCGTTCTATTGGAGGTGCCGTTCTATTGGAGGTTGCCATTCAACTTTTTTCACACAATTTTCATTAGAACACAGTCTTGTTTTTAATGAAACTTAAGCAACATTTTTATATCAGAGCATCATTTTGTAATTTTTTATCAATATTTGAATGCCTTGAGCATTTGAGCATCCTTGAGCATCTTACAACGTCATATCTACCTGCCTTACTGTTGGAGGTGTCGTTCTATTGGAGGCTGCCGTTCTATTGTCTTAGTGAGTGCAAAAAAGAACCACAACCTGCCATTATATTGGATGGAGGTGCCGTTCTATTGGAGGTATGCCGTTCTATTAGAAGAAATACTGTAAGTATAAAAACTGGCTCCTCAACATGTGTAAATTTTCTTTCAAACGTCAGTTTATGTGCTATCCATTGGAGGTATGGTCTTCTGCTTGAAGAAGTATGGAATTGTCCCAGCAATACGATCTAGGCTATACGGATCAGATACTCCATACAATGGATGTTACCATATATTAATGAATAAAGGTAGTCACATGGATACTTTAGCAGTGAAGTTACTGAGTCATAGACCAGCGTTGTAAATGCGTTTCTTGCGTTTTACGCTATATCAAATTTACCAAATCCATTATGGTATCATTATCATTGCATCGGTGCAAAGCATGTGGTCCAGGTCCAGCTATTATAGACGTTAATAAACCACAAAAAGGAAATCATTTGATATCATTGTTTTTTTACTGCAATAATGTATCTGTAATTTTTACTCTACACTTGTCTGCATTTTCGCAACTACTGGTGGCCCGGTGGGCAGAGTTGTTAAAGTACTGAACTTTTTCAAAGTATACGTTAACGTTAAGTATTTATTTTTTACTCACCCCCAGCATACAGAAAACGTAATTTAAATTTTTGACTTTTACTCATGAGTAAACGTGAGTAAACGTACTTTTCCCCGAATAAAACGTAAACCTGAGTACTTTTGAAAAATGTCGCCAAAATTTTCTTGAAATGTCGCTCAAAATCACTCATTTTCATAACTTTTTGGCTATTTTACGCAATTTGTGACTTTTTTATTTGGTATTATACCCATTTTCGACTAGTTTCCCATATTTTTAGCACATTTTCTCCCTTTTTCCCCTTCTATGCCTTAAAAAACCTATATGAAAGACGATCTAAAATGCGTTTTCTGTACTCGAGTACTTTCAAAAAGTATACGTAAAAGCGAGTACTAAAACTTTTATTGGAGGAAACGTAAACGTATTTACTCTGTACTCAAGTATACGTATTTATCGAGTAAAAGTAAATACGTTTCAACAACTATGCTGGTGGGATTTTTTGAGCTCATTTTGATGCTAAATAGCGTAAAACGTCAGAAACGCTTTTTCATCGCTGGTCTATGACGGACGACATCAGGCACAAATGAATGTTTCATAGATTTTTAAGCGTGAATAAAATGTCTCCTAAAATTATTTACAAGTAATTTATATTTATACTCGGCGAACATCACACTTAGTATGGAAACCTACCGTAAACCATCTGAATAATAAACCAAAAATTATACGTTTTTTCCACCATAATATTTCGTTTTCAAAATGGAGTAATTTATTACGAAATCTATAACAAGATTTTATTCATTAAATTATGGTAGGATTCTGCGCATACTTTGCGGTCCGCCGAGTATATCAAGTTAAACTGTATCAAAATTGCAATGTAAACTGTATAGTGAATAGCACAACACCCATCCCACCTCATAACACTGCAAATCCCAAAAACAGTACCGTTTACTTGGTCGTATGGTAAAACGACGGGGCTATGGTGAATTGCTGTGCCAAAGTGGGTACCAGGCAGAGTTGTTAGAATTACTGAACTTTTTTCAAAAGTATATGTAAATGTAAGTATATAATTTTTACTCACCACAAAGTATAGAAAATGTAAAATACTTTTTCCCCAGGAAAATGTAAAAGCGAGTACTTTTCCCTTGGAAGATGTATTTTTACACTAATTTTTACATGTGAGAGTGAGATTTACACTGAAAGACACATTATATTTATATCATTTTTTAGTGATTTTTAAGTATTTTTTCGAAAAAATTATATGGTTTCTTCAAAACTGTCTTATTTTAGCAACAGAAAATTATGATTCTAGCAACAAAAAAAACTTTTTTACTGTACGCGTGTACTTTTAAAATGTATATGAAAATGAAAAAGTATATGTAAATGTATTTACCGCGTACTCGCGTACGCGTATTTTTCAAGTAAATGTATGTAACTTTTAACAACTGTGGTACCAGGCAGGGAGACGGGTAGTACCACTTTTCGGCTGTCAGTCAGGGTCGAGAATTGGGTGTCAACTCAGAAAACAGTAAACACACCCTCACTACCATTTAACAGTTGTGATTTCTCATAGGATCGATATCCGTCCTTATCGGTTTAATGTCTTATCATAGAAATACAACACGCACGACCCCCATACCACTTCCATGGGCAAACAGATACCCTTCACAAAAAAGGGTAAGGGCAAAGAGAGCGTTGAAAAAAACGTTTTAGGTTTTTTTTCAAAGGTTTTTTATTAAATTGACCACTTTGCGCCAAGAAGCAGTATTGGGAAGAAACTGTAACATAACAGTTGCGGGTTTAACAGTCATTCGTCTACTATGTTTACCAATTTATTTGAGCCCCATATTTATAAAGAAATGAAAAGCATCAAAACGGAGCTGGAGTTTTAGGATTAGATTCCCGCTTTTAATAACCCTCTGCAGCCTGGTCCTTCCAAATGAAATAATTGCAATTGTAATTTTGATTGGCGGTTACTCAGGCTATTGAAATACATTTGTAATCGTATCCCACTATCTTAAAGGGAATTTTTATGAGTGAAAATATTTTTCTGGCAGCCCGCTTTTTTGCCTTTTATGTTAAACATTAAAACTATTCTTTATGGAATTTGGTTGAAAAAATTAGTCCACAATGGCGAACAGCTGTTCAATATTGTCAGCTCACATCAGCAGGTGTTTTCATATGACATTTATGTTGACATTGACGCCCCAGAATCTGGCATCTGTTGACATCTGGTAATTTCGGTCCTGCGTTCGACCACTCCAATTATTAAAATAAAAATACTAAAACCCTAAATGTCCTCACGTATTTTATATAGTATTAAAAACATGTATTTATCGTCGTCCTGTAATAAAAAGTGACCTTTGGTACCCTCATCTTGACTTAATTTTCGACCAAACGACTGGGAGACATTCATTCCTAATCTAGGACGTGGCCACAAAGTTCACACACAAAAAATATCAATATTTTGATAATGCAAACAGTGCCAATAAATAAATAGGTATCAGTATCAGGGTGCGTCTATAGCTGGGCTAAAAATGAAGTAAAAAGCGTTAAAAAAAAGTTACCGAAAAAATTTTTACGCAAGAACGATTTGAAGGAAAATGTATGATTGTAAATGAGCCGACAGATTTGGGTATACCTACCTACCGTATTTCCTCGAAATACCCCCCGGGGGTGATTGTTTCAGAGTGAGAATTTTGAGGAGGGTTAAACGAGGGGGGTTATTTCGAGGGGGGGGTAATTATTTCATACTGTCCATTTTGAGGGGGGGGGGGGTATTTCGAGACGGGGGGTATTTCGAGGGGGGTATTTCGAGGAAATACAGTATTCAATTTTACTTCCTATTTGAAAGAAAATTTATAGGTAATTGAATTTTCCGTTGTCTTGATTTTTCCATTGACCAACAAAAAGTATTTTACGTTGGTTCATTTTTAATCATACATCATTCGTTTAAATTAAGAGGTCATTTCTTTCACCGTCACACTTTTTGTAACTTTTTATTTTATTCTTCACTTTTCATCTTTCGCCAAGTTATTTCGTTTGTTTTTCCACTGGTTTGTAGAATAAATGCAGACATTCGTATTTGTGTCATTTTGTTGCTAAAATATTCTAAACTGAGCAATGAATAAATTGGAGTCCTCTTTATCCTAGCGGAAAATTCTTCGTACCCTATTCGGCATTTCTAAATTAGCAGATATTTTCGCCGAATCCCAATGGGAATCACCTTAGAATAGGAAAATGTCAGCTAGAGCGTACATGAATGTATTTACCATCTGTACTTTGTCTGTTCCTAAATATCTGACACAGTGTGATTTCGGCGATCACAAATGTAAAACTTTTCTCCCCTGGCGTTATTCCGTCCTTTATCCACCATATTTTCTGTGTAATTTAAAAAAAGTGACAATAGATACCGTATCCGCTAGACCCTTATCCTAATGCATATTCCTGAAAAAAATCGCCACCGAGCACCGTATTTCTTCGTTGTCGTTCCATTTTTCGTCATCGTTTTTTACCAGCCGTTCTATATTTTCACAAATTTTTCATCTGAACATGTCATTTTTCATGAAACATGAACAACATCTTAATATGTCAGAGCATCAATTCAAACAAAACCAAATGTGAAAACGACAACTAAATCATAGTTCTGAACACCGTTAGATGAACACCCTTTTTCAAATACTCTTGTGTTTTGGCACTCTTCCAGCGTAATTTATTTATACCCGCCGTTCTATTGGAGACTGCCGTTCTATTTTTTTCGTGGGTGTTGATAAATGTCGAAACCTGCCGTTCTATAGGAGGTGCCGTTCTATTAGAAGAAATACGGTAACCAGAACCACCTCTGGATGTGATCTTTTTCCAAAGTACAATGAATTGTCACATTTTCTCATTAAAACGGCAGTTAGGTTATGTGATATTGTTTTCATAAATACTCACGTGCCATTTTCATTATCCTTATGCGTCGGGCGGCGGTGCGGCGACGGCGGCACAACGGGCTCTGTCTCTTTTCAACTCATCCAACGTGATGAACGATGAACCACTGCGCGGCGCGGTGCAATTTGCGACAGAGCGGCCGGTCGCTGCCGCGCACACGCATTGTACTTGTGCCGACGTAAGCCATTTATCCTGAGCTCGTACATAAATACACCTACAAGCGCACAATGTACTTCATGTACTGTAGGTGATCTAATTTTAATTTAGCACCGCTCTGCGGCGGCGGCGCAGATAGGCCAGCCGCATGCGAGCTGAAGTGCGCAAGGCTGTCCGCCGCCCGACGGCCGCATTCCATTTGCAAACTATGGGTTTTTTGCCAATCGTTCGCCCGTCGCGTAAATCACGTGCTAACGCAGACAGTTACGGATAGATTACGGGTTTTTCACCGGACCTCCTAATATATTCATATTAGGTTTACGTGAATACATTCATTTTACAGGTTCTATTTGCTTTTGGCTCGGTCTGTTGCTCAAGCTCAAGGTGGAGATCTAGATATTTGTTGACTTTTTATCGTCGCGCAACGTAAATGTATGCACATCATCACCACGCGAGGCTTTCAGTTGGGGGCAGCTATTGCAACCACATTGGTGTTTAACATTGTGTAAGTATACTCTTTTTCGTTGAGCGTTTGGGTTGCATCAGATTTTCATCCTTTCATTTCACCAAACAATACGAGCCTGGCAATTTACAGTTGCTGAAAAGAGAATTGGAATTTTCGTAGCAGTGGTAACGACTTTCATTTGTTTTCTTTTTTTATGGCATCGGGAATGCCTACTCCCCCGGTGAAAAACGTTAATGTAATGTGTGGATAATTTCCTGTGATCTATTTATGTGTGATATCGTGAACACACAAGCTAGTATTCATGGTTCCAATTTGAAAACTCGTTGAAAAACTGAACGGCGACGTGAACGCTAATTGATGCTTCCACCATCCCGTAACTGACCACTTAGACTCAGCGCACTAGTGTTAGGATGCAGTTTTTAGTTTACAGAAACGATCAGTCCATGAACTACTGTTAAATGAGATCGACAAGATTTCGTTCGAAGTTTCAAATTGGAATCATGAAAACTATCTCGTGTGGCGCCACCAACTAAATCTCGCTACCTCTCAGTGCGCCCAGCGTCATCGATCGCAGGGCACTTCCCAGCAGCAGCAATGGTTCCCCTACAACCACCTCAACGAGCAGCTGGTTGACGACCTCAACAACCAGCACCAGCTCAACCAGCCCACCCACACCCGATGCGATGGACGCGGCGGTGGGCAGCGCGGGCAGCGCGGCGCAGCAGGCGGCCAAGCAGCTGGCCAAGCAGTCGCAGGTCTACTGGCTCGGCGTGTGCCTGCTCGTGTTGTGGCTGGTCGTGTCCGTGTACCTGACCAAGGAGTACTGGGTAGAGTGCTACCCTTGCGGCGGCAAGGCAACTCGCGCGGACAGGGGGCAGTTTCGGACTCTGTAAATGGAAAATGTTGTGTAAAGTGTAAAACTTCGTGTAAAATGCCCTGTAAAATGGCTTGCCATTTTACAGGGCATTTTACACGACTTTTGACACTTTGCATGACATTTGACATTTTACAGGGTCTGGGACTGGCGCCAGGACCGCCACTGCGCTGGATAGTACGCACGCATCCGGCAAAGCGGACAGGGCCGCATCGATATCGTTGCTCAGCGCTCGCGGCAGGAATTGCGACGACAGTGCGGGAGTGCACAGCGATGACAACAATTCCTCGTGACTGTTTTCGTTTTGTGATGCGTTTCTAACGATTTAAAATCTGTACAAAACGCCCTTCTCGAATTTTGTATAAGGTGTTTGACTGCAGAAATCTCATCACCAAAGATGGGTTCCACACAGAAAAGATTGGTTTGTGGATTTTCAATGGGCATGTCAATGTAAATTACCTATTAAGTGTCTAGTGTCAGAATTTGTGTGTAACTTCCGGAAAAAATTAGGCTCTTAACCACTGATGTAGCACCGTAAACAATGACACAATGCTAAAAAATGGTTGTGTGGTTTTAAAGTATAGATTTGGTTGTGATACTTTTGCAACTGCAGCTGGCATGGGTTTTATCTTTGTTGAGTACATAGGTATTTATGTATGTTCCTTAATGAGCAAGTAACCGTGGTAGAATAAGCTGGAAATGACTAGGTAGCCATGGGCGAGGGGCTTGCCACTCATGGCAGAATTAATGCACTCTCCAAATATTGGTGACTTTTGCCCTGGCGATAAGAGCTCGCCGCCAGCGAGCTTACTTTTAAAAAACGTTAAATATTTATAAAACGTGCGAAAGGACTCGTTAAAATCGGTGTTTTACATATTTTGGTGTCTCATGAAGACATGTCATCGAAGTGTACATATTATGTACAGTGAGATTTTCCAAAATTAAACTGTGTTCAATTCACAAACCTTCCCAAATCATTCTGCTTTTAATTTCGCTTGAAAATGTTTGCCCTGGTAATTTTTCACTTCCACATTCAGTGTGACGTCAATAAATATCACATTCGTTCGACGACTCGCCACTTGCGTCTGCGTCAATAAACAAGATTACACATCCTTATCCTCTACATGGCCATAAACTTTCATGAACGAGCACCGAACGCACCACATAGAAAACTGAACTGATCAATCACTCCGGTGGAATACTGGTGCTCCCAGACACTGTAAAAGACCCTGCAAAGTGTAAAAGACCCTGTAAAATGTCATGTGTTATGTAAAAGACCCTGTAAAGTGTCAAATGTCATGTAAAAGACCCTGTAAAGTGTCTAGTGTATCCAAATCTTATTTTATCGTATCCAAATCTTATGTTTTTGTAGCCAAATCTTATGTTTTTGTAGCCAAATGTTATGTTTTTGTAGCCAAATGTTATGTTTTTGTAGCCAAATGTTATGTCAACAAGTAAGATTTAGATACAATAACGTGCGCGTTGGATACACATGACACTTTACAGTGTATTTTACATGATATTTGACTTTTTACAGGGTCTTTTACGTGACACATGACATTTTACAGGGTCTTTTACATTTTACAGGGTCTTTTACTGGGTCTGGGAGTGCCCCCTGATGGCTCTATTGGCCAGCACGTGCGGCGGCGCGGCACGTCGCCTGCTGCAGTCGACCGCGCGGGCGGCGGCTGTCGCGGTGAAGACCAGCGTGCGACCCGCCTCACTGGACGGGCCGCCGGTCGAGTCGATGGACGATAAATTCAACTTGGAGAAAGATGGCGTGGTGGTGTCTGTTGATGAGGTGAGTGTGACTTCTCTGGGCCCAAGATGTTGTATGACAGCTAACGATGGCAAACAAAAATTCAAAAGTTGGAAAAAAATTCGAATTTTCCAAGTTTTTGTTTTTGGATTTTAGATCAACCTTCTAAAAAAACTTAAAAATCGTAGTTTTTGACATAAATTCGCAAATTCGGAAATACGAAGAGTGTTTTTGAATTTTTGTGTGGGTATTTTTAGTTGAAAATGCATATTTCAGGTGCTGATTACTAGTGATGGAAAAAGCGCCAGGACCTTGGCGCCAAGCGCCAAAAGCGCCATGGCGCTTCTCCGAACCCCAGCGCCAAGCGCCAATGGCGCCAGAGCAAAATGGCGCCAAGCGCCAGAGGCGCCATGGCGCCTTTTACTTTGGTGATAGCGCCAAGCGCCTGCGCCAGGCATTTTGTTCCTAGCGCAAGGCAAAAATAGCGCCAAGCGCCAAAAGTGCCATGGCGCTTTTCCGTACCCCAGCGCCAAGCGCCAATAGCGCCACTGCAAAATAGCGCCAAGCGCCAAAAGCGTCATGGCGCTTTTTGCTTTGGCGCTAGCGCCATGGCGCTTTTACATCACAACTGATTACGTCAATTTTCCACGGATCTATGCAGCGGCAGAACAAAAATGTGCAGATGTAAACACCTTCCCGATCAAGTCCGGCCCCCTATTTTTATTTTCACGTCGCACACCCTATCTCTGGTTGTGGGAGGGGTGGAAAGCTAATACTTGTGGTGTATATAGGTGCAACCCCCCACTACCCCTGATAAAAAATGGGGCAGCGGCAACTCAGTATAGAGGGGGTCGCTGTACATGTGAAAAAAATTGATGTGATTTCACTGTCCCACACAGGTCCGGCCCCCAGTTTATTTCTTACGCTAAGGCTTGAAAAAGGGTGTCAGGCGCCACTAATGCCACATGAAAATGGCACTAAGCGCTACAAACCTTCTTAAATGGTGCCAGTGTCATGGCGCCATTCCATCACTAATCAGGACGCCTCAATATTTATTCCCTATCCCAAACCCAAATTTTAAAAGGCACTTTTCACTGTTATTTTGTGTCAAACTTGACACATTGGTTTAGGGTATTTTATAGAGGAAAGTTAAAGGTTCCAAGTTGCATAAAAAACTATACCCCAAAAATGCCTCCATTAAACAATTTACTTGGGGTTAATTAAAAATTGAAAATTTTGACTATTTTTGTTCCTGTGATGGCATAATTTTGAGATCATAAAGTTCACCCCATGTAAATTTTCTTATGGAGGTGTTTTAGAGGTAAAGTTGTTTTCACAACTTTGAACCTTACACCCCCCTCTTAAAAACGTAATCCTAAACCAGCGTGTCAAGTTTGTCACAAAATAAAAGCGAAAAGTGCCTTTTAAAATTTACAGTTTGGGATAGGGAATAAATATTGAGGTGTCGGGATTAGTATTGGAATGGCGCCATGGCACTGGCGCCATTTAAGAAGGTTATGAGCGCTTAGCGCCATTTTCCGGTGGCGTTATTGGCCCCTGGCGCCCCTTTTTCAAGCCACAGTGTAAGAAATAAACTGGGGGCCGGACCTGTGTGGGACAGTGAAAACGCGGCAAATTTTTTTCACATATACGGCGACCCCCTCTATAGTGAGTCGCTGCTGCCCCATTTATTCATGAGGGGTAGTGGGGGGTTGCACCTATATACCCCACAAGTATTAGCTTTCCACCCCTCCCACAACCGGAGATAGGCCATGCGAAGTGAAAATAAAAATTAGGGGCCGGACTTGATCGGGAAGGTGTTTATCTGCGGTAACAGGTTGGATGGCTGTAAAATATGAAAGCGTGTTGAAAACTCACTTAAAAACTCAAAAATGCAATAATTTGTTGCAAAAAAATGCGAAAAGTAGTAAAAAAGTATTCAAAAAATAATTTTTTCCACAGGGTTAGCCATCGTTAGTTACAGGACAACTCTACGCATTACGGTGTGCGTAAGTAATTTTAGTCGTTGTGTTTCGTCGCAGGTGAGTCGTTTTGTGCGAGACTGCGTCACCAAGGTGGGCGCCAGTCTGGATCACGGCACGCAGTTGGCCGAGATGGTCGCCGAGGCCGACCGTCGATCGCATTACAGTCACGGACTCATAAGAACTGGTTGGACGCTTTGCAGCATCAGTATGCGCGTGGCACAGGAATTCAAACACACGTGTACAACTGGATACCCGTATACTCGGCGGACACCACGCAGTATGGAAACCCGCCATAACCCATCTAAATAAAATACTGAAGCGAAAATCACACAATTTTTCATCATAATTTCATAACATTTCGTTTTTATCATGGAATAATTAATTACGAAATTTATCAAAAGATGTTATTCATTAAATTATGGTGACATTCTGCGCAAAGTATGCACTCCACTCGGTATATCAATCACGTCGTATTTAGAATTTTGCTTACCTATTTTGGTATAGCCGTTTCAACCTTAATTTGACATCAGCGATGTACGTCAACGAGCTGCAATCGCTGGCGTGCAACAGCGACGGCGAGCCGGCCGTGGTGCTCGACAAGGAGTCGACCGCCTGGGTGGACGGGCGCAATCTGCTCGGCCCCGTCGTCGGCAACTTCGCCATGGACCTGGCCATCGAGAAGGCCAAGAAGAATGGTGCTGGCGTTGTCGCCTGCTTTAGTGAGTCAACTGCCGAGCCTGCGCATGTTTACCCGGTGTGCATGTCAGGGCTATTCTAAATTTTGACCCTCCAGGGGGGTTGGATAGATAGCTAATCGCTCCTCAGGGGGGATAGATAGCTAGAAATTAGTTTGGGGGGATTGGGGGTTCGCGGGGCTTATTCAAGATGCAGAAAAAAATGTAGAAAAATCGCTAAAAGTAGGTGGACAATTAGGCACTAAAAATGGGTACCTATATAAGTACCAGAGTTCTTAAAAGTACTGAACTTTTTTGAAAGTAAATGTAAACGTAAAGTATTTTTTTTTTTACTCACAGGTGAGTACAGAAAATGTTAAGTATTTTATTACTCATGAGTAATCGTGAGTCGATTACTTTTGTCCCCGGAAAACGAAAAAGTGGGTATTTTTTAGAAAAATTGCTCTAATTTTCACTTACAATCACTAATTTTCAAAAACTTTTTCACCATCAAATTCACTAGTTAATGTGTTTTGCTCATTTTTATGCTATATTGGATACTTTGTCAGTATTTTTAGCTTTTACCCCCTTTGTTTCCTTTATGCCTTGAAAAAGCCTATAAAAAGCCTATTTGAAATACGTTTTCTGTACTCGCGTACTTTCAAAAAGTACGCGAGTAAGTGAGTACTGGTATTTTCTCGGGAGGAAACGTAGACGTATTTACGCAGTACTTGAGTATCTGTATTTATCGAGTAAACAAAAATACGTTTTAACAACTATTATAAGTACATATACCTACTACAAAAAATAGCTGAAAATAGGCAATAAAACACATGGACTAGTGATTTTGAAGGTGAAAATCATTAAGAAGGTATGAAAATTAGCGATTTTGAGTGAAAATTTGGGTTTACATGCGCACCGGGTTTACATGCACAGAAAGCCTCAGTCATCAACTGCCATGCCATGTAAATAAATTGTGCTGAGTTGTTTAGAAAGGCAAACAAGCGTGCACTCAGGCAGCAATCACTTCGGCATCGCCGGTTGGTATTCCAGCCGCGCCGCGAGGCAGCAGTTGATCGTGAGACATTGGAAAAGTTATCACGCATCATGAAATGCGATCGCACATTTCGCCGCCTCAATCGCAGGGCATGGCCTTGTCGAACACGTCGCCCCTGTGCTTCCCGACTCGCTCTCGAGAAGTGGCCATCGGGACAAACGCCCTAGCTCTAGCGGCTCCCGGCGTCGACGGGGACACTTTCGAACTGGACATGGCTAGCACGTCGGTGTCCATGGGGCGCGTGGAGCTGGCGCAGCTGCGCGGCGAGCGCAACATGCCCATCACGTGGGCGGCCGACAGGAAGGGCAGGTGCCAATCCCAGACCCTGTAAAAGGTGAAATGCCCTGTAAAATGTAAAATGTCACTCAGTGTCAGAAGTCATGTAAAATGCCCTGCAAAATGGCAACCTTTTGACACTTTGCGTGACATTTGACAATTACAGGACATTTTACAGGGTCCGAGACTGCCCCCAGGCCGACCACCAGCCCGGACGAGGTCATGGACGGCGGCGGGCTGCTGCCGCTGGCGGGCGGCGAGCCCACCGGCGGCTACAAGGGCTACGGCCTCTCGCTCATGGTCGAAGTGCTGTGCGGCGTGCTCGCCGGCGCCCAGTGGGGTCCGCACGTGCGCCCCTGGCACGACTGCAGGCAGGCGGCCAATTTGGGCCAGACTTTCATCGCCATCGACCCGGCGTCATTCGCGCCCGGCTTCCAGAACAGACTCAGAGTCGTGCTGGAGACTATGCGCAACCTGAAGCCGGTAAGGCAGGGTTACTGCCCAGGAACCAGGGGGCAGTTCCAGGCCCTGTCAAATGACCAGTAAAATGTCAAATGTCATGCAAAGTGTAAAAAGTTATGTAAAATGCTGTGCAAAATGGCAAACGTGTTTACAATTTACATTATTTTTGACACTTTGCATCCAAATCTTATTTTATCGTATCCAAATCTTATGTTTTTGTAGCCAAATGTTATGTCAAAAAGTAAGATTTGGATACAAAAACATGCGAGTTGGATACACGTGACATTTTACAGTGCATTTTACATGATATTTGACACTTTGCATGACATTTTACATTTTACAGCGCATTTTACATTACTTTTGACACTTTGCATGACATTTGACATTTTACAGGATCTGGGATTGGCACCCGATGTCGAGAAGTGATCGTATGCGCGCATTGCATTGCTCAGATCGACGAGCACCGCCCCGTACTGGTTGCGGGCGACCCGGAGAGAGCGCACGCGGCCTTGTGCGACCAGCTCGGCGGCATTCCCTACCACCCGAATCAGATCGACCACGCTGTAAGCATCAGTGGCGTTGCCAGGGTTTCTGAGCCGGGGTTGCGGATTGTTCACGGAGTCCGGGGAAGGGAGGGGGGTACGGCACATCGGGGAAGCAATGGAATTGTGTCATCATTTCTATTAAAGAAAACGAAAAATAATTGAGAGAAAAAATTTGAAGAAAATAAACTCTTCTCGATTTTCTTCTTCATTTTCCTCATGAAGGGGGCCCCCGCACCCCCCGGTTACGCTACTGGTATGCATTGAATTGCATCGATCCACGTGAATCACAGTATGTGCCGCGCACGCAGAATCACGTCGCCGCGCAGCTGGGTGTGACGCCCATGGTCATCAAGCGCAATCCCGCAGGTGTTTGAGAGACTGGACAAAGTCGATGCTCGAATAAAACGTGTGATCTGAGAATTATTTCTACTGATGAAACACGCGCGTGACCGAAAGTGCTACTGAAATGGTAAAAAATTGTCCAAAATAAAGCCAGCGATATGCAAAGTGGACTCAATTTATATGTATGAGTTTAAAAAAGGTTGGGTAAATATAATCTACCTACCGTATTACCTCGAAATACCCCCAGGGGGTTTATTATTTCGCCAGCAAAATTTGAGGGGGGATAATTCGAGGGGGGGTTTATTCGAGGGGGGGGGGTCTATTATTTCGCCAGAAATTTTCGGAAATTCCCCATACGCAGACGTAGAAAAATCGAACAATCACATAGATTTATATGTGTTTATAGGTATATATTACTGTATATACACAAAAACCCTTCCCTAACGTCACTTAATCATCAGTTTTAACGTGTGTTCTGCATAGTACAGATCACAAACTGCGGTATTTGTCATGTACGTTCACGTTACACTCGATTTTAGGGGGGTATTTCAAGGGGGGGGGTTATTATTTCCTCAGCCGAAATTTAGGGGGGGGGGGTATTTCGAGGGGGGGGGGGTTTATTCAAGGGGGGGGATAATTCGAGGTAATACGGTATTTTAGTGCAGCTTCCAGCGAAGGGTTGTTTTTCTATTCTGTTTTTTCGGAATACCATTTGTTAAAATTGAGGTTATTCCGGAAGTTTCTGGATGGATCGCAATTTCTAGCTGTAGTGAAGTTCAGTTATTTTTAGAACTAGGTATACTAAGCTCTTAAAAAGCACTTTTTTGTTACTATTTATAAATCGTTTGACCGTTCACTTCGGGAACAGAGGAAATTGCTGCACAGAATAGGAAATTATATTTACCTACATGTAAGTATGAACGGACACAATTCACAATTCATTCAAATCAATGTTCGTTCATGCGAATTTGGCTGTGAATAAAACGCTGGCGGAGCTCCAGAATCGCAGTAAAAAACTACTTGAACCCTACTTTGCATGCGACAACACACTGCTGTATCTAAAGGCTGTGCGCACACTAGTTTACCGGCGTTTTCATTAATTCAGTTTACTTTTTTGTTTCACAGATTGTATGAGTGGGTGGAGCTTAGGCCGCCTTCTTTATTTTTTTCAAGTTTGCCAAAGCAGTGATTTTACCCGTAAACATGAATTTTTAATTTCTTTAATTGTGTAGGAACAGAGCATTATTAATGTAATTTTTTTGTTGCATCGTGTACAGTACGTCCTGTAAATGTTGTCAAAATTTGAAAAATATTTTTATGTGCAAAATTGGATTTTTTATCAAATTTATTTATTTTCAGGAGATAAAAATTTATATAAGATCAACCGTTTGGTTTATTTGTTTATTTAATGGATGGAAATGATCAGTTTTCATTCAGCTATTGATTGGTATACATGGCGAACATTAAAAATGAAAGTAGGATTTTTTATGAATTTATATCATAAAAATACATTTTAATCAATCACAATTCAATGGAATGCAAAAATCATACAAAAATTGGACACATGAAAGACAACCATAAGATGCACAGATAATAAAATTTTCACAGTGTAAAATGAAATACTTTTCAGCTTATGATTTTTTCATTTTTCTAACTAAAGAAGTCTGTAAAAAATTAAAAAATGACCAAAACTTGTCAATTAAATAAGTTTGTTTGCCTGAGACCATTGTGACTAATTGCACTTGAAAAATCAACTGTAACTGTGGCCGATAGCATGCAAATGATTATTTTTCATTTTTCATTTAACTTTACTGTGAGTATGTGACTGAATTGCAAACTGCTATTTTTACAGCAATTTTTCAATTTGATTTTAACATGAATCATAGCTGTAAATTCAACAGTCCCCAGGATTCACCCATGCAACACAACCAGCAGGAGTAAGCATCCAATTCTTCATTGTTCCCCTCATGTGGCGAGCTTCTCTCTTGTCAATGTACCTTTGTATTTGCACTGGAGGGACGTCATCAAGCTGAGTCAATTTGAGTCAGAAGATGCAGATATAAAAAACATTATCAAATAATACTGCTTGTAGCACTAGGATATTGTTCCACTATGCCTAATATTCTTGTAGTTAATTTCTCACTTCATAAGCTGTTTGTTACAAACATCTTATATGTATTCCTTTTTTAAGTTTACCATGTGTATGAATTTTTACATGTATTGCTTTTTTATGTTTGCTATATGTATGAATTTTTACATTGTTCTGCGTCGCCACAATTTATGACAAAAATTTAAAAAAATCATAAAAATTTTTGTGATTAAGTTTTAGGGCTCCTACAGACCACCATTAAAACCACAATTACCACAACACAACCACAATGTCAGTGAAAAAATGACTCAAATCTGACCTATGAGTGACAAATAAAGTTACTTTTTCATCGGTGGGGGTTGGCGTCAAACTGGGTCAAAAAGCGACGTTTTGCGACGTTTTTGACAATGTTCGCAACGATTTACGATGGTTTAATTTAAAGTAACACAGTAAAAGTAAACTGGCGACGCATCGCCATTTTGTAATTTCGCAAACCGTCAGTTTGCCTGCACATTTCATGTGATTAGCTTACTGTAAAAGTGAAAAAATCACAACTTTATGAGCAGAATGCTAAGTAACAGTCATTATAAGCACCAAAATAATACATAAATGCTACAACAATCACAAATTTCTTGATTCATATGAAATTCAAAAAAATCAGTTTACATCTTATGTGCGACACTTTCTGCGTCGCCAGAGACACATCGCCAAAAATTTCATTCAGTTTGCCCATTACGTTTCACATAAAAAATAATCTGGCAACGCATCACACTACTGTGACTTGCCGAAACCACTCACCCCAGAATGTGAAACACAAAAATAAACTAATGCTGACACATTGATCAGAAAGGTAAACTGACGAACAATGCATCACTTTTAGTTTACATTTTTGCTTGACGTGCCACATTGGTAAACAAGCGTGTACACGCCCAAAGCGTGGATATTGAACGCGTAAAATATTTTAACCACATTTGTACGTATTTAGAAAGTTTGGTGAATTTTTGAGTGAACGGATTTTTGCCCATGGATCAATCGTGTCAAGTCATGATGCTCTGTCAAGCAAGTGTCACATCGGAGTAAAATGTTTTACGTGACACTAACTGTTTCGTCTAGAAACAGCGACTTAAAAACGTATTTCTCCAGCGATTTTCAAGCCAAACGTGTTTGTCGACAACGTCGATTTACCTGAAATTAGTTGAATAAGTCACCTGACAAGGCTTATCTGAAACCTGTCACCTGGTTTTATCACCCAGACAACATTTTTGTCAATCTCCACTCCTATTTACCTCACTATTAAGTTCTTCAAACGACAAACAAACGGCTTCCACGTAAATAGGTAGTCAAAGCGCTGCCGTGCAGACACGAACCCTCTGCTCAAGCAAGCCCTGCAAACTGCAGTAAGCCCAGCCTCTAATACATATGAAACCGAATGATGACAGCGGCCCGGAACGGCGGCGCGGCGAAATCGAATCGCCGCCGCTGGGCCGCCCATTCAGCCCGAGAGTGGGCGAGGTGAGAAGAGGATGCGCTAGAACCAACACTTTGGGCTTACATACTACCGACATAAAGTGCGAGCTGTTAGGTAGGCCGGCCGCCGGCGCGGAACCATGCGCCGCGCGCGCGGCGCGCCCTCGCGCCTCCAGATAACTACAGCGTGTCCGGGAATAGGCGGAACTTACCGACAACTTTTTTTAACCCTTGCCAAAAATATTGACCTTTTATTTACATGAAGATTTGCAACTCTCGGCACGGTAAAGGACAGCCTCACCCCGTCGAGTATCTTTGCACAAATACTCTTTTTGTATTTATAGCTTTTACCGAGCATTGGTAGTGTTCTGCGATCTAATTTTCACTGAGAGAACCATGACTACCATACCTCGAAATACAGTGAATGAATTTTTCTCTAAATTGCTTGCATGCATATCAATAATAATATGTAATGATAATTTAATTCATTTTAAAAATTAACCAGCTGTCATCACAATATAATACTGTTTTGTTTCACTGACTTCCACTGCTTCCACTGATCAGACTGCATCCTTTATAGAAAATGTTACCATACTTTTACACCAATTGGATATTTTTTGGTTTTTATTCAAAGGAGAAATGACTGATTTTTCTGTAAATGGTCAATCACTAGACTATATCACACTTACTGGTTCCAGTTGCAGAAAAATAAACACTTCCACTTTTTATACATATTTTGTAACTGATTGATGAATCAGTTGAAGATTAGAGTATTGGCATAACTCCAAAAATTTAACTTTTGCAGCCTGAAAAGTGCTTGGGCAACTTTGAAGCTCTTTTTGTTAAAACAAAAACTGGAACAAAAATGAAATGCAACAGGTTTTTTATCTTGGTAAGCTGGGTTTCATGTATTGTTTGACGTAGTGCGCACCGATCACACTTTATACACATAAAATGCAAACACCACCCCCAGCTAAAACAGTGGAATCTTAGTGTTAGCCTCATTCATGGTTATGTTTTATGTTTCCAACTATTTGCAACTGATGTGTAAGCTCATTGAGACACATTTTACCTGTCCACTACAGACAGAGGGATCTTTTATTGGCTCACGGAAACACAGGTTTCACGTTTCTATTATTATATCGTCCTTAATCAAGACTATTGACAACAACAAACTTCTTTACTTGTTTTCTATCCAATTTTTTTAATTATCACAATTTTTCAAGTTAAGCAGTTGACTAAAACAAGTTGCACCTGTTTCAATCCTCAGTTCGTTCCAATAGCAAAAAATCTCATCGTTGAATCAGAGTTGTTATAAGTACCGAACTTCTTCACAAGTACCCGTACCGGTAAATACTTTCATTTTACCCACGCTCACAAAATACCCGGGTAAAATACTTTGTTTTTACCCAGTATTTGGGTAAAATTGCGTAGAAGTATTCTCTCAAGTATTTTTGAGTATTTTTGAGTAAATTGTGTATTTTTGGGAGTATAAAATCAATTTTATGTTGGCTACATGGCTCGCATTTTTGGCTCGTAATTTTTATAAGAAAGAAGTGCATACGAAGCACATAAATATGAATGCAAGCATTGATATACCGTATTTGCTTGAATAATCCCCCTGGGGGATTATTATTTCGTCAAACATTTTTGAGGGGGAACTATTCGAGGGGGGGGGATTATTCAAGGGGGGGGGAATTATTATTTCGTCAAAATTTTCGAGCATGTTTCCATCAACTCATTTCCCAAAACATGCCTTATAAACACAATAACGTGCCATTTTTGTTAAAATTAGGTAGAACAAATTAATCAAATCTTCAGAGGGGGGATTATTCGAGGGGGGGGATTATTATTTCCTCACTCGTCTTACAGGGGGGGATTATTCGAGGGGGGAAGTATTCAAGGGGGGGAACTATTCAAGCAAATACGGTAGTCACTTCTTTGCATTTTGCGTGCTTCAATTGAATTTTCTGAATTACTCAAAGTATCCAGTACTTGTGAAAAATACTGGGTACAATGGGTACTGGTACAATTGAAGTATTGTACCCATGGGTATTTACTCAGTACGCTGTTTTACAGGTATTTTAGAGTAAAAGTAAATGCCCAATATCAACTCTGCGTTGAATAAGTGTTTTTATGAGTGAACCGACGTTTTAGGGAAATCTAAATTACCCATTATAAAATTAATTATATTTGCAGTAATTTAGTTAAGGAAATTATAATTGATCGTAACATGAGCTACATTCAAATTCAAATGCTTAGCGTCGGCTTATTAAAATTGACCGACCATTGGGTAATTGAACAATTTGACACGTAAATATAAGATAGTCAGTTCAGTAAACCCTCCCATCCATAATCTTGCAAGCATCGTTCAGAAAGGGAGTGCTACATTGCCTCCGCTATATGCAGTATCCAGGCGTGTATTTATCTATCATCTACGTACCGTATTTCTTCGAAATACCCCCCGGGGGTTAATTTTTTAAGAGTGAGATTTTTGAGGGGGGGCTAATATAACACTGTCATTGTTTATACGTGTGTTCGGCATTGCCCGGATCACAAACCCGGCTTTTGTCAGTTACGTTCTCTATACACTAATTTTGGGGGTATTTCGAAGGGGGTTATAAATTATTAGTGGCCATTTTGAGGGGTTATTTCGAGGAAATACGGTATTTACAGATTACTGTATTTCTTTGTATTAACCCCACGAATGACCACTCGACTGCAATGGGCTGCAAAAATACTACCCCCTCTAAATACCCCCTGTAAGGAAGGGTGTTCATTATGTGCAAGATGTAATAATTACTGGCTGCAAATTGGCTACACACTCGACTACCTACACTCCAGGAAAAATGTCTTAAGCCCTATGATTTTTTGTCCAATGGTGAACCAAACATTAAATATGGGTCACTGAGGGGTGCCACTCATACATAGGATGGGTCATTATGTCCACCCCCCACAGTAGAAATACGGCCCCCGTTCGGCGTACCTATATATTTAGTCAATATTTAGTGCACTGTGAACACAGCGCCTTCCGCGATTGTGTTTTGCTTTTTTACATTTCGATAAATGTGCACAGCCATGAGCTGGCGTGGTGCCAACATTTCGTTTTGTTCATCACCCCAAAAATACATGCCATGCCGATTCGATATTTGTTTGCTGAGTGATGGCAGACGAGTGTCAAAATCACAGTGAGTGTGAGATCGCAGTGGCCATTGGCTGTTTTGAACCATTTTGAATTCAAATTTGTGAATACATGATAAATATTTGAGCAGTGCATGTCTCATTCATTGTCTAACATGTTTTTTTCTCTTTATTTGAATGTTTTCACAAAAAGGCTTAAGACGTTTTTCCACTGGAAATTTGACTTTGGATGGCTGTCAAATGGGCAGCAACGCACCCAGAAAGCTAAAAATCGACATGTGGCATAGCAGCACCTTAATCTACAAGAAATCATCCCATGTATATCCCAACACAGGTCACACATTAGCAGGGGAGACATTTTTTGTTTCTGATCAGGAGGCTTAAGACATTTTTCCTGGAGTGTATATTTCAATTGAAAATTCGATATGGGTATTTTATGTTTGATTGCATTTATTACTATTAATGCAATAAATTTATCATCAATATTCGTTAAAACTCTGGAGAATCAACCCCCTCAAATTGTTTTAGCGAAAAAATAAACCCCTGGGGTATTTCGAGGAAATACGGTATGTACGTACAATTACACACCCGGGATACCACCCACGTATTTGCACCTGCCTCCTAGATGTAATGAAGTTCGGACAAATTACACTCTCACAACAGTAAATATTCACTTTACCGTATTTCCTCGAAATACCCCCCGGGGGGTGATTGTTTCATAGTGGTCCCGAGAGGGGGGGGGTTAAACGAGGGGGGGGGGGGTATTTCAAGGGGGGGGGTATTTCGAGGAAATACGGTATATTGTTTACATAAATAGAAATTGGATTGCCATTTTACTGTTTAGGATATGTATTCGTTGTGATCGTCGCACACACGATATATTTTGATGCCAACAATTGATTTTAACGGGATAAGCAGTGGTAAACTCTACTGACGGTGCACCTTACAATGAAATATACCATATCCCATCTGAATAAACGAACAGAGCTAAAAATATTTCTTATCATATCACATTGCTCCCACTTTGGGTGAATTTGGTGCACCGTCCAAAACATGGTAGTATTCATTGTAGCGTTCTGTCCGTCCAGTTTAAACAATATAAATGAATAAGTAACCTATATGGTGTGCTAAAAACTGCATCGTCCTAACACCTGTCAGGTGCCTTCCGATCGTATCATGACGCCCATGAATATCGCCGAGACGATCAGTCATAACTGCAGCGCTAAATGATAAATATGGCATCCATGATTACTTGAAAAAGCTGCATAACAGACACCCGCGCTTATTGTCCGCCACCTCTGGTCAAAATCAATTCCGTTCTGCAGTCTGCGGCAGCAGTTGGAACGCCAACGTCACACCTAGACCACTTTCTACCCGCATAAGCAGCCGCTGTGCACCCCGTGCTTGAATCTACTTTGACATACTGTCCACTCTAACATTTTGTGGCAACTGACATGCCGCCATGGGAATCTGACATGCTGTGGAAACTGACATGCCCAAAGGTGAATGTAACATGCCAGCATGAAACTGCAATCCCCATGTAAATGCATGCAGTCAGTCATGTAAAATTCAAAGCGAGAGATACAAATATAGGCTATGGACAGCACAATGACATCTACCATATGCCATCTGAATAAACCAAAAGACCTAAGAAAATTCTTTCTCAGATCACATTGCTCCCATTTTGTGTGAATTTGGTGCACAATTTTTCACAAGTATGCAAAGTCACAAATTTATACACAAGTACAGGATAGGATAGACAGGGTAATAAGGATCGATCACTGATAATTATGTTATATGATTACATGCTTCATGACTGCATGTATTTGTGTATTTCACTTTCTGCTTTGGGCATGTCAGTTTCCACAACTTGTTAGAGTACACTCTATGTCAGAATGACCACGCGCATAGCATTTTTGCATCTTCAAACCTTCCCTTCCATTACTGTTGGACAAAGCTAAAATAAAGTATCCAAACCAAACCACTGGACTTCCTGAACTAAAAGCCAACACAACAACCATCAAGCCAACCTGACAAGCCACAACACAGGGGAGAAAACACCCACCACTGACCACAACCTCACAACAACATGTCAGATTCCCATGGTGGCACGTCAGTTTCCACAACTTGTTAGAGTACACAATATGTCAGAATGACCACACTCTTCCACAATATGTCAGATTCCCAATTCCCATGGCGACATGTCATTTTCCACAGTATGTTAGAGTGGACAACATGTCAGAATGACCACACTCGCACGGCGTGTATGTAAATGAACACGCAAATAGACGCAGCGCAGCCCTAGGGCGGCAGTCTTTTATCAGCGCGACATTGTTGAGTTAAAAATGTAAGCGGTAGTGCAGTCAAGGACATATTTATCTACCGCCACCAATGTAAAAGCGCGCATGTGTGCCAAATGTGAATCAGTGCTTTTAGCGATACTGGTGTTTACGGTTGCACCCGAGGAAGCTTCCCGGTAGTTCATAACATTCACACATAAATGCGTGAATTAAGATAAAATAATATGATAAAATGTGATGACATATGACTTATTCGATGTGAATTTTTCTGGGTACGTTCAGAATGCATTGGCGCACAATCACTGCACATGCAATCGTGTACGTTTCGTAGTACTTATAACATAAGTGAAAAATAGTAAGCCTCCGTCATTGATCCGTAAGAAATGAGTAAATTTGAATTCGTTAATGTCATGAATTCGTAAATATAGAACTTCTCCCGTTTATCTTATCTTAATGCGCCGGTGCGTGCTTAAAGCGCGACTGGAGGTCTTAAGCAGCCCTCTCGGGCGCAGTTGAAAAGCATGTTCGCTGACATAACGCTGCCTTCATGCTGCGCGTGCACTGCACTGCCAGCTGAATGAGCGGCAAATGCACAAAGTACACAAAGCGGTTCAAACGAGGCAGCGCGGCGCAAATACACGACCTTAGCCTTTTCATTGCCCGCCGCGCCGACTTGGCAGATTAGCTCCAGCCCCTTCGCGGCACCATTAAGTCCCTTCGAGACATCCATCAACGACGAAAATAGCTAACGAACGACTGTCATTTCATTTCAGCCCGCCCGACTGCCAGAAAAAGGCGCCATGCAGTTCCGCCGGACGCCATTGTCAACAATCAAGCGGCGCACTTCGACGGCCGCCTGCGCGAATGGCGAGGCGGCAATAAACTCCGCCGCGGCGGCAAGTGTCATGCATCTGTAAAGCAGACCGGCCCAGTCGCTCGGATACGCTACGAGGCAGTAAAACTTGACTGTCGGGCCGCCACTTTGAATTTCATTCGAAGCTGAGAGAGCCGCACTGCCGCCGCACAATGAACTATGACGTGAGCTCGAGTGCCGCCCGGCCGATCAAACGGCGCGAGCACCGCACTCGGCCCGCGTGAGCATGACATTGGAGGAGTTTGCGCTGCTGATAGCCGCCTCGCTGTGGCCGTTCGGCGTGCACTACGGCGACGCGCTGCACTGCGCGCATTACACCAAGGTGGGCCGCAAAGTTGACCGTACCGGACCACTCAAAGTACGGTGAGCACTCGACCGCATTGCACCGCAGGGCGTGTGCCACGCGACCGGCGCCACCGGAGTGTGCGTGCTCGACACCGGCACCGGCTACTACGGGTGCGCCGAGCGCGACTGGTGCACGCCGAACAATGCGGCCGGCGATTCGTGGAGCTTGAGCGACGGGCGCGACGATGAGAAGGGCGTGTACTGCGTGGACGGAGGTACCAGGTGCTGCTGCAATACAGTCAGTGATTTCCTGAACACCTTTCTTATAGGAGCACCGTGGCCTCCCAACGTGTCCAAATTTCAGGACTACTGCAACTACAACGTTCTCAACGAACGTAGCACAAACAACGTGCAAACGTGCCACAACGACATGTGGTCAACAACGTCGTCGGACCACTTTCAACCGTGTCGCGATGCCTGGTGCTACACTCTGCAGTTCAACGTGAGTGTTTCTTTTCAGTATTTGAAAATTACTGCTTAACCACACCGCACGGAATTCATCCTGGGAATTGAGGAAGATTTAGAAAAGTACCCCCCCCCCCCCCCGGTTACGTCCTTGCATGCGATAGCATTAGTAAGCAATAGGGTTAGAACGATATGACTTCTCGATATCGATATTCGATTTTTTTTCTGAAACTCGATATTCGATATCGATACGATATGGAACCTCGATATCGATATTCGATATGAAAAAATGCTCGATATTTGATATTTTCGATATTCGATATTTTCGATATTCAATATTTTCGATATTGGGCCTCCACACGCTAGTTGACATCGCATTTTTCCCATGTAAAATGTCAACTCAGAGACAACTGAAATTTTTCTCAGTTGACTCTAGTTGACAACGTACACACTAGTGATAATGTCAACTAGTAAATTTGGGCAGTACAGATATTTGTGTCACTGGCCGAGTCAACTAAAGCATACGCGTATGTTTTTTTGCGTACGCATATGTTTTTTTGGCATACGCGAACGCAGAAAAACGTACGCGTATGTTTTTTTGCGTACTTATACAAATGTTTGCGTACGCGTACACAATTTATTCATTTTGAATTGCCAAAATTGGATAACTTCAAAAGTTAATGATGAAATGTGGTGATAGTGATGTATTTTTTCATGTTTTCTTGCATACGCATACACAATTTGCAGTACTTTTATTTTGAATTGCCAAAATAGGATAACTTGAAAGGTTAATGATGAAAGTGGTGATAGTGATGTATTTTTTCATGTGATAGTGATGTATTGTTGCCTTTTAAATGTTGCTTTATATTTCATGTAATTTACTGTTGTTTCCAGACACAATTTGTATAAAATAAAAATTTAACAACAGAATACTTGGGTTGACTGACAACTTAAAAATTTTTGAACCAGATAATCTTTACATATCAAAAAATTTGTAAGAAAAAAAAAGAAGAGGAGATTCATTTTAAACTTGAACAATTTGGAGATTGAAAATAGCAAACATGAAAACTTTAATTGTTGCATTTTTGCATATTTTCAAAAAAAATTTACAGCT
This sequence comes from Sphaerolaimus hirsutus, assembly GCA_964036195.1. Classification (NCBI taxonomy): domain Eukaryota; kingdom Metazoa; phylum Nematoda; class Chromadorea; order Monhysterida; family Sphaerolaimidae; genus Sphaerolaimus; species Sphaerolaimus hirsutus. Next base: position 20,710,214 of record OZ038452.1, on the reverse strand, counting down.
TTTGACACAACTTTTTGAAATTTTTTTTTTGAAAATTCAAGGTAAAAAAAATTCAAAATTTAGTTATTCTTTAAAAGTTGCATTTTTGTGTCTAACAAAGAATTCATATCTGCTATCTATTTACTATTAACAACAAAACAAAAAGTTTCCAAATTATTATAAAAACAAGCACATTCAAATCTTTCCAAAAATTCAAAAATACTCAAAAATCATCGCAAAATACCAAACAAAACCACTAATTCCAGAAAACATTCAAGCCATTTCACTTCAGACACCGCCCACTGCTGCCACTCTCCTGAAAGTATCAATAGAGTTAAGAATGGATTAGTCTATAAAATGTCAACTTATATATTGTTTACTTCACTACCATGCCCCACACAGGCTACTTGACAACGACAGAAAATGTCAACTGTTTCCTGTCGCAATCCAAAGCTTGCTTTTCAATTCCTGAAAGCAAGCTTTGAATGGGGATCAGTTTGGTTTGGAACTTTACATTTGGTGTCAATGTCAACTAGCCTGTGTGGGCCCTATTTTTCAATTATGAGGTGGAGCCAACCACTTACACACACACTCAAACTTATATAAGTTGACATTTTCAATCTATAAATATAACTTTAAGCAACATAAATGACAACATGCAACCGTAAATGTCAACTAATCTGTGTTTACATTTGCAGTTGACATTTTCATTTACAGTGTTCATTGAATTGACTTTTTGGCTGTTTCAAAAGTTTCAATAAAAGTGAAAATCATGATCGAAAATGTCAACTGAGCTGAAAGTGTACGCTGCGTACGCTAGTATACGTTTTTTTTCATTTCAGTTGACACAAGTGTTGTGCGTATGATGTCAAGTACCCAAAATCGTATGAAAACGTCAAAAAACGTATGCAAAAGTGCGTATTTCCGGCAGTTGACTCAGCGCTCGCCGACTTTCCAAAAGTAACTTTATTTATCCAATTTACATTCTATTTGCACGAAATTTTAGGTACACATAGAGAAAAATAATGCGCATCTTTCATAGAAGAACTTTTTGCAAAGGAACAGTTCAAAAAAGTGTGAGAATTTTTTTTGTTCAAAATTTCCAAGTCAGTTGACATCGCGTTTTTTGTATACTATGAGTGCATACGCATATTGACATAAGCTACATAAACATTTTGTCAACTTCAAATTTTTTTCTACACTTCATGTGTTCAGTAAACAATGCTTTTCAATACTAATGTTCTGATTTTGTTGATGCAGAGGTAGCTGCACCAGATATTACTATCACAAGGGACACTACTTGGTGATTCTGTTCATTTCTGCAAGTGCTGATTTGTGTGTGCAGTATGTGCATCCTTAAATTTATTTTTACACTTTTACTTTTTGCTATATTATTATTATTTTTTAAATTATTTTTATTTAAATTTTATTTTTTTATTTGTTTTAAATGTTTTTACTTATATTTTAATGTCCATTTTTTTAAATTGTTTTTTTCTTCTTAAAGTTTTATTATATTTATTTTTATGGGTATTTTATCTATTTTTTATTTTTCAATTATTTTTATTTTTTTAAATAAATTTTATTGTTTTCATTTTAATTTTTACTAATTTTTTTATATTTTTACTTGAATTGTATAATTTTTGATATTATTATTTCATATTATAATTACTTTTTATTTATGAATTTTATAATTTTTATTATTATTTTTCTCTTCCTATTTTTATAACTTTTTTATTTATATTTCAAAATTTTTTTCCTTATTTAATTTAATTTTTTATGTTAATTAATTATGTTTTTTTTTAATACAAAAAGACTGTATACTGGCAAGATTTCTGAGTTAATGAGTCAGATTTAAAAGTTATGTCAACTGATCCATTTCTAGGTGAAATGAATCAGTTGACATATTTTCGTAAACTGTCAGTGTCAACTCATCAATTTTTTTCAGAGTTAGATATTTAGGTGTTAAAAATTGAAAAAGCTGCCGTTTTTTGAAATTTCTTGTGTTACTTGCTTCAATAGTCTTAGTATATCAAATTTCACATTCAGTGCTGTCATAACTTGCCAGGAAAACTTTTTAAAATTATTGAAGTTTGAAATATTGAAAAATTCATATCTTTCTTTTATGTTATGTGATTCTTTCAAAAAAAATACTGCTGTGTTAGCGTTTCTTTCGCCTTTCATTTGGTTATGTTGGCATTATGATATGATTCCGTGTTGTGTGATGAAAAATAAATTTCCATTTAAAGAAAAAGATTTTTTATTCTTTCAAAAAATTTTATTACAAATGATAATTACTACAGAAAAATTCACAGACATTTATAGTACATGAAACAACTATCTAATTAACAAGCATTCACACATGTAAATGATAAAAAATTATTGAATATGGAACATGAAAATAATTTTTCATTTGGTTATGCTTCACACAATATATGATAATTAGGTGTCAAAAAATCAGATTAATTATGGTTTATCACATAACACTCTTTAAATCACACAAACTGCATCGTAGAAAGCAGGGTCAACTCATTTCTGAGAATGGATTTTTCCAGTTGACTTTTTCAATGAAATACATGAGCTAAATGCCAAAAATATGGGTTAACGCGTATGCTCTTTTAAAAAAGTCAAGTGGTGAGTGATTGCGTCAACTGAAACACTAGTTGACTCTGAGTTGACTCTGAAATGCGATGTCAACTAGCGTGTGGAGGCCCATTCGATATTTTCGATATTAGATATTTTCGATATTCGATATTGCAATTTGCTTTTGGTATAGCAAGGCAAATTTCAAGCGGCATATTGTATTTTCATGTGGTTGAGCACATGGTTAATCATCTTTTTACTGAAATGTGAATCGTACAAGTGATTTTAAAAAGGTTTACATCAGTTAAAAGTAGAAAATGGAAGAAAAACATGATGAATCAAAGTTTATCAGGCAAACAACAATTGGTAGACAAGACAGTTCATACTTATAACCAGAGTTGTTAGAATTACTGAACTTTTTAAAAAGTATATGTAAGCGTAAAGTATTTTTATTTTACTCATCAGAAAGTATAGAAAACGTAAAATACTTTTTTTTACTCGTACGTACGCGTAAATGTGAGTACAAATTTGTTTCCCAGAAAAAGGCAAAAGTGAGCACTTTTCGTCATAGAATATGTAGAACTGGGTAGGGATATTTACCACCCCCCCTCTCAAAATGGCAACTACGAATTACCTAATAGACCCCCCATTGAACCCCCCCCCCCAATTGAGTGTAACGAGAACTTAAATATCAAAACGTTCAGGTTGTGTTTTGTGAAATGCAGGACACACGTTAAAACAATGACTGCATCACGCTAGAACAGGGTTTATGTCATCTTTTCTATTTACATACTTAGGTATTTAAATCTTATATGTATATCGTGCTTATTGCTGCATTTTTCCACCTCGGCGTATGTTACAAACAGTACTGAGATTAGTACTGAGAGTTCGGAAAAATTCTGGCGAAGTAATAACATCCCTCGAAATACCCGTTATTGTTTAACCACCCTCAAAATTTGCACTATGAAAGAATCACCCCCTAGCCCGGGGGGGGGGTGGTTTCGAGGAAATAGAGTACATTGCAGTGTAGTCACCTTATAAATAATGTCCCACATTTCATTCTCAGAAATACATTTTCTTTACGCGTATGCTTCAAAAATGTACGCGTACATGTGAGTACGTTACTTTTTCTAAAAGTATATGTAAACGTATTTACCGCGTACTCGCGTACGCGTATTTTTCGAGTAAACGTACGTACCTTTTAACAACTCTGCTTATAACCGAACTGCTTAATGCATGTTGCAAAAAATACCATATCAGCATTTTCAGGCTTCAAATTTAGCACTCCAACAAAAATGCCATTACAAATATTGTACTTTTACTCATCAAATAAAATACAATAAGTAAATCAGATCAATCACAAATATCTCAACATGAAAATAATAACTTTAATTAGGGCCACAATACATGTTCGATATATCGAAAAAATCATCGATATTCAATATCGATATTCGATATTTTTCAAAATTTTCAATTTCGATATTCGATATTAAAAATGGTCGATAACCGATATTCGATGTGATATATCGTTTGAACCATAGTAAGCAAGTAAGCTTTTAAAAATAGTGCAGCCAAAGCTTCATCGTGTCAGAATCCACGATTCTGACACTTTATTTCGACCAATTCCAGTAGACATACTTTGAATGAGCAGCTTGGTCCCATCTGCACTGACTGCTCATGCTAACAAAGCCCACCCCAGTCATAACTGACACCTACTGAAAAGTTAAACTGCAGTTTTTTAAATATGTACTGTATTTCCTCAAAATACCCCCAGGGGGTTTATTTTTGCAGAGTGAGAATTTTGAGGGGGGGTTAAACGAGGGGGGTATTTCGAGGGGGGGTTATTATTTCGCCAGAAATTTTTTAAAATCCCAGTACTGAATTGTTGTATGTAACGTGCACAGACGTCGAAAAATTCAACAAGAACGGCCATGTATAAGACTTATATAAGAACCTAGACGGTATAAACCCTGTTCTAACATAACACAGTCATTGTTTTTAACGTGTATTCTGAGTTTCCCGGATCAAATCGTAGCTTTTGTCATTTACGTCCTCTATACACTATATTTGGGGGGGGGGGTATTTCGAGGGGGGTTATAAGTTCATAGTGTCCATTTTGAGGGGGGGTATTTCGAAGGGGGGGGGGTATTTCGAGGAGATACGGTAAATCCCGGTAATAGCCACTTTAGACCACATCTACATTTCTTGTGTTATCAACGGCATTCAAACAATACATAAACGCGGCAGTAAATGCACATTATCTCTGTAACCCTATCAAAATTGGGACCCACAATGTCAATCTACACGATTCCAAAACCCCACTATTTCAACCCAACAGTACTCTGACACGGCGTCGGGCGAGTCACGAGCGCCGCAGGGCCGCGGCGCGTGGCGCGGCTGCCAGACGCAGATCCACTCGACGCTGGACCTGTGGAAGGAGGTGGCCGACGCGCGCTGGGCCAACATGCGGCCGTTCTTCGTGCGCTCGTGCGCCACGCTCATGCACGACCCCCAGCACGCGGCCAAGGGCACGCGTCACGGCGACAAGCAGTCGCCAGACGCCGCCTGCTTCAGCATACTCCACACGGTAAGGGTGGAGTCTGATTCGTCAATGGCGATGGCAAAACGAAAATTCGAAAACTTAATCGAATTTTCGATTTTTTTTGGAGTTTTTGAATTTTTATTTCACCCCTAAAACACATTTTTATTTCACCCCAATTATATTTTTCAAAATTTTTTTGGAAATACTAAGTGTTTTCGATTTTTTTTTTGTTGGTATTTTTAGTTGAAAATGCATATTTCAGGTGATGATTACGTCATCTCCCATAGATCCATAGTACCAGAACAAAAATTGCAAAAAGCTACGGTAATAGCTTGGAAGGCTGTAATAGCTTGAAAAAATTCACCAGAAACTTCGATAATACCAAAATTTTATGCAAAAAAAAATTTAAAAAATTCGTAAAAATTGTTTTCGAAAGAAAAGCGAAATTCGAAGCCGTTTAAAAAAATAACACTTGAAATTTAAAAACTTTTTTCAAGAGAATTCGCCATCATTATTAATCAACCACTCTACAACAAGAACGCGCAAGACAACACAGTCGCAGACACCCGAGCGCTTCTACGACGGCCAGCTGTGCTGCTGCCGCGGCGCGGACCGGTGCAACCGCGGCACGGCCAAGCGGCGCGACTTCGTCGCCACGCAGCCGCACGTGGCCAACGGCGGCAGCAGCAGCAGCAAGACGGCGCGGACAAACTCCAAGCCGCCGCCCACGGTGGCCACCAAACAATCGAGCAGCGTGCGGCACACCACCAAGCGGTTGGACCACAGCACCAGCGGAGTGCACGATGAGCTGACCAGTGTGCCAGACACCAAAGACGATGCCACGTCCACGTGGCACTACTTCAAGCCGGGGGAAACGCCCGAGGCCAGCATTTGGGTGACCGTGCATTCGAACGGTGCCGCGCAAATTATTAGCGCACTTGGCACACTGATGAAGAGCCATGATATACTTAGATTTCTAGCGTTGTCGTTGTTAATTGCGCAGCACTTCAGAGAAGTGCACATTGTAAGATGATCATATTTTTGTTAAATACCGCATTTCCTCGAAATACCCCCCGTCTCGAAATACCCCCTCAAAATGGCCACTATGAATTCACTAGCCCCCCCCCCTCGAAATACCCCTCCTCCAAATTGAGTGTAATGAGTGTTGAGTGTAACGTTAATGACAATAGATGCGGTTTGTGATCCGGGCACTGCAAAACACACGTTAAAAACAATGACTTGTTACGTTAGAACAGGGGCTATGCCCGATTATTTCGAGGAAATACGGTAGTCGTTAATGCATCTAAATCTTATTTACCAGGCTGAATAATCAAATTTTTGTCGAATTTTGTTTGTTTGGTGCATTATGGTAAGATACGAATACATTTTATCAGTTATATAAGCGTTGCAGGAAGTTGTAGTGGTGCGGCTGTGTAAGAATGACAATAGTGAGGTTTAATGTTGGAAAAAATCAATTTTTTTTAAACGCCTTGATTTTTTTTAATCAATTTTTTTTTGATTTTTAAAATTAAAATCAGGTTTTTGTTAACATCGCCAAAAATGGGTGTATAGAGAAAAATATATGTGTATGTTAAGTGTCAGACAATGTATTGTTATGTCTATTGTGGTCATATTATGACTGTGGAGTCATGGGATAGCATATTAAGCAGTGATTTCTTTCAAAAATATCCATTTTACTTGACTTATTACGTATATCGCTTTTTGTCGAATGTTCATGACTTAAACTAAAGTTCAGTTTGGAATAGTGCTTAAATAAGGTTGTAAGAGAAGACTAATACATTGACAGTGATGCTACACACTGTAGCAGTATGTGGGAGCACATTGGCTGGATATTATATACTACACTATCATATCACGGTTTATTATTACACCATAGCATGAATAAATGCAATCTTTTACACTAAAAATGCCCCAAAACCCATGAAAAATCCACCAATGGTAATGTGTATTGGAAATTGCGCGCTTGCGTGCAAAAAATTGCAAAATACCTAGTGCAAGTCTACCAGAAATTTTTAATTTTTATTTAACAAAATTAAAATCAGTTTCCACCCTGTGATTTTTTTAAATCAGATTTTTTTATAAAAAAATCAGTTATAAAAAATTGAGTGCCAACCCTAGTGATATTAGGTTGTTGGGCCTGCAACAACACTGCAGAGTTGTTAAAAGTTCTGAACTTTTTTCAAAGTATACGTAAAAGTAAAGTATTTCTTTTTACTCACCCCCAGCATACAGAAAACGTAAGGTAAATTTTTTACTTTTACTCACGAGTAAATGTGAGTAAACGTACTTCCCCCCGGAAAACTGAATGTGAGGATTTTTTGAAATTTTTTCCACAATTTTCATTAAAATCTTCGATCTTAATACTTATTTGCACATTTTCACCCTCAAATTCATTAGTTCATATGCTTTTTTCATATTTTCAGCTATTTTTGTCTAAATATATACCAATTTTTGCCATTTTTCCCGTATTTTTAAAGCTTTTTTCACTCTTTTATGCCTAGAAGCACCCTATCTAAAAGACGTTTTCTGTACTCGAGTACAAAAAGTAGAAAAGAAGCGAGTACAAAAACTTTTTTCAGAGGAAACGTAAACATATTTACTCGGTACTCGAGTATACGTATTTAGGGAGTAAAAGTAAATACGTTTAAACAACTATGCAACACTGGAAAAAATTATGATGTGAGTGATCTGGCATATTTGAATGATGTTATAATAAAACAACATAACCAGCAAAGTGCTGGTGGATTTCATTGAACAAAAAGTCGACAAAGATCATTTCCAGCCTGATATTTATGAAGATCCCACAATAGATAAAAACCAGTGAGATAATATCATATGATGAATCGTAATTCAGCTTATTAGTAAATGTCAATTCAATATCGCTTAAAATTGGAGTGTTAAACAAAGAAATTTCTGTCACACAAATACAAAGATAAAGCTTGTTAGGCGTTAGTATAAGAGCAACCCGTGTGAAGAAATGTGTACATCGTGCGCTTCACAATACGCTGTCCCGAAATCTGAAACACAGATTCGGGGGTAAATGAATACCTATCGCGTATTTATACATAAATTCCACATGAGAACACAAATCGGACCAACCTTTTTTCTTCGGAGGAATCATTGCTAGACGCATCTCCAACAGCGAGCACGCTCTTGTTGCCCGCTGCAGTACTAGAGTTATGTTTACCACTAGCAGCTATGGTCCTCTTGCTGAACCGTCGCCCGATAGACACAGGTGCGCCCAATTTGTCATCACCAAAACCGAGGCCGTCCACCGGAAGCTTCATATGACTGCTCAGAGCGCCCTCAACTGCAAGTAGTGTTCAAGAAAAGATCACGACACCCGGGATTCACCCAAGGTATACAAATCAGGGGTTTCGCTAAATTTTCATATCTCTATAAATTTTCACCTTCAAAATCGCTAGTTCATGCCCCTTATTAACTATTTTCAGCTTTCTTTGGTACTTAATATATACCGATTTTTAGCTATTTTTAGCCATTTTAGCCCTTTCTTCCTTCTACACCCCGAAAAAGCCTATATATTGAACCCCCGCAACCCCCCCCCCCATATTTTTCAGCCATCTATCCCTCCGGAGGATCGATTTGCTATCAATCCAACCCCCAGAGTCTTGAAATTCAAGACACCCTGATCCAAATGATTAGCCTACCTGCCCGCACATAAACCAAATCGTCGACCAGCTTCATCACAGAGTCCACGGAGCCGTTGGGCGGCACCACGCAGGGCACCAGGCGCGCCGCTTGGCACGCTGCCAGCAGGGCTCGTACTTCGCTCAGCGACGAATGGGACGAGTATTGAGCGCTGTGTGGGCGGGCATATATTTACACATAATAGACCGAATGTACGCGAAGGTCGATTTCGAGGTAACTGACCGGAATTCATGAGGACCCTCGCACTGCGGAATGATCTTCAGAATGCCACCATTGATGATACAACGACATTTGTTGCTCGTCTTCGAGATGATAAAACTGCAAAACATGGTGTGAAAAAGGTGTCAATTCAAGTAGACGAGTCAAAATACAAGTCAGAAGTGTAAATTGCCCTGTAAAACACTAAAAAATTCACTGATGTATTTAATGACATTTTGCACAACTTTGACACTTTGCAAGATGCCGGGGTGGTGCCTGCACAGGCGGAATACACGCAGGCACAACAGCAGTTGAGAAGTCTCCCAGGGGGCGTGGGCCGTTCCCAGCAGTGCAACCAATAGAAAGGTCCCCTGGTACTGGATGTTTCGTGAAACGTATATATTGCAGGTTCACCGTTTCGTGATGACTCTGTCCTAGGATAGCTCTGTTCTTAGCCAGACTCTGTTCTTAGCCAGATTTGCGACTTGATTATTTCTTGGTCACCCAAATTACCGCCATAGTATTTATTAACTTTGAATATGGATCCTTCACAAACCAGTTGACAAGTGAAATTTCCAAAGCTGATCTGTTTTAATTACCTGGAGTTTACTAAGATTGAGGAGTGTCAACAACTATTGATGGAGATCAAAAATGATTCAAAATGAACCCAAATGTGTTGAAAACAGATTCACCAGTTTCAGAAATTCCGGTTTTCAACTGATGTGCTTATCAGGTTGCACAACCAGACCCTGTCAAATGCTACAAAATATTCATGCAAAAGCGTCAAAACTCATGTCATTGCCCTGCTAAATGTCAAATTTTGCATGTCAAATGTTTTTCACAGCACTTTTGACGTTTTTCAATCAATCATGACTAGGGTGTCAAATTTCCGTTTTCCGTTTTCCATTTCCTCTTTCCGCTGGCAATTTTTTTCCGTTTTCCGTTCCATTTTCAGGCAAGTGCAAAAAAATTTCCGTTTCCGTTTCCGTTTTCCGGCAAGTGCAAAAATTTTTCCGTTTCCGCTTTTCCGCAGGCAAAATTCTTTCCGTTTTCCGCTTGCAAATTTTTTTCCGTTTTCCATTCCGTTTTCCGGCAAGTGCAACTATTTTTCCGTTTCCGTTTTCCGGCAAGTGCAAAAGTTTTTCCATTTCCGCTTCCGTAAAAAAATTTGTTGACACCCTAGTCATGACTAGTGATGTAAAGGCACCGGGGCACCGGTGCCCCGGTGCTGGGCACCGAAGGGCACCAGCACCGGTGCTGGTGCGGTGCCATTGCAATCTTCAGGGGTGCCATGCTGGTGCCGGTGCCATTTTTTCCAGAATAGCACCGGTGCCGGTGCAGTGCGGTGCCATTTTTTTGCCGGTGCCAAAGGTGCTAGCACCGGGCCAAAGTAAAAGGCACCGGGAAAGGCACCGGCCAAGGCTTCATGTGCTGTGCAATTTTGTCCATAGTATGTGCGTATTCATATTTCAAAAAACAGCGATATATTTACCCAACCGTTTTTGCCTTTTTTGTAAACCTCCCATCAAATAAATATACCTACAGTGAAATCCACTATACCCGATACGTGATCTGATGAACGAATCGAAAATTTTGTTGAATTTTAAATCATTTTTATATTTTATATTTATCTTACTTGTTTATTCAAAATTTGTTGTCAGTTTATGACAGAGATAGTTCCATTCTCTGTACAGCAACGATTCCGATCAGTAGACAATAGTGGCTATGGACATTGCAGTGAATTAAATCATTTATCTTTCATTTGTAATCATTGTAATTGCTTCATAAAAGTGATTGCCACATCATTCTTATCATTTTAAGTGCTCAACCATCAAAATCGGTTGAAAATTCATGGAAATATGCGCTTCCAAAAGTGAGACCACTGAGAAACTGCCCGATATTCACTTCAGAAATTCCAGCCCGGTGCGGTGCCTTTCGGTGCTAGCACCGGCAACCCGCCGGTGCCCTTCAGTGCCGGTGCCATTTTTTCCAAAAGGCACCGGTGCCGGTGCGGTGCCATTTTCTGGCCGGTGCCCCAGGGTGCCAGGTGCCCTTTTCATGTGTTGGCAAAGGTGCCGGTGCGGTGCGGTGCCATTTTTCCCGGTGCCTTTAACATCACTAGTCATGACACGCTACAAAGGTCCGGGCAGCAAAGCCAGCAGTGTTTGCACATGGAACAAGCGCTGCCACCGCAACACCAAACAACAGTTGAAAGTACCCCCCAGGGGGTGTGGGCCGTTCCCAGCAGCAGTGCAGCGCTGGGCCAACCCGCGGCAGGGACAGCGAGCTGTGGCTCCACGCCTTGGTCCCAAAAATCGACTAATCTCAGTGCAACCAATAGGTTGCATATCAGAGATTAAGCTGATAAGAACAGATACTACACTTTGATCTTAGCCAAAAGGCCGAGAAGCGATACTGGAAAACATTTTGGGACGGTACAGCATGTTTCGCGAAACATGACGTTTGTGGGTTCAGCAGTTTCGTGATGAGAGCGAAAATACATGGTGGCAAACACATCTATGATCCAAAAATTAATGATTTTCATTTTCAGCGAATGTGCGAAGCGACACACTGATCTATGGGAGGAGGCACTAGGAATGAAATTTGATTAACCAGACAACACTTTTATGGATGGTAAAAATTTGCAGCCAGATTTTTTCATCATGTCAAAAACAATGTGAACAGAAGAAACTTAAAACAAATCATCAGCATCAGTTTGCGCTGTGAATTTGGCAGTGGTGCCAGCATGGCTCCCTAGGCATGTAAACCTGCTCAGCATGTAGACCTATTGCATGGTTATGCAATGGGGGGCTGCCCCCCTAAATTGACCAGCTATTTATCTATCCCGGCTATCTATCTGCTCAGCGTTCTATATATACAGGGGTGCAGGGGTCTCCTAGGGGGGGGGGGGCTGCCCCCCCCCCAAATTCGCCAGCTATCTATCTATCTCAAAGGCCGCTCAGCTATCTATCTATCCCGGGGGCAAAATGTTTGCCTATCTATCCCCAAAATCGGCCAGCTATATACCTATCTGGAGCGATTTTTGAGAAATTTTGCTCCAATTTTTGCTTAAAATCGTTAATTTTCATACATTTTATAGTTTTTCACCTTCAAAATCGCGGCTTTCGCCTATACACATGTTTATATACCTATTTTAGCTACTTTTAACCTGTTTTTAGCGATTTTTTTCACGTTTCTGCCTTCTATGCACTGAAAAGCCTATATATTTTGCCCCCGCGAGCCCCCCCCAGCCCCCCCTCAGAAAAATTTTCAGCTATCTATCCCTCCGGAGGAGCATTTGCTAAATATCTATCCAGCCCCCGCGAGGGCCAAAATCTTGGAGACCCCTGCAGGGGTGGGCATCTTCAGGTACCGCTGGAAAAACGCGACAGCTTGAGCTACGGTTGAGCTATCACAATGAAATTTCAACACAATAGAGTAGACTCCATTCTGAACACATCTGCTAGGACACCTATTCTAAAGTTTGCAACCCAAGCAGCCACATTTTGGGTGAGTTGTGGAACACATAGTTTTAGTGTAATTTTGTGACCTCGCGTCACCCATAGGATAAAGGGTGGCATTTTGGGGAGGGGGGCGGTCACCGGTCTTTGGTGTCATCCCATTCTGTCGTACATTGGCCGATTTTGATGCCCATTGAGTAGTTGGGGTTTGGGGTCGGGGCTATGACCAAATTATTTTTTTCTCGAGTATTTTCTCACAAAATTACACTAAAAACTGTGTGTTCCACAACTCACCCAAAATGTGGCTGTTTGGGTTGCAAACTTTAGAATGCCGTATATCCTGAAATACCCCCTGTCTCGAAATACCCCCCTCAAAATGGGCAATATGAACTTATAAACCCCCCTCGACCCCCCCCCCAATTTCTGTATAAAGAACGTAATGCAGTTAGTGATCAGGGAAACACAGAACACATGTTAAAAACAATGACTGTGTTATGTTATAACCGGTCATATACTGTCTACGTAAATACATATTCAAGTCCATAGAGTGTTATAAATGGCAGTTTTTGTTGCATTTTTCAACGTTTGTGTACGTTTCAAACAACAATTTAGTACTGGGATTTCTAAAAAATTTCTGGCGAAATAACAAACCCCCCCCCCCCTCGAAACCCTGTTAATTCTTGTTCCATTCACCCATGGAACAAGCGCTGCCGCAGCAAAAAACAACTACAGTTCAAAGGCACCCCCGGGGGTGTGGGCCGTTCCCAGCAGCAGTGCAGCGCTGGGCCAACCCGCGGCAGGGACAGCGAGCTGTGGTCCACGCCTTGGTCCCAAAAATCGACTAATCTCAGTGCAACCAATAGGTTGCATATCAGAGATTAAGCTGATAAGAACAGATACTACACTTTGATCTTAGCCAAAAGGCCGAGAAGCGATGCCAGGTAGTGTTTTGGGATGGTACTGGATGTTTCGTGAAACATGAAGTTTGCGGGTTCGACACCGTATCGTGATAAGTGCAAAAATACACGGTGGCCCACATTTGCACTTCAGTAGTGATAAGTGGAAAATCATTTTACAAGCATTCACCTGCATTCATTTTAGTTTGAGGTGAAAAGAACGCACTCTTTGGTTCGCTGCCGAGTGAACCACATCATGGATGGCTTGATAACGAGACGACGGTCAGCTCGAGGCGCCGTGAATCGTTCACACGCCTGCGCGTGCGATTTTGGCGACATGAGTGGAGGGACTCGGGCAAGGACATAGCCAGGGGGGCAGGGGGCAGGGGGGGTGGCCCCCCTTCGCGGGCCAGACAAAAAACGTGTCATAAAGCAATTTTTTCGCCAGTCTGAAAATTAGCTTTAGAACTTTAGCTTTAGCTCAGAAGCTTTAGCTTCAGCTAAACAAAGCTTAAGCTCAGAAGTAATAACAGTAATGTTAAAACGCTATGAATTTTTTAAGTATATCTGCCTGTACATCCGACTTATCACTTACAAATTAACTTAGAAATACCATATGCAACTAGACTATACATTTGACAACGTGCGCAAAATGGCACATGAGCACCTGTTTTTCGCTGGCGCACACATGCAGCCAAGTGTCGTGAGCATCTGACGTCATTGCATCCACCACACCATCAATTCCACTGTATCTTGACAATTTTTGAGCTTTAGCGTGTGCTTGAACACCGAACCGCCTGTGCAAGGCTGTAACTATGAATTCTTGTCCGATGCAGCCTGAAAAATTGGAAAACACAAATGATTGAAGCTGACAATTAGCTATACAATTTGAGATTTTTATTAAATACGAACTGAGAGCACCAAGCTGAGGCATGATTCAATTACCTAGGGATGGCCGGGTTTTTTCCCAAAGGTTTTAAAACACTTTTTTTTGTACTAAAAAACAGCCATCTAAACCGTTTTTAAAGATGGAATAAAGTGTGAAACATCACTGCCAATGTATTAGCCTTCTCTTATAACCTTATTGAGGCACAATCTTTGCCCAACGAATGTTCAACAAAAAGCAATATACGTAACAAGTCAACACAAAAACGGATATTTTTGACAGAAATCAGCACTTGCAATGTTATCCAAGTGCAAGCACAAAGTACTGTCACCTGTCTGATATATCTGTATAAATACGTTGACTCATGACCATTTCTGGGAACTTTTGCAACAAAAAAAAAACGGTTTAAAAACTGTTGTTTTTTTCAACCAGGACGTTTAAAAAACGTTTTTTTCCCATCCCTAGACCCAATGTAAATTTTTATGCAGTATGACGACAATTTACACCTACATACTCACCAACAAGTCTCAACAGGACTGCATACGAAGCGCGAGAATCTGTGTCCAGCCACAATTGCCTGTAGGCTTCTATAAGGTCGCCAACGGCTCCTACTGTATCTCTTCTATCCGGGATGGAGTTCAAATTCGGCAAGCAAAAGGTGCTGTCAAAGTAGACTGCCGTCATGGCGCGCTGCCTGCGTGCGAAATTTATTTTTGATGAAACGAGGCTATTGTAATGCGCTACAGGTTACATACACAGGCTTATAACATAAAGTAGCTTTTGACATGCTAGGTTTACACCAAAACATGACAGTATTGGCTAGCTAAAACCTACATGCATGAAGTTTTCAATCTTCACACGCAATTTTTCTTTTTTTTCCAAGATAATTATCTCATAAATACATGCATGGTACCCGACACGCCCGTTATTCGCGCGTTGCACGCCATTGCACTTCTGGCGTATTCATGTTACCTACCTGATGGTAGGGTAGGGAATTTCAAAATTTTTGGGTTCGGGTATCGGGTCCAAAAAAGTTCGGATCGGGTATCGGGTATCTGTTCCAAAAATTTTGCGGGTATCGTGTTTGGGTATTGACGTCGGGTATCGGGTCGGGTTTGGTCGGGTTTTCAGGTTAAAATGTCGGGTATTGGGTAATAGAATTGCCGGGTATCGTGTAATAGAATTGACTGGTATCGGGTAATATAATTGTTGGGTATCAGGTAATAAAATCATCTGGTATTGGATGGAACAACAAAAATACTGCATGATGTAGTGTATCCATCACAAGGTGTATAACTAAGTGCAAATACACATGAAAATGCAGCATTTTCTCATCTTGCTCAAGAAAAAAAATGACCATCGAATTGTGATAACATAGCTCCATTTGTTGTGGGATACCATCACACCATGGTGGCTGAGGCTGCCAAAATTAGTGAAACATTTTTGATGGATTCAGATTGGCCAATGATGTTACCTAAACAATCTTTGAGTAATAACTGCTGAAGCGATTGCACAGTGAAACTGCCAGAATATATATTTCAATGATTATTAGTAACCATTTCCAGTTGTTGAAATTTATGCCCCAGCAAATTGATTTTATTGATAGTTCTGTTATTTTGGACAGTGAGTGATGACTGTAGCTGTTTGGACATATTTTCATGCCATGGCTGCTGGGGCTCCAAGAATGGTGTAACATATTTTATGCAGGGTTCATTTTGGCCCATGGTAAAATCAGATCTGAACAAATTGAAACAAACCTATTAAAGTGTCTAAATTACAACTGCAACAAACAACTGGAAGTTGTATTCACAATGCTCCCAAGCTGCTTGAAAGATTTAACTGTGGGAAATTTTTGTGGGTATTTTCGGGTGTTGAGTGCGGGTTCGGGTATTGAGGTTGGGTATCAGGTTCGGGTTCGGGTAGTAGAGTCGGGTTTGGGTTTTGGTTCCAAAAAGTGTGTGGGTGTCGGTTTCGGGTCGGGTTGGGTTTCCAACCCTACCCGATGGAAGCCAAGTCCTGTGGATGTCATACATTGAGAGGGTGCACCGTTTCAAATGCTAGCCGTTTCAAATGCTAGGAAAATGCACAGTTCAAATGCTGAAATACACCGTTTCAAATGCTACTGTGCTACAGTTCAAATGCCATCATGTCATTTTGTCATACCACTCATTTTACACATTTCAAATGCCATTTAGTGCTATACTTCAAATGTTGATTGATTTTTGTTTCATACCTATTTTTTACACGTTTCAAATGCTGTATTTCCCCTTCTACTTCAAATGCTCATTCCTTTTTGTTTCATTCATCTCTTTACATGTTTTATATGCTGCATTTTACCATTTCACTATTGGTTTCACAGTGTCACAGTTGGTAGTGACAATTGGTATTGACACAGTGGTATTTTGTGTGTCACAGTTGGTAGTGACAATTACGCGTTTGCATTTATAACTTGAGAACGAGTGGAGCTATCGCAGCCATATTTTCAGGGATCCTTTCCTATTTAGTTGTTAATGTTGACTGTAGCACTACAGCGTATTTAGCGATGCAGAATGGTATTTGAAGTGTAGCATTTTGTTGAGCATGACAGGATTTCATGCTGGTATTTGAAGTGAAGCTTTTTGGCAGCATTTGAAACGACTAGTATTTGAAGTGGTCTGGCCTCATACATTGATTTACCCTCCGAATCAAGCGTCACAAACACAAAAAACACATGGCATTAAAATTACTATCATCATCGCGCACAGTCCCCACGAGGCTCACCTAAGCTGAAAGGGTCTGAGCCGATCCAACTGCTGAATGTCGTCTGCGCTCAGGCGGAAGTCGCCCGTATACAGCACGGTCGCGTCGGCGCTTTCCAGCAAAAACCTGAGACGTTGAAAACAGGTAAAACACGGCCTCTCGAATATGCATCCAGGGGATAGGCACGAGATTTCACGCATGCGCCGCTGCATGCAGCCGCTGCAGCGCGGCGCCCGCGGGCGGACGGACTGCAAGCAATTACCGTGCCGCGCGGCGAGTCAAGTGCACATGCATAACGCAACGGCGCGGCGGTATCTAATCGTTGGCCACATTCACTCTAACAAGAAAATCCTACAAACCACTGCCATCGTGAAATAGTTGTGCATGTTACTTAATCTATACATATTTAAATACCTGCATCTAGCAAATCCTGGCGACCTCTTTGTGCAAAGCAAAAACAAAATGATAAACGATCAATTTTGACAATGAAAATCGTCCTTGGCCGAGGATGCGCCGCAATCTGCGAATGCACGTGACGCTCGCGTCGGTGCTGTGCTGCGTGGACAGGAAGCTGGCGCTGCGCTGCAACGTCGGGCACTGGCAGCTGCTGCCCGACGGCAGAAATCCGGGGTAGGAAGCGGCGCGCAGAAACCATTGTTGTTAAAACCTATTTGTGTTTACTCTATAAATAAGTATAATCGAGTACTGCGTAAATACGTTTACGTTTCCTCACGAACAAATACCGGTACTCACTTACTCTCGTACTTATCGAAAGTACGCGAGTACAGAAAACGTATTTCAGATAGACTTTTACAGTGGCTTTTCCAAGGCATACCTAAAGGGATAAAGGGAAAACAAGGAGAGAAAAGCTAAAAAAAATGGAAAAAATCCAAAATAGCTTTAAAAATGGTAAATGAACTAATGAATTTGAGAGTAAAAAGTTCGGAAATTTTTAGCAAAAATTATGGCAAACTTTCTGAATTTTATGCTTTTACGTTTTCCCGGGCGAAAGAAATTTACTCATGAGTAAAAGTGAAAAAAATACTTACGTTTTCTGTACTCAACGGTGAGTAGAAAATAAATACTTTATATTTACGTTTACTTTTCAAAAAAGTTCAGTACTTTTAACAAATCTGGCAGAAACCACTGGCTGGATGACCTCTCTTAAAGTCCACATAACCCGCAGTTGCGCGTCATCGTGGCAGCGCAACGGCCAGTGGTCCGGCGGAGCGACGTGGTGCGAGACGCGCTCGACCGGCGGCCTGTGCCTAACTGAATTCTTCGCGCACATACAGCTGCGGCCGGATAGGCGGACGAAACGCGTCAGAGCCACCGTTGTCTCCAGAAGTCGTTTTTAATTGGTTGTCAATACCTTGTGCCTGTAGACATGTGAACCCGCTCGGCATGTAGCTAAAAATAGGTATATAACCGTGTGTATATTCCAACAAAAAAAGCAATTTAAAAGTGAAAATTGACAAAATGGAACAAGAATTTACAACTTTAGGTGAAAATTTTGCTCCACATAAATGGATAGGTAGCCAAACGATTTGGGGGGCAGCCTCACATTGGAGACCCCTGCAACGGGTCTACATGCCGAGCGGGTTCACATGCATAGGGAGCTTACGTGGGTTTTCAACGTAATCATCGCGCTATGCGCGGGGCACACACACAGGCGCCTTCCAATTGTGCTGCGATCGGACGTCCGAGCGCGGCAACAGCTACTGCTTCGACGGCGACGCGGCGCGCGTCCGCGACAAGCACAACGGCTCCGTGTCAGTGCACTGCCACGCGCTGGAGAACGAACCCCCACGGCCGGACTACATTGTGAGCACGGGCCCCTTTAGCAACCCCATGGACTCGACTGAGCCGCCGCGCAAACATCTGTACAAGATGGTCAAGTACAAGTGCGACTGGGACTTCTGCCAGCCGAACGGCACCAACAATTGGAACAGAATGGTCAATGGATACTGGCGCAGATGCGCTAGACATTATGGCAGACAAAATTCTAGAAACAAGTATGCTGGCAGAATGCACGGAACATGACTTGTGAAACAGATAACAGATGTTTGCGGCTCGTATGTAAAACGAAATCATAGACAGTATTTTTACGAAGTTTCGCTCTGCTGTTTTGTTTCAGGTTTTTAGATGGCGTCCACAGCTTGCTATTGAAAAGCGCCCATTTTAAACCACTGCCAAAAATTCACGATGGTTAATGAAAGCGCCTCGAAAAGTCTACTCGAAATGCCTGAAAACGTCTACAAGCTTGCACGTGCGGGCGACAGCCTAAACACATTCCATGTAAACAGATTCCAGACATTGACCAGTAAACACAAGCACGACCGTCTCTCAGCAATAATTTGGCAGCCCACCAACGCACATGACAGATCCAGGACAATGTCCAGCGGCGATAGCCGTCACCACCGCGCCGCCATTCTCTGCCGCCACGCTCATCGGAATGTCGACTTCGATCGGCACGACATTGGCGCGCAGAGCGACGTAGCGGGGGTCGGACGACAACAAGCACGCCGTGTGCGCGTGCGTGTACAGCTTCCAGTCGCCGCCCGGCTGGAGCGTGTCCAGCCCGACCATGTGGTCTGTACGGTGGACACTGCGGTCAGCTATAAGGTGGCGACTAGTGATGTAAAAGCGCCATGGCGCTGGCGCCAAAGCAGAAAGCGCCATGGCGCTTGGCGCCACTTTGCTGTGGCGCTATTTTTGACCGGCGCCAGGAACAAAAAGCCTGGCGCTGGCGCTTGGCGCTAGCGCCAAAGCAAAAAGCGCCATGGCGCTTGGCACCATTTTGCCTTGGCGACATTGGCGCTAGGGGTTGGAAAAGCGCCATGGCGCTTGGCGCCAAAGTTCTGGCGCTTTTCACATCACTAGTGGCGACTAAGTGCAGCCGATGGCACCGCTTATATACATACCTGGCTGATTTGGCGGGGAGTTCTGGGGATTGTAGACCAAAATTTTTCCTCAGAGATAGAAATATAGCTGGGCGGTTTAGAGGGTTCCCCCAGGATCTTCGGAGACCCCTGCCAATGAACATCACCGATGCAAGGCACACCATACGGAACGAATTTACGATATAATTTGGAACAAAATGTGCTGCGCCGGCAATGAACAGACGCACGAAGACAAAACTTCAGCAGCAGAACGAGCAGGGCACCCACCAGAATGCGCGTGCGACAGCAGGAGCACCGAGTTGCGCGCACAGACACCATCGAATCGGTCTATAGATATCCATGGAAACTCATCCGGACGCCCGTTGAACGTGCTCATTGCTGGTTGATTACGAAATCATTGTTTCGCACTTTGATGACGCAATATTTCGCACGTAACTAGATGTTATGTAGTGGCAGATGTCCTATTGCACGAAAGCAACATTTTTGAAATTGAATTAATTTTGAAGGCAACATGGAATACAAATACCAAAAGTTTATTTGAAAATTTGTTTCAGTGCATCAGTGAAGAGCATAAAATAGCATCACAATAAAAAAATTATCAGTACTATACGATCAAATAATACCACAAAAATACAGCCGCATCAAGTGGAATCTGTTCTGTAGACAAATAAGCTTACCAAAGCAACAATCAAAGCAACAGTCGAAGTTGTTTCATTAGTCAATCAACGAGATCCTTGGCTCCAAGGTGCTGCGGGTCTTGGCTGGGATAGTGGATGCCCGCCGCCGACTGCACAGGAAACAAAAGTGTGACACTTTTTATAACACTTACATAAATATTCGCCAGTTTATTAGAATAAATTTACAAATTTCAGGCGGTGTTTACAGTGAAAAATTGACGACAACAACTTTTTCAGCTTCATATTTCAATGATGAAAAAGTTATGTATTTGTAAGAAAAGGCACTGAAGTATTGTAGGCACAAAAATGTAACTTTTTCCTTGCAATATGAAATTTAAAAACTTTTTGTTTACTGTTTGTTTGTTCAACCAGTACCAAAAACCCACCAATCTAGCAGCCTTAGCCTCCATCTCCTTGGCACTGATGCGGCTGGCGCTCAGCTGGCCGGGCGGCGGGATGGCCACGCCAGCGGGCGGGTAATTCGCCGGCGGCGGCATGGGCGGCATGGCGCGCGGCGCCGCGAACGGCATCGTCGGCACGCTGTCGTCTTGGCGCGACTTTTTGCTTGCTACCGCGCTGCTAGAGCTACCGGCTGGGAGAGAGGGTTGAATTGTGGCAGTTGTAATTGTACACATCTGGCCAGGGTGTCCACTGTCCGGTGGGTTTGAACCTTGTTGATTGCAGAGAAATCTCAATTATCTCATGCGAGTAAATACTTAGTTCAACGACGAGGGCATTTTGTACGCAGGGCATTTTGTACTTTACGCAGGGCATTTTGTACTTTAATTCGCAGGGCATTTTGTACTTTACCTGACACTTGACAAAACATGTGATTTTGGACATTTTTCAATTAAAAAATCAGATTCCGAGTGGACTAGCCGCAGACAATTCAACGCGTGAAAATTGAACACAAGTAACCAGAAGCATCCTGTCTCTTCGTGCCCACAATCCACCCCGAAGGCAGCACCGCACTGCCCATGGTGGGCATGGGGCCGGGCGGCAGCAAGCTACCGCCGCTGGTCGACGCGTCGCCGCTATTCGAACCCAGGTTGAAAAAGTCCATGGGCGGCGGCAGTCCCGGTACCGGTGGCAAATTACGATTTTCCGGCTGTGCCGCGTTGCGCGACGCTTGCGGGCGGCCCCAGCGGATGGTGATGCGGCGATCTGAAATGCCATTAACGTAAGCAAATGGAAGCAAAATTGTTGAAACCGACACCGTTACACACTTGTCGTTGTTTTTCACATTTTTTAACAAAAACAACGCAAAACGCCCAACCCGTTTATAATGACAACAAAAAGTTTCACTACTGATTCTGATACATCAAGTAGAAAAATTATGCGCAAGAGCATGATTTCATAGAGAAACATTAGATGTTGTTTTCATACTTTGCTTTCGTAACAGTTTTGGTGTTTAAGCTTCCTCTGAAGTGTGTCTGAAGTGACAATTTTTACTGACTGAAGCGCATTTAATTTTTTATATAAATTAGATTTTTTCCAAAATGGCTTAAAAGTGTGCTCATGTGCTTGTGCTCGTACACAATTTCGGCCAAATCAAATAAAAGTACCGAAACAAAAAAACTCGCTTTTCAAAGTCAGCTTGTTATAAGCCTTGTTGGCCGCCATCTCCGCGCCATCACGCGACGTGAACTCGACAAAAGCGATGCCCTTGTTGCCAACCACGTGAATATTTCGAATCTCTCCAAACTGGTAGAAGTAGTTGCGCAGGTCCGACTCGGTCACCAAGCCCTCCTCGCCCAAATTGCCGCAGTACAACGTGGTGACGTGCTTGTCCTCGGGGGGTCTGAGCGTGGGCATGGCCTTGAACCGGTTGAGCATCTTCTCGGCCACGGGGTCGTTGGCGCCGTAGTAGCGGTCGCGCATGTTCTGCTCTGATAGAGGGTCGTCGGGGTCGGTGGGCTTTTCGTGTCTGCGAGAAGTGAGAAGTTAGAGATCAGGTCATCTATTTCCAACAATTTGGCGCACGAGAATCAGTTAATTTTGTCGCCTCCGTCATGGGGAATATTTTTGTCATTTTCACCTATTTTTTCAGCTATTCTTTTCCCTTTTCCCTCTACTTTACCAGTCACTACCCATTCATTCACCGTACACAGAAAATTTTGTTTATAAATATGAACGTATCGGGGAATGGCATTTTGAAAAACCGTGATTTTTGAAAAATAGAGGACACCTATTGCGGAAAATTTTACAAGAATTTGTAATCGGCCGCGTGATTCGCGTCACGGCAGCCTTTTTTGTTACCGCGTAGTGTTCAGTACACTTACCATTTCCGCATTTGTAGTTATGGATAGACAAAAATTCGACTATAGACTAGGCAACGCAAAATTTCAGTTCACCGTGCGCCATAGTGCTCGGGTAAAAATATAACAGGACTGATAAATGCAAAAATCAATGAGAAAACGCCTGCCCACCTGTACGGACACTCCTCACCCCTCTTACACTCTCCCTTGATAAAGAAGCTGCACAAATGGGGCAAATTCCTCCTATAAAAGGGCCCGGGCCTGGCGAGCTTGGCGAGCATCTCCTGCTTGCCGGACTGCACCTCGAGCGCCTTGCCGACGGCGCCGACGGGCGACGCGCCGTCGCCGATGGCCGATTCCCGCTCCATGTTCTGCACGTAGTAGTCGCGGTTGGCGCCCTGTTTCGGTATGTCGTCCTTGAGTTGGAGCGCGTGGTCGCGCACTTGCACTGGTAGACCTGGATTGAGAGTGTGTGTTTATTGGGTCAATGTTTCGACTACGTTTGAACCCATGTTGATATTTTTTGATTATCCCAGTTTGATTGAAAGTTTTTGATTGAATGAGTGAAAATTATCAAGAGTGAAAAAACGATGTTTTTGCATGCAAAAATGTGAACGCAAACCCCCAGCGTTCATTTTATGCCACGTTTCTGGCATCCAACAGTGTTTTAGACCTTTATGAACAACTGTGGATGCCAAAACATTGGCCAAAATCTCTATCCGAAGACCCCAATCCCGCTCCCGAAAAAATGCCAATCCCGATCCCGATCCCGTGACCCCAATCCCGGCCAATCCCGATCCCGAAATCTCAAAAAACCAATCCCGATCCCGAAAGGTCAATCCCATTTGAACCGTAGTGCTGGCTGCGATCTTACGATTATTTTCATGAACTCTCTGAACTTTCATCTCTTTTTCAAGCACTGTCCTATAACATGATTGTGTTTTCTTATCTCAAATTTTCACCAAAACTTCCAGCGTATAATTGCGTGTAGGAAGCCAAATTCAACCCACCGTATTCCAGGTCGAGCAGACATGTCTGGCAGATATTTTTAATTTTGGCGCATGTCTGACACACTTCTACACTCTTGTATCTCATTCCTTTTCCCGGACACCATCTAAAGTTCGTGAACGGTCGCTTGCAGATATTGCACTCCTTTCCGAATTTATCTTTCATCTGAAAACGACAGAAAACTTATTTTTACATTCACAGCAACCTTATACCACGAAATCAAAAACACCAACCATGCGCAAATAAGGGTTATCCCCGAGGCAGGTCTGGCACAATATCGGAAATTCCTGAAAGACAGTTATACGTGAATCGTGAATAAGTGTGTGAATTGGAAGAGTGCCAAAGTCAAAAGACAAATTTGAAAAAAAACTCACCGCATCCTCCCATGTCACTCGATTGTACTGACTGTATGACGACTTTGACATAGACATCCTGTAAAGTCTAGCCGAAAAACGCCACAAAAATTTAGACAACCGCAAATCCGTGAATAGTCGCAAATTTTTCTTTTTGGCAAATTCTCTGTTCACTCCGCCTTTCGAGAGATCTCATGCGCGCTACTGTAGGTTGAGTGAAGAATTAGTCAGGCAAATTTTTTTTGGCAAAACCCCGGAAAACTTACGCTTTAATTGCATCCAATAGTAAAAAGCGCGCATCTCAGCATAACATTTATGACACCGACAACGCATGCACAGCAGAAAAAAACGAATATCACCAAGCACCACATCACTTTGACCACATTTACAACCCAAAATGGACCTATAATTCAACGAACACAGCGCCATGACACACACCGACGCTATTTTCGCACCGTTCAAAATTACCCCGACAACTACGAGCCCTACAGGCGGGGCCGCATGCAGAACACAACGACCACATCGCAGGGCGGCAAACGAGCGGTGGGATGGCAGGTGCCCACCGCGCCGCCCGCCAAGGAGGGAGCCCCTGACAACGGTCCGTGTTGCACGCGTCCGCACTTGGGTCGCACAGCGTGTGAGACAACCAACATACCCAATGTTGTTCTGTTCACAGCGGCGACCAGCACCGTGAGGACGCCGTCGGTGGCCATAATGCTGGATCGCATGCGCGAGCAACGCAAGATGCCCGTGGCGGCGCAGCCGACCAAGCCCGTGGCTGCGCAGCCACAGCAGCAGCAGAAATCCATGATAACCCAGCCGCTGCAAGCCAAAAAAGCCGCGACGCCGCAGCGGCAGCAAAAGTCCATGATCACGCCGCCGCCTCAAGCGAAGTCTCTGATTGTGCAGCCGCCGCCGCCGCCTCAGCCGCAGCAGCAGATCAAACCAGCTGCTCCAGAAACGATCAAACCCAATTCACTAGCTGTTAGTGCACTGATGCATCGCCTCGTTATGTGCGCCTGCATTGCAAAATGTCAACTCACGTGACATGTACGCAGCAATTCGTGCAACGGATGTCTGCAGCCGACTGCCTGTCCGAGATCACGCGCGAGTACGGCAACATCGTGGCGCAGGACCCCAAGGACGTCGATTGCAAAGCGATGACGGCCAACCCCAAACTCAACCGCTACACGGACATCTTGTGCTACGACTCCACTCGCGTCGTGCTCGATGTGCGCACCGTATATACTTGAAATCCCAGGGGGATAATTTTTTCGTCAGATTGAGGTGTACACTGTACATTTACCTCTTCATTAACAAAATGATAAGCCATTTTATTCAAATGGTATGGTACACAACAAATTTATCATACGCCTTAAGTTCATATTTTATGGCATCAGCGGGGGCATTGTTTTTCCTCACATCTAACAGGGGAATTATTCGCGTATCTATGTATATACCTAGTGTGGCAATTCTGTACCTTCTCCCTTAAAAATATGGATACCATATTTGCTTGAATAATCCCCCTGGGGAATTATTATTTCGTCAGACTTTTTTGAGGGGGGATTATTCGAGGGGGAATTATTATTTCGTCAACATTCAAGGGACTCGTCAAGTATCAACTCATTTTATGAAATATGCTTTATTAACACAATAATGTGCCATTTTTGATAAAATTGGGCACAACAAATTGATTAAATCACTTACCGCAAATCCTCGAATAAGACCCTCCCTCGAATAACTGCCCCTTCCCCCGCCTGTTGGCGATGCGAGGAATAAAAACTCCCCCTCTTGAATAACTTCCCCCTTGGATGAAAACGATACTTTACAAAAATACAAAAGAATATTATCCTACAGCAGCGACAGCAGATACACTGTATACACAGCACTGTATACACATCTTTTTGTTGTTGTTGGACAGTTACCGTATTACCTCGAAATACCCCCAGGGGGTTTATTTTTTCGCCAGCAAAATTTTAGGGGGGGGGATAATTCGAGGGGGGTTTATTCGAGGGGGGGTCTATTATTTCGCCAGAAAATTTCTGAAATCCCCCATACTCAGACGTAGAAAAAACAAGCAATTACATGGATGTATACGTGTTTATAAGCATTTAAAACTGTATATAGACATCAGTTTTTAGGTGTGTTCTGCCTTGTACAGATCACAAACTGCGGTTTTTGTCATGTACGTTCACATTACACTCAATTTTAGGGGGGGTATTTCGAGGGGGTGGGGTTATTATTTCCTCAGCCGAAATTTAGGGGGGGGTATTCAAGGGGGAGATAATTCGAGGTAATACGGTATATACCTGAATTACATGAGTTTACAGACTGCAACCATACATTGAATTGAGTCAAGTTTTCAAACAGGGGAGTTATTCAAGGGGTGGGTCTTACTCAAGAATCCTGGATCCTTCATGTTGAATGATTTTTGATTTCCATAAATAGCGCTCCCTTCTCAATCTTGTTTAACCCAAGGTATTTTCGCACTCATCACGAAACAGTGCTGAACCCGCAAACTTCACGTTTCACGAAACATCCAGTACCGTCCAAAAACCCCCTATAGTATCGCTTCTCGGCCTTTTGGCTAAGATCAAAGTGTAGTATCTGTTCTTATCAGCTTAATCTCTGATATGCAACCTATTGGTTGCACTGAGATTAGTCGATTTTTGGGACCAAGGCGTGGAGCCACAGCTCGCTGTGCCCTGCCGCGGGTTGGCCCAGCGCTGCACTGCTGCTGGGAACGGCCCACACCCCAGCGGGGTACTTTTCAACTAGTCTTTTGTTTTGATATGTGCCAGTGTTTATCCCAGTCTTGATAAGCACATAAATAGCAACCAAAACTTATGAACCTGCTTTTAACACATTTGAGTTTATCACAACACA
This sequence comes from Sphaerolaimus hirsutus, assembly GCA_964036195.1. Taxonomy (NCBI): domain Eukaryota; kingdom Metazoa; phylum Nematoda; class Chromadorea; order Monhysterida; family Sphaerolaimidae; genus Sphaerolaimus; species Sphaerolaimus hirsutus. The sequence goes on along the minus strand of OZ038452.1, from coordinate 20,683,158 downwards.
CACTAGTTGACAACAACACCCAATGTCAACTGGTTCCGATACCTGGGGGGGTACCTTTGAACTGCTGTTGCACGCAAACGCGCTGTTGGCCAATGTAAAGTGCCAAAAGTCATGAAATACGACAAACCATGCAGTGAAAAAATTGACATTTTACAGGGCAATGTACATCAGTTTTAACACTTTTGCATGAAATTATTGGAGCATTTTTCAGGGTATGGGAATGCCTTCTGTTAGGCACATTAGTTGACAACCGAAATTTCTGAAACTGATGAATCTGTTTAGAATGTTGAATGATTTTTCATCTCCATCAATAGTAGTTGACACTCCTCAATCTTGGTTAACTCAAGCAGGGTTGGCAAAATTCCAGAAAAAAATAAATATAAAATTTAACAATAACATATAAAAAAATGGAAAATTTCAAAATAAAAATAAAAATTGTGTGAAAATTTGAATTTTTGTATTTTTTTTAAAAATTGTATAAAAAATTCATATTTTTGGGTTTTAACAGAGTTGTCTGGTAATTAATTCATTCCTAGTACCTCCTCCACCGGTCGGGATGCTGCATGAATATCATAGATTTTTGTGTCGCAAATGTGCGCCACCGTGTATTTTCGCAGTCATTACGAAACGGCTGAATCCAATATTAAATACAAGCCAATATCACAGTCTGTATCCCTATACATACACAGGTAGCAATATCACAGTCTGTTACCCTACACATACACATATGCACTCTTAACAGTCAAGCAGGTGCGATATACATACATGTGGGGCGGTGTTGTGACATTCCTGTGCGTTGCAAGCATGCGTCCATTCCATACAGATAACCAGTATGAAATCACTATCAGTAATTATCACCCTGATCGACAAGGTGTGAAAGCATACAAGCTAAATAATGAACCAAAATTATATACTTAGTTTTTGTCATCAATATATTTTGTTTTTACCATGCAAAAATTTATTACAAAATTTCACACAATATTTTATTCATTTAATTATATAGTTTTCCATACTAGGTGTGCTGTCGGCTGCATGTACTAACGATGTATTTACTACTTTGTTGCCCTGAAAAATTCCCTGGGAGTGATTTTAAAATCACCATTGTAAATGTATGTAGGGACAATTTTACATGTATCCACAAATTTTCAAGGCAACACATTACTAATTATCCTGTCTTGTTACAAAATTTGTTACAGATTGTCATTTGTCTACATTTTTGAAACTTCATTTGTGAATGTGTTATGCCCTATCACTAGAAAATTCCTCTGTTCTAATCACTTATCTAAATATTTACATTTCATAGTACTGTAAAGAGACTTCATGCAATTAACCTATTAACACACTGAGTTCTCATTCAATCAATAAATTAATCAACTAACTAACAAACTCTATTTAGTAGTGGCATTTGTGCATGGAACGCGAGCAGCGGGCGCACTATACATAATCAATTGATACATACAAATGTAAATATGCGTGTGTCGTGTGCGCATGGAATGTCGCGACACCGCCCCGCGTGTATGTATATCGCACCTGTTTGACTGTTAAGAGCGCATATGCGTATGTGTAGGGTAACAGACTGTGATATTGCCACCTGTGTATGTATAGGGATACATACTGTGATATTGGCTTGTATGTAGTATGTAGCACCGTCTTACGAAACCGTGCTGAACCCGCAAAGTTTACGTTTCACGAAACATTCCGTACCATCCCAAAACGGCTCCCAGTATCGCTTCTCGGCCTTTTGGCTAAGATCAAAGTGTAGTATCTGTTCTTATCAGCTTAATCTCTGATATGCAACCTATTGGTTGCACTGAGATTAGTCGATTTTTGGGACCAAGGCGTGGAGCCACAGCTCGCTGTGCCCTGCCGCGGGTTGGCCCAGCGCTGCACTGCACTGCTGCTGGGAACGGCCCACACCCCTTGGGGGGTACTTTTGAACTCTTGTTGTGTTTTGTCGTGGCAGCGCTCGCGTTTTCTGAGCAAAAAATAATTCATCCCCTCGAATAACTCCCCCCACCCTTGAATAACTCCCCCTACAAAATGTCTGAGGAAAAAATAACTCCCCTGGTGTCTTATTCGAGGATTTAGGGTGATTTTTTATTTTGGGAATTATTCAAAGGGGAATTTTTTCATCATGTGTCTAACAGGGGATAATTCGAGGCGGGATTATTCAAGGGGGAACAATTCAAGCAAATAGGATCTAGCGCAGTAGGGTTGGGAATTTGAAAATTTTCGGGTTCGGGTATCGGGTTCTAAAAATTTCGGGTCAGGTATCGGTTCCAAAAATTTAGTGGGTATCGGGTTCCGGTTCAGGTATTGAGGTCGGGTATCGGGTTGGGTTTTCAGGTTAAAATGTCGGGTATCGGGTAATAAGATTGTTGGGTATTAGGTAATAGAATTGATGGGTATCAGGTAGTGATGGAATGGCGCCATGGCGCTGGCGCCATTTGAGGGCGCCAAAGGGCGCCGCGCCATGGCGCCATTGGCGCTTGGCGCCCTTTTTCTGTGGCGCCCTTGGCGCCTGGCGCCCTTGGCGCTTGGCGCCCTTTTTCCGTGGCGCCCTTGGCGCCTGGCGCCCTGCTTTAGAAGGGCGCCAAAAATGCGCCAGCAGGGTTTCACGGTGAGTGCTGTGTAAACGAAAAAAAAAGAAAAACGCATCCGTGGATGATCTAAATTCGCCAGAAAAATGGACGGAGTGGTGTGAGTGGGTGGAAATCTTTCGTCCAACGGTTTATCAGATCTGTCTGACGGATCAGAAAACAAGAATGACGGACCATCTAACTTGCAAAATCAAAAATAAACGGATTTAAATCGTTGCAATTAGGAAACATTGTTTGGAAAGGTCAATTTGTAATGAATGGATTGTTGTCAAATGACAATTCCCATTGCGTTTGAATTCGTCATATGGATTTTATTCAAAAATTTTTTGTTGCTAGCCTTGTTTTTGTTCATTACATCCTGGAGAACGCGAATTAAGAAGTGAATGCGCGTACAATGGTGCTGTAGAAACATTTTTAGCACGCGCATGCTGTTGTAGGCACTTTTTTATCCTGGCGCCCTTGGCGCCTGGCGCCCTATTTTCCAAATGGCGCCATGGCGCCCTTGGCGCTTGGCGCCCTCTTTCCGTGGCGCCCCTGGCGCCTGGCGCCCACTTTCCGAATGGCGCCATGGCGCCCTTGGCGCCTGGCGCCCTTTTTCTGTGGCGCCCTTGGCGCTTGGCGCCCACTTTCCGAATGGCGCCATGGCGCCCTTGGCGCCTGGCGCCATTTTTTTTGGCGCTTTTCCATCACTAGTATCAGGTAATAAAATCATCTGGTATTGGATTGAACAACAAAAATACAGCATGGTGTAGTGTATCTATCACAAAGTGCATAACCAAATGCAAAAACACATGGAGATGCAGCAGTTTTTCCAAAAAATAACCCGCAGTGTTACCTCAACATGCTTGGGTAGTAACTGCTGAAGGCATTGCACTGTGAACTTAGCAGAAGTATGTTTCAATAATACTTAGTAACCATTTCCAGTTGTAGCAATTGAGCTTAATGGCTCTGTTATTTTGCATAGTGTCATGCCATGGCTGCTGAGGCCCCAAGAATGTTGTAATATATTTTTTGCAGGTTTCATTGTGGTCTGCAGTTTTTACCTCAGTATATTTGGTCAAAAATCAGTGGCAAGTAGAATGCCTATGCTATATGAACACTAAACCAATCAAAAAATTTCAACAGTGCTTGAAACATTTCAGTTAATGGAGGCAGTATTGCAGTGGCGTTCACAGGATGCCAATAAAATGCAACTGTTGGCACACTCAGGATGTGAATTCTCATTGCCTGATTACAAAACAGTTGCAAACTCAACTGTGGAGTTTGCAACTTATTGGTTGAGCAAACCAAATTTTCTAAGTTGCTCTGGAACCATGCCTGGTAGTGCACCCAGTCAGACTGTCTGCCTCACTGAACCAGTGCAACTGAACACACTTTGAGAAGAAAACTGGGATCAAGTGTACCCAGATATCTGGCAGCCATTTTGGCCAAGGCCAAGGCAAATTTTTTCAAATGTGAATGAAGACATGCAGTACATAATAAAATCAGATCTGAACTTATTGAAACAAACCAATTAGAAGTATCTTAATGACAACTGCACCAAACAACTGGAAGTTGTATTTAGAATGCTCCCAAACTGCTTGAAAGATTGACCTGTGGGAAATTTTTGCTGATATTTTCAGGTATTGAGTGCGGGTTCGGGTATTGAGGTCAGGTATCGGGTTCGGATTCGGGTATTGAGGTCGGGTATCGGGTTTGGGTAGTATTTTCGGGGTCGGGTATCGGGTTTCGGTTCCAAAAAGTGTGAGGTTATCGGGTTCGGGTCGGGTCGGGTCGGGTTCCCAACCCTATAGCGCAGTCGCAATCAGTGCAGACGCCTCCTCGCAGATCGACGAGGAGGGCCGGACGGACTACATCCACGCGAACTGGATGGACGGGTACGCGCGCCAGCACGAATACATCGCGTGCCAGGGCCCCACCGACCGCACCATCGTCGACATGTGGCGCATGCTCTGGCAGAAGGAGGTCGTCGTGATCGTGTCGCTCACCAAGCTCGGCGGCAACAAGTGCGCCCTCTACTTCCCACCGGTAGAGTTCGGCAAGTGCAACTATGGGAAGATTACGGTGAGAGCGGACAACGTTACATCGGCTCCATCGACTGTCCGATCGCAAATCCTGCCCTTTTAAAATTTCAGGTTGAAAATCGTGGCGTGCAGCATCGCGACAGCTACGAGGCCACATCGTTGCGGGTGTCGCGCGGCAACGTGTCCCGCCGCTGCCTGCACATGTGCTACTACACCTGGCCCGACAAGGGCACGCCCGACTCCAGTTCCAAGTTGCTCAGAGTTATCGAGATGGTAAAAAGTCATTCTGCATACTGTATTATCCCCCTTGAATTAACCCTCCCTCGATGTATTTATTGCTGACAGTTTGCATCCAAGCTACACATAAATACCTACCTTTACTAGGTAGTTTTGTGTAGCGATGTACGTTGCAAATAAATCATTTTTGGACACATTTTTTACCGGTTTTGGGTATGTAAAAGCGTATTCTTTACTTATGAATGTCACGAAAATTTCTGACAAAAAATAAACCGCCCTGGAATATGCAACACCCTCAAAAAGGCCCCCTTGCAATACCCGGTCAAAATTTGCACTCTGAAAAATAAACCGCCTGGGGGTATTTCAAGAAATAGGTATACGGTAAAAAACATAGCGTTCACCTACTCGTGTTCCGCGCACAGTCAACTCTCTCACAGATGCGCTACAACCAAAACGCTCTAGTGCGCGACGGGGAGAAGCTGCGCTACTTGACCGCCGGCCGGGTGCACCCGATCGTGGTGCACTGCAGCGCCGGCGTGGGCCGCACCGGCACCCTGCTCGCGTTGGACATCTGCATGAGAGAGATCGTCGACACGGCGGCCAAGGGGCAGGCGCACGTTTCACTGCTTGATACTGTGCTCAAGTTGAGGAGGCAGAGACCGTTCATGGTGCAGAGACTCGAGCAGGTGATTGGGGGGTCATAGCTGGGTGTGATTGTTTTATATTTACTACTTATTTTGTTTCATCCGAAGTGATTTTCATGTGTGGCACATCTTGCCTTTACCTTTCTGGGCAGTTATTTAAAGGGCTGGGGATATTTTTCTCATATCAATAATAGTGGAAAGTTTTTCAAGGAAAATATTGATGAAGTTGTTCGAAATGATACCTAAATATGATGGAAAAGGAATCGAAAAATAATAAAAAATTCCATGTACCGATGTGTAACACTTTGATCGGATATACCTTAAGAGGAATTATCAGATCAAATATCTAGTAATAAATACAAAGGTGTTATCGTCAAAAAGCGCATTGGCGTCATTACAACTACTAATTTGTAGAATTAGTAGTTGTCAAATTGCTCTATGATGTCATTTCAACATTTAAAACGTCCCGTGCCGCTTTTACTGTACATCACTGCAAATAAATATCACAATCAAAGACAAGTCGTTGCGCAGTGCAATGCTCAGCGACATAACCCTATAATTCTCGGCGCAGTACGTGTTCCTGCACATGGCCATGCTGGACTTCGCGCTGCGCAAGGAGATCATCGACCCGTCCACCATCAAGTTGGCCCAGTTCTACGCCAACGTCAAGGCCAAGCTGCGCGACGACGACGAGGAGAACTGAACTGGCGGCACTCTCGGACTCTGTAAGTGCCGTGTAATGTGTGAAATGTCATGCAAAGTGTCAAAAGTCATGTAAAATGCCTTGGAAAATGCCAAACATTACTTCATGTTCTAAATTTTCAAATATGCCATCCTTATTGAATAACCCTCGGACCCAGACATTAGCGACGTTCGCCATTACCCAGAGCATTTTACATGACTTGGCATTTTGCATGACACTTGACATTTTACAGGGTATGTCAGTGGCTGGCATCTGAAGTTGACCGTTCTGTCCGCGTGATTCCCGTAGTCTGAGCTAATGTGAATCGAGCGAATACTAATGACACTGTGATTATTAGCATGCGTATGATGGAAATTATGATGCTTCTCGAGTAGAATGAAATTCAAAAACTGTTCACGTTATGCTCCAACATTAAAAACCTACCGTGTTTCCCTGTAATATCACCTTGAATAAACTCCCCTCGAAATACCCCCTCAAAATTTTTACTCTGAAAAATAAACCCCCGGGTGGTATTTCGAGGAAATACGGTATATACCTAGGTAGTTTGGTAATTTTGAACAGTGCCAAACAATTAGAAAAGTAGAAAATAAAACCCGTATTCGGTGTCTCCGCGATTTGGACCGTCGCGAGGGTTTATATACCTAGGTACCAGAAATGTTTGAATGCGTCCCCGTACTCCCCTCAACGGGAGAAATATACCTATATATTTATTGCACAATACGCTTTGAATAACCGCAACCGCTGACCGCATTTAATGTTTTGAATATCCTACATACCTATTTAGTTAGCACAACTTTTTAATAACTCCCACTCGAAAATGTGAGCAAAATGAATTTCCGTTTCTTTTACGTTGAAATACCGTAAGATGCCTTGATTCTTTTCGAAAGTTCGTTGCGACAAGTCGCCCACCGGATGCAAATCGCAGGTAGCCAAACGGCAAAATCGAATTGGCGCTAAGCGTGTCTGCAAACATTGAACACGGTATCGCCAATGTGACAGCGATGTGGGATATAAACTTGCAATGCAATATTAACATAATGTGAAGTTTACGCAGTTACGGACCAGATGTTTCGTTTTTGTCGATAAGTTTTGAGTTTACGGGTCGGGTAGCTGAACATTTACATTAAAAGTAACACACGAAGAGTATTCGAATGTATTTTATGTACACTCAATTCAAATAACACCGCGTATTGCACCACAAAAACCGAATGAAAAGTGTTGCAGTATATAACAGACATCTTGTATTTTAAATTATTTTTATTCATTTAGTAGTACCGTTGACTGAGCCAAATTCTGATCATTGACTGTCGCAGCCCACTTACATAAACCTGATCATTGCCGGGGTACAATTTAATTGTGGTCAATCAAATGCAATATGTTTTCAACATATCCCCTGGGAATTCGTCGTGTAAAATCGTTAAATTTGAAACTATGGAGCTATTTTATCGTGTACTAATCAGAGACATAAATACGTTCATTACACGGAATTTATCAGGAATTTTCACTCCAAGCATGAAAAAAATGTCAATAGGAGAAGTATAGGCAAAGCTTTTCCGCCGCGGCGCGATTTAGTTCGAGTCGTGCCGCGTGGCAGGCTTGCATAAATACAGCGGAGGTGTGCACCGCTCGCCGTGGAGCGCACAGGTAGAAATCGGCCCACCCCGCGTCGAAATGTGCACACATCTGTAGTCTTTGTTCCATTCCATCGGGTGTATATTTGTTTTCGCATTGTGTAAGGCAAATGCTTAGCTATAGTCAAGTTCATGGACGGTTGTAGAGCGGCCGGTGGTTTGTACACAAAAATCCCATTTTCAGTGTTTTGTAGTGCTCTCACGGGTATTTTATTTATTTGTGGCGTTGTTCACACGTCCATTCATCGTGTAGATGTGTCACCACCGGATGGGAGTCAATTCCACCCCCACTTTGTCATATTTATGACACGATGAAAGACATGCTAATTTCCCACCTTCAAGTTACATTAACAGTGATAAGTAGTGGTGTAAAAGTGCCGTGCCGCTGGTGCCAGGTGCTACCACCAGAGCAAAAATAGCCGTGGTGCTTTTGGCGCTTGGCGTCAAAATTTTGGCTCTCTATTTACATCATCAGTTATCAGTGATGAAAAAAAATTGTTTTTAAGCGCTAAGCAAGTAAATAAGTCTAATTTTATGCAAAGTTGTGAGTTATAATTTAAACGACAAGTTACGATATACATATTTAGGTGATAATTTTTAGGTAAAGTGACGCAAAGCTTTAGTTTCTTCAGTCATTTACAACTTAACCAAATCACTCATTCTTTTCTTCTCATTTGCTACTGTGGGTAGTCTCGCTGCGTGTTAAGTAAAGTGTCGAATATCATGCAAAGTGTCAATTAAAAAAGGAAAACTTTATTCAATAAAATGTCACATTTTAGGTGATATTTGACACTTTACTTTGCAGGGTGTGGTACTGTCACCAACCGTGGAGCCACTCACAGACCCTGTAACATTTCAAAAAATTGTATTAGGTATTATTTTTGCTTGATGTGTGACATTTTCCATGACTTCTGACACCGAACAGGGCACTTTTACAAGGTCTGTGGGATGCACTAAGACATACTGCATAGACATAGTGTGTATTTAAGTACTTGGTAAAACAATCCCCACACATGCCCAGAATGGCGTCGGCAGCGGGCGGGATGCATTCCGTGGCCGCGTCCAGGGCGCACTCGGACGCCTTCGGGCCGTCGGCGTCGCAGTACGGCGGGCCCGGCGCCGTGCCGCCCCCACCAGTCGTCGCGAAGAAGAAGCCCTCTGTTAACTACTTTCTGGTGCCCGTATTTGTCCTGCAGGTGGTCGGCTTGGCCTGTTTGGTTGCGCTGTTCTATTATTTGAGGTGGGCTAACTTTTGACTGGGTTGAATGTACCTTGGCTATATTGTGGCCACACAAGCTAGTTTTCATGGTTCCGATTTGAAAACTCGTTCAAAAAGTGCATGGCGACGCGAGCGCTGATTGACGCTTCCACCATCCCGTAACTGACCACCTAGACTCAGCGCACTAGTAAATATTAGGATACAATTATTAGTTTACAGAATTGATCAGTCCATGAACCACTGTTTAAGGAGATCGACACGATTTCGGTTGAGTTTTCAAATTGGAACCATGAAAACTAGCTTGCGTGGCCCCATTAGTTAGGTAAAATCGTTATGTACACCTCGCAGATTCGAATCATTATTTCCGTATCGAAAGCGGGAATTTTGGTGCTACGACCGGAAGTTGATGTATCGCAATTTGGACTGGGACGAATACGTTTACATTTCGCGCGGCCTGCTCTATGCGATCTGTTTCAGTGTTCCCATCATTGTGGTCAGTGAAATCATGGTCAAAAATAAATCGTGGTCAAAAATAAATAATAATAGTCGTGGGTAGTCATGGAAAGGCACCGGGGCACCAGCCACCGGCAGCTGGCGGGTCCCGACGGTGCCGGTGCTATTTTTTTCAAAATGGCACCTGTGCCGGTGTGGTGCGGTGCCATTTTATGCCGGTGCACAAGGTGCCAAGTGCTATTTCTGTTGACTGGCAATGGTGCCGGTGCGGTGCGGTATCATGTTTCCCGGTGCCTTTTCCATCACTAGTCGTGGGAATACGGTGGACAGTGCGCACACTGCAGATCATCGTCGGCGAGGTGATGTTCTGGCTGTTCAGCACCAAGCCGCGCAAGGCCGTCTACGCCAACTGCCGCGAGTGCAAGGTGCACCTGATCACCAGGCGCATACTGAGATTCGTCGGTGAGCTGGCTAAGATGCAATCGCGCACATATATGAGGGTGACAAACAGAAATATACTTGGGAAAACCTCGTTTTTTTTCCGGTTTTCCTAGGGTTTTCGGAATTATTCTTTCGGATTTCTTGAGCTTAGCTACCTACCCTTCTTCGAATTTCAAATTTACCAATAAAAATGAATCAGATAAATCAATCGTCCAAAAATAATTCAATCACAACATTTCTCACCAACAACACAAAAAACGGCGCAGCGGTGTTCCTGTTCGGCGCGCTGATCGTGTGCATCTTCACCGACTTCATCAAGCTGCTGACGGGCTACCAGCGGCCCTACTTCCTCACCGTGTGCGACATCCAGGACTACAGCAAGTGCAGGGAGGCCTTCCAGTTCAGCGCGCAGCCCATATCGCTGCTGCGCGAGGAGCTGGAGATCTTGGTCGGTTGTTTTTTTGGTTAAGCTGCGTTTACACTGCGACTTGTGCCGACAATTTTAAAAAGTGAAAAAGTTCCATAATTTTGGAATAAAGTTCCATATATGCAAGAAAATGCAGTGAAGCATACTCACTAGTTAAGTGCATTCACATGCATATAACTCTGGAACGACATGGACGATTTATCTGCAAATTGGCATGTGAGTGCAGTTAAGTAGTGATTATACTTCACTGCATTTTCTCGCAGATATGGAACTTTATTCCAAGATTATGGAACTTTTTCACTTTTCGAATTGTCGGCACAAGTCGCAGTGTAAACGCAGCTTAAAGGTGTGCAAAAATAAAATGTTGTGATCTACCTATTTCGTAAATAATTATTCCATAGTAAATACAAACGAGATATTATGATGAAAAAACTGTACAATTTTTGGTTCGTTATTCAGATGGGTTATGGTAAGTTTCCATACTAAGTGTGATGTCCCCCGAGTATATATAGGGTTTTTTGTGCAGGACACCGATCCGATCAGCGTGTGCTCCGACGAGGCCAGACAAGCATATTCCGCCGATGTGTTTCGTGAAGCCTGGTGAGTCATTTTTCGTCATTCAGTTGACAAAAGCGAACCCTCAAAAGTAACACCAGTTGGTTGGTTCGTTGGTTCGTTGTTGGAAGCGCACTAGTTGACAGTCGGTCAACTGAGCGTAAAATAATTGTTTTAGGCGCTTTACAGTTACCGGCAACTAATAATATACGCATCACTGGCTGCCGGATGAGGAAATCAGTTTACCGTATTTCCTCGAAAAACCCCACTTGAATTAACCCCTCCTCGAAATACCCCCAGGTGTTTTCGAGCTGAGGAAAAATAAACCCTCCTCGAAATACCCCTAGGTGTTTTCGAGCTGCGAAAACAATAAACCCCCTCGAAATACCCCCGTCTTGAATCATGTACATCATCTATACAATGTACATTATGTATTTATTGGGGTAAACTAACCTCGAATAAAATAACCCTCGAAATAACCTCTTAAAATTTCCACTCTGAAAAAAACCCTGGGGGTATTTCGAGGGAAGTGAGGGGCTATTTCGAGGGGGGCATTGCGAGGAAATAAGGGACGAAAAACTACAATATTTACGTGCATTATAACAAGCGCACCACCACTTTGAATTCCACTCGCAGGACGAGCTTCCCATCTCTCTACGCGACCCTGTCATCGTTTTCCATGATTTTCGCATCGGTTAGCATTTATTTGCGTTTGCGGTCAACATTAAGCTTTCTATGTATTTATTTACTATTTACTTCCCCCAAACTTTCAGCTCTACATCCACTACATGATTTCGCTTCGCGGCGCACCCCTCCTACGGCCGTTTCTGATCGCCCTTCTCATTGCCTTCGCGATTTTGGCCAGCTTTTCGAGGTGAATAAAAATGCAGCGCTAAAAATTTCCCATCACAACTTTTACACAGCAAAAAAATAGGTGTGTCGATGCGCGGTGAAGCGTCGTGAAGTGTCTTGAAGCCAACACTTGCCGACACTTCACCAAGCATGCTACCGCTTCCACACGCATCACGAAAATTTGCGTTAGGACACTTCACTCGCTGGCACTCATAAGGCGCTGGCACTCAAAAATGTATTTAGGTGAGTGAAGCGTGTGGAAGCATCATTGTTGTGAAGTGTCTTCCCCAATTTTGGACGCTGTGAAGCTAGGTGAAGCGCGCGGAAGACAACTCACCCGAAATTTTGTGATGCTGGAGGAAGCGGATGGGAGCGCGCCGCTCACATTTGCTTCACGAACCCATTTTTCCGTGTCGCACAAAAAAAACCCGCCCAGGATCAACGGCTACAAAAATCACTGGCGCGACATTTGGGTGGGGTGGATAATCGGCGCCATAGCGGCCTTCTACCTGTGCTTCGCGGTTCTGCGTTTCCAAGAGGTGTACCATGTTTACGTGGAAAGGCAGACGGTTGTGGAGGAACAGCGCCTGCCGCCCTTCTTCAACTGGTTCAGGCTGCCCAGGGTCAGGGCGCCTAGTAGGGATTACAGGTACTGTGGCACGCTTTGTGTTGCTTACAACGATGGATAAGTTTTCTTTAAAAAAACACTTTCTGTGTTTCGAGTTTTTGAAAATTGAATATCTGTGTTTTGAGTTTTTTTGGAAGAAAAAACTTGAGTAACTCTGTTTTTATTTCTGTGTTTTTGGTAAAAACTCCAAGTTTTTTCCAAAAAATGCAAGTTTTTACCCAAATGCAGTGTTTCAATGCAGAAACAGTGGTTTTCTCATTGAAAATTACTTTGTGCATGTTCAGGGGGCACTTGAAGACCCTGTAAGATGTGCTAAACTATGTAAACAGTTATGTAAAATGTCAAATTTGAGATTTTTCCAGGGCATTAATGATTTTTGCTGACATTTTACTTTCTGTTTTCACTTCACATGAAATTTTACAGGGACTGTGATTGATACCATATACCTAAACATCACTGTACCAACCCGCCTATCATTCAAATGTAGGAAAAAGCACCACAAGGATCAACAGCATGTCCACATGGTTAACAAAATCGAATGCATGGGTCTTCAAAGGGACGCTGTAGCCTCCCAAATCAGTCAGCAATCTATTTATTTATCAGTTTTTATTAATATTGCTATCTATCAAGACCAAATTGCTGGAGACCCATGATCAAATGCACATTCCTTATATTATTCAGTCCTATAGCACAGAATTCCTCAAACCAATGAAAAAATACAAAAATACTTTTCTGTGTTTCCGTGTTCTCCAATAAAAAACTCATTTGAGTTTTGAGTTTTACAAAATTATTGAGTTTCCGCGTTTCTGTGTACAACAAAAACACAGAAACTCAATGAGTTTCTGTGTTCAATTTCTGTGTTTTTGCCATCGTTGGTTGCTTGTGGTGACGGTGTTCGCCCACCGTTATGAAACGAAATGGTGCACAAAGTTCACGCATCAACGCTATAACGATGACAAACCCCATGCATGCATTTGTGGGGAAGTAGCGTTCAACGTTAAAGTGAGGGATGGCATTGGGATTAACCGGCACTGGGTAGCAAACCATACGTCCAGTTCTAATGGACAAATGACACATTCAACGTAGAAAAGGCATAACTAAAACGAAAAAAGCTTGGTGACGACTTTACTTGACATGGACAAGGGTTTGAGCTTACCAAAGGCAAAAATTACTCCGTAAAATTACTTTTGACGTCGCAAACCGCAAGTCACTGAAATGACACCACCAAAGTGTCACACCCACGCGCAGCGTGTACTCGGCGGAGGAGTCGCCGGTGCCCGAACGCAAGACCAGGCAGCGCGACCAGAACCGCACCTACGAGGTGACCACCACCACCGAGTCCTTCCACAGGACCATACACCCGCCCACGCAGCAGGTGCCAGTCCCAGACACTGTGAAACGCCCTGTAAAATGTCGAATGTGATGCAAAGTGTCAAAAGTCATGTAAAATGCCCTGCAAAATGGCAACCGAGTTTTACATGACTTTAACATGACATTTGACAGGGCGTATCACAGGGTCTGGGACTGGCCCTAGGTCGTCGATTCGGACCAGCACATGCCCAATGGAATCAACTATTGATCGGGGGGAATTGTGGCCGCGCACACTAGTACCACGGTCCAAATTTGAGGAACTCTTGAATTACCACAATGATTTTTTTTGATCCCCATAGTTCACCGACTCCTCATTTTGGTAAATTCAAGTGTGTTCTAAGCGGATTTATGAGTTTCCCAAATTTCGGTGGTGTACTAGTGTGCGCAGCGCCATTGAGTGTCTTGAGTGTGCAGGTAATATTTATGTGTGGCCGTTGGTGTATTTTATTGGTGTATGTAAATTACTATCTTTATACACTACTATTTATTCACTTAGTAAGTGGTGCAGTGCAAGATTTTTTCTTGATGGTGGTATATATCGGCAAGATTTCGAAATTTTTGATTCCGGGGTGGACGACAGGTTTTACTTATCATGGACTGATTATGTTCTCTAATGAAAGACCGCCGGTTACCATCAAAATCACTCTTGAATTGATTTTTTGAAGTACTGCCGACAAATGCGTTCAATTACCATTCAATTGTAATAAAATGCATTGGTTTGCGTCAACCCCGTATTTTAGCAGCACTTACCGTCACTTAGCAGCGTTCACTTACCAGTGTTGGCAACTAAAAAATTATGCTCACTTGAAAATTTAGAAATTCCATTCAAAGTAAGCTGTAAATACCACTTGTATTTATGTATTAAGTTGTATTCAGCGCGAGGATTGTATTGGAATGTATAACAAATGATGTGTGCGAGTTAAGTATGTATTCTGCAGTGGCGCGTGCTTGTGCAAACAGTGATGTTTTTAGTTATACTAAATATCACAACCAAACTCCTTTACTTACTGCCAAGGGAATCGCGACGCCGTGAAAGCTTGTCAGAAATTCAGCTTGTTTAATAAAAAGTTGTGGCAGCCAGTTTTAATCGATGAGTTTTTTTAACAATGAAAAGAACACTTGTCTTTTATGGCAAGTGGAATGCTTCATCTGATGAAACACAACAATGCAACAATAAAACATTTATAATGGTACAGCTTCGATTGAAATAACCGATCCGAAAGAACATTCTTTACACATTTACGGGCATTATAAATCGATAGAATTGAAAAGAGTACTGTGTTATACCACAAAAATACCGAGACCACTGTGTCACCGAATAAAAGTAAATTTGTGTCCGGCATGATGAGTGACCAGACTATAGGGTTCGGACGATATGACTATTCGATATCGATATTTTTGTCAAAATTGTAGATATCGATATTCGATATGAAAAAATAATCGATATCCCATATGTTATATCTTCCGAACCTTACCAGACTATGATTTGTATTACTACTTGCAGCGACAGCGCCACTTTGGAACCCACACGTGAACCGGTCATGTCAATAAGTCTGGAAGAAACTTTGAATAGTACACAGCTACCAGGTACACAACACTATTTATTATTTACTCATTTTTAAGAACGTTATTTACCCAAAAACATGCCGCCCAAAAATGATTTATCAAGGTCAGAAAAGAACGTATCTCGCAATCAAAAGAAACCACGCCGGCAGTAGGGCTGGAACGATCTTTAGATATTATTTATCTATATTTCAATATCAAACATTTGTATACAGAAGATATTAAAAGTAACATATTTAACATTCCAAAGTAACATATTTACAGAGCGGAAACCCGAGCATATTTCCATTAAAAACAACACCGAACTTCCGTCGAAAAAAAACCCATAAAATCCTGGCATCGTTCCAACACTACAAAGCCAGAGCGCACACAGTCAAACAAAAACCATCTGACACTCAGCACGTAGACACCTCAGCCGAGCGAGTGAGATAATGGAAACAAAGGGAAACATAGAACAATGTACGAGGGAGGCAAACGACCGGGCAGGTTATTGGCCACCGTCACCGTCGTCGGCATCGTCAGCGTCCGCCTCCTCGTCGAGGTCTTCGTCGTCGTCATCGTCGTCGCCTGTGGTAATCGCACTGAATGGGCCCACACACTAGTTGCCATCAAAAGTCGTGTCAACTGAATTTAATACAATTTTGGTTAATCATGTGATTTCAACTTTCCTATGTGATAGAGCTTAATTAATGTAAATTTTAAATATATCGTCACACTTAATTTTAATCAGGCGTCTCCTAAGGGGGGGCCTGCCCCCCCCCCCCCGACATCGGCCAGCTTTCTATCTATCTATCTATCCCAAGGCAAATTTTTTGGCTACTACCCCCAAAGACACCCCCCCCCCCAAATCGCTCAGCTATCTATCTATCTGGAGTCGTTTTTTAGAAATTTCGCCCCAATTTTCGCTCAAAATCACTAATTTTCGCACCTTTTTTACAGTTTTTCACCTTCAAAATCGTGCTTTCCGGCTATATACATGGTTATATACCTATTTTTAGCCATTTTATACCTACTTTTGGCTACTTTTAACTGATTATTAGCGTTTTTTCCCCTTTCTGCCTTCTTAACCTTGAAAAAGCCTATATATTGTGCCCCCGCCAGCCCTCCCCCAAGCCCCCCCAGAAATTTTTTCAGCTATCTATCGCTCCGGAGGAGCGATTTGCTATATATCCAGCACCCGCGAGGGCCAAAATCCTGGAGACCCCTGATTTTAATTGTTTCTGTTAAGCATGATGCTTTTTAAATTTTTTTATTTAGTTGACATTCAGTTGACACGAATTTCAGATTAGGGATGGTAAAACGTTGTTACTTTGACAAACGGTTTTTTTCTCGAAAATGTACAGTTTGAGGCCAGTCTCGGTATTTAATAATGTTTCATATAGCCATGTAATGGTGGTGGAGCCATGGGAAAGCGTTAAAGTGGTAACTTCTGCCTAAGTCCATTTTTGTCGACTCCTTACGTATAGCATATTTCATCGAATAGTCGTGACTTGCAAGAATCGAAGTTGCACATGCAAACATGTTCAGTGTGCGTGGGGGGGGGCGGAGCCAACGCACCGAGATCCTCGTCGGCGGCATCGTCGTCGTCGCCGTCGGGCACGAGGAAGTACTGCAGCGGGTTGGGCCACACGTCGTCCTTGATCACCTCGGCGATGTCGTCCGGCTCGGTCGCGTCGCCGAGCCACAGGAAAAAGGTGCGCGTCTCGCCAGGCGGACCCCCGGCAGACTGGTGCGCTTTCTGCGGTCGAAGTACCGCTATTGACCAATTTAGAAGAATAGAAATGTATTTTGTAGCCATCCACTCACTAACCTAACAAGTTACGCCCAACAGTTACAATAACAAAACCAACCCTATAATTTCAGTAGAAAATACAACCGAACTTTACGAAAATGGCGAGAAATAGAGCGAAAATATATTTAAATTAGGGATTTAAAAAGTTTTTGACAACCTGATCTTTGCAAAAAGACTTTTAATGCAAAACGTTATGTAAATTTTCAAATCAAATTGAGTCATTCAAAAGTCACTGAAATTTTTGTCATATACCTATTATCTGATGGTCTAGTAGATTTTGACTGATTCGGGTAGATAAATAGTAAATCGCAGGGATTCGCAGATCAATATATAAGGTTTTGTGTAACCAAAAAGGGAGAAAAATGACTAAACCACAGGCAAAAAATGGTGCATTGGAAATGGATGCAAAAATGGATTTGACCTCCACGTATAGTTTTTCACATTTTAGGGAAAAAATCAGCGTTCGTTCCCGAGATACAGTGGTAGGGTTCAAACGGGATTGACTTTTCGGGATCGGGATTGTTTTTTTTGAGATTTCGGGATCGGGATCGGGATTGGGGTCACGGGATCGGGATTGGCATTTTTTCGGGATCGGGATTGGGGTCTTGAGATAGAGATTTTGGCCAATGTTTTGACATCCACAGTTGTTCATAAAGGTCTAAAAACACTGTTGGATGCCAGAAACGTGGCATAAAATGAACGCTGGGGGTTTGCGTTCACATTGTTGCATGCAAAAACGTCGTTTTTTCACTTTTGATAATTTCCACTAATTTTTCCGGGATCGGGATCCCGGACTTGGGAGTTTTTCGGGATCGGGATTTGAAAATTTTCGGGATAGGGATCGGGACTGCTAAATCCCGGAATTTCACGGGATCCGGGATCGGGATCCCGTTTGAACCCTATACAGTGGTACCGATTTTCCAAAAAAAATAACAATTTTCACATCGAAAGTTCACATATCCATGACCAGTCCCCTATAAAAAACAGGACTTTCACATCAAAAATCCATCTCATACCGCCGGAGTTTCATATCGAAAATGCACATATCCATAATATAGTTTTATTTCCAAAAATGCACGCGTGCTTCGGAGCGGTCGCGAAGAGCTGGCCGGAATTCCCATACAAAATAAAGTTTCATTTCCAAAAATGCATACGTGAATTTCCAAATATATTTTGCACTATAAATCAAATATGCGTGTATATATTGATCTGAAAATTTAGGTAGACACGGGCTTTGCAGTGGTGTAATTCGTTTTTGCCTACGATGCACCGTTAAGAAGTTATTTAACATTAAATTTCAAATGTTCAGATTTGTTCCCAATTTTGGGTGACTTACAAAATCTCACATAACTCCCTAAATATTTCCCGGCCAACAAAATTTGTGGTTACAAAAATTGTAGAGAAATGTCGGATCTATCTTAAAAGTGCAAGGCAAGCTTTGTCGCCCAAACATAGCGCCGTCGGGCCATTCTCAAACTTTAAAATGCGATTTTGAAAAATTGAAAATTGTGGATATATGCGTTTTTGGAATGAAACTCCCCATATATAAATGTCAACAACCACACAAACCTTCGCTCTTTCTACCAGGTTCATTCCGTCCTTCCACTCAATCGGCGTGCACGTGCAGCTCGGCTCCGCCTCCAACTTGAACTCCTTCACAATCTGGGTGTTCTTGAAAAACGGATTCGCTTCAAATTTGAATTTGAGCCTGTAGCCTGATTTGATGTCCTCAAATTCCTCCACCTGCGACAGTACAATTAGAATATTAGTATTTACTGATGGTGCGTTTACCCGCGTCAACGTCGGAAAAGTATAACGAGTGGAGCGCATACTTTGCGCAGAATCCTACCATAATTTAATGAGTAAAATCTTGTGCTAAATTTCGTCATTAATTATTTCAAAGTAAAAATACATATTTTGATGAAAAACCTGTATAATCTTTGGTTAATTATTCAGATGGGTTATGGTAGGTTTCCATACTATGTATGATGTCCGCAGAGTAGAGAAGCAACAAGATTTGATAAGTGACAAGAGTTAAGTGGAGATTTGTAAAGTAAATGTGTAAATAAACAGAAAAATACAGTTTACTCGTCACTCCACACGTGATTGCTGCTCACTTGGCACTTTCCCTGCCACTTGTCTACTCGCGGAATTGGCACCAGCTGGTGAAAGATGTGAAAAATCGAACCTCAACAGAGCTCAAGTAGTGCAGACACTCTTCCTCGTCCTCATCCACAATCGCCGAAATTTGCGGATGATTGATAAACTGAAAATGATTAAGCATGATTTAAGCAGACCGGTCGCGCGTAAGCCTGGATTACGGCTCAGCGGCGTTTGACATGAAATGATGATGTAAAATTGATTACATCAAAATAGACAAAGGTACAGCGTTGAAATTTCAGAATCAGAT
This sequence comes from Sphaerolaimus hirsutus, assembly GCA_964036195.1. Classification (NCBI taxonomy): domain Eukaryota; kingdom Metazoa; phylum Nematoda; class Chromadorea; order Monhysterida; family Sphaerolaimidae; genus Sphaerolaimus; species Sphaerolaimus hirsutus. The sequence goes on along the minus strand of OZ038452.1, from coordinate 20,663,608 downwards.
CTTGTAATTGTGTTCCAAATTTTTTTAATAAAATAATCATCATTTAAGTAGTTATTAATTTTACGTCAAAATTTTGTTGTTGATGTAAAATGTTTGACGTAAAATTTGTAAATTTTGAGCTAAAAAAAATAACTTATTAAATGATAAAAAAATTTCTTAATTTTTTGGGACACACAATTACTAGAACTATCTAATTCTGAAATTTCTGAAATGAAATTAACGCTGTACCTGTCTATTTTGATGTAATCAATTTTACGACCTAATTTTTAATGTCATCATTTCACGTCAAACGCCGCTTAGCTGTAATCCCAGTTTATAGCGATATTGAAAAATGTTCGCGCGCCTCGATAGATTTTGTGCGCTACTTAAAAAAGGAACAATGAACAACAAATTGAAGATGTTGTTAACAGTGAAAAGAAATTTTGCACATGACTTGTACAAACAGGCCGATATTGTCTTTTAAGTTACTGTCTTTATGAATATTTTCTTCATTTAAAAAGGCGGGGAACAAAAAAAACAATGTGTCAATTTAATGGGAACCACGACAGCGAATCCACAGACCGCGGTCACCCAGAAATTGGGCACTTTTTCAATCAGCTTGCTGCGCTGATCGAAAAGCGGCCGCCGCTGTTTGTTGAATTTCTGTTCGACCAGTAAAATCTCCTCGCTGCACTTCTCGTTGAGCTTGTCGATCTCAGTTTGGCACGAATCAATTTCCTCGAGAGCCTGAAAATTGAAAATGTAGTGCTGTGCGGTTAGCATAAATAAATTTGCCAGTCCATTTTCACCCGAATCCCCATGCCACAAGAATTGGGACAAAAAAGTATGACAGGCGAGAGTACGACCAAGGGCCAGTCCCGCAAGTTGACAAGTTAAGAATCAAGTAAAATGACAAACGATAAGTTAAGAGTAAATTGAAATGACAAGAGACAAGTTAAAAGTCAAGTAAAAAGATAAGTAACAAGTTAAAGTCAAGAGTCAAGTAAAAGGACTCTTGACTTGACTTGTCATTTAACTTGACTCTTGCCTTGTCATTTGTCATTTTACTTGACTTTTGACTTTTAACTTGTCATTTTACTCGACTCTTGACTTTCAACAGGTCACTTAACTTGTCAACTGGTCACTTAACATGTCAACTTGAGGGAATGGCACCAAATCCACACTAATTTTTCATACTTAAGTAGAAAAATAAAAAGTTCCCGACGACACTGCCCAGTTTGTGATTCAATTCATCGGCATTCTTTTTGCGACTTTTTTGATAATGTGCCAAAAATTTGATTGGGATTATTGATTTGGATACGGCTTGTACTTAGCATGTATTTTGTTTGGATATGCTTTACAAATTTGTAATATTTTCAATATTTTAGGCTCTGCTTTGGCTTAGGTCTGGGTGTTTTGGTGACGCGCTCATTCTCTGGAAGGAGGTACGAGTGTCACTTGGACCTAAGCCAATTAGTAAACGAACACTGAGAAATTGTTTGCCCACCAAACTAAATACCAGACAATGACGCGCCGCTCTCAAAATAAAAGTATCCCCCACCATAATTCGACCTTATTGTTTGCAGCGTCACCGTTGATTTTCGGTTCATCCTGGTCCGGCTTTGCTTTCTTCGGCACGGGCGCCTCCGCGTCGCACTTGTCGCCGCCCGCCGTCGCTGACATATTGCCGCCTGTTTCACTTGCGTCGCCCGTCGATTCGAGCAGCTCAGCAGGGCGATATTTTTTCTTTTTACGTTTTTGAATGGATATTTCGTGCCTCGATTTGCCGGGACGTTGTATTCGCAAACTCCGCCCAGGAAAATTTCATTGCTAATAAAAAGTGACCGCGATGGGATGAACTTTGTAAAAAACAGGGTACATAGTTTGTGCACAATTTTCTTTGCCCGCATGTGTAAAACGTGTCAAATCCTGGAATCAGGGTACATTGCTCGGAGCAAGACCGCGATGTGCTTTTCGGGTGTACAGAAAATTCCTGGTCACCTTTTCCCACCAGAAACTACATGAAATGTACAGTGTTTTATTGCATTTTCACAATCTTAAGCATAACTTCTCATACGATTTTTGCATATTGTTTTTTTGCCCTGAACACACATGTTTGACAGACTCATACAACAGAATGTAATTGGTTACATGAACATGTTCTGCATTCGCCAAAACTGATTTCATTATGTAACATATATATGTTGTAAATAACTTGATGTCATAGCCAGTGGGCAGGAAGCTTTGGTCTTATTGGTACACCAGACACTGAAACTAGGTGCTTCAAATGCTTTTTTTTGTGACAAATCTCAAATGTGGAAATGTCCTGGAATTACTTCAAACTATTTTGTTGGCCTAGTTTTTTTATCAAACAATTGAGGCATCTAATTCTAAAAGTTGACAAGTCCACAAAATGTGATTTTGAGTAAATCGCTTTTTAAGTTTCCAATCCAATTCCAGGCCCGTGGTGCATGTCCAATTTGGCTCTCTCATGCTTTTCATAAAGTTCCATATGTTGACAATAATGTGTCAAATTTTCAGCCCCTGCTCTCAACGTATATGTTAAAAATGGGATGTCCATAAAATTCCATTCAGTCAGAGCAAAACTGTTTTGGGGAGGGAAATGGACTTGTTGCCTTCTTGCACGTGAGAACATTTTTGTTCCCAGGGAAGCCGAGGCTGCCTTATGGGAAAATTATGCACTTGTCGCCTTTTAGAAATCGGTTTCCATAGTGGACTTATCACATTTCTTGCATTTTTTTCCCATAAAAAAAGGAAGCGGAGGATGGACTTGTCACCTTTTAGCCCAAAACTAAGTGGACTTGTCGACTTCTTGCCCAAACTTGCATTTTTCCCTAAAAATTTCAAATTTGGCACTTTGCCATATGGGCATGTGAGGTCAAAAAATTTATGGAAAATGATGAAAAATGTGCAGAAGAACCCCAGATGACGTTTCCGGGCCTAACTCAAAATTTTCATATTTTGGACTTGTCAACTTTTTGAATTGGACACCTCAATTGGAATCTTGAAGATATGTGTTCCAAAAACAGTCGAGTGCACAACTCAAAATTCCAGTGTGTGGAGAGCCATTCTGTCATTCCAATTTATTGCTGGTATTAATATTCTAAATTGGCATGAAATTTTGAAATGCAAATTATTTAATGTGCTGATTTCTATTATAAAAATTTCATAGGTGCAATGCAGATAACATTTTCATCAAAATGGGCAAATTTTTCATTTTGTTGCCAATACCATGACACAGCAGCGCTGTCTGCATAACTAAAACTATTTAGCTCCCTCTTGTCAGCATACACTATGGCCTTCTCAAAACATGAATTATGTTCGCTGTACTTGTATTTTTGGGACAATTGACGCGTCTGGGGGTCGCATCTCAGTGCGAACCGTACAGCAGAGATTGTAAAACGTTTATCGATCTTGAATACTGTTTGTACGCGCCGGGGAAAAACTTACGTTTATCGAGTTTCGCATGTGTACAAAGTTTGTGCTATTTTGTTCAATCATAAAAGCTAATTCAGTCCCGCCTGTTTGATGCGGCCTGATCGATAAAAGAATCGTCTAAGCACTTATCTTAGATCTTCAATTGATGTTTTTTTGAATTGACGTTGATGTTTTTTTATGATTCTCTATTGACTATCAAATATTTCCCAGGCTCAAAATATTCTCCCGCAGGTGTCCACGCATAAAATAGCGAGTGGAAGATCACTGGAATTATCCCTTCGCTTTTTGGCACCTCACAGCGGCAGTTCGGAATAGTGCGCCATGAATTCGCTTGGATTATTAGTCGTTTTGTCGTTGATTGGTACGTTGCACGTTGCTTTTTCGTTTGCGGTGTCATGTTTGATATTTTGGTTGGTTATGGATGCTAGGGACACACTTTCGGATGTTCTTATAACTTGTGTAGTGAGTGCGCTAGAAGGAGTCTACTGTTCAGCAAAAATGCCAAAAATATGAAACTGAGTGAATGCGGTAATTCAAAAGGCAGTGTGCCAAACGAATCACTACCTGATGCCACTCTCAGACTAGGGTTGGAAAAAAATCTTTTTTTTAACGCCTTGATTTAAAAAAATTAATTTTTTTAAACGCCTCGATTTAAAAACATCAATTTTAGTTTTTTTGATTAAAAAAAATTAAAATCAGTTTTTTTTAAATCGTCCAAAATAGGGGTATAGAAGAAAATATGTGTATGTTAAGTGTCAGACATAATGTATTGTTATGACTATTGTGGTATTATTATGACTGGAGTCGTGGGATATCATTATAAGCACAGATTTCTTTCAAAAATATCCATTTTATGTCGACTTATTATGTAATTATATCGCTTTTTGTCGAACAATCCTGACTTCAAGTGAAATTCAGCATGGAATAGTGATCAAATAAAGTTGTAAGAGAAAGCTAATACATTGACAGTGATGTTACACACTAAAAGTATGTTGGAGAATATTGGCTGGATATTATATACTACACTGGCATATCACAGCTTATTGTTACATGGTAACATGAATAAATGGAAGCTTTTACACTAAAAATGCCCCAAAACCTATGAAAACACCACCAATGGTAATGTGTCTGAGAAATCGCGCACTTGCGCGCAAAAAAAATTGCAAAATACCTAGTGCAACTCCACCAGCAATTTAGCCTTTCCATTTTTTTAATTTCAAATCAGTTCCCTTTGATAAAAAAAAATCAGATTAAAAAAAATCAGTTTAAAAAAATCAAGTGCCAACACTATCTCAGACCCTGTAAAATAACAGATGTAAAATGCCCTGTAAAATGTCAAAAGTCATGCAAAGTGTCTAAAGTCATGAAAAATGCCATGTAGAATGCAAAAAAAATTCTGGACATTTGACATATTTCATGACATTTTCCAGGGCATTTTTACATAACTTTTGACAGTTTCTTTGTGTGGCCCAAGAACAGTGTAGTTACCCGCCGACCCTTGTTCAAAATTAAAACGAACAGATATTAAACCTGTCGAAAAACGACCCTGGATGTAACTGCATGTCTGTCGTCTCGCAGGAGTAACTTTGTGCGACTTAACTTCGCCCCAGATCGAGTGCAAGGGGGGCGAATACTCGTGCTACAACTGCCTCGGACGCGACTATGATAACTGCATCCATGGACAGACTTGCTGTGATACCGCTTGCTTCAAAATGGTCGATGATGGTATGTTGTTTGGACGCTATTATGCTAGGGATGGAAAAAGACTTTTTAAGTGCTCCGTTTTTTTAAAAATAAAACGTTTTTCTCCAAGACTTCTCAAATATATTTATGAGTCGATTAATATGCAGCTAAAACGTCACAGTAATTATTGGTGATATTTGCTATAGATATATTATGGCCATGGAGCCACGAGAAACATTAACAAACAATGATTTCTGCCAAAAAAAGTCAATTTTTGTCGACTTCTCAGTTATACCATTTTTCATCAAAAGTTCGAGACCACAACAACAACAATTTTACATGGAATACACACAATTTACAACAGAACATCACTCCAATGCCATCGCGTCCACTGAACCACATAAATACCCCACCCCCAACCCCACCCAGATCACGAACTAATCGCCAAAGGTTGTTGGTCGCCTCTGACGGACGAGATCAAACAAGTGCCGACAGACAACCACGCGCGATCGTACAAAACCTCGGTGCCGCTGCCGTGGGCGCAGGACGAAGTCATCGGCGGCATGGGTTACTTCTGCCGCGGCGACAAGTGCAACCCGGCCGCGCGCGCCGTTGTCAGCGTGCTCGGCTTGGTGGCCGCCTTGCTGCTCGCCGCCGTGTTGCACTAGATGATGGATGGGTGCTTTTTTGATGTGTGCTGCACTGCGCTGCACTGGGCTGGCTATGCAAAATGGGATGGGATGGGATGGGATAAGATCGTGTGAGCGGTTTATTATCTGAAGTTTGTGTCTTGTGTCTCGCGATTTGTCTCATCACTCCCAATTTGCATCTTTAGTCCAGTGTCGTTAATTGTGCATTGTTCAAATCGCTGCCTTTTAGTTGTATTTTAGGGCGTTGTGGCCGATGGAGCCATTGAATGTGAGCCAAATGACTAATTTATGTACATTAGGATGACCTAGCTAGCATTTATCCAGAATATATTTATGTGCATTATGATTCGTGGAGTTTTTCTGAAGCTCATCATTGATCATTTCCGAATTCAAGTTAAGTTAGGCAATTTTCACTCTCGTATTGAGGGTGGCTCAAACTAAATTTATTTTCCATGTAACATAATGTATTCTTCTACTATATTTAGTTTCGGTGTTGGTAAAAAGTTTTGCATGTAACATAATGTATTCTTCTACCATATTCAGTTTCGGTGTGGGTAAAAAGTTATCTGTTTCAAATCGCTCATTGGTGAGATATTATTCAATTCCGGGGCTAACCGTTTTTAATGTGGTAAAATGGTCCACGTTCCCAATGGTGAAATTAATTAGCATTTGTTTCTCAGGTTTGTTTCAAGTTTTTTTCTTCGTATTTTTGCATTCAATTTTTATGCGTAGTATAGGGCGGGAAAAACAAGGTTTTTAAGCGTGACCTGTCTGTTTTTTCAAATACCTAATGTTGTTGTTTTTAACTACCCATTTAGAGCACCGGGGGTATAGAGCATGGATAAGCGTATGAATGGCGATAAGTTAGCCGAGACATAGTATTTATTTTATTTCTTGTCGTAACATATTTCTAATAATGTCAGTTGTAAAGCAATAAAAACAAGTTTACATATGGCCTTCTGCCGAAAAAAATCAAATCCATTTTTATCCAAACATTTATCCATCCATCCAAAATCCATGTCACCTTAAACATGGGAAAGGTGTGGTTTTTGAACATTTCCTTTAATTTAAATAAAAAACTAAAAAGACTGTGAATACAGATTTGTATTCATTTTTAAAACTGTTTTAATCCATTGAAATTGACCTTTCCAACTTATAAGTAGATGAGTCTCGCCTGTTCATCATGTAGTTGATCCATTCTGGTTCAGCTCCATGGAATTAAATTGTAATAATTCTTATATGTATTAAATATCTCGGTCTTGTCTTATTTTAAAAGCAGGTTTGCAAACGGATGCGTAACCATTCTGCTACCAGGCTCTGTGCCCTAGTTTGGACCTCTGTTTTTTATTTTCAAAATGTGCTCCTGAATATTTAGTTGGCCCTTCACCGCCATATGTTTTCGGAATTTAGTTTGACACATTTCCGACAGTTTTCGCCACTTATGGGACCATTGATTATCTATCGAAACCAATCGTTTAGCCGGCATTATTTATCTCAACTTGTGTTCAGAGTCTGTTCAGTAGTATTTACATTTTTGAAACATAAATATGACTTCGAGTCGAGTGCTAATTAAGTATTACATTTACAATTATTTTAAATCTTATTTTTGTGTGGCGCTTTGGGTTTATTTCTATTACAAGCATAGAATAAATGAAGGGTGTGCTTCTAAAAGTACCGATCTACAAATTTTTCAAATTTGAGTTAGGACCATTTTTGGGGTCCCCATAAAAATGCGCTTCAAAAATATATATAATATGTGGGGGGTGCGAAATTCAATTTTGAGATATGGGGGGTCGAAAAAAGCAAAAAAATCGCAAATTACAGTTTTTGAAATTTTAAAAGTACCGATCTACAAGCTTTTTCAGCTTTTGTGTCTTTAAAAGTACCGATCTACACACTTTTTTCAAAATTGTTCTTTGAAATGTACCGATCTGCACATTATTTTTTGTGCTTCTAAAAGTACCGATGTCAGATCGGCGTCCGCTTGCGCAAAAACTCATGTTGTGCTTTTTTATTATGGGTAAAAGTACCGATCTACAGCTTTCTGATTTTGTGCTTTAAAAAATACCGATCTACACGCTATTACCAATTTGTTCCTTTAAAATGTACTGTACTACAAAAATACAATTCCCTAAATTTTATATAGCTAGTGTTATGTGTATAATCAATGATTATACCCATGCATGTGGATACCCAACAATATGGCCGAAATACCCTTACCCAAAATTCCCATACCCAATACCCATGTATGGGTATTGCATGCTCCAAACTTTCAATCGCGATTATCTCAAAATCGATTTTTTGTAGATCGGTACTTTTAGAAGCACACCCTTCAAATGCTCTTACAACTGCCCACCATTCCCGTGTCCAAATATTAAACTGCATGAAAAAGTGGTCTCGTGACCCCCTTGACCCTGTAAAATTTCAACTGTCATGTGGTGTCAAAAGTCATGAAAAATGGAAAAATTCTTTCAAAAAAGTGTACACGTCAGTGATTCGACATTTTTCATGACATTTTACAAGACTTTTGACGCTTTGCATGCCATGTTTACATGGCATTTTACAAGGTCTGGGAGTAACCCCTGGATTATAAGAGATACTTCAGCGCGAATACACAAAATCAAGGACGTACCCCGGTGGATGGGCAACCCTTCCTGGGCCGGACATGAAACATGCCAGGCAAAGCACTTTTGTAAAGAGATGTTTTGGTCACTTTGTAAAAATTTTGGCGTAATGTCATGCCCCATCCCATCCCGTCATTCATATTATGTTTCAGGAGTATACACACCATTACAAATGTACCCACTACGGTGCCTAGTACCATATTTATATTCAGGTATAACTATTTATGCACATACATAGATCTTGGCGCCAACGCCAATACTGCCGTGGCGCGGCCCCTACAAATGGCGCCAGCCCCATTACTCAATTATGTTACTACAGGGTCAAAATTAGGGGAGTGGGGCGCCCCCCCCCCCCATTCGCTGGGCCCGTATACAATCCACCCCGCTCAAAAATACGGGTACGTCCCAGCGCAAAATCAATGTAAATAGCTGGTCCTCCACAATCTATCATGATAGGTTTTTTATTAACAATCCTTCTACAAAAACATTCAGCCGTCTGCCTCTTGATGTCACGGCTCAGCTTTACATGTATTCACAAATCAGACAGGCATCACAGATTCATCACTCACACAGGCGTCAATTCCACTGCCATGTTGTCCATTTTATTGCCGTAGAGCACTCTGACCTGGGGCACTCACAGACCCTGTAAAATGCCCTGTCAAATGTTATGCAGTGTTGGTTTGCCACTTTCCAAGCATTTTACATGACTTTTTACAATTTACATGACGTTTTACAGTGCATTTTACAGGGTCTGGGAGTGGGTGGCACCTGGTGGGCTTTGTGTCGCAGCAGGTGGTAGCGCCGCACCAGGGCCATGTAGCGCCGTGCCGCGTCGGCGCCCAATGGAGCCAGCATTTCTGGCGTTAACCGACCGTTTGGAGATTTTTCTGCGCATGGCATAGATTGATGAGGCATTGGCTCGTTGTTCTAGCGTCGTGGACAGGATTGAGCCTGCCACTAAGTGACTGAATTTTGTGAAATTGCAGACATTGTCACCCACTGGTATCCTGTTGACCCAGGAGGCAGTCCCGCACCTCTGTAAAGTGTAAAATGTCATACCATTTTGTCAAACGTGATGCGAAATGTCATTAAATAGTATTTTTTAAATCTAATTGACATTTCACATCCCACTTGACACATTACATGTTGCGGGACTGCCCCCAGGTGCTAGTCCCGGACCCTGTAAAATGTCACAAGTCATGCAAAGTGTTAAAAGTCACGTAAAATGCCCTGAAAATGGCAACGTGGTTGCCATTTTGCAGGGCATTTTTCGTGACTTCTGACACATTGCATGACATTTGACATTTTACAGGGTCTGGGACTGCCCCTGGTGGCAATCCCAAGCCCTGTAAAGTGTAAAGTAAAGTGTCAAATGTAAAGTCAAATGCAAAGTAAACTGTCAATTGTCATGCAAAGTTCAGTAATAAAATCTTTTCTTTTTTGTTTTGATTGACACTTTACTTTGCATTTGACTTTACATTTGACACTTTACTTTACACTTTACAGGGCTTGGGACTGCCCCCAGGTGGGCATACTCACCTCTCTGTTGCGCCAGAAACACCTGAAAGTTGTGTTCTGGTATGACAAAGGCCTCGCTGAGCACGATTACGCCGTATAGCCATGCTAGACATAGCGCTGATATTTTAGTAGCCGCCTTAGCCATCCTATCTCTGCTGTGTGAATTTGAACCCAATATCTATCTGCAAAGAAACTTCTTTTCCGCTGATGGCTATGTGCGATAAAATGCCTGATATTTATAATACCTGATTTTCATACGAATTTCAGAACGTTATACAAATAGGAAGCGCCTACTCCCGCGTACATAACTAGAGGTAGGTTCATTGGCACACTAGTTGACAACTCAAGCACTGCTTTCAGTTGTGTACTGAACCTTTAGTAGGTATTCACATTTGTTTGAAATTTGGGTGTGGTGGTTGGAGCTTAGGTTGCGGATTCGGGGGGGGGGTGTAACCCAAGGTAACCCCCCCCCCCCTTAAACCCCTGGCTGTTGCGTACTGAACAAAAATGTAACATTTCCCACATGTTCACAACGTCCATCACACAGTTCTGTCACTTACACTTTCATATGTTTTTCAGCATGCAAAATAACCTGTTATTTATGTGTTTGTCAATTAAATCAGTATGCACAAACAGAAAATGTAAATACTATCCTGCAAACAGTGTTAAACACAGTTGAACAGTGTAACATTTTGTGATTTAGTACTCAACATTGTTAAACTGTATAATGAATGTGACTTGCCGAAAACCCAATAGAGCTGTCAATAAGTAAATATACACCTAAATATTTATTTACTTCATGAACAAGAATACTATGGGAACTTTTTCAAATTGGTTGCAAAGTATTTTATTACCTACATATTTAGTTAAAGCAGCACCTGCGTTTGCACGCTACATTTTCAATCAAACGAAAATATGAACCAATTTAGGTAATGTTTATTAGTAAGCAAGCATGTAGTAAACACGTTAATTATGTCTTTCAATTATTTCTCAATGACGGACTTCTTCATAAAAATTTTTCATGAACTGCGGAATTTTTCAAGGTGGTTGCTCTCTTCCTCCAACAGATTTTTCACCACATAAATTTATATAATTATCACAAGCACAATGTAAATACAGTATTAGAGGCTGCCATTCTATTTTTTCATAAATTTTTCATAATTTTTCATTTGAATATATTGTTGAAACTTAAACAATAGTTTACTATCTGAGCACAAATTTGAAATTTAATTTCAATTTGAATGCTTTGAGCGTTCTCGTCATCCATTTTTTGTGTTTTGGCACTGTTCCAATGTAATTTCTACCTGCCGTTCTATTGGAGACAGCCGTTTAACCGGACGTTGCCGTTGTATTAGTAGTAGTTTGGTGAACTTACTAAATGATAAACTCTATACAGTAAATACTATACAGTAAATACTCTATTAATGCGACTGTCGCATTATTGTTTTCAGCCCATTTTGGGGGTCACACTATTGGAGGGGTCGCATTAATAGGGGGGTCGCATTTTGTTTTTCATCAACTCAACAACTAAACTGTCCACCTAACTCTAGTCTGAGCATGACATTGTGTATACTCGGCGGACCGCATGCTATGCATTTTTCTGTACGAAGCACTCTATCATGACGTCATGATTTATAAAATAAAAATAATTCCAGCCAAAAAAGAAAAAACATAGCGGGAAAAAAATTCCCTGTTTGTACGCGACTCCGCCTTTTTCTTTTTAAAAATATTTTTCTTTTTGTGAAAGTGCATACATAAGCATCCAACTCGCACGTTATCGACCAAGACATAAATAATTTTGGGCGCGTACATTGCGGTCCGCCGAGTATAGCAATAAACACCATAAAGCCACAAAATTGGCTACTTTTAATACTCGACTCGCCACCTTGTCCGCCGAATTACGCAATCATTTTCTTACATAGTTTTTTTTGGTTGTTGTTTCTTCTTTGCAGGTCGCACGTTTGGAGGGGGTCGTATTATACTCACACAACTTACCTGCCCAAAGGGGTCACGCCGAAAAACATGCCTAAGGCAGCCGTTGTATTGGAGGTGCCCTTCTATTGGAGGTATGCCAATTCTATTAGAAGAAATACGGTATCTATTAAGTATTGCCTTTTTCGGGTCTAATAAGTTATTCAAGGGATCGCTCGAGGTTTCAAGTGGGTATCAGAAGAAAAACAGCCAGCTCAAGAAAAGTAATCAACAGTAGTGATGGAAGAGACCCCGGAAAAAATGGCACCGCACCGGCACACCACCGCACCGGCACCGGCACCGGTGCTATCGCGTCAAAATGGCACCTGGCACCTTTAGCACCGGCAAAAAATGGCACCGCACCGAACCGACACTGGTGCCATTTTGAAAAAATAGCACAGGCACTGGCATTGAAAAATCTCTGGGAGATTTATATTTAAAAAATCTCAGAAAATCTCTGAAAATATAAGATTTTATGAGATTTATATTTTTACATGATTTTCCAGAGAGATTTAATTATATTTTCTTCTGATTGAGAAAATCTCTCTATATTTGCCCATTTTCACCTTCAAATTCACCAGTTCATGTGCTTTTTTGCCAATTTTCATCTATTTTCAACTACCGTATTTCCTCGAAATACCCGCGTCTCGAAATACCCCCCCCTAAAATGGACACTATGAAATAATTACCCACCCCCTCGAAATACCCCCCCCCCCCAAATTGTGTGTACAGAGAAGGTACATGACAAAACTGTGGTTTGTGATTCGGGCAATGCAAAACACTCGTTAAAAACAATGAATTGTTACGTTAGAACAGTGTTACACACTTATATAAGTCAATAGACTCTTATATATAGTGGTGATTGTTGCATTTTCCTACGTCTGTGTACGTTACAGACGCCAATTTAGTACTGGAATTTAAAAAAATTTCTGGCGAAATAATAAGCCCCCTCGAAATACCCCCCTCGTTGAACCCCACCTAAAAATTCTCACTCTGAAACAATCACCCCCCGGGGGGTATTTCGAGGAAATACAATATATCTACTATATGTTCTTATATGCACATCTTTGGCTATTTTTATTCTTTTTCTTCCCTTTTTCTGTTCTATCGCATGAAAGAGCCAAAAAATCCTATCTGAAATACATTTTCTGTACTCAAGTACTTTCAAAAAGTATACATAAAAGAGAGTACTGGTGGTTTTTTCAGAGGAATTTGAAATGTATTTACGTAGTACTCTATACGTATATCTACTCTATATGTGCAACTACCTATATGTATTTTTGAGTAAACATAAATATGTTTTAACGACTATTGAGCAGAGTTGTTAAAATACCGGTATTTTTGGAAAGTGTAAGTGTAAATACACTTTCCAAATTTTGAGTATGGATACCAAAAGTGTAAGGTATTTTAACAATACCTAGGAAAGTGTAAAAAAAAGTGTAAGTGTAAAATTGTTTTTTAGAAAGAGCTCTCACTGTTGAGCATTAGAATACACCACTGTTTTCACCTTTAGATCATTATATTTGTCATTTTTATGCATCATTTCACATTTTACTGCCTTTTATGAAACATTTCAGACTGTAGCAAATACTGTAGTGGTATGAAGTTCACTAATAATGGCACTTTTTCAGCGTTGATATTTACTGATTAAGCAATGCGATACACACTGCTTAAATGCAAGATTGGACATGCAGCAAATGTCAATGCAAAAGCCAGACTTTGTGTCCAGCTGGTGAATTTCCATTGATCTTGTCCTTTTTACAAAAGTATGATGAAACTGTAGAATACCATGAGTACTGATCAAAGGTTGGAGATCAAAGGCCAGTTTGTACATTTGCCGTATTTTCTACATTCAATGCATAACTGCATGTGTGCACTGTGCAGTTATTTTTTGTACATGACCCTATTTTATGCTTTCTCAAAAGCATAAAACAGGGCCATCTGAAAAAAAACACTTTCTGTACCCGGGTATTTTGCTCAGGAAAGTGTAAAAAAAGTGTATGGGTATTTTATGAAAGTGTAAGTGTAAGTGTAAATATAAATACCCATTTACCCAGGTATTTTGGGTAAGTGTAAATACACTTTCGCAACTCTGCTATTGAGTTGACTGCATGCTTCGGATAAATATGAATATACTGACCAAATTTTGGTGAATAAAGTTACCTATCTGATAAATTATGTGGGGATCATCACACGTGAATGTGATGTTATGACGAAAAATGTACCTTAAATCATATTTTTGTTGATTATTCAGATAGTAAAATGGTAGTAATTACAAAGCGTGCTGTCAGTAGACAATATATGCGATTATCATTTGAAATTGTGAATGAAAAGGTTAAACAAGACATAATGTGCTTGATATCTACTCTCAATGGTTTAAACACCTTGAAATATCGGCTGAATCATACTTTAACTTGAGAGATTTTATGAGATTTTTGAACTGCAAGAGATTTAATTATATTTTCTTATATTTTAATAATATCTCAGAGATTTAATTATATTTTCTAAAATGACACGAGAGGTTTAATTATATTTTTTCTTGAGAGATTTTCTGAGATAATATTTAATTATATTTTCTCAAAATACGTCGTTTTTTTTAATGCTAACAGACAGACCATGGGGCACCGGCCGGCTGCCAGTGCTAGCACCGAATTGCAACGCACCGGGCTGCATGTTCTGAAATATTGCTCCGGTATTCTTAGAGGACGCACCTCACTGCATATTTCCATGAACTCTCTATCGATTGTGATTGTTGAGCATTTCAAATGATCAGAATCAGAATGATGCGATTACTTTACTAAGCAATTATAATGATTACAAAAAAAAGCTAAAATGTTTTATATGCTTCAATACACAAGTCACTATTGTCTACTGACTGGGATGGATGTTGTACAGAAAATGTTACTACCGTATTTCCTGGAATTTCCCCCGGGGGTCTGCATGTGGATGTGGATAAAGGACAATAACGTAAAATCTGATCCAGGGGATGCAAAACTCCGCCCTAGCGTAGCGAGACCACTGGGGTTTTCATTCATTTCGCAATCGTTGGCATGCTGGTGTCCTATAAATGCTGCTCAGAGGTCTAGGTTAATTGATGGACACGTTGCAGTCCACAATTAGCTACCACTGTGGCTGAGAACTCTCAGCATCAGTCGAAACCTGGTTCAAACCAGGTTCAAACCAGGTTCGGTGCATGGTCGGTCAAATGGACATTGATAAGACATTCATGACTATGGCACCTTTCGTTGTTGGTTCTGCGGCTCATGGGAGCGGCCGGCGGCGAGCGCGCATGATGCAGTGCAGTGGCCGCGGCGCTAACTCGCGCTGTGCACTGCCGGCTGCGAACTCCATGCATCCTTAATGCAGGGGCCTTATGGCCCATGCGCCGGCACGGGGCAGAAAAGAGCGGTCGTTTCACACGGTACCGTAGATTGCGGTGAGTAAAGGCAACAACTTGTGGTGAGCTGACGCACGACCACGAGAAACTGATCGGCGCAGATAATCTATAGCCTGAAAAATAATTGTTTGCAAAACTATTGTTTAAACAAGCGACACAAGAATGGCAGAAGACAGTGGTTCACAAGCGCAGCTGGCGCAGACGCTCGAGTCACGCCTACAAAGTGAGCTCAAGGTCCGTTTGTAGAATCCCAGGGTTCGTGAGATCGTATTTGCGTAAAATGTACTTAGGTAGGTATACTTATGTTTCCGTTTCCGTTTATTGATGTTTTTCGAAAATACCATTACCCAGAAACCAGAGAAAAGTAATAATGATATGACAAAAAGCTGACGTTTACATTTTGCCTAGAATTCTGATAATATTTTATGTTTTAGAATAAATACTCAAAATTATCTATACATTAACTAATACATCTACTATCAGGTATTCCAAAAATACAGTATATTTTTACAAATTTGGTAGAAACAATCCATATAAATAAGTACACACTTAACATGGGTATAATATTATACGTTTTTGGCCAATTGCCTCATCTAATCTCATAGCGCTACACAAAGCTGGTCACGTGAATCTGACTTCAACAGAAAGTCGTCGCACAAACCTAGGTACCGTACTTCCTCGAAATACCCCCGGGGGGTGATTGTTTCAAAGTGAGAATTTTGAGGGGGGGGGTTTAACGAGGGGGGTATTTCGAGAGGGGGCTTATTATTTCGCCAGAATTTTTTTGAACTTCCAGTAATAAATTGTCGTCTGTAACGTACGCAGACGTAGAAAAATGCAACAATAATACGCAGACGTAGAAAAATGCAACAATAACCGCTATATACATATAAGACTCTATTGACTTATATAAGTGTGTAACATTGTTCTAACGTAACAATTCATTGTTTTTAACGTGTGTTTTGCAATGCCCGAATCACAAACCGCAGTTTTGTTATGTACGTTCTCTGTACACTCAATTGTGGGGGGGGGGGGTGGTATTTCGAGGGGGTGGGTAATTATTTCATAGTGTCGATTTTGAGGGGTGGGGGTATTTCGAGGAAATACGGTATGCAAAAACCACGAAAGCATGCATCTCTCGCTTGACCTAACTACTGAAATCAGCTTGTGTACAGGCGCAACCGGACTACCTGTCCACGGCGGCCGAGGCGTTGGACGACTCGGCGGCCCTGTGCGCCTTGGCCGACGCTGAGGAGCGAGTCACGGCTCTGTACAACGACTACGCTAAGCAGGTGGCCACTCCCGGACACTGTGAATTGTCCTGGAAAGTGTCAAATGTCATGCAAAGTGTGAAAAGTAATGTAAAATGGTCTGGCAAATTGCAAATGTCAGGTAAAAGACACTGTGAAATGTCAAATGTTATGCAAAGTGTCAAAATTCAGGTAAAAGCCATGTAAAATGTCATGTGAAAGAACCTGTAAATTTTGAATGTCGTGAAAAGTGTTAAAAATCCGCAAAAATAATACGTTTGCCATTTACAGGGCATTTTACATTACTTTTGTCAATCGCATGACATTTACATTTTTACAGGGCACTTTACAGGGTCTGGTAGTGCCGCAGGTGGCCGCGCTGGCAAAAGCCGTCGGAGAAATATCACAAAAGTGCGCCAGTGCTAATGGTTGGTTTTATGGAGAGACGCGCTTGCTTTGGGGAGGGGGCGAATTTTACAGCCGCCCATTGGGTGACGTCGTCATGCCGACAGACTGTATTTAACAGCGGAGACGTTTGACCCTGGCGTGTTTTACGTTGCCACTGATGAATGGAACTGTCGTGTCACGATAGTGAATATTATAGGATTATAGTTTGATGAATGAGCGTGTCACGATAGTGACTGATAGTTTGATGGATGAACGTGTGACAGCCAGTGAACTGAACAGTGGGCGTGGATAAAAATGGCATTGTAGGATGTGACGATAGACTGAGGACACTTGAATACTCAACTCCACATTCAACTGAGCCAACACGTCATAGATATCTTGGCACCTCTTCAATGTTTCCTATCTCAAGCACCATGTGGTAATATTTACCGATTCTCATATTATTGATGTAGATACGTCAGCACAACAATTCGTCAACGATGCCGATTGCTTTTGAAATGAAAAGCCAAAACACTTCAAACTAGGCGCAATTGAAGCCGCGGCCTCTTTGCCGAAGTTTAAACCAATATTACAATGCTATAAAAAATAGAGATCCACTAATGATCTCCATGACCACCGGAACCAATATGCTGCGACAACATATCAAATCTGAAAGATATTACCGTATTACCTCGAAATACCCCACCTGTGGGTTTATTATTTCGCCAGCAAAATTTGAGCGGGGGTAATTCGAGGGTTTTTTATTTTTGCCTCAGAACTTTTCGTAAGGATCGTAGTAAAAAGTAGGCATTTGCGTACCCAAAACAGGTAATAAATGTGTCCAAACAGGACATATTTGGACATAGATAGCTACACCAACTACCGTATTACCTCGAAATACCACCATGGGGGTTTATTATTTCGCCAGCAAAATTTTAGGGGGGTTAATTTGAGGGGGGTTTTATTATTTCGTCAGAAATTTTCGTAAGGATCGTAGTAAAAAGTAGGCATTTGCCAAAACCCAAAACAGGTGGGGGGGGGGGGTTAATTCGAGGGGGGATAATTCGAGGTAATACGGTAGTCTATGTGTAACTGCAATGCAAATTAGCAGTATTAAATACATCATGTACATTGCATTAAGGTTGAACATCATTCCGGGGGGTATTTCGAAGGGGGGGGGGGGTTATTATTTCCAGAGTTGTTAAAAGTACTGGAATTTTTTCAAAGTAAACGTAAACGTAAAGTATTTTTCTTTTACTCACCCCCGAGTACAGAAAACGTATAGTGTTTGAAAAATACTTTTACACTGCGTAAAACCTAAGTAAAATACTTTTTTCAGATAAAACGTAAAAACGAGATTTTTTTCTGGAGAAAACGTAAAAATGGGTATTTTTTCTCGCAGAAAACGTAAAAGTTGATCTTTTTTCAGAAAAAGTCAGTATTTTTCGAATTTTGACTCTGATATCCAAAAACATGTGTTTTTCTCTCATGCTAAGTATTTCTTATGAAAATGTCTTATGTTTGTCACTTTCTGTTTGGCAAAATGACATTTTCTGTCCCCTAAAAATACGTTTTCTGTACTAGCGTACTTTCAAATTGTACGCGAGTAAGTGGGTACCGGTATTTTTCGCGAGGAAACGTAAACGTATTTACGCAGTACTCGAGTATCCGTAATTATCGTGTAAACGTAAATACGTTTTAACAACTATGATTATTTCCCCAGCCCAATTTGAGGGGGGGTTAATTCAAGGGGGGTAATTCGAGATAATACGGTAATACATTTTGACAAATACGTACAAAAACATGAGTATTGTAAATGTAAATCCGATTTCTCAGAGGTGGCGGAAAAAGTGGAAGCGCAGCCGGAAAATGACGAACAGGAAGCAGACGATACCGCTGGCGAAGTGCAGCGCGAAGCTATCGCCGCAGCACGAGCTGAGCTCAGCCGGCAGCTAGTGGGCCATGTGCGCGACTTTGCGCGCGCAGCCTCACTGTTCTACACGCAAGTCGGCACCGTCTATAAGGACTTCTCAATGGCCCTTGGCGAGTTCATGAGTGGTTTTTTAATTTTAAAAAGTCAATTTCGAGCGTGACTCACCGAAAAATATTTAAGACATTACAGTTAGCATTGAAAAAATCTCGTTAAAACTAACGGAAAAAGGAAAGGAAAAGGAAAGGAAAAAATAACTCCCCCCCCCCCCGAATAACCCCCCATGATCGATGCCGCAATAGCATCGTGTCACGTAAAAAACATTCGATAAGACCAGACAGACCAAAACAGCCATGGTTTAATTCATCGAATGCAATGCAATGCAGCGTGCAACGATAAGCACAAAAGAATTTTTTAAACTCGGCGGACATGATGGCATACAATGTTCTAAAAGAATACGTAACAACCGTAGCGTTAACTGAATGGGCACTTTGCCAAACATAGCTGTGCACAAATTATTTCGCAATACGAGGGAAACGAAATTAATTCAATGTTCCCGATAGACCTAGAAATAAAATAACAATTGATTTATCTTACGTTTATAATGTTTAAAGAGTTCATGTTTCGTTTAAACGAGCGTCATTTCGCGCGTTTCGCAATGATTAGGTTTTCGTTTACACATCTCTATCCGCTTGTGGGTTTAGGATACATACGTGTTTTGGCACTTTTCCGCGTATGTATCTAACATCACGGTTCGATTTGAAACTTTGCCGTTGAGCCGAAAATGCAAAAACGTCTTGTTCTCACATCACATTGTCGCACAAAAGTAATATAGACCATGAACTGAGCGAAAATCATCCGTTCAAACTTGAACGTGAGACATAGGTAAGTATGAGGAATTAAGTCCAACAACATTGTAGAGTTTCATGTCCTCCGAGTTTTAAAAAAACCTATTTTACCACTTCGGCAATAACCGCAAGGCAGTAAAGTAGTAGGTCGCAAATAAGAATGCCATTATCTAGATGGCACAAAAAAGTTATTAATGGGTTCCGCGCAATTCAACAACTGGCAAAAACGAATTGGCAATATTATGTTGAACAAATCAATTGAAAAAAAATTCCTGGATATATTGACAAAAATAACTCCCCTTGAAAGTCCACTCTCTAAACTTTCTGACGAAAAAATAACTGCCGCTAGGACTTATTCAAGGACGGTTATTCGAGGATTTACGGATTTTCTCTGTGTTTCTCCAGAAATATTTAATAACTTTTTTGAGAAAGTTTCTGGGATCTTATTGAATCAATTTAATTCGACTTAATTTAGGCAATTATATTTTCTCAAAATCACCCATTTTTAAATGCTAATCAAAGTGAACATCAATTTGCCACAATGAACAGGCGTCGAGTTGAAACTTACCGCCCACAAACGCCCACATCCCACACACAACAGAGCCCAAGGAAGAACCTGCGGCACAAGCAGCGCAGCCGTCACCACCGACCGACCTACCGAACCCGGAGCCGGAAAAAGTGCCCCCAACTGGCACCGCGGCGCAAAAAAGCAAAGTGGAAAAGACCGCTAATAAGCCCCCATCCAAGGCCGCGCCGCCCGCATCAGCAGTGCGATATTATTCTAGAAGTTTCCATAAATCCACCGGCAATTTTGAATACACAGATCAAGTTATTAACCTGTTATTCAAGGCGGGTTATTTGCGGAAAATAATGAGCGCGCGCGTGAGCGGGTGTCAGGTCATTACAGGACAGTAAACACACCCACATGGCGTTATTTATAATCCATAGTTGTTAAAACGTATTTACGTTTACTCGATAAATATGTATACTAGAGTACTGCGTAAATATGTTAACGTTTCCCTCCAAAATAATACCACTACTCACTTACTCGCATACTTTTTGAAAGTACGCGAGTACCGAAAACGTATTTCGGGTAGGCGTTTATAGTTGGGGTTATTTCGGGGTCGGGTAGTTGTTAAAAGTACCAAACTTTTTTCAAAGTATATGTAAAGCATTTATTTTTTACTCAACCCCTGAGTACAGAAAACGTAAAGTAAATTTTTTTACTTTTACTCATGAGTAAACATGAGTAAAATACTTTTCCCTCCAGAAAACGTATTTTTGAGTATTTTTGGAAAATTTTGGCCAAATTTTCACTCAAAATCACTCATTTTCGTACCTTTTTGACTATTTTGACCTTCAAATTCACAAGTAAAAATGTGTTATGTGCCTATTTTTAGCATTTTTTCCCTATTTTTCGCCTTTTCTCCCTCTTTTTCCCATCTATGCCTTGAAAAGGCCTATAAAAAGCCTATTTGAAATACATATTCTGTACTAGAGTACTTTCAAAAAGTATACATAAAAGTGAGTACAGCTATAAGTATATGTATATGTAAACGTATTTACTCAGTACTCGAGTATACATACTTTTTGAGTAAACGTAAATACGTTTTAACAACTAGGTTTTTTCGACGCATAGAATTGAAAAAAGTTAAAAATAAGGAACATGGTCAAAATTTTGTATTAAGTCAACTATATTGTTAGATTTAGGTGTTTACGCACACTTTGGTGATTTCCAGATTTTTGATATTTATGTGTCTGTGACGCGTCAGCACGGGTACTCGACGCACCCGCCGGCATCCAATAAAACCACGAAAACAATCCTTGACACACCCTTCAATATAGTCAAGAGTAGCTGAAAATAGGCAAAAAGCAGATGAACTAATTTGAGGGTGAAAATGGGAAAAAGTATGAAAATTACTTATTTTGAGCAACAATTTTGGCAATATTTCGCAAAAATACTTACTTTTACATTATACAGAGAAAAAGTATTTTAGTCACGTTTACACTTAACTAACTCAAATTTACTTTACGTTTTCTGTACTCAGCAGTGAGTAAAAATGAATACTTTACGTTTACTCTAAAAAAGTT
Source organism: Sphaerolaimus hirsutus (assembly GCA_964036195.1). Lineage (NCBI taxonomy): Eukaryota > Metazoa > Nematoda > Chromadorea > Monhysterida > Sphaerolaimidae > Sphaerolaimus > Sphaerolaimus hirsutus. Next base: position 20,641,821 of record OZ038452.1, on the reverse strand, counting down.
AAGTACTTTGAACAACTCTGTTATAACCACTTATAATACGGTACTCGGTGATGGTCAAGACTCAAAATTGCCGGTATTCATTGCAACAAAGATAACGCTTCTTCGGATTCACTTGATCTCTTTGTATTACGTCACTGTGTTGTCACCGAAAGCGAATACGCCACTCGAAATAAATAATGAAAACGCGTTACACGACAACTTGAATATTGAGTATCTTGTCAGATCAAGTATGGGTAGCGTAGACCAGCAAACGTATTCACTTTCAGCCACATCACTGGACATTGTTATGCTTTTGAATTTCATCAAACAAGTGTGTGGGAGAATTTCAGGGGGGGGGGGTAATATGTTCAAGTGCAAAGCTACGCTATCCACATACTTGTATTTATCAACGTTTGGACCAGTGCCAAACATACTTCGTTATATTTATTACATAGATACAAATGTCAGTGAAGTCAGATAGAAATGTCTAAGAACGTCGCAGGCGCCAAAAGACAGCAAAACGAAAACTGCGCCAGCCAAAGCAGCCACGTCGACGCAAGCGAAGAAGCCCGACCCCAAGGCACAATCTACCAAATCAGCAATGGATGACAAGGTCGGTACTCGGTACGACGTAAGCTCCCTTGATATGTAAACCCACTTGACATGTAAACCCGGTCGACATGGCATTTCTACCTGGTTGACAGACCCGCTGGATATGTATATTTACATGTCAAGCGGGCAGGGTCCATGGCCAGTGGGCTTACATAAAAATAGCTACCTAAATATGTTGAAGTGGTATTTGTACTGGGCATACACTCCTGGAAAAATGTGTTTAGCCCTTTGATTTTTTTGGTTCAATGGCAAACCAAACATTAAAAATGGGTCACTGAGGGGTGAAACTCATACATAGGGGGGGGGTCATTATGTCGACCCCCCACAGTAGAAATATGGCCCCACCCCTGCGTATATATCAATATTTTGTTAACTGTTAACCTTCCGCGAATTTTTTTTTGCTTTTCTTACATTTAGCTTAATGCGTGCAGTCATGAGCTGGCATGGTGCCAACATTTCGTTTTGTTCATGATTTCAAAAATATGCACCATGCGTGGTCAATATTTATCTGTGGAGTGATGACAGATGATTCAGAAAAATTCGGTCAAAATCACAGCGAGTGCGAGATCGCAGTGAAAGTCTTCTGTTTTGAACAATTTTGAATTCAAATTTGTGAATAAGTTATAAAAATCTGAACAGTGCAGGTCTTTTTCATCATTTTAACATGTTTTTTAACTTTGTTTTAACGTTTTCACAAAAGGGCTAAACACTTTTTTCCACCTGAAATTTGACTTCGGATGGCTGTCAAATGAGCAGCAACACACCCAGAAAGCTAAAAATCGACATGTTGCATAAAGGCACCTTACTCTACAAGAATTCATCCCATGTATATACCTATGCAGGTCGCACGTCAGCTGGGGAGACATTGAATTTTTTTGTTCCCGATCAGGAGGCTAAACACATTTTTCCAGGAGTGTACATACCGTATTACCTAGAAATACCCCCATGGGGTTCATTGATTCGCCAGCAACATTTGAGGGGGGGGGGTATTCATGAATGTCTTCAAACAGGATATATCTGGACATAAAAATGTAGATAGCTACAAAACTAGTCTAGGTAAAACTAGGGTGTCAACAAAAACTTTTTGGCGGAAAACGGAAAAATGAAAGACCAGAAAACGGAAATGAAAAAAATTTGCTGAAATTATGCCGGAAACAGAAAAATATTGTTGAAGTTTTGCTGGAAACGGAAAAAAATTTGCAAAAATTTATCTGGAAAAACAAAATTTGCAGAGATCTTGCTAGAAATAGAAAAAATTTACATAGTTGAGAACCTGCATGCATGTTTACCAGTTTGGCTGAAACAGAAAACAGAAAATTTAGCTGGAAAATGAAAAAAAATGAAAAACAGACAATTTAGCCGGAAAACTGGAAAAAAAGGCAGAAAAACTGAAAATTTAGCCGGAAAATGGAAAATGAGCTGGAAAAATGGAAACAAAAAATTTTAGCAAGCAGAAAACAGAAAAAAATTTGCCTACAGAAAGCGGAAAACGGAAAGTTGACACCCTAGGTAAAACTAGTGTAGGAAAAATGTGGACCCAGATTGTAGTACACAGAAACTGAATAAAAATCCAGCCAATATCAACAGTCACAATTAGGGGTAAACTTTCTGTCTTCCATTTCCGCAGGCAAATTTTTTAATGTCTCCGTTTTCTGGCTGCTAATTTTTTCACCATTTCCGTTTCTGTTTTTCCGGCTCATTTTTCAGCTAAATGTTAAGTTTTTTTCTCTCCACTTTTTCCATATTACAGCTACTGTATTACCTCGAATCAACCCCCTCCCTGTCAAATTTTGCTGGTGAAATAGTAAATCCCCATGGGGGTATTTCGAGGTAATACGGTAAATTGTATGGGTTTTTTTCCACCTGTTTTTCATTTTCCAGCTCAATTTTAAGTATTACTGCCTCATTTTCCTTTTGCCGGCTCAACTTTATTTTTGTTTTGTTTCAGCCAAACTGCATGTAGGTTTTCAAATATTTGAATTTTTTCTGTTTCCAGAAAATTTTAGCGAATTTTTTTCCATTTCCGGATTAATTTCTGCAAGTTTTTATTCCATTTCTGGCAAAAATTTCAGCAAATTATTTCCATTTCCAGTAGAACTCAGCAAATTCTACCGTTTCTGTTTTCCGTCCTTTCCATTTTCCGTCATGTGGAATTTTTTCCGTTTTCGTTTTCCATAAAAACGTTTTTGTTGACAGCCTAGTCAGTGAAAATGTTTCGTTCATGTAAATATAGATAAACTTAATTATAGTGAACAATTTCTGTCGGAATTACTGTAATTAGTAGGCAAGCAAGGCGAGACTTGGAAATTTCAAAACCTTCGGGTTAAGGTATTGGCTCCAAATAGCTCCGGTTGGGAATTATTTTCAAAATGGTATTGGATTTTTGACGCTGGGCTTCAGGCAGGGTTTTCAGTGCACCTAAAAATATTTTATTACCCAAACCTATTAACTGGTTTGGGTAATAAAATTATTGGGTAATTGTTGAACAAGACTACAGTACGGCACAGAGACAGAGAAAATATAAAAGCGGAAAAGCTGGTGTTATTCAAAAAAAACCCATGCTCAATAAAAACCCATGAACATTAAATTGAAGCGCAAAAACAACAAACTTAACTAGAGATGGCCGGTGTTTTTACCCATTCACAAACATTTTAAAAACACAAGCATTGAAACCTCTTTTTCAAACAACAGCCGATAGTACGATAAGTACTTATTTATTTGGTATTTTGAGTTTCTTTTTTCTGCAAGCACGAAATTTCACATGGAAATTAACATGAGTTTTCATTGCTTTTCTTATAGTTTAGTGACAAACCCCCCATTTTTGCCAACCCAGTGGTGTATAGTAGGTGGGGTTGTTGGCTACTCAACCACAAAATTTCAGCGTGCTACGCCCCCCACAGCTGGAGTTATAGCGTCCGCAGTGGGAGTTCCATTTTGACACGGACACCAAAAATCGCACAAAAAGTTGCATATTCAGTAGGGATGGAATAATTCATGAAATCGCAAATGCTTTTACTGAACAGCTAAAATACAATACAGACGACACACTGTGATATATTGTCCCAACACCACATACTACAGGCTAAGAAACCAGCAAAAGCACCAGAGCCACTTGGCGCGCCGCCAGCCGAGCCGAACAAACCAAAGAAGGCACCAGAAGCTCTAGGAGGGGCACCACCGGACACCAAAAAAAAGGCACCAGAGGCACTGGGCGGGGCACCAACTGATGCTAAAGGAAAGCCACCAGCAAAGAAGCCAGAGGCATTGGGAGGCGCACCGTCGGCAAAAAAGGCACCGGCAAAGAAATGATTTCTAATGTCGTATATTAGGTTGTATGTGTTCATGCTCAATTGTATTTTTTGCCAAATGTCGCGGTCTTGGGAAATACTATCAGTATTTTTATATTTAAAACCTTCGACTATCGTAGGCCTTTCCACAAACATCTGTAACAACTGAAAACGTAATTTGTCGCACAAAAATATTGCATTGATTTAGTATTCAGAATGTGTTATCTTCGACCATGTTTTTCCTTTGATTCTATCCAGTATAGTTTCTGATAAAGGGATATGACATCAATCGCGTGAGTAAATTCACGCCATAGTTATTAAGTATCTTCGGCTAATAAGGTAATATAAATAAATATCCCTATCTTCGTCGATTGCTCAATGTTTATATGATTTCTTCAAAACATCATTGGTGGATCCCTTTATTCGATAAATTTTGATGGTAAAAATTCGAAGTTACGCCGTATCGAGGATGTATCCGGGGGGGGGGCTGCAGCCCCCCCCCCCGAGTGGGACACGAATAATTAAGGAGTGCAACTTTAGGCAATCATTTACAAAGTGTGTAAAAATTTCACGTTCAACATTATATTCAAGTTCAATTTACATTTTTCGCTGCACTACAACTATCATCGTCAGATTAGACATTGTAGGCTCAATCTCTATAAAATACACACGATGGTTGCCTCTCAACATTGAATCTGAGCGCAAATCCACCGACTTAAAGTTCAACGAAATTTTTTTACAATGGCCACACATCGTAAATACATCATAAAGCTAAAAAGAAGAAAAAAACAATTGTGTAAGATCTAGGAAAATAATGAGCAGCGTTGAACACCGGCAAACAACCTCAACGAAGCGCAAAACGAGGAGCGGCACACTAGCGACAACTAATTACCAATCAATGGGGTCCAAACGGGATAGATGTTTCGGTATCGGGATTGTTTTTTTATTAAATTTTTTCGGGTTGGGGTTAGAGTGTCGAGATCTTGTACAATGTTCGGTTATTCAGGGTTTCCATTAACATTTCTCACTGTAAAAAGTCATTTGGCAAATTGTTCCGGATTTAAAAAATTTCCCGATAGGAATTGGCTTTTTCAAATTATCGGGATTCCGGATCGGGACCCCCTTTGAACCCTACCATTAAACTCACACCAAACATAAGTCGAAACACACAACCAACAGATCAGTGCAAGTTGACGTTAGGAGTGCCGCCTAAACCGAATGGCGTCGATTCGGTCGCACCGAAAGCTCCGCCCCCTCCAGATGATGTTGATGGCTGTTTGGCTGGCAGCGCGCTCGGGTCTTCCAAGCCTTGCACGGCCGCTGCGACAAGGAAAGTAAATGTGATGCATGGACACGGTGTTCAGACGGAATCACGATCCTGAATTTGGCAGAAAGATAAGGAGTATTCAGGATTTTGACCATCGCGGGGGACATTGCAGACCCCTGGTGCCAGTCCCAGACCATGTCAAAGGCCCTGTAAAATGTCATATGTGATGCAGTGTCAAATGTCATGTAAAATGCCTGGTAAAATGGTTTAACGTACATTTGCATGAGTTTTGACACAGGGTCTGGGACTGCCCCCAGATAGATAACCGTCATGAAGGCTCAGTATACAAACTCGGGAAGTTACTGTTAGATACTTACCAGGGGTATCTTGAATTTTGACTCTCCGAGTGGTTGGATAGATAGCAAATCGCTCCTCCGGAGGGATAGATAGCTGAAAAATTTTCTGGGGGGAGGGGGGTTGGGGGGGGGGTTTGGGGGGGGTTGTGGTGGTTCGATATATAGGCTTTTTCGGGCATAGATGGAAGAAAAGGGAGAAAAATCGCTAAAAATAGGTGTAAAATAGCTCAAAATGGGTATACAAGAGCATATAGTACTTAAAGGCGCTACGCACACTGAAGCCGAAATATTCGGCATACGCACGTTTTTGACAAATGCTGAATTAAATGCTGAATAGAAAAAAACTTGCTGAACTCAAATCGTCCGTACTCTTGAAAATTAGGCGGTTTGTCAATTCAGCATGTATTTCAGCTTTGCAAAAGATGCGTACACTTTTTCATGCTGAAACCATTCGGCAAAATCAGATGAAATGTTGAATGCTGATAACGCTCAAATTCGTCCGAATTCGTCCGAATATCGTGCGCACGTTTTCAAAATTCAATATGGCAGCCCCTAAAATGCCGAATTTAAAACGTCCGAACGGCAATTTTTCAATTCGGATTCGGCAGATGAAAACGTGTGTATGCCGAATATTTCGGCTTCAGTGTGCGTAGCGCCATTATAGCTGAAAATAGGCAGTTAGATGCATGAACTAGTGATTTTGGAGGTGAAAATCTATATATAGGTATGAAAAATAGCGATTTTAAGTGAAAATTGGGGTATAGTTTCTGAAAAATCGCTCCAGATAGGTAGAAAGCTGGGCGATTTGGGGGGGGGGGGGTTCAGGGGGTAGTAGCCCAAAATTTTGCCCCCGGGATAGATAGATAGCTGAGCGGCCTCCGGGATAGATAGATAGCTGGGCGGTTTTGGGGGGGGGGTAACCCCCCCAACCCCCCCCATTCGAGACCCCTGATACTTACTCGGCACAGTGCCGAGAAATAAATACATATTTATGCATAGGGATTCAAACAAAAATGAAAATGATTTACAGAATTGACTCACACTGTACATTGCTAAACAAAATCCGGGTCATCGATAAAGTACCGAAATTGCTTGTAATAGACAAAAATAACAAAAGAGAAAACCAGTACCGACTCGGATCAAACTGTGACGCGGTGACCCTGGTCATGAGCACGCCGACGCCCTCGATCAGGCCGAGCAGCACGGCGCCCACGCAGCCGGACACGAGCATGGTGGTGGGGCCGGAGCGGACGGTGAGCAGCGCGCCCGTCATTCCGCCGGCCATGATCGCGTTCCAGTGGTCCTCCTTCTGTCTGGCCCACACGAGCGAGCAGTCGATCGCGCTGAACATGCCGCCCCACGCGGCGAACTGGCCGCCCGTGATCGGCGCCCGCAGACGCACGTTCTGCAGTCATTCACGTATCGTATATTCTCTTGTAACTTACTGCAAGAGGAGAGCTTTATTCCAAAGTGTGACATCTACAGCGGATTTGGCATATATATACTAGAAAATAAATGAGTGTAATCATCAATGACGTTCCGCAGATATTTACACTGGTGCAGATTGTGTCAAAAATAACTACCAATACTTTGCCACAGGACAGCATGATCAGTGGTACATAATTTACGTGAAAATGAATTACAAATACTTTCGTCTATTGATCTCGGCGTGGCATCCAGCGCACTCTCCCATACAGCCCGACCACCCGCGGCTGCCATTGCCCTACATAAAAATGAACGCACCTGCATGACACCGCGCATTCTTTGCCCGGCAGCCGCATTCCTGTAACCCGATATTGAATGGAAAATGGCGCCTCCGATTGCGCCCATCGAAAAAGCGCCGCCCATATCATCGAAAATACGCATCGGGCTGAGGAAAAATTTATGAAATGCAGTGTACAGAGCCCTAACTTTGTTAAAATTCGGTGTCATCCACGCGATTCACTTTTATCACGTGCTTGGCAAAGTGCCATAGCAAGGCACCCCGCATCGGATGCAAGGCAGAAAATTACAGAAGTAGACCCAATAAAAAATAACGTTAATGACGATCACTCACCATGGTTCTCTACTGTATTCGTCCATTTCGAACGCCAAGTGTTCAACGCAACAGAAAATAAACAACAATAACAATACTCTGATGAAACTTTTCTTTTATCGAAGTCTTATCGAATCGGGTCACGTATAATAACTTGGCGTACGTCCAAGTTACATGTGACGTGTTATACGAACGAGACTGAAAGCTCAAATTTTGCTGAAACTCGCTCAAATGTGTTCAATTTTGTCAGCTTTAACATTCATGATCGCTATTTTCGCCAATATACAGGTTTTATGGGTACCTATTTTTTGCCAAATTTATTTATATTTATCCGGATTACAAAATTTTGGCCGGCTGTCTATAGTTTCCATACGGGGTCTCTTTCAGCTTATCGACAGCGATAGAGTTGGATCTTTGCCAAGGATTCACAATAAATGCATAAAGTTTCCCTAATGATTTTCGCATTAGATTTACCAGCATTCAATTAAAACGTTGTTGCACACATGGGGGACTTGTTTGTAATCGTTTTTATGCTGCGAGGAAGTAGCATACGGACACACTCATTTGTAAAAAATATTATCATTGTATCCAAATATTTCCGAAACGAGAAAAAATAAATAAAAAGTAAAATTTTCACGTATCAGGTTTTATAGGCCGAAACGTGTTGGCCTTATCATCAATAAACAGGAAGACTGCTTCTCGATAAGGCCACAGTTTACAACATGGGACATGGATCTTGGGAGCAGGAACTGGTCGTTCCGAAACACGTGCAGAAACTAGGATGGCGAAAATACTTCCACAAGGACTTTCCTGGCTTCAAATGGTACAACACCTACACAATGAAAGGTGCTGCATTTTTGGGGACATTTTGTATAATGGGATGTGTATAATAAAAGTAGAAAAACATTTGTTGTAGCCTGTATAATCGATTCTTTGTAAAGCTATCCCAAGTTAGCATATATCATCGGTGTGACATACAGCAACACACAAAATGTGATTTTGTTACAATATCGGTTGAAAAGCTGTGTTTTTATTTAAGCACTCCCGCACTAATAAATAAAGCTAAAATTACAATTCTTACCTTCTAAATTATTCTCCAAAACTACCAAATTAATATGCCTTTTATCAATTATAAAATCAAGATGTTCTAGTATTTGTAGCAGTGTCATGTTTCTATTGAATGATCGTTAAGTGTGTGGGCTCTGATAAATCGCATTGGATGTTAAAATCACTGTGTGGGCTAAATATTCATCACATATACAACATTAAAATAGCTTTATCTGATTGCCCCCTGGACCGCAGGCCGCACGGGGGTCACGTGTACGGCGCTGGCGCTGCTAACCTACGGCGTGGTGCGCATGGTCATGAACTCCAGACAGAAAGCGTACGATGAGAAAATGCAGCGCCGCGCACAGAGGGAAGCGCGCAAGCTCAGGGAGAGGCTCGAGGTGGTCGAAGGGAAGGGAAAGCATTGATGTTGGCTCGGTGCCAAACCAGTTTAGGTTGCCCTGGTTCTTGTTACCCATCCCTGGTGGATTTTGTGGCGAAGTTGCAATTGTTTGTATTTTTTCCGCAGGTCTCAGATTAGATGTGGAATTTACAGTGTGCTGTCAACCGGCGGTGGTTTTGCTCAGATGATTTTTAATCAGAAGTATTTACGTTTCCTACTATTAGTAGTTCTGTTGTCCAAGCTGACTTTCTTTTGTGATGCACTTCGAAAATAAATAAATGATACTGCTGAATTTGATGATATTTACATTCAAATAAAATACCTATTTATTTATTTAGCTCTGTATGTGAATGACATGTTTCTCTGTCAATGGCGGCGTAACTACCGCCTGTCATACTTATCACTGTGTACTGTGAATTGTAACTTTTTACTTTTTCACACTGTTGAAGTTCTACAGACTCGCAGCATGGCAGCAGCTCAGCGCGCAGTGGCTGCGGCCCGTGCAGTCGGTCAGAAAATTATGACCGCACCGAAGGCACCAGCTGCTGGTGAGCGCATCATCCAGTTACCGATTTCTTCTAATATGAGAGCGCTGTTTGTCGTTTTTTTATGTCGTTCTATTGGAGGTGCCGCTCTGTCGTTCTGTTTTTTCACACATTTGAACATAGCCTTATTCTTGATGAATCTCGAGCAATATTTTATTATCATCAGAGAATAAATTTGACATTTTTTATCTATTGGGATGCTTAGAACGTTCTTTCCTTTCATTATTTTTGTGTTTTGGCACACAACAAATTTCTACCTGCCGTTCTATTAGAGGTATGTCTATTACACTATTAGAAGAAATACAGTAGCGCCGTAAAGCATGTGTGTATATCCAACAACCTTCCCCGCAGGTGGCGTGATCCAGCACATCGACCACACGAAGATGCCCAACTCGCCCGAGGTTGGCTGGGAGGCGCTCGACCCCGCCTACAACCCGCTGCCTCCAGAAAATAAGGTGTGGCGCCCCGTGCCGCCTTCCCAGTGGAACTGGCTCTACTTCAATCACATTGAGGACCCAGATAAGGGTGCGTTTTGTGGTTGTTGCTGTCGAATAGTTAATTGAGGGTCTAAATATTCAATGATCATTATGATCAGCTCATAACTCACAGTAATAGCAGTTTTCAAAAACATGATTGTTTCTTGTTTTTATCCTAGGCTTCTTGACATCCTTGCTCAAGTTAAAGTGTATACTCGGCGGACCGCACGCTATGCATTTTTCTGAAGGAAATACTCCACCATGACGTCATTGTTAATAAAACAAAAATTGTTCCAGAAAAAAGAAAAACCATTTCAGGAAAAAAACATTCTTCGCTTGTACGCGACTCCGCCTTTGTGAAATGGCATACATAAGTATCGTACCCGCGCGTTATCCACCAAGATATAAATAATTTAGGACGCGTCCGCCGAGTATACCAAATTTCAATTCGATGCCGCAGGCCAAAAAACCCACAAGGGCCGTTTGAGCAATTTGGCACTGGCCTTCGCCATCGTGTACTTGTGGTGGCACGGCAAGACCAAGGGCGAGATGATCGGCATCGATCACAAACCTCCAGAAGTCGCTACCTTCTTCAATTGATCATTTTATGCAGGACTATAGGCAAGATTTTGTGATTAAGTGCAGATTAATGATTTTTTTTTGTTCACGCGTTGCAATTGTAGGCGTTTTTCTCGCTGAATTTATGACACATTATAAAGTGACGTCATAAATACATACTTATGTAGACGAATATTTAGTGAAGCGACCCAATGAATTTTATCAAAATTGTTCGCTACTTGTTTATCTCTTGAATGTGTGAAGTTTAACACTACTGCAAGCTTATAAATGTGATAAATAATACCGATTTTAATGAGATGTTGATGATTAAGAAAATGTAGGTCGCAGCTAAATAGGCCTCAGTCAAACTTGTTACCATGGCAACGGCTTCGCCAGCATCGCCGTTCTGACCCATTCTTGGCTGTTTGAGACCTCGTTGAATTCTCGCTCGAATAACATCATGTTTGCGAACACGTTCCAAAGCGGGCTGCTGTCCATCCTGTACAGCATCGGCAGCAAGCCGTTGCAAATCTGGGACAAAAAGGTGTGAAAGAAGTTACATTCGAGAGCTTGGTGGACTGTTTTTCTGAGTTTTCTTGCCCGTTCGTAGGTTCGCAACGGCCACATTAAGCGGATAACTGATGGCGATATCCAGTCCCTGGTGATTGAACTAGCCGGCGCGAATGTCAGGTGTGTCATTGTTTGCATGCTATATTTTGACGTTCATCGCTCACTGACTGAATTTCGCAGCACCACCTACATAACGTGCCCGGCCGGCGCGCGCCATACGCTTGGCATCAAATTGCCTTATCTGGTGCTCATTGTGAAGAACATGAAGAAATATTTCACGTTTGAAGTCCAGGTAAGTTTGAGTCTCGGGCGCCAAGTCGTGAGCATTTGTAAGGTCGTGTAGTCGAGCACCATGGAGCTGTTTTCGTAGTGGGCCGCGCCATGCTGTTTTGCATTACTTGTTATGCGCAAAACACGGAATATGGTGTTTCATTTGTCTTTTTGTTTATGGGAGGCACTGAAAAGCAAATCAATGCGATGTCCATTTTCTGGACCCACGATAAATCACTTGTTACCCAGCGATTAATGCAACCGAAAGACAAAAACCAACATTGCTATTTTATCTACCTGTATTTGAGGCGTCCAATTCTAAAAGTCGACAAGTCCAGATATGAAAATGTCGAGTTCGGCCCGGAAACGTCATCTGGGGCTACTTCCGCACATTTTTATCATTTTCCATAAATTTGTTGACCTCACATGCCCATATGGCATAGTGCCAAATTTGACATTTTTTGGGGAAAATCGACAAGTCGACAAGTGCATAAATTTCCCATAAGGCAGGACCAACGCGGGCGGGAACAAAAATGTTCTCGCGTGCAAGAAGGCGACAAGTCCATTTCCCTCCCCAAAACAGTTTTGCTCTCACCGAATGGAATTTTATGGACACCCCATTTTTCACATATAGGTTGAGATTAGGGGCTGAAAATTTGACACTTTATTGTCAACATATGGAACTTAATGGAAAGCATGAGAGAGCCAAATTGGACACGCACCTAGGGCCTGGAATTGGGTTTGAAGCTTGAAATGCGATTTACTCAAAATCGCATTTTGTGGACTTGTCGACTTTTAGAATTAGACGCCTCATTTATTTTATCACCAATAATTAATTTTTTTCTCCATAGATCCTCGACGACAAGGGCGTGAAACGTCGCTTCCGAGCGTCCAACTTCCAATCGTCCACGCGCGTCAAGCCGTTCATCTGCACCATGCCGCTGCGGCTGGACGACAAATGGAACCAGGTGCAGTTTTGCCTGGCCGACTTCTGCAAGCGCGCCTACGGGACCAACTACGTGCAGACGCTCAGAGTGCAGGTCAGATTGCGGCGATGGAAATGTTCTGTGTTGCATCGATTGCCTCCAGGGCCGTATCCAGGTGGGAGCGAGTGGCTGCAGCCCCCCCCCCCCCGTTCCCGGGTGAAACCAGAAAAACTTGGTAAAAATGCCACATTTGGTACCAATATTTACATACATATTACCTAGCTATATTTGGCGCCAACGCCAATGGCGCCATGGCGTGGCGCCCAGGAATGTCGTCAGCGCGATGGCGCTATTTCGTTTCCATTGAGGCAAACATTTTAGGGGATGGGGTGAACCCCCCCCCCCCCGTTCGCCATGCTCCGTAAACATGCAGCCCCCCACTCGCTCAAAAATCCCTGGTTGCCGCTCACCCATCATTGTTCAGATCCATGCAAACTGTCGTCTGCGGCGCGTTTATTTTGCCGATCGGCCGTACGCGGAGGACGAATTACCGGCAGAGTTCAAGCTGTTTCTGCCGATCAAGGTGACTTTTCGTGCGGCACTATATTTTTGTAGGAAAAATGGTGTGGACTGTTTTTCTATCCCATGTGCGGTTAAGTATGCTCGAAACCGCATTGTTGTCCGAGCGGTCAATCCCACTGCCGATGAATAAAACAAAGAGGAATCACCCCCAACGGTTCTTATAACCACCCCTCACTTTTTACAAAAGCTGCACTTTATTTAAAAAATAATTCCTTTTGATTGCAGTCGAACGCGACACATGAAGATGAAGCTGATGTGGATGATGATGATGAGCCTTGCGCATCGAGTGCCGTTGTTTAAAAGAAATTAAAAAGTGTGAAATACACCAAATTCATCGGGTAGTGTAATTTTCATTTCGTAATGCTTGGACTGGGTAAAGCCTGCGTTTTCAAATGTTTTTTTAAAAACGTTTTTCACGTAAGCATCGAAACCGTTTTTTAAAACCTCAGAATTTTTTAGTACTTATGCCCTAGGTATTTTTGCACGCAAGCACGAAATTTCGCATACACATTATACCATTGGTGGTTGTTTTCATTGGTTTGAGCCTTTTGCGTGTAAAAGCTTTCATTTGTTTATGCTATTGTGTATTAAAAAGCCGTGATATGTTAGTCTAGTATATAATAGCTAGTAGACATAAAAATGGATATTTTTTACAGCAATAGCCATTTATAATGATGGCTCCGCAGCCATTCTATGGCTATATATAACACCGCAAAGTACTGCCACTTGTCTGACATATTTACCCGTAAATAAAATGTTGACTCAAAACCATATTTGGGGACTTTGAAAACGGGGTCGTTGAAAAAACGTTTCTATCATCCCTATGTGGACATTTGTAAATTCTATTTGTGTATGATATTTCTTCATGATGTTTGTCGATTTAGTGTGAATAATGACTTTGGTGATCTCGTGACTTGTTTTCTGATAATTTTCTGATAATATTTATGTTGGTATTATCTTGTCAACTATCGGGGTGTGCTTAGGGTTCAAACGGGATTGACTTTTCGGGATCGGGATTGGTTTTTTGAGATTTCGGGATCGGGATCGGGATTGGCCGGGATTGGGGTCACGGGATCGGGATCGGGATTGGCATTTTTTCGGGATCGGGATTGGGGTCTTGGGATAGAGATTTTGGCCAATGTTTTGGCATCCACAGTTGTTCATAAAGGTCTAAAAACACTGTTGGATGCCAGAAACGTGGCATAAAATGAACGGTGGGAGTTTGCGTTCACATTTTTGCATGCAAAAACGTCGTTTTTCACGTTTGATAATTACCATTAATTTTTCCGGGATCGGGATGCCGGACTTTGGAGTTTCTCGGGATCGGGATTTGAAAAGTTTCGGGATCGGGATCGGGACTGCTAAATCCCGGAATTTCACGGGATCCGGGATCGAGATCGGGATCCCGTTTGAACCCTAGGTGTGCTTTGCATAGTTCCCATGAAAATTTGTATGTATAAAATAAGAAAAGTAACTTCGGCGGCCTGTAAATATTGTTGAAATGTTCCAAGTCACTGTCGCTGAACAGGAATTGTCACTTTTAAGCTGGATATTTTACCATTTCTCAGCAGACTCTTATCATTCAAAATTTGAAATTAAAATTAAATTTAAAATGACATGGTAATAAAATCTGACAGCAAATATTGACCGTCCATAACAGAGTTGTCGGTCGGGGTCGGGGTTCCGCTTCGCAGGTCGGGGTTCCGCTTCGCATATTCACGTGATGAATATCATCGATTTTTGTGTCGCAAATGTGCGCCACCGTGTATTTTCGCAGTCATTACGAAACCGTGCTGAACCCGCAAAGTTTACGTTTCACGAAACATTCCGTACCATCCCAAAACGCCCCCCAGTATCGCTTCTCGGCCTTTTGGCTAAGATCAAAGTGTAGTATCTGTTCTTATCAGCTTAATCTCTGATATGCAACCTATTGGTTGCACTGAGATTAGTCGATTTTTGGGACCAAGGCGTGGAGCCACAGCTCGCTGTGCCCTGCCGCGGGTTGGCCCAGCGCTGCACTGCTGCTGGGAACGGCCCACACCCCTGTGGGGTGCTTTTCAACTAGTCTTTTGTTATGATATGTACCAGTGTTTATCCCAGTCTTGATAAGCACATAAATAGCAACCAAAACTTATGAACCTGCTTTTAACACATTCGAGTTTATCACAACACACACTAGTTGACAAATACACCGAATGTCAACTGGTTCCGATCCCTATTCAAAGCTTGCTAACGAGCCGATGAACGTTGCAACGGAGCTGCTGCAAATGCAGCTGCAGAATTGCGGTATGTGAAATGTACAAGGCTGGCATGATGTAAAAAATTACATGTGTATACAACAGTGTGTTGTGTTACTTGTCAGAGTGTCAAAAGTTATCTAAAATGTTATAAAAACTGTCAATCCTTGACTGACGTTTTTGAAACCAAGCCCTGGGGGCGCTATAAAGCTGTTTAATGCCCCAGGCGTTGTGCACGGGGGGGGGGGCGGTTTACACGGAGAAATACGTTACTGTGTATCCCCAGAGAAGAGCCCAGGGGCCAGTCCTGCAAGTTGACAACAGAGTTGTTAAAAGTACCGAACTTTTTTCAAAGTATACGTAAACGTAAAGTATTTATTTTCTACTCACCCCTTGAGTACAGAAAACGTAAAGTAAATTTTTTTACTTTTACTCATGAGTAAACGTGAGTAAATGTACTTTTCCCCGCATAAAACGTAAACGTGAGTACTTTTGAGAAATGTCGCCAAAATTTTTGCTAAATGTCGCTCAAAATCAGTCATTTTCATGACTTTTTGCCCATTTTACGCAATTTGTGACTATATTTTTGGTTCATTACCCATTTTCGACTAGTTTCCCGTATTTGTATCTCATTTTCTCCCTTTTTTCCCTTATATGCCTATAAAAACCTATATAAAAGACGATCTAAAATACGTTTTCTGTACTCGAGTACTTTCAAAAAGTATACGTAAAAGCGAGTACCAGAACTTTTTTCGGAGGAAACGTAAACGTATTTACTCTGTACTCGAGTATACATATTTATCGAGTAAAAGTAAATACGTTTTAACAACTATGGTTGAGAAGTACTCTTGACTTTTTACTTTACTTTGCTCTTGCCTGACATTGCCACTTGCGGAACCAGTACCAGAGGCACTCCCAATGTGTCAGTTGTGTATCCAAATCTAAAGTTTGTGTATCTAAATCTTAAGTTTTTGTATTCAAATGTTGAACATAAGATTTGGATATGCAAACCAGATTTGGACATATAAATGACACTTTGGCACTGCCCCCTGGTGCTGGTTCCGCAAGTGGCAAAATCAAGAGTCATCAAATAAAGTGAAAAGTCAAGAGTAAAGTATTGGTGTGTTCCGTTCTGTCTCGCATTGTAGCGTCCTGGACGATCAGTGTGGATTCAGCCGGGGTAAATAAGCTGGATTTTTTTCAGTTCTATAATTTTACCTTTTAATTGACTATGTAAGAGTGGATTCATTACTTATCTTTCTCTAAATAATGTCGAAAACACAACATGCACGGTCCACCGTTTCCGGGGTTTTCGATTTTTCAATAAAATTTCTATGTAAAATCAGTTGCAAACAAAGTTGGGGATATTTGTAATCGTCCACTGTTATGTCATCAATTTCGCTGTAATATTTTGATCTTGAATTACATCGAGCTGTAATTACAGCTTTTATACCTTAGCTGAAACCTCACAAACCAGGACGATCCAATGGGAGACGATCCTGAAACGGCAAAAATCTTTGCAACAAGCCAAAACTTGTCCATTTGAGGGACTGGCCCCAGGAGAGTTATTTTTCTACAGAGTTTTTTTAGAGTACCTAGTTATTCAAGGGGTGTTGTTTTTCCTCAGAATTACAACGTGTATCTGCTGTAGCTGCCATAGGTGTTAAACAAGTAGACAAGTAGAAAGTTTAGGGAAGTGAGAAAAAATTTCATCCATACAGTTAATTTTTTATACAATTTTACAAAATGTATAGGAATTTTTATACATTTTTACAAAAAAATATGAATTTTTATACCATTTTACTAAAATATGTATTTTTATATTTACAATTAGTGTACTTTATTTTGACATTTTCCATTTTATTTTCATTTCTCTCTCTGAGATTTTGCCAACCCTGATCACAATCAGTTCAATTACCGTATTTGCTTGAATAATTCCCCCCTTGAATAATACCCCCCTCGGATAATCCCCCCTGTAAGATGAGTGTGGAAAAAAAAATTCCCCCCTCGAATAATCCCCCCCCCCCTCCTCAAGGCATACGATAAAGTATTTATTTCTAATTTGGCCAAGAATGGCATGTTATTGTGTAAATAAGGCATGTTTTGTCGAATGAGTTGATGGAAACATGCTTGAGAATTCTGACGAAATAATAATTCCTCCCCTTGAATAATCCCCCCCCCCCTTGAATAATCCCCCTCTCAAAAAAGTCTGACGAAATAATAATCCCCCAGGGGGATTATTCAAGCAAATACGGTAGATTGATGTTACAGTTAACTATTTGAATTTACTGCTGTGTATCCAAAAATGTTAATGTGATTCAAAAATGGAAGAGAGATAAAACATTTCGAAATAACACTCATCGATCGTCGCCGCTTGGTTGGCTTTGAAATCCAATGTTCGACGAAGCTGCGGACGGCTGGTGGATTGGCCTGTTATCGGCTGCGGCTGCCTTCTCTTTCGGCACGTCCATTTTTAGTGACTGTCGACCAGTTTCGTTGCTTACGCGCCACGCACGCTGGATGTCAACTAAATTTTTAGTGAACTCTGTGATTTGAACTTTCCTGATAGAGCATAATTAATTTTACATATCATTGTTTCTGTGAAGTGTGATGCTTAAAAAGTTGTGCCTTTTAGTTGACATTGACACGGATGTAGTTGACACGAATTTGCGATGTCAACTAGCGTGTGTTGGCCCATACTTCACCCTTGAGCACGACGCAGGTGCGGCGCTGCTGCTCGCTTGCCACCAGCGGTGCACGGCGGCGCTGCGGCGCCGCCGGCGGCAGTCGTCTCGCCGCCTGCGCGGCCTCAGCATCAAGTACGACACGAACAAGGACCGCCGCAAACGCAAGTCGATCGTGCAGCGGATCCGAGGCCGCTTCAAGCCGCTCACGCCGCTCAACATGATGTATTCCAATTCCGTCTCCAAAAGGGGGCCGTGGAAGGAATGTGGTCAGTGATCCGTGTATTTTACATTGTTTTTTTTTCGGGTGGAGTTCTCGGCACACGCTGAAAATTTTCTTTTCACGTCCGAATGTTTTCGATTGCTTTTTATTTCTAGACTTGGCTACTGTTGAGTGGATTTTTGGTTCCGCTATCCATCACAAATCCTATCACGGACTAAATTTTGCTGTGTGCCCTGCACCTAGGGTTCAAACGATATGACTTTTCGATATCGATATTCGATATTCGATATTTTTTCAAAATTTTCGATATCGATATTTGATATTCGATATTTTTTTCTGAAACTCGATATTCGATATCGATACGATATGGAACCTCGATATCGATATTCGATATTGAAAAATGGTCGATATTCGATATTTCGATATTTTCGATATTTGATATTGCGATATGCTTTTGGTATAGCAAGGCATTTTTCAAGTGGAATATTGTATTTTCATGTGGTTGCACACATGTTCAATCATCTTTTTACTGAAATGTGAATGGTACAAGTGATTTTAACAAGCTTTACATCACTCAATGGTAGAAAATAGAAGAAAAACATGATGAATCAAAGTGTATCAGACAGATAACAATTGGTAGATATTACAGTTCATCCTTATAACCTAATTGCTTAAGGGCATGTTGCAAAAAAAAGTATATCAGCGTTTTCTGGCATCAAATATAGAACTCCAACAACAATGACACAATAAATACTGTACTTTTACTCATCAAATACAATACTATAAGCACATCAGATCAACCATAAACATCTCAAAATGAAAATGAAAAGTAAATTTGGGGACACAATACAGGTTCGATATATCGAAAAAATGGTCGATATTCGATATTTTTTCAAAATTTTCGATATCGATATTCGATATTCGATATTTTTTCAAAATTTTCGATATCGATATTCGATATTCGATATGAAAAAATGGTCGATATCCGATATTCGATATTCGATACGATATATCGTTTGAACCCTACCTGCACCAATACGAAAAAACGATAGGTGATGCCGAAACCATGAAAAACGATAAGCAATGGTGGGAAAACGACAACAATTTTCTTCGTTACGATTCTTATCACTTACAAATTTCGTGTGAGACAAACTGCACGCCTCCCAACTTAACCCAGCTACTCATAGGCCCACCCACTCGCAGCAGTGGACGTCGGCGCGACGGGATCGGCGTCGCGGCCGCGCGCCGCCACAGCCACCGGCATGGGCGGCAGCGACGCGGCCCTGTTCTGGCAGACGCGCCGGCCCTCCGTGCACAGGAATCTGCTGCGCTACGAAAGCGTGCAGCTGAATGCGGCCCCGCCGCAGGTTACTCGCACGGCCGGAAAATGTCGGTTTTATTTGGATTCTACTGGGTCGACAGCGAAAAAAGTTGATGATGCGGTTAGAAAGGATGTCGTTGTGTCTGGCGTTGTTTGATGTTTTTGGCTGTGACGCTTTCGTGGTGCGATTGTGCTCCTGTCCTAAAATATTGTTCATTTTCGCGCTGCATTATATTTGTGTCGCAAGTTTTTATCTGCTTCGGCACATTCGTTGCACGGGTTACCTAACATATCCTATGCATTATGCTTTATCGATTACCACAGTCATTCACGAAATCATTCACAAATGAAACTATTTACGAAAGCAATATACAGGGCCCACCGCGGCTTTCCGCTTTTACTTGCAAAACGGTTGCATTTTTACGGTTCGTGTCATTACTTTTGACGCATGAATTTCCTGCGGGCCTGCACAATCTTTTATTGTCAGAGAAAACTCGGCGCGCCAAGTCAACCGACGCGGGCGCCGCTTATCTTGCCTGTGCGCTAGCGAGCGTTCCCATGGCGCCGCGCACACTAGTTTGCACCGTGACTTTGGGAAAACTGAAACTTTATTCGAATTCGGGTTGAATGAGTGAATTTAATTTTTATTGCAATTAATGAAAGTTTACATTTGAAAATTTGAAAACTAAAACACATATAGCATACAATCATTGTAAATACACTGGATGGCGACATGTGGCCATTTCAGTTTTCACCGAAGTTACAGTGCAAACTAGTGTGCGTAGGCACCATGCTTTGGCTATTTCTCAAGCTGCACTGTCTACCTGGTCCGGCCGCCGCGCGGTCATAAATTAGGTATCTTAGGTTTCGCTGCGATAATAGGCAGTCTCCATGGCGTCTCACATTCCTTCGCACTTCTGAGAATCAAAAAGCCTGCCGGGTTTTTTTTTGCGCGGGTCGGTGCACATTGGAAAATTATCCGTTCGAATGGGGCGGATAATTAAAATGAGCTCTGGGGTAACCTCTGAGGTAAATAGCCTCCCTCAGTCACACTTGTAAAAAGTACAGAACTTTTTCAATGTATACAAACGGAAAGTATTTATTTTTACCCACCCCGAGTACAGAAAGTGTAAACTATTTTTTATTCTTTTACTCATGAGTAAACGTGAGTAAAATATTTTTTTCTATGAAAAAGTAAGTACTTTTTGGGAAATTCTGCCCCAATTTTCAAACAAAATCACTACTTATTTTTTTGCCCAATCACTACTTCAAATTCGCCTTTGTCAGATACCTATTTTTTGTCAATTTCAACTATTTTAGCATACTTCCCCCTTCCATGCCTTGAAAAAATTTATATAGGTAAACACCGATCAGAATACGTTTTCTGTACTTGATTACTTCCAAAAAGTATACGTAAAAGCGAGTACATGAACTTTTATCCGTGGAAATTAAAGCACATTTACTGTGTAATCGAGACTGTTTTAAAGTATACAAGTTTTAACAACTATGCCCTCACCCCCACATCTTCCCCAACCCCACCTCCCCCAGAGGAAGGCCCCACCGAGTGTGTCTGTGCGACTTATGAATGACTTTGTCGCTTGAAATCACGAAACACCGTGTACTGTAAGTCATTATGACCGAGTCGCGAGGCATGTTTTGATGTCTACTGTGCCCTGCTTATGGCTTTATGACCAGCTGGTCGCAAAGCAAAATTGTTTACTCTTCTAGAAATGTGGCAACGAGCTATGGTCTAATTGCTTCCTTCTCTGCCATTCTGTGCTTTCAAATCATCCAGTTTTTTTAATAGGCTTTCATCTATTGATTTCAGCCAAAAAGGATAAACATTCTAAATATGTTTAAATGTTTTATACTTATCGGTTATCCCCACAAATTATGGTCAGCACTTAGTAGCTGCATCATGGCGAATGAGTTCGTTAACATAAATCATAACACCACATGATCACTTTACATTAGCTTTTTGTTTCTAGGCAACGTGAAACCGGCCACATTACTCATCTTTGCGTTTATATTTATGTTTCATAAATATTTATTGCCCGGAGGCTGGACCCATTTTTGCGTGGGAAGCGATCGGGGTAAATATATAAATGCATCCATGGCATATGATTGGGCTTTGTGGTGCTGGCATACTCCCTCACGTTTACGTATAAAATTTTAAATTTCCATGCTGCAACAATGCCTCGAATGTTACGTTTCATCGCTAGGAGTTGGCTTAACCACCGAACCATTTACATGCATACTACCGTATTTCCTCGAAATTGCACCCAGGGGGTTGATTATTTCGCCAACAAATTTTGAGGGGGGTTAATTCGAGGGGGCTTATCAAGAGGGATTATTATTCCGTCAGAAATTTTTTGAGAAGTATCACAGTAAAGGATAGGCTTTTACATGCCCAAAACTGTGATAAATGTGACAAAACGTATATTTGGACATATATATGTCTATTTCTACACAAAGTGGTATATACAGTAGCTGCAAATTGGCAGCAATTTATACATCAGGAGCATTGCATACATGGTGTACATCATTCAAGACGGGGGGTATTTCGAGAGTTTTTTCCCCAGGTCGCTCAGACCTTGGGGTATTTTGAGGAGGGATAATTCTAAGAAATACTGTGTTCTACCACCTCCAATATTCAGCCGGTTCTGTCCTGGTGAACATGCCTTTTGAACTGGCATTCGCCACATATACCTGCCTGCCGCGCCGGCCGTTTGTGTTGCTTTGCGGGCAGCAAAAGCCCAGCTCTATGGCAACGCGGCACGGCGGGGCTCTGTGTGCTGCGCGCGCCGCCCGCCGCCGTTGCCGCCTCCAACTTGGCCGCAACTATGTATTGGGCCACTGGGGCGCCAGTGTTCTTTGTTTCTCTGCTTGATTAACTTTGTTTAGGCAGCGTTCGCACGGTCATGAGAAAGTTTTGTGTGACGACAAAAATTCCGGGCTTTCAACCTTCTTTTTGTCCGAAAATTGAAGTTTTTTTGCGTCGGACGCCTTGATCTCGATGATGTTTGTCGTCACAAAATTTTTGTCATAGCCGTAGGGTTCAAACGAGATTGACTTTTCGGGATCGGGATCGGGATTGGTTTTTGTGATTTCGGGATCGGGATTGGCCGGGATTGGGTCACGGGATCGGGATTGGCCGTGATTGCGGTCATGGGATCTGTATCGGGATTGGCATTTTTCGGGATCGGGATTGGGGTCTTGGGATAGAGATTTTGGCCAATGTTCTGGCATTCACAGTTGTTCATAAAGGTCTCAAAACACTGTTGGATGCCAGAAAATTGGCATAAAATGGACGCTGCGGGTTTGTGTTAACATTTTTGCATGCAAAAATGTCATTTTTTTCACTTTTTATTATTTCCACTAACTTTTCCGGGATCGGGATCCCGGACTTGGGAGTTTTTCGGGATCGGGATTTGAAAATTTTCGGGATAGGGATAGGGTTGGCCGATGTTTTTTTTTAAACGTTTTTTATTAAAAAAAAACGTTTTTTTTTAAAAAAAAACATGACGTCCGAAATGTGTTTTTTTAAAAAAAAACATCGATTAAAATTTTTAGTACTAAGCACTAGGTATTTTGCAAAATTTTTGCGCGCAAGCACGCAATTTCACACACAAATTGACATTGGTGGTTGTTTTCATTGGTTTTGTGACATTTTTAGTATCAAAGTATCCATTTATATATGCTACCATGGGTTAATAAGCCGTCATATGTTGCTGTAGTATATAATATTGAGGTAATGTACTTCCATGTACCTCCACAGTGTGTAAATTCACTCCCGAAGTGACAACCTCGTTTAATAACCTTGTTTGATCACTATTCCGTGCCAAACTTTACCTGAAGTCACGAACATTCGACTATAAGGCGATATACGAACAATATGTCGACGAAAAATGGATATTTTTGACACAAATCACCACTTATAATGCTATCCCATGGCTCCACAGACATACTATAGTCATATATGACATCACAGAGTATTGCCACTGTCTGATATACCTATATATGTTGACACAAGGTTATATCTGGGAGCTTTTAAAAAAAACGTTTTTTATTAAAAAAAAACGTTTTTTTTAAAAAAAAAACGTTTTTTTTTAAAAAAAAACATCGAGTTAAAAAAAAAACGTTTTTTTTCCAACCCTAGATAGGGATCGGGACTGCTAAATCCCGGAATTTCACTGGATCCGGGATCGGGATCCCGTTTGAACCCTACATAGCCGTGTGAAAATAACTTTTCAATAGCCAATTTCAATTTCAATTTTCAACTAGCCACCGATTTCAATATTTTCCTTCACAGTTCTTTCCCATTCTCAGTCGACGATCAATCTTCCATCGAGATTAATATCTAGTCAAAATCACCCCCCCCCCCCCAAAAAAAATGGCCGACGGCGACGCGACGCGTCCCCGTACCACCAAAGTGGCGTACTTTTTCCCATCGGGCGCGGGCGGCGATCGAGTTCCCGTCAAAGTGCCGGTGAACAAGCGCAGATACCGCACAGTTGACTCGCTGATGGACGATTTGAATGGCAAGATGCCAGAATTGGCCTACGGGGTGAGGGATTTGAGGACTGCCAAGGGCATCCACAAGATAGCCGATGTGGAGCAGTTGGAGCATATGAATGCGTTGGTTCTTCTGATTGTTTTGTTATACCTAAAATACTTGGTTTTTGTCGCTATATTCAGGTCGGGGCATGTTGTTTGTTTACAGAGTCTGGCGAACGGGTTCAGTCCCCACTCTAAAATTTTACCTACACAGTAGCGGAATCGTGCCATTCATAGGCGCCGCGCAAAAGACGTATTTTCAGGGAACTTTTAGGTCTCGCCCGGGAAAGGGGGGGGGGTGCAGCTACGTCCTGGATACGTCCTTGGCGGTGGCCCTTGGCTCTGATAATTTTGTGATCGAGCTCTTTCATTTTCCTCATGTTTATTCTCTCACTTCTAACTTCTACAGTTACGTGTGCACGGACAAGCCGAAGAAAAGGGTCGCCGGCGTCGATCTGGGCAAGTTGAATGCCAGTTTCGGCGGTGCGATTCAAACTAACGGCCCGTCGCCGCGACACAACGTTCGTTCACTATTTACAGTTCATTGTGGGGCGACATTTTTCTAGCCCGATGCTTACTGGCCAATTTGAACCACAACTAATATGGCAGTTTATGTATGAAATTTTTCAAAGCCAAATACCAACATACAAAGTCTCGGTACGTATTGATGAAATTCAGACAAGCAAGCATGTTCAAATGAGCTTAGAAGAGAAGGATAATTCATAGAAAGTGATGTTTCGGTCATCCCGAGTGCAGTTCAAAATTTTAGATTCAAATTAACGCCGAAAAATGTCAGCCTAATTGAATGTCGCGCCATGGTGCTTTTTTATTAAACCTGCAGCCCTTCACAGGATGCTGACGGCGGTGGTGAACATCGCCGCAGACACCGGCGTTCACACAACAAAAGTCCATCACCTAGACGGCCAGCTAAAGCTGAAGATACTAATGAAAGGTGTGTTGCCACTGACTAGGTATAGCTATAGAAAATTTGTATAATTCTCTATTTTGGTTTTATTATATTTTTTAATATATTTTGAGTCGAAGTATTTGTCGCTAATCCAGGGGTCTCCAAGATTTTGGCCCTCGCGGGGGCTGGATAGATAGCACATTGCTCCTCCGGAGGGATAGATAGCTGAAAAAAATTTGGGGGGTGGGGGCTCGCGGGGGCAAAATATAGAGGCTTTTTCAGTGCATAGATGGCAAAAAGGGGAAAAAATCGCTAAAAATAGGTATTTAAACATGTATTTAGGCGAAAGCCGCGATTTTGAAGGTATGGTATGAAAATTGGTAAAACTATAAAATGGTATGAAAATTAATGATTTTGAGCGAAAATTGGGACATGATTTCTCAAAAATTGCTCCAGATAGGTAGGTAGCTGAGCGATTTGGGGGCGGGCTAAGGGGGTAGTAGGCAAAAAATTTGCCCCAGGATAGATAGATAGCTGAGCGGCGACACACCCTGTAAGGGGTTGCCGCGGACCCCCCAATTCATGCAAAGTAGAGGGGGGTTGCGCCAATATCTTCCCCAAGTTTCAGCTTCTGGCGCGCCCTAGAACTGAGATAGGATTTCACTGTTTTTGTGTGAATAAATCATAAATGCCGAACCCCGGAAAACACAGCGAGGATAAGAATGGGCACCATCGTCGACGCCGTGGCCACCAGCGATCTATAGAAAAGAAGTTGGAAGAGGAAGAGAGTGACCACGATTTGGATGAGGCCCCTGGCAGGAAAGAGCGCTCACCGCGCAGGTTGGACTGTTGTTTTAGCGGCGTAGGCTCGCTTGGTATGTAAACCGCTTGGCATGTAAACCGCTTGGCATGTAGACCCGTTGCGCGGGTCTCATGGGGAAGGCTGCTCAGCTATCTATCTATAATGAGGTATTTACTATCCCCTGAGCCCCACCCCCAAATCTCACTACTATCTAAGTGGAGCAACTTTGGGCGTTTTCCCCCCAACCTTCACCCCGGTCCCAAAATCACTAAATTTCGCTCCATTTTGTCAATTTAGCCATGTATCATATATATTTTGTCACATCGAGCCCCTAGAGTAATTTTCAGCTATCTATCCATCCGGAGGAGACATTTGCTAAAGTCGGCAGACATTTCACCCTACAAAATCGGAGAGTTACGTACTGATCGTTTATTTCGTTTGATTTTGAAGCGTGAATGCATGACACTGATCATATAGCCATGACATTGACACAAGTAATCCACCCATGTAGTTTTTTTCGAGTCGCCACGCGCCAAAATTACAATGTAACGCTTTAAATTAATGTGACAGATTTTTTGCCTACACGGAGATAACGAGAAAGTTACACCCGTTCATTGCAACGAGTGTATATTTTCTTGCAAAAATAAAAAATAAAAATAAAAGAAGGATTCTTCTACACACAATTGCCATCATCTAAATTTGGTTGGATATCGACGCCGCCGGCATAAATGATATGATTATACCTATCTTACTTTAATCTTCCTAATGTCTAAAACGATTTTTGATGATTGTTCACTAAAGAGCATTTGGGTTGAACATCATATGTCCTAAAAACGCGTTGAATAGAACAGCGGTTTTTTTCCTGTTCCATTTTCGCTTTTCAAGGACTCCAATAACTCTTTATTGCAGAAATTTCTGTTGTGTCTATACAAAAAAGAAACGAAGTAAAAGGTAAGTTGAGAAACAGTTCTTTTTACAGTTGCTTTTTCTGTGGGTTGATTATTTGGCATTGTGCCAAAGAACTTGATTGGACTTTGAATGTCCACTTGAGTTGTGCTGCAACGATCTAACAGTTTCATTCCACAGGTGCATATGCACCAAGTCCATAAAAAATTGATTAAGTGCAAATTTGACCGAAATACGCTTACATTTGTTCACATTTTAGGGAAGAATAATGGTAGAATACATTGATAACGTTTTTTTTTAAAATCAGAATTCATACTCGGCGGACAGCATATTTAGTATGGAAACCTACCATAACCCATCTGAATAATGAATTAAAAATTATACAGTTTTTCCATCATAATGTTTTGTTGTTTACTATGGAATACCTAATTAATGGGGCCGCGCACACTGAAACTGAACGTTTCGTTTCGGCATACACATGTTTTCATCTGCCGAATCTGAACTAAAAAATATCTGTTTGTATGTACGGTTTTAGTTCAACATTTTAAAGGCCACCATATTGAATTTTGAAAACGTCCGTACGATTTCAGATGAGGTTGTTTTTAGTTTTAAACCCTGAAGTATGTCGAAAGCGACATACTTCAGAATTTTCAATGATAAGGAGGATAGCTGAATCTGAATATTTATGTGTATTGCAAACGCTTGATCACAGGCTCGCTGTTCACATTTCAGCATTTGAGATTTCATCGGATTTTGCAGAATGTTTTGGCATGAAAAAAGTGTGCGGACGTCCTCGCATGCTGAATTGACAACTGCCTAATTTTCAAGCGTCCGGGCAATTTTGGTTTGGCAAGTTTTTTTTTCGTTCAGCATTTAGTTTGTCATTTGTCAAAAACGTGCGTATGTTTAGTTTCAGTGTGCGCGGCCCCAATTACAAACTTTATCAGAATATTTTATTCATTAATTATGGTAGGATTCTGCACATACTTTGCGGTCCGCCAAGTATACACATAAAAAGTCCATCATGCGAAAAGGAACTTTTTCATAGAATCTGCTTATACCCATCACAGGGTTCAAACGGGATCCTGATCCCAAACCCCCGAAGAATTTCGGGATTTAGGTAGTGGTCCCGATCCCGAATGCCTGATCCCGAAATGTCAATCCAATATCAATATCAATCCCGAAATATCAAATCCCAATCCTGTTCCTTTATGTTTCAAATCCCAATCCCGATCCTTTATGTTGCAAATCCCAATCCCGATCCTGATCCCAAAAAGTCAATCCCGTTTGAACCCTAATCGCAGACCACAGGAATTTATTTTCAAACATCCATGAGCAGTGGTCTGCAATGGGGGGGGGGTGTTTACACCCCAAATCAGACTGCATCACGATGGAATGTCTACCACTGATTTCGCACCACATTTCACTAAAACAACTAGGTAAACTTAACAGCTTTTTACCAGTTTTAACCTTCAAGATCGCGATTACTGGCTAAATGTGTATTTATTATAGATATTTTAGCTACATTTAATGTATTTTTGGTTAGTTTAACCTATCTTTACAACTGTTTCTTCATTTTCCACCTACACATTGAAAAAGCTTATATATTGAACCCCTGCAACACCCCCCCCCCCAAAAAAAAAAATTCAGCTATCTAGAGGAGCGATTTGCTATATGTATAGAAAAACCCCACAAGGGTTCTTGGGGGAGGGGGGGTATGATTCATGGGGATCAATGTATGTCTGGGGTTTAGTAGGGGGGTGAGGGGTTACCCCCCAAAACACCAGCTATCTATCCAGGGGTATCTTGAATTTTGACCCTCCGAGTGGTTGGATAGATAGGTGAGCGGCCTTCGGGATAGATAGATAGCTGGGAAAAAATTGGGGGGGGGGAGTTGTGGCAGTTCAAAATTTAGGCTATTTCAGGGTGTAGAAGGAACAAAAGGGAGAAAAATCGCTAAAAGTAGGTGTAAAATGGGTATACAAGAGAATATAGTACTAAAAACAGCTGAAAATAGGTAAATAGGAACAAAAATTAGTATTTTGGAGGTGAAAATCTATAAAAAGGTATGAAAAATAGCGATTTTGAGTGAAACTTGGGGTATAGTTTCTCAAAAATCGCTCCAGATAGGTAGATAGCTGAGCGATTTGGGGGGTGGGTTAGGGGGTAGTAGCCAAAAAATTTGCCTCTGGGATAGCTAGATGTAGCTGGTCGGTTTGGGGGGGGGGTAACCCCCCCCCCCCCACCCCCTCATTCGAGACCCCTGTATCTATCTTTCCCGGAGGCCGCTCAGATAAATATATATATCTATCCCAGAATAGGGTTGCCGATGTTTTTTAAACGTTTTTTAAACATGTTCTGTAAAAAACGTTGTTTTTTTAAAAACAGACACGATGTCCGAATGTTTTTTTTAATATAACAACAATGGTTGAAATAAATAAATAACACAGCTAATAAATTTGAGTTGATGTTTTTCCAGGTATTGAATGATCATTTAGGTTACAAATTCAGATTTGAATGGATGGATTCCATTCATTTCACAGTTGAGTTTGTTCAGTCCAAGTCAGGGGTCTCCAAGATTTTGACCCTTGTGGGGGCTGGATAGATAGCAAATCGCTCCTCCAGAAGGATATATCTGAAAATTCTTTTGGCAAAGGGGGTGGGGGGCTCACAGGGGCCATATATAGGATTTTTCAGGGTGTAGAATGCACAACATGGCAAAATTGCTAAAATAAAGTATAAAATTGTGATTTTGAAGGTGAAAATTGGCAATATGGAGCAAAAATTTGATTCTGGGTGAAAATCAGGATTAAGTTTCTCAAAATTTGCTCCACATAGATGGATAGATTTGAGGGATAGATAGCCAAAAGTTTTGCTTCATGATAGATAGATAGATAGCTGAGTGGCCTCATCATAAATAGATAGTTGGTGGATTTGGGGGTGGGGCCCCCTTTGGAGACCCCTGGTCCAAGTTCATGATGTGAAAACATTTACCAAAGCACATTTTTTGGCTCAGTGTCAGCATTTCTTGACAACTTTCAAGGAATGCGCAACTACAATGATTTGCACATTCAGATTGTTCATTATGTGAAATTGACTCACAAGAAGTTTGTCAGGTTCATCTTTTTGATTTGAGATAAACCCATCAAGTTAATCGCTTTAATTCCACACAGGTTTTGGCATCACAATAAACTTGACAGATTGATTGCTGTTAATTCTCTGTCACTCAAATGTCCGATGAAAAACCGTGCACACACGCCATGCCATATATGAACTAAAATTTTGGCACTGAGCCAAAGACAGCGTAAATTATTTCATGTAGATGTTTTCACATAAAATGCCCTCTTATTTCACGCTGAATAAAAATCGACTATTCAAAAATGGAATATGTCTACCCAAATTAAGGTTTTAAACGTGTAAATACGTTTTTACCATGTCGTTTTTATTCACTCTTCAGCGATTTTATCATATTCTCCTACTGGAAAAAGAAAAGACCTCATACGGGAACTTGGCAGCCGGCCAAAATTTCGAAATCTCTATGAAAAAAGGTTTAAAATATCTTTAAAAAGGGATATAACCATGTCTTTAAATGAAATTAAACGATTATGAAGTTGAAAATTAGCAAAATGAAGGAAATTTAAGCGATTTTAAGCGCTTCTATTCTTGTTCGCATGATACGCAACCTATAATCTGGACGTGGGCCAAGTTCCAATATGTGACCTGATCTCCCCTACTTTATCGTTTTCGATTTTATCTTTGTTTTCTGCTGACAAAATTCCAGTAGGTTGGATACGGTATTTATTCACGTCATGACACTCTGGTGGAGTGGTTCATACGAATTTTTGTAGGGTGATACGTCCGCCGACTTTATCTATGATGCCGCCGCGAGGGTCAAAACCTTTGAACCGCCTGATCCGCTGTCTACATCCCGAATGGGTTACATT
Source organism: Sphaerolaimus hirsutus (assembly GCA_964036195.1). Lineage (NCBI taxonomy): Eukaryota > Metazoa > Nematoda > Chromadorea > Monhysterida > Sphaerolaimidae > Sphaerolaimus > Sphaerolaimus hirsutus. The sequence goes on along the minus strand of OZ038452.1, from coordinate 20,611,327 downwards.
TTATAGCGTACCGTCAGATGTGAAGCGCATCAGAGCATTAGATAGGACAGTGCACCATTCCAGATACATGAAATAAATGGGGGGCGTCCAGAAAAAACAACAGGCCAAGCCATCTGTTTGCATAGTCTCCTCGCTCAGGGACGCCGCTCGACGTCGACACGGCCGCAGCGTACAACCCGATGATGTCGATATCGATGATTCTAAACCGGCGACCAACCGCAGATCACACTCTTACCATCGAGGTGAGCCAGGTGAAGCTGGTTTGCAGCTGTCAACTACCGTATATCCTCGAATAAGTCCCACGGTGCTTAATTTTTTCGCCAGATTTTTGAGGGGGACTTATTCGAGGGGAAGTTATCTTTTCGTCAGATTTTCACTAAAAGTATGATTAATTTACTGCACAAATGGAGTGATTAAATTTTTCGAGTTTTTCGAGAGGGGACTTGTGCTAGGATATAAAGCTATAAAGACACAAAGCCACCGACACCACAAACACCTAAACCCAGATCGATCCCATCGCACGGCGGCCACGGAGCAGTCGACCACCGACTCTGGCTACGACCGCAGCAGCGACCGACGGCGCCGCGCGGCGGCAGCAACTGACACGACGGCCAGCAGCGACCAGACACGCGCCAGGCGACACAGACACAGTCGTCTGGCGCCCACTGAGACTACTGACGCCAGTAGCCGGGGGTTGGTTGGGTTGAAATTGTGGCACTTGGATTGGAGGTGAAATGCCAATGACAATGGTGAAAATGTCATTGTGAAGATAAAGTGGATGATATATCGATAACCATTATGCATGATGCTGTTGTGGATTCATCCCCGTTGAAGTGTGCCAAAATTTGTCTGGCTTTGTAATGTCAAAACGGATGCCATTATCCTATACATATGCGCAGAAATCTTATTTATTTTATTGAACTTTAGTAAATAAAATTGTATGTACAGTAATTTCCATTGATTCAATCGCGTCACCCCGCCGCGCAGCCGGCACACCCACAGCGAGCGCGAGTCCACCGGCCGTCGTGATCAGGAAGAAAGTGACGTGGACTTGGAGAGCAGTGCGCCTGCCTCGAGGATGTCTTCCCGCTACACCGGTGGGAACACATCCAAAGGCGGCAGCAGCAAACGCCAGCAGAGCAGACCCGACACTGGCGATAGTGTGTCCAGAACGGTGTGTTGCGATGGAACATGGTATTCGGCGTGGCGCCAGTGAGAAACGCGGTGGAATGCGGCAAAGTAGTGATCTCATTAAAACTGCACTTTCTAATGATGATGTAGAAAGCATCTGTACCGTGTACTATTTAGCTAAGCACCGTGTATACTGCAAAATGCAAGCCAAAATTTGTCTAGCGTAAATGTAAAATGCGTGGTAAAATGTAAAGTATAATATTTACATGGAACGACCCTGCGTGCACGTTTACAGCAGTTGTCCAGGGGTGATTACTGCCCACTGAGCACAGTTGTCCAGGGGTATTTACTTCCTAGGGGTTAATCGCACCTGAAACGTGGCTAAGCCAACCACAAGAACACAATCATTATCTAATTCAGATCGACGTGGACATGACCGACAACGACAGCGACGGGAGCAACCATTCGCGCGTGCCGACGCGCGACCGCCGCGACCGCAGGTATACGGGCAGCACGCGCGGCACCGACCGCACGGCCACCGGCTACACGAGCGCCAGCAGGGACACCGTCACCACCAACAAGTCTAGGAGGAGGACCAGGACGCAGGGCACCAATGATTCCGGTGCGTATGCAGGGGTATCTTGAATTTTGACCCTCCGGGGTTTCGATGGCTAGCAAATCACTATTCCGGAGGGATAGATAGCTGAAATGTTTCTTCTTCTTTTTTTTTTGGGGGGGGGGTGAGGGTGTTCCGTATATAGGTGCGGTTCGTCTGCCTCACCGTTTTTAAGTATTTACTTTAAGTTCCTTTTTTGCTTCACACGTTCGATTTTCTTTTGCCTTCTCATTTTCTTTCACTATTTTATCAGCATAACACGCATTTGAATACATAAAGACAAGACCTCCACAAAACAGCGAAATCACGACATTCGCACGCGGTCGTCGACGTGGACATGGACATCGACATGGAGGACAGCCTGGCGTCGATTCCCAGCGACGGCGGACAGGAGGACATTGTCGTTGCCAATCACGCTGATATTGCACCTGCTGATAACCAGCCGCTCGCTTCTGTTGATGAAACGGCTGAAACTGGTGCACCTGTGCAGTCGGCAGCAGAGCCACAGGCTCAGGTTGAATCAGTGGCGGAAATTGACGGAAATGCCGCAGCGGCAGTTGAAACGGACGCGCAAGCCAGTGAATCGCAGCCGAGTGAAGCACCTGCTGTTGACACTGAGGGTGAGATAGAATCTTGGCGTGACAAAGAAACTATGTTTTCACTGTTTTCTGATGTGACTGAGGTTTTGCAGAATATTTTGGACGCAGTTTGCGACGACCAGTGAAAGGTGGCCCTTCGTTCGAGCTTTTTGTGTTGTCTATGCGTTTTGACGCATGTATTTATGTTTTATACGCATTTTTCGCGATGATGCATATTACGTTCCTTATCACTTCGCTTTGTTGGAGAAAAAAAACTTTCGTTCGCTGGTTTGATTTTCATAAAAAAATTAGTTTTTGTGTTGTGCTTCTGTTTGGCTCCAGTGTTTTTTCTTCTCTTAAGAAATTACGTAAAGCCTTTGAATCAAATATGGGAGCTGCCGGGACTCGTCAAGGTGTGCTCAACATAGTGTCTTTCCTCAATTAACCTTTTTAACACGGGGAAACGCATATCTCCAACAACACGCTCCCAACAAGTAGCTGACAATGCTGTGTTTATATTTGGCAGAGAGTTGTCGGCATTTGGCATTTCAGCCAGCTGGCACGGTGTTTTAAAAGCGGCTGCACAATTCGCAGTGAGTTTTCAGCAAGCTGCACACATTAATATCATGTGCCGAACTGGTTTTCAGCCAGCTGGAAGATGCCACTTGCAAAATGTCAGCGAGTTGTCATTAATTTTCATGTTTGCCAAGCAAACTGGCAGCGAGTTGTCGGAGAGCTGCGTTTCCCTATGTATCTAACATAGGTAGCCACTAGCATTGGCAACGCAGTGGAAACGCTCGGCTAAAACAATTCGTTTTGCGCAGACTCTCGACGCGAGGCTGCGGCGACAAAGATCCAAGCGGGCTATCGCGGCTTCCGGACGCGCAAGGAACTGCGGCGGCAGAACGATGCGGCCAAAGTTATCCAACGCAACTACAAGACGTTTTCTCAGAGGAAGTATGGTGAGAAACCAGGTGAGCTGGCTGGCCATCCTCATGTGAGATTGAGGTAAATATTAGTGGTAAATTTGGGTGAATATTAAACGAATGCGCGCATACTCTGTCACTGCATCTGGCAAACTCTTGCCTAATCCGCATTAATAGTAAATACACTTTACGCACTGTAATAGTAAACAGTTCAAAGGGTGCCGATGCATGTGTACATAATTATACCTGGCATGTGCGAGAGGTGAATACGCCACTGAGTGTTCATGTGCATAGATGTCCAGGGAGTCTGGATGTCCATGAGTGATTGATTAGTGCTCACAACTGTTAAGTCAACAAATTGGCCATCACAGTCCTAATTTTTTTATTTCCCATTGGAATTTCTGTATTTTATCATGAATAGATGGTTTGAAGTTGGAAGCGTTAATGCCTCTCACATTTTGCTTTGAAGCCAGCGACAAGCACCAGGCGCACTTGTACTTACTTGGTTACACGACAAAATATTGCCCAACGCCATGGCGCTTTTACATCACTAGTTATAAACACATAATCAGTCAACTAAAACAATTATGCCCGCGTACTCAAACCCAATCTCTCTATCATACGCAGCATCGACGCGCTCCAGCAAGTCAGGAGCGAGCAAAAGTCGCCGCAGTGAGCGCAGTTCTACACACTCCCGCAGCACTAGGGCTTGATTCTTCCCAATTCGGTGGCCAAAGTTTTAACCGTCTGTTTTTCTATCGAGATTTTTTGTCCAGATCACTCCTGGGAAATTATTCAACAGAGGCAACTATTTGAGTAAATAAATAATGTGACAAGTTATCTGTCGAGATGTTTATTTTCAAGCACACAATAATGATATTTAGTATGCTGCAGGGGTCTCCAGCATTTTGGCGCTCACGGTGGTTCGGTAGATGGTAAATCGCTCCTCCAAGGATAGATAAAAGAGATGGAAGAAAAACGTTATTGGGGGGGGAGATTTAATATGTTGGCTTTTTCAAGGTGAAAAAGGCAGAAGAGAAAAAGTGACTACCTAAATTAGAAAAATGTTTACCAGACAAATGTTACCTGCCGGGTGACTTTTACACCCTCCCCAGAAATATTTAGGGATATGGCAAAAATCCAAAATAAGTTGAGTAAATTATATTGGGTGGCTAGAAATTGCTAAAAAAGAGGCTACAAATTGGTATAGCAACCATTTATAAAACCAAAAAAAGTGATTTCGAAGGTTCAAATTGGCCTCAAGATGCATAGCGCTTTGAATGAAAATTTCGGAAGGATCACTTAAAATTTGCTCCAGATAGGTAGATAAATAGTTGAGCAAGGGTGAGGGGGGTCAGTTTATAGTAGCCAAAATAATTGCTCTGTGATGGATAGCTGAGCGGCACCTGGGATACATAGATAGGTGGACGATTTGGGGCACCGCCCTCCCGTTGGAGACCCCTGTAGATAAGCATCGCACATCAAGCTGCATGTACTTAGTCCGGCTCCCCGGGCAATGCTCACCATTCGCGCTAGGGGTAAGCTACGGTCATAAAATTTTGACAGGTTAAGATATCAGGTGTTTTGAGTTTTCGCCTAAAATTTTACCCCTCTAGCTCCACCCAATGCGGAACTGTGGGGATTACAATTTCAGTCATTTTGTACTGATGTACACATGGTGCTCTAGCCCAATGCTGCTGTACGTTGTGATCATGAAACTTTGGCTAGTGTAAGCCACCAGTGTTGTCAATGTGCTGATAGTATTCAACACTTTCATTTAAATCATTGCTATTAAGGTAAAATTAATATGCAGATCAGGTTGATGTGCAAGGAACGTGGTGGATGGATGTGATCGATGTTTTTGGTGATCATCTGAGATCATGTTGTATTGCAGTGATTTTAATGTTGTTTTGAAATGTGCAGTAAAGCAGAAGCTCATGGAGGATCATGGAGGAAGTGGTAGTCAGGTGGCAGAGGTGCATAGACTCCAAGGGGGGGGGCTATTTTGAGAAGGAGAGGCAGAATGATGAATTTGGTAGTGAGAGTAGTGACAGGAATGACAATATGGACTTGCACATCACCCTGATCTGCATATTAATTTTACCTTAATAGCAATGATGAAAGTGTTGAATACTATCAGCACATTGCCAACACTGGTGGCTTACACTAGCCAAAGTTTCATAATAACAACTTAAAGCAGCATTGGGCTAGAGCACCATGTGTACATCAGTACAAAATGACCGAAATTGTAACCCCCACAGTTCCGCAGTGGGTGGAGCTAGAGGGGTAAAATTTTATGTGAAAACTCAAAACACCTGATATCTTAACCTGTCAAAATTTTATTACCGTAGCTTACCCCTAGCGCGAATGCAGAGCACTGCCCGGGGACTTTTCAGTCGGACTAAGTACAAAAATATTACCTAGACGAAAGCTGGCATCAAATAAATATATGAAAGGCATCAAATATACGAATATTGGGAATTATAATTTATTTAAATACGTGAAGTTTTAAATACTATCGAATATGAAATATATATAAATCTATTTAATAAAAATGGTCATGTGTCCTGCTCGTGTGCAATCTCCGTAAATGCCGGGTTTCTCACCGCGTCTTTGATCATATCCTTAAGCATCTTGTGCCGAGGGAAAAAACGGGTAGTTTTTTGTACTGTCGTACGAGGTTTTTAACCTAAGCACGACCTGACGCAAACCCAAATATTTTTTACATAGCACAAATATATCACCAGTGAGGCGTTCTTGTTCACGCCGCAGGTCGTCTGTAGATTTGCCTGAGTCAAGAGTAAGACGGATCAATGTTGATAATTTTATGCATTGTTCATTTTGAATGATTGAAAAGGTACCAGGTAAATACACCAATTAGGTTTCAAACTGGATTGACTTTTCAGGATAGGGATTTGTTTTTTCAGTTTTGGGAATCGGGATCTGGATTGGCATTTCAAATTTTCGGGAGCAGAATTCTGGAGAGAAAAATAGTTGAGATAATGATCCCGTTTGAACACCAATTCACACAGTTACAGAAATACAATACAAATTACAGAAATACGGTAAACATGTCCTAGTGTTTTTCCCATCATTCCTACATTTACCAAAGTGATTCCAACACTATTTTGTAAAAAAAGTGTTCCATTAGGTACCCACCTTTCAGGCTCTCAATGTAATTAGCCTCCTTCGCTGCATCGGCCAACTCGTTGCTTTGCGCAGACAGGAAACCTCTTATGCCGCTCGGCTTTTGCTGCCCTCCACCTGTTGAGGGACCTCCAATTGGTCCCAATTTGATACGTTCCTCTAAATGATTTAGAACTCTGTGAATGGGTTGGGTTGGGTGTGTATTTAGATTGACGTAAATATAACTGAGTGAATTGGAATTAGGTATCTAAGGTCTTCGAATTGCTTGCAGTCATGTTCGAGTGTTTTTTTATAAAATAAAAGCGCAAGGGTCAGATTGAAAGAATGAAAAAATCGGTCGTCAATAACTATTTTATTTAATACAAATGGATTGTAAGTTGATTAGGAGTAGAAATTTAATCACTAATTTGTGTTTTCGGAAAGTAAACATTTGTGTTTTCGGTTATACCGTATTTCCTCGAAATACCCCCCCCCCCCTTGAAATACCCCCCCCCCCCTCGTTTGACCCCCCCCCCCTCTCGAGACCACTATGAAACAATCACCCCCCCTCGAAATACCCCCCCCCCAAATTGAGTGTAAAGGGAACGTACATGACAATAACTGTAGTTTGTGTTCAGTGTACTGCAGAACACACGTTAAAACAATGTCGGTGTCACGTTAGAACAGTGTACATATTTACCATCTACATACTAATATTAGTCTACAGAACATTATAAATGGCGGTTTTTGTTGCATTTTTCGACGTCTGCGTACGTTTCAGACGACAATTTCGTACTTGTTTTCAAAAATTTTCTTGTGAAATAATAACCCCCCCCTCGAAATAACCCCCCCCTCTCGGGACCACTATGAAACAATCACCCCCCGGGGGGTATTGCGAGGAAATACGGTAAATACATTCTGGATGCATCCCACACCCCGTTAAGTCTAAAGTCAAGTGTCAAATGTCATGCAAAATTTAATTTAATTCAACTTTTAAAAATAAAGAAAGATTGTATTGCTGAACTTTCGACATTTTGCATGACAATTGACAAATTTGTATGACATTTTCATGACACATTACTTAACACTTTACAGTGTGCGAGACTGGAGCCTGGTTGGTTGTGCAGGTACTTTTTAACGGATCGGTCGGAACAGGGAAAAGTTCAAAGGTGCAAACCTGTTAACATAATCCGCCTGCGACTCCCTTACATCCTGCTTGGGAATGTCAATGATTGACCAGTATTCTCGTTCATACACGATCACCTGCGCTGGCGTGACAAAATCGATCGCAATACACTGAATGGTCAACTCCAGTGCCCAGCACCGATGCAATTACGGGCAAGCAACCGTATTTGCTCGAATAATTCCCCTCTCGAATAGTTCCCCTGTGAGGCGATTGAGGAAAAAATAACCCCCCTCTCGAATAGTTCCCCTGTGAGGCGATTGAGGAAAAAAAACCCTCTCGAATAATTACCCCCTCAAGGTATAAAATCAATTTGTTGCGCACAATTTGAACAACAACACATTTTATTGTGTTAATCGAGGGTTGAGTTGATAATAGATGTATGAGTTGATAATAGACGCATGCTTGAAGATTTTGACAAAATAATTCCTCCCTTGCGTAATTCCCCCCCCCCCGGAATAGTTCCCCCTCACAAAAGACTGACGAAAAAATAACTCCGAAGGGGATTATTCAAGCAAATACGGTATAGTACTCACGTCTCTGATGAGCCTCTTGAGCAGTCTGTACCTGGTCAACGCGTTGCGCTGCTCCTTGCTGGCCACGTAGCCGTCCTGCATGGCGATCATGGCCACCTTGAGCTTGCGGTACGAGCCCGACAGCCGGTTGCGGCACTTGAACTGCCGCGTGACCGAGTTGAGCGCCGCCTCGCGGCCCGGGTCTGCGCGAAGTGCGCTTTGTTTTGGATGGTGTCGAATTTGCATAGTTGTTAAAACGTATTTACGTTACCTCGATAAATACGTATACTCGCGTACTGCGTAATTACGTTTACGTTTCCTCCCGAAAAAAGTACCAGTACTCACATACTCGCGTACTTTTTGAAAGTACGCGAGTACAGAAAACGTATTTTAAGGGGACAGAAAATGTCATTTTGTCAGACAGAAAGTGACAAACAGGACATTTTCCTAAGAAATACTTATCAGGAGAGAAAAACACATCTCTGATGTATTTATTTCAGGGTAAAAATTAAAAACACACACCAATTTTTACGTTATTTTTGTGAGAAAAATGCTCACTTTTACATTTTCTGTGAGAAAAATACTCATTTTTTACGTTTTCCCTGGAAAAAAATACTAATTTTTACGTTATCTCTGGAAAAAGTATTTTACTCACGATTTACGCTGTGTAAAAGTTAAAAAAATACTTTACGTTTTCTGTACTCATGTGTGAGTCAAATAACGATAAATTACGTTTATGTTTACTGTAAAAAAAGTTCAGTACTTTTAACAAGTATGCGAATTTGAAGCGCTTTTTGGGTTTACATTTTTCGAGTAGGGGAAATTTGAAAAATTTTTAGGGGTTAATGCGGAAGGAGCTGCGAGCGCATGAATATTCCTCAGGCTCATCTGCAAAGGACCGCATGAAGAACAAGTATATAACATTGATAAATGAAATTGGGAAAATTAGGGTTGTAAAGACCTGTGGATGGCAAATTCAATTGACACGGTCTATTTGTTGGGCAGTGCACTATTCACGATAACTTTGATCCGTGCCTACTTTCTCCTGCCATCCAAAAGTTTTCCCTCCCGCACGCTATCATCGACATCAGGAAAAAAAAAATTGTTCCAAAAAAATGAAAAAGAAATATATTTTTTATCACAGTGCGTACATAACATCGCGTTGGCGCGTTGTTGTGTAAGAATTATTTGAAGTGCGGATGTACACTACTGTCCGCGGAGTATATAACCAACAGTCCTGCCGAGTCAATTGAATTTGGCCCGTGGGGATAACGATATATAGGTATATTCAAATATGTACGCATCGCCCTGCGCACACGGACCGAATTTATTCTTAAGCACAAAAAACGCGGCCGCGATGATGTTGTCGTTCCTGTCGACCACGAACGACGTGGACGGGGTGAGTCCGTCGACGTGCCGCTGCAGCTGCGACGAGTGCGACGTGCTCGCAGTGGGGCGCGAGTCCGGCCGCGCGTCGTCGCCGCCCGTGCCGCTGGCGAACGGCCACCACGCGTGCAACACCAACACCATCGAATAGTGCGTTTGTGAGGGTTGCGCGCTTTGAAAGCGACTGTTCTACTGGGTTGAGGGGGAATGGTTCTAAAGCGGGAATAATTCAATTTTGCGTGAATGTGGCGGCCGTTTCCGGATAGTGAACGCAAATAACTACGGTGCAACAGTAATACAGTATTCTGAGTAATACAGTATTGTGCGTTAGCTGCGACCGAAGTGTGCACAAGTGCACAACATGCACTGCCAAGGTGCACAGCCGCTCGATCCACAAAAATAGTCAAATGGCTGCTAGTAGCGCAGCACGAAGGCGGCTCACAGTCGCGAGCCCGACCGGTAACGAAAACGGTGCGCTCATTGCGTACTTCCCAGTGCACCGCCGGCAAATGGGCAGCGGTGCATTGAGTACAACAAACACAACCGCCAATTTCAATCATTAGCTTAAACAGATGGGCATTTTTCCCTCGCAGGGTGCATGTCCAATTCCAGAACTGGAATACTTGGGAAAAAATTCGTGCTCTAAGAAGATACGTCCGAAATATTTAGTCCAAAATAAATACACGTATACTTAACCAGCTATAAATACATATAAATAAATTCATATTTAGCAATGTTTTTTTTATCGTTTACTGATGTTCAGAAAGCGGTCACTCCGTACTTTCAGTCGCATATGAATTAAACAACAGATTTTTTCGTAAATAAAAAAGTAACCTGTCCAGTGATTTGAAACAAACGAATGAAAAAATAATACACCGAACAGAACGAAGTTGGACACGGATAAAAAATTGATTAGATTTTCGGCCGCGAAATGGACACGTGACGAGCGTCGCGCAGTGCACCGCATCAGAGTTGTTAAAAGTACTGAACTTTTTTCAAAGTAAACGTAAACGTAAAGTCTTTAATTTTTACTGACACCTAAGTACAGAAAACGTAAAGTAAAATATTTTGCGTAAAAGGTGAGTAAACGTAAATACCGGTAATTTTACTCAGGGAAAACGTAAAGGTAAGGATATTTTTTGATTTTGTACTTAGGAAGACGTAAAAATGAGCAAAAGTGAAAGCGATGGTCGTCGCTTTCGCTACCCATCGTAACTTAAATAATTTCCGCTGCCAATTTTTGTGGCTGTTCCAATTCGTTTGAGTGGTTTTTGCTTTTTATGCATCCAAATTTTTTTCAGAATGACATTTTCTGCACTCGCGTACTTTCAAAAAGTACGCGAGTAACTGAGTACCGGTATTTTTTCGGGAGGAAACGTAAACGTTTTTACGCAGTACTCAAGTATACGTACTTATCGAGTAAACATAAATACGTTTTAACAACTATGCACCGCATCCCAAATGGTACACTTAAATTGCGGCCCGATTTCCTGCACCAAATTCCACGGTAATGAGGCAGTAAACCATTCCGACATCCCAAAATGGCAACCGTGATTGTTTATCCAATTGCTACTGCACCCGTTCACATTGCCGTTTAGATTCACCGGTTCACATTCACTGAACCAGGCAAAAAATGCCGTGAGCATTGTGAAGGGCGGGGATTTACAACAAAAAATATCGTCGTGAATATTTGAGGGTAAAATAGACATCCTGTAATTTTTTCTAAGGCAAACAGATGAAGGGCAACGGTGAAAGATGGTCAGGTGGTGGTGGAAAAACTTCCGGTAAATATCGAAAAATTGAATTTTTTATCAAATTACCCAGAAAATCATTTTCATATTTAAAGTTGTTTGAAATAACTACGATATTAACTGTTTTTACGTCACTGTTTTTCCAGAAGAAACCTAAATGATGGAACCTGAGCGTCAGCTTGTGCAACCAGTGTTCAGCTGAAATTGTATACAAATTAAAATTCATAATTTATAATAAACGTGAATGAAATGATGTCTGAAGATGTGGCTGTGCATTTTCAAATGGCATAAATTACCATAAGCCCTCAAATATTTCTCTGGGTAATTACTCTGGGCTTTTTATTTGGGGATACGTATGCACAGATTATAAATATAGACAAGATTTTCTCCAATCGCCTAACTGGACAGACCTATTCAAGGGGGGGGGGTCAAATATCGTATATACAGTATCTGCCCACACAGAAAGCACATGTTCAAGGGAAAATCTGTCAAAAACGTAATAAAGACATATTAACAGCGTGTCTGTTCGCAGGGAAATCGTTCTAAGCCATACTGTCAGAGTATAAAAGAAAATCCAAATCTCATCATTTGCATATTCCTGTGAAGTCAAACATGAAAATGGACTGCAAACAATCTGCGCTGCTCTTTCTCATTGCGAGTATAGTGTCTGTTCAAGGTGAATAGCGTGAATTGTATTTCACACCAACAGGTATCAATCGCGGTGCACCAAAAACAAATAAAATTTAAAAAACTTTTCTGTTAAATCTGTTTTGAAGACATTTGAGTTCACCAGAATGAGGAGTATGTCAACTACTGTTGATGGCAGCCAAAAGTGATCCATCTGGTGAACTAAAATATGTTCAAAATAGATTTATATGTTTGTCAAATTTAAACAGTCTCCTACTGTGCATGGCCAAAGTAACCTTTTACAAAAAAAAAAATTTCACAAACACAGGTCAACAACCATACGGAACATTCAAGAGCGTGGAACCAAAAGCGCCAGAACCTGTGGTAACAGATGCCCCGGAAGAGATTACTACTTTGGCTGTAGAAATCACAGAGGCTGCAGACCAGATCACTACTGCCGCTGCAGAGATCACAGAAGCCCCAGAAGAAATCACCACTGCCGCTGCAGAGATCACAGAAGCCCCGGCGGCAGATTCCACGGCTGAAGTCTCAGATGCCGTAACTGCGACAATTGAAACACCAGAAGGGACGGAAGGCCAAAACGAAACTTCCTCCAGTGGATCAGATGAGAAATCAAAATCCGGCAAATCGAAACCAGGTGCCCGTTCCGCGAGTGGAGAAGTGAAAGCGCAAATGGCAAAAAAGTGAAATGGCAAGTAAATTGGCAAAAGGAAAATGATAAGTGAAATGACACATTTGTTTTTTAACCTGACTTGCCATTTCATTTAGCTTTTGCCGTCTGCTCTTTCACTTATCCGCTTCCGGAACTGGCCCCAGGCCGTGGCCTCGCTAAAGGACAGGACAAGTCGAAACCAGGACGTGGCCTGGGTAGAGGACAGGACAAGTCGAAACCAGGACGTGGCCTGGGTAGAGGACAGGACAAGTCCAAATCACAGCTGTTATAACGCATTTACGCTTACTCGAAAAATACGTATACTCGAGTACTGCGTAGATATGTTTACGTTTCCTCTGAAAGACCTGTACTCACCTTTACGCGTACTTTTTTAAAGTACTTGAGTACAGAAAACGTATTTCATATAGGCTCTACGGTAAATACTTTACGTTTACATTTTATTTGAAGATATTTCTGTACTTTTAACAGCTCTGGTCCAAATCTGGGAGTCAGGGACGAAATGGGGCCAGCGAATCAGAAGGTTAGAAGAAAAAATTTGAAAGCAAACGACGCAGGTCACATGGATTTTGGCGAATTGCCGAAGAAAATGTTGAAATGTTATTTTGTTAGGACTTTAATAAGCAAGAGAGATTATAAATACTACCTATACCTTTACCACGGTACCCGCTTTTCAAATGACTACCTATATCCCTTTTCCAGAGGCTTTTGACAAGGAGAAGGCTTTCAAAGAACACTTCGGATTCGGATTCGGATTTGGACAGAAAAGAAAGTTCGGACCGCAGGCACAAAACGATGAAACCCAAACAGCAAGTGTAACTGACAGCCCAGACGAGATCAGTAATTCTACGGCTGCAGTCACAGATGCGGCGATCACAGAACCAGTAGAGACAGAAGGCCAAAACGAATCCTCTTCCAGTGGATCAGATGAGGGATCTCAACAGAAACCATCCGGACCAGGCCGTGGGCGTGGCCTCGCTAAAGGGCAGGGCGCATCGAAACCAGGTGCCAGTTCCGCAAATTGAGAAGTGACAAGTAGAATGGCAAAAGCTAAGTGAAATGGCAAGAAAATTGGCAAAAGCGAAGAAAAAATAATAATAATAGTAAGTAATCTCCCTCCGCTTTTGCCAATTTCCTCCTCAATTCAAATCTCACTTCTCGTTTCACTTCGCATTTGCCATTTTACTTCTCACTTCTCGATTTGCGGAACTAGTCACAGGTCGCGGCCTTGGTAGGGGTAGGGGCTGAGAATTGAAGGGCCTAGTGATTGGAAATCATAGTTCCTCATCAATTTATAGGGATGTGATTCAAGTTTAAGAATATTAAGGATACCTAGAAACTGCAATAAACAGAAAAATGCGATAAAATGGATATGTTTTATCATTTTTTTAAAGCATACAAAAGCTATGGAATACAGTTGCCAAATTATGCACAGGTTTTACTAAAGTGATCATCGTCTGATACATTTCATCGCTGAATCATGAATATACCTGTCTAATGAATTCAATAAACATATAATTGTGATCATTTAAATCGTGATTTGAAGATAACCTAACTTACAACGACTTACACTTACACCAAAAATATTTACCTAAAGGCAGTTTCCTTCCACTAGTTTAGGCTGGCGTCCATATTGCTCCTTAGTTACTGACCACAACCTGCTATCAATCGTTCATCAACAAAACAAACTTTCCTGTCTCAACAAAGTTCGTTCCATGTAAATATGGTGTGGGTTCAGTTCCGCACCCTGTAAAATTTCATGTAAAATTTAAAAAGTCACACAAAAATGTCAAATGTCATGTAAAATGTGATGATAGTCCCAGTAACATTTTACATATTTCATTTTATATGTTACATCTTTACATTTTACATCTTTCTTGATATCAGACAAATTTTTTTGTGACATTTTACAGTGAGCACAATTGACTTATGGAATTAACGGAAATTTCTATTAACATAAGTTCTATCGACTACTACACAGCAAATACAAAATTTACGTTGCTGATAGATAGTATGCCATTAACAAGCTTATTTCGCAAAAAAACAACAACAGCAGTTTGTCCGGCTTATCAGAATCTGAACCATCTTGAAAAGGCCCAGTAGCAAATGTGCATTTTATACATACTCATAATAAGCTAAATAGTGAAGCTAAGTGAAGCTAAAGGATAAATGAAGCTAAATGCTAGTAAAGTATATGTAATGAGTAAAATGGGTGTGGGAGAATCTTTTTTCAGGGCATTCGCTGTTGCACCTCTTCAGAGCTCAGTCTGCAATAATGTTTCTGCACATAAATCATGCACCTTTCTTGTGCATTCAACAGGTTCACGCCCTACACAAGTAAGCAACTCATGGGGAAGAATTCACTTCTTGTCGGCTGCGGCCATTTAAACTAAAACATTCGTTTCGGAGGCTATGGACCCAGAATGTTAAAAAGTGAAAGTGACAAGAAAAACACCTAAACAAATAGAATAGCGAACAAGTCGGTCGCAGATAGGTAGCAAATTGGTGGTGAAAATGTGGAAATGTTCCTCGCTGAACAATATTGATCAGCACAACAGATGGATAATGATTATTATGATATAATATATATATTATATATGATTTGTTCGTTTTTCGACAGGTGCAAAAATACTCGAAGTTTTGTATGCGCTCAAATGAACCCGCTAAGAAATAAACCTAAATTCTACAATAGGTATGTAAATATGTTCATTTATAAAACTTGCAATGAGGAAACAAATACCTATAGTGTTTGTAATATGTCATGTACAAATATACATTCCTTAATATAAGAAGGATTGCTTTCACTTTCACAAGGAAATTTGAGGCAGAATTTTCCACATTAAGTAATTTTACTCAGCGTATGAATGACAGTTTACTACACAAACAGAAGATTTATGAATGAGCAGTGACGAAAAGCACTTCAAACGTAGCTCAACTTGCAAACGAACCGAGTGTGTGTGCTAAATTGGTGGTGTGTTTGGCTAGCCGCCTGACGGACTGGCCGAGCTTGCCGCGCATCAGCCGCGACGACACGTCGTCCCCCGCGTCCGGGTCGCCCATGCTCGCAGCGCGAGTCAAATTAACCGCTTAGGTAGTTTGTGCTCGCTGCCGATGAAATGCAGGGTTGTACAAACTGAACACGGCAGTGTGTTTACTATTTTTAGTTCGAATAGTAGAATACGGTAGTTAATCACGTTGTTTTATGCATTGATATTACGGAAAACGGCATTGGAAATTGAACAGTCGGATATTTTCTTGGAGATCTATGGTTGGCATGGCACTCCCGCCTACTGAAGGAAACAGTCGGTAGTAAGTAGCGTTGGCGATAAAAAGCGCCTGAACCAAGCGTAGCACCAAGCGTCAGTCAGGACTAGGGTGTCGAAAAAATTTTATTTACGGAAAACGGAAACGGAAAATTTTTTGCACTTGCCGCAAAACGGAAAAATGAAATATGCACAGAAACAGAAAAATTTGCTGAACTTTTGCCGGAAACAGAAAAAAATTGCGAAATTTTGCCAGAAATGGAAAATTTTCAGAAATTTTGCCAGAAATGGAAAATTTTCAGAAATTTCGCCAGAACGATGACTTTTTGTATAGCACCAACCGACTAAATAAAGCACCAATCGACACAGCGTCGCAGATATAATGCCAGAAATCTATCGTCGCTAGTTTAGTTACCAGCGCCACTATTACTCATTGACTGCGCGGCACAACCGATAATGGAAATGCGTGGAAAACACACCGACCCAACCCGCCATTAACAAGAGCCGCCGCAAATCTAAAATCACGCCAGCATCAAGCTAATGCAGAAGCGAATACGCACGCGCATTTACACAATGAATATCTCCATATCTTCTGGCGGCGCGGCGCAATGGTTCAGCGGAGCAGCGCAGCGACGAAAAAGCCAGCCGCCGCGGCGGCGGCGGCACGCGCTTCTAGCCGCGCAAAATACACTTGCGCGGCGGCGCGGCAGTGCCGCTAGCGCGCGGTGAAATCAAATCACAAGCGTTTCAGCGTCTCTAAGCCCGCCTGGATTAGCGCAGTTTCGAGGTGCACCGACCGCGACGGCGGCCGCTGCCGCGCCGCGCGCAGTTGACGCGGTGAAAAAAAACGGCCGCCCGATATGATATGTGGAAGTGTTTGATGGAACGTCGCCTGGCGAGGTGGTACTAGGAATGATTGATTTCGCGGGTTTGCAATATTGAAGTGAATGCGGCGATGAAATTTCGAACCCGACACATATTTCGAGTAGCTGCTAATCGCGCGTGAACTGGCGACGAAAATCTTTTACATATTTAATTAGGTATGAATAGGGATAGGGCTTTAAAAACGACAAACTTGTCGGGCTAATTGAACCTCGCACCTGGACACCCGTTGAATTTACAGTAAAACGTGCTTAGCGATAACTTCATTTCACCTACCTACCTACATTTTACCATAATCTTTTTAGTGGTAACAGATCAGTAACAAAAAGTTACCGTTTGGCTCAATTGTTTATTGGATTTTTGGTGTCACCGCAAAAACGCTGCTGGTGACGTGATGTGTCGTGTCGTGGCTACTCGCAGACACTAAGCACACTTCACGAATTTCCAAGCATTTTAACTGTAAAGAATTTTCTAATGAAACTGATGAAGTACCGTGAAGTGGCTGTGGTGATCAGGCTCTGAAGTGTGATCACAAGAGGCCGTTCAAACCATTTCAGTGCACTTCACGACCACTGTTTTTGCTGTGTCTGGTAGAATATACCGTATTTCCTCGAAATACCCTCAGCGGGTTTTTTTTCAGAGTGTAAATTTTGAGTGGGGTATTTCGAGGGGGGCTTATTCGAGGGGGGTATTATTTCACCAGAAATTTTTGTAAATGTCGTAGTAAAGAATGGGCTTTTACAGAATGGTATTTTAGCTGTACAAACTACTCTATGTATAGCTGCGATGAGATTTGACCCCAATAAAATACATCATGTACATTGTATACATGATCTACATCATTCAATACGGGGGTATTTCGAGGGGGTTAATTCAAGGAGAGGTATTTGTAAGAAATACGGTAGCTTTTTTCGGGTGTAGGTTAGTGCTAAAGTATACAAAGATCCACGCCTAGTCAATAATGGCTAATATTGCGTTCGAGATGAATTTATACTGAATTTACTCGAATAATTCTTTTGGGACATACCTAATTTTTTCATCTGACTTTTTTCAGGAGGAATTATTTAAGCAAAAGGGGGATTCAGGCGGAAGGCACAGTTGTTAAAATGTATGTACATTTACTCGAAAAATACGCGTACGCGAGTACGCGGTAAATACATTTACATATACTTTAAAAAAAGTAATGTAGGTACTCACTTTTACGCTTACATTTTAAAAGTACACGCATACAGAGAAAATGTATTTTTGTTGCTAAAATCCCAATTTTCTGTTGCTAAAATAAGAAAATTTTGTAGAAATCATATCATTTTTGAAAAAACTAAATAATCACTAAAAAACGACATTTATTATGTCTCCCAGTATAAAACTCACTCTAACATGTAAAAAGTAGCAGCTTTTTTCGTTTTCCTGGGGGAAAAGTACTCGCTTTTACATTTTTCAGGGAAAAAAGTATTTTACTCGCATTTACGCATGAGTACGAAATAAAAAAAGTATTTTACATATTCTATACTTTGTGGTGAGTAAAAAATAAATACTTACATTTACATCTACTTTTTTAAAAAGTTCAGTAATTCTAACAACTCTGGCGGAAGGTATTATTTCATCAAAATTTTCAAGCATGCCTCCATCACACCGCATAGCATGTATTTATGTCCTTTCTCCATTGATAATGCACATTAGACTGCATCTTTGCACACCGGATGTGCTGCATTTTCATTCGATGAATCAAACCAGACACAGCTTGGTCTGACTTCATACCTAAATACCGTATTACCTCGAATTAAACCCCCCTTGAATTAACCCCCCTCGAAATACCCCCCTCAAATTTGGCTGAGGAAATAATAACCCCCCCTCGAAATACCCCCCCTAAAATTGAATGTAAAGAGAACGTACATGACAAATACCACAGTTTGTGATCTGTACAATGCAGAACACACGTTAAAACCGATGATTGAGTAACGTTAGGGAAGGGTCGATGTGTATATATACAGTCATATATGACTATAAACACATGTACATCTATGTAATTGTTTGATTTTTGATTTTTATGGGGAATTTCCAAAAATTTCTGGCGAAATAATAGACTCGAATTATCCCCCCCCCCTCAAATTTTGTCGGCGAAATAATAAACCCCCTGGGGGTATTTCGAGGTAATATGGTAGATTGTTTTTTTAAACATGTGCATTATCTTTCTTCCATCATCGGGGGGGGGGGTATTCAAGTGGGGAATTATTTTTCCTTAACATTGCGAAATTTTTTAAGTGGGGGAATTATTTGAAAAAATACGGTATATTTCAAGTTTCTAAAATATGACACCTTATTCACTATCGTCTTATTTTATTGAAAAACCGAATATACTGTTAGGTATTTTGTGTGTTTGAGGATTAAACGATTAAAAAAATTTTCTCAATATAGTGACCACCACTGTCCGAAGTCGATGTGCGGCGAGACGTCCGTCGAAATTCCCCCTATGCTCGCCATGAATCAAACGTATCAGTGAAAAAAGACTGAAATAACTACCTTTTTTTTAGAAATGGCTACAGCCAGCAATTCTCAAGCAAATTGCCTTTGTGCGGCAAAAATATGGCCGCCGCTAACTGCACACCGGAACGGGAGCATAGAGGAAGTGCGTGCGAGGAAGTGAGACGGAGCCGAGCTTTCTGCATGCCAGGTGGCATGATGAGGCGTTTATTCAGTGTGATGTGACCCAATGTGAACCCAAGTCCAGTGATTCTTCCATTAGAGTGTCTATCAGGGGTTTTCTATATTTTGACCATCCGGGGGTTGCATAGGTAGCTGTGCGCTCCGAGATACCTACCCAGATAGATAGCTGGAAAAAAATTTGAGGGGGGTTGCGGGGGGTTGCGGGGGTTCGAATTATAGGCTTTTTCAAAGTGTATAAGGAAGAAAAGGAAGAATAATCGCTAAAAGTAGGCGAAAAATGGCTAAAAATGGGTATATAAGCACATATAGTACTAAAAATAGCTGAAAATAGGCAGTTAGACACATGAACTAGTGATTTTGGAGGTGAAAACTTATAAAAATGTAAATATGAAAAATAGCGATTGTGAACGAAAATTGGGGTCTAGTTTCTTAAAAATCGCTCCAGGTAGGTAGATATCTGGCCGATTTGGCGGGGGGGGGGTGTTAGGGGATAGTAGCCCAAAATATTGCCCCAGGGATAGATAGATAGCTGAGCGGCCTCCGGGATAGAGTAACCCCCTCCCGAACCCCCCTTTCCTACCCCTGGTGTCTATCATAAAACGGATCGAACTGTAGGCAACAACTTCAAGTGTGTGTTACAGTCGACCCTGAATCACTGCTCTCATGTAAATAGAACAGCGTAAAGTATCCGACAGCGGCGTAGGGCTGGAGCACAGTATTTATAGAACAGGGAATGTTGACAGGGTAGCAATATGATGGGAAGTTTTTAAAAAGAAACACTTACTGTGTTTTGAGTTTTTCAAAATGAATAAAGATAAAAAAGTCGAGTTACTCTGTTTTTATTTCTGTGCTTTCGATAAAAACTTTAGTTTTACTAAAATGCATCTTTACGTAAAGGCTGTGTTTCAATAAAAAAACAGTGGTTTTCTTATCATAAATTTGTTTATGCATGCTCTAGGGGCACTCCAAGACCCTGTAAAATGCGCTGAAAAATCGTAACACCAAATAGTTAGGCCTTAGTCGATCACTTTGCGGTCCGCCGTGTATACAAACATTTCTGCGTTTTCTGTGTTTCTGTGTTTCCATATTCTTCAATAAAGAAACTCATTTGAGTGTTGAATTTTCCAAAATATTTGAGTTTCCATCTTCGTTTACTACGTGTGTTTTTGCCATTATTGCTGGGTAGATTATACAGTAGGTAACATTGACAACATTATGACATGCCTGTATCGCTTGAAGGCGAGCACGACACTTAGCTAATTATTTACATGGCAATATGACGGAAATGAACTCTACGCAGCGATATATTATTTTTATCATATTCAAGCTAATATGCTTCCTGGGGAACTCTCGATTCATTAAGTAAATCCTTTCAAAAAACGTGTCTGACTATTACTTAAAACGCCTGTGCGGAGGAGAGAAGCAGTGCTTTGTTTGTGCCTCGCCGCGGAGATAATTCAAGTCATACATGTCTCAGCAAACAGGATGCACGGAACAGTGTCATTCAATACAACATAGGTACGTAAAAAGGTATGCAAATATTATATGAAAACATAAATACCTATGTAAATACTTAACACAAAACGGGGGCGACAGTCAGCTTAAGGAAGTTTTCTGTAGCTTTCACCTGCGGCTCCAATAAACACATCTTCATTTAACGAGAGTTTAGCGATATTCAACCTACCCAATATTCAACCCATCGATTGGAAAGCCAAAGTAAAAATAAAACCACATTGAAGGGGCGTTCACATGGTTTTCTTGTGATGACAATGTCATCACCTGAAAAAATTGCACATGTCAAGTGAAGTTTCATATTAATGTAAAAATCTGGTGAAGTATGCTAACATTGCTTTGTGCCGACACCGACGCCAGCGCGATGACGCTATAACATCACACATGGACATCAAAGTTCGAACTCTGAGGTTGCACGGCACATCAATGCAACACATGATGCAAAGTGCATATAGGTGTACAAAATTTTTTGTCTGTGCATCATATATGAACTGATTGCACGCTTTGCACTTGAACTTGCACTACCATAACCAATTCGAACAATGAATCAATAATTATACCTCATCAATAATATACTGGCTGCCTGGCTTACTAGTTCAATTTAGCACAGACTTTCATCACTTTATTCATAAAAATACGGTAACGTTGTGTGCAAAGTGTGCCGTCTAGACAGTGCACAGATAAATATCATAGCGATCACAGCGGCACGGCATTTCGCATGCTAAAGGTGGATGTGACGTTCTGCGGCCTGATGCACGTGTCATGAAGCGTCAGGTTGATTGCGCCGCTGGTACCGGGGCACCTTCGCACAGGTGCGACACCTTCACCTTGTAAAATGCCCTGTAAAATGTCATGTAAAAACCCCTATAAATGTCAAATGTCACGCAAAGTGTTAAAAGTCATGTAAGATGTCCTGGAAAATGGTAAACATACGTTTGCCATTTTCAAGGGAATTTTATATGACTTTTGACACTTTGCGTGACATTTAGCATTTTAGAGGGTCTTTTTACATTACTATTAACATTTTACAGGGTCTTTTACATGACATTTGACATTTTACAGGATCTGGGGCAGGCGCCAGGTGCGACACCTTGATGACTCGCTCAGCGATTTGAAAAAGAAATCAAGCTAATGAGTGCTAGTGCGATGCTGATTAGCTAAGGATTGAAAGCTCGTTGCGTTCAACCATGCACGCAGTTTACGTAAACCGTCGTAAACGTAATCTTTAACATGCGCAATTGAGAAGCGATCTCTCTCACATTTCGTTTTGTCTATCAGTATCAATTCTTAAATAAATAATTGTCGCATTACAACAGGAATGGATGAAATGCAACAGCTAAATAGATGCGAAATGAATAATCGAGATGTGTGTGGCTAGGCTTCCTGAGTTTCTTGTATTTATTTAGAAACAAAACTTTATGTGAAGTGTCTTGAGCTACGTTGATTACGCGGTCAGCATTTTATGGAGAATTGCGTCACAGATGGAGGATCGGTCAATTTGAAAGAATGAATGGGGATAAACAAGTAAAAAGAACTTGCGGCCAAGGGGAAAGGAGAATAATGAAATAGGTATAGGTATACTTAGGTACAAACACTGCCCCCGAGGGACTAGGACTATAAATGTAAGAAAATCGGTTAATAAACTGAATAGGTATTCGGAAGCAGAACGTACATACGCTTTAAGTCTGTCCCATTTGCCTGGGGCATGGCGGTCACGAAGTCTCACGGCTCTTAATTTTGTATTGCCCAGCTAGAAATAAATAGATAAAATGACGCAAGTAATGCGGCAATAGCGCAAATGTTGTAAATATGAATGGTATTTTATGTATGTGGTTAGATGAAATGGGCATTTTTATCTTGACACAGCTGGTTTTGTCATTTTCAAAAACGTTCTCGCGACTCAAATGAGATGGATAAAAAATTGTATACCGTATTTCCTCGAAATACCCACCCTCAAAATGGCCACTATGAAATTATAACCCCCTCGAAATACCCACCCCCAATTTAGTAGAGGACGTAAACGACAGAAGCTGCGGTTTGTCATCCGGGCAATGCAGAACACACATTAAAAACAATAACTGTGTTATGTTAGAACAGTGTTTATACCGTCCACGAATATACTTATAAAAGTATATAGAGTCTTATACATGGCGGTTTTTGTTGCATTTTTCGACGTTTCAAACGACAATTTAGTACTGGGATTTCAAAAAATTTCTGCCGGAATAATAAACCCCCCTCGTTTACCCCCCCTCAAACTTTCCACTCTGAAAAAATAAACCCCCGGGGGTTAATTCGAGGAAAAACGGTAAGTGTCATTGACTAACAGTAAGACACAAGTGACAATAAATGAACTGTGCCCGGTAAAGCCGTAGTTTTCCTTCCGGACGGATGGTCAACTGATCGCGTTTAAAAATTACTCAGAAAGAATAAATTAATCAGAAATACGATAGAAATACGAGACACTGACAAAAAACGTACCAGTGATATAATTGTAAGCCCGCCTGTGGGCGGCCTCTGTGTTGCCCTGCGACAGCGCCAACACCAGGTTCAACATGTCGAGCAGCACCGACGCGCAGTGCCGAAATTTCCGTAATATTTATCCCTCTTTTGTTCAGAGTTGGAAAAACGTATTTACGTTTACCCGAAATACCCGGTTATTTGAATATTTATATTTACGTTTACGTTTACGCTTTCCAAAAATACCATTACGTTTTGTTACGTTTTCCTGGCACAATTACCCGGGTACCAGAGAAAACGTAAAAATCGTATGGAAAATGCACAAAAACAGTGCATTTTTGAACTTTTTTCTGATACAATAAGTACAATTTATATTTTTGGCCAATTAGCTGCTTAATTGTTTGATAAATAACATAGGTAAGCAAAAATGTGATCGTATTAGCAGAGAAATGCTTGAAATAGGAAAAACAAAGGTGTTTTTCAATGCATCTGATCACGGGTTGTGCACTTCAAATAAATTTTTACGTTTACGTTTTTTTTACGTTTACCCGTGTATTCTAAAAGTATTTTACGTTTTCAGTAGTAATACTCACAATTTAGAAAAGGTATTTACGTTTACGTTTACGTTTTCCGAAAATACCAGTATTTGTACAACTCTGCTTTTGTTGCGTTGGCAAAAAAATCGCACATAAGCTAAACGGCACAAGCAATGGGAAGGCTGAATTGGCTCCAGTTTGGTGGGCATCCGAAAATAGACTCCATTATTTTTTGAATCTGAAAAGTACAAACAAAATGAAGACAAGTCGGCTCGGGTTTCACGAGCAAAGCGACGGTGTGATAAAAGCGAACGCCACATTCAAACTTGGGGGTAATATTGCATGATGGAGAAACAGCGGAATGACTGAAGTTGGTGTTGAAAATGTTGGCGTAAAATATTGTAAATACCAGATAAATTCAAGCGGTATACTCGAAAGTTTCAATCAAGACCTTTGAGAATTGCTACCAGATATGGAAACAAATGAAAATGTGCAACCATTGCAAAAAAATAAATAGTTGCTGCTAGTCTGCCAAATTGAATGAAAGTAAAGAGGTTGTTGCACGATCGACATCAGTACGAGCTGTGAAAATTGATATTCCTCCATTAACAGTTTTCTTCCATTTTATTCTGGGCACTCAATTACTCAATAGGTATTCAATTACGAGATCTTCTAACTTGTAAATACCAAGGTACGTAAAATGCGAAGTGCACGCATACTATTTTAGCGCTGTTGGCAATAATTTAGGACGAAACGCAGAATGTGAATGACTGAAAATACACACTATTTAATATAATGTCATGTAGAATTTTTCAAGAACATTGCTTCAATACCTACAACTCTCAGTCAAGATCAACCTTTGACCTTCAACTTTAAAAAAAAAAAATACAAACCACAATTAAAAAAGTCATCCAAAAACCGCAACAAGGGAAACGGATGTAACGTTTGTGCGTTTGAAAACGTGACGCAGTGCGCTGCACGCAGTTGCGATCCGGCTGCGAGTGCCACTTGCATCTGATTGTGCGTGCGTTGCACTGCAGCCGCAGCTGGCAATTCACTACTGCATTAGCTTACGCTTACACTTTGCATGCGACACTACTTTGCTTCACGCAACAGTTTTTGAGTGTCAAATACTGCGGTAAAAAGAGCTGCCGCAGACTTTCTTTCTTCCATGTATACACTGTATCATTTACACGTATTTCACAATAGTAAATTGTAAATTGTAAATTGTGAAATCCCACAATTTTGGGACAATTTTGCCCTATTTCTCCTGGCGCCACGCGTCAAAACGTGCGATGGGTTGTGGAATTGCTGTGTCGACGTCGGAAACCAAACCATCTACCGTATTATCTCGAATTATCCCCCCTTGGATTTACCCTCCTCGAATTAACCCCCCTTCCTCAAAATGGGATGGGGAAATTATAAACGCGGAAGGACCGATCCTTTTTTATTGGCTGTCCCTAATGTACGAGTGAAATAAAACCCTTTCCGTTGTGCTATAATCCGCTCTTCCAACAAAATAAATAAAAATAAAGCCCCCTCGAAATACCCCCCCCCCGAAATGATGTACATCATGTATGCAACGTACATGATGTATTTTGTTACCACTAATTGACATTGCAGCTACACATAGACTAGTTTGTGTAGCTATCTACATTTTTATGTTCAAATATACCCTGTTTGGTCACGTTTATTATCTGTTTTGGGTACGCAAATGCTTACTATTTACTACGATCCTTACGAAAATTTCTGACAAAATAATAACCCCCCTCGAAAAGCCCCCCTCGAATTCACACCCCCCCCTCAAATTTTGCTGGCGAAATAATAAACCCCCATGGGGGATTTCGAGGTAATACGGTAGTTCGATCTAAAAAAGTATTCCTGGGTCAAAGAATTGTTACGGCAACTTCATCAAAACTTTTCGCAGCATTTGTTCTGTTGTAACGATTTGTTTGCAAATATCTGATCCATTAACCAAAAATTCGATTTTTACATTCTATTAAGGCAGTGTTTACATGAAAATTAGTGAAGTTTCAATTTCAAGGAATAAGTTCTGTATTCGCGAGAAAATGCTACTACTTAGTAAAAATACTAAATACTTGAGTTTGAGTGTACATATTGATTTACATGCCAGGTTTGAGATAATTTGCGCTTGCCACTCATAAGTTATAGGCTTTTTTGAGAAAACTATGTTGTTTCAGCCCAGTCAACATCTTTAAGACAACAACATACAACCACACCTCCTATAACTTATGAGTAACAAGTATAAATTATCTGAAACTTTGCATGTGTGAGGCTCAAGTACCTAGTAGGTATGTATACTCCACTGCCATTCGCCACAAACACGGTGCTTCTTCCTCGAAATATGAAACTTTAAACGTCACTAAATTTTTCCTGTAAACACCGCCTGAAAGGGTTGCTAACAGAAAAATGAAAATATCAATCGCACCACCTACGGCATTTCAAGCCCATTCCGCTGGTGGTGTCAATGTCGAACTACAAAAAGCGCCGGAGGCACTATGGATAAATTGATAAATATTAGCGAAAAAAAAGCCTGAGGCCCACCTCAATTTTTCTGACCCACGCTAATGCCGTGGCGCTTTCCGTTCACTGTAAGTGGCCAATCAGATGCGCAACAAAATGGACATTACTGTGCCAATGCAAAAAGATAGGCTCCTAGCTCAGCATGCCGCATATCCTCGAATAAGTCCCCCGGGGGGGGGGGGTATTTTTTGTCAGAATGTTTTGAGGAGGGGGCTTATTAGAAGCGGGCGCAATTTTTACGTCGGAAATTTGCAGAAAAAGCGTGATAAATTTATTGTGTAAATGGGTAAAAATTAGTTTCGTGAATAATGACTTGGGATACAAATTCCATAATTGAAGCGATAAACTGGCTAATGGTGAGCACCAACTGCTGAATAATAGTCAATTTTTACAGAATACATAGATCAGAATTTTTTTATACATGTGAAGTGTTCACCACCAATCAAAATGGCGGTGAGTTATTCAAGGTTAGGGGGTAATTTGTCCCCACGCTCACAGTTGAGTCCCCGAGGAGTCATTCGAGGGGGGGTCGAGAGGGACTTATTCGAACATACACGGTATTCAAAACCAATACAGATTTAAAAAGCCAAGATCAAACGAGTGGGGGTATCCCATTAAGACAAAAGCGCTTTAAGACAATAGTAGCTTTAATGCTACAAAAACGCTGTAGTGTTTGAATATAGTTATGTTCATGTGAAAGTTCATTGTGTCAATTCTACTTTAACTACTATACTTCCAGCCTAATTGCATCACCAAAAATTTACAAAATCTATTTATATTTTTTATCATAATTATAAAAGTCTATTTATAACTTTTTAAAGTTTTTATAGTCTTTTTTCGACCTGGAACGTGACATGACCCACAACTTTTGTCTCAATGAGCATTTTTGTTCTATTAAAGCTACTGTTGTCTTAAAGCGCTTTTGTCTTAATGACGCACACCCCAAACGAGTGGCTTCCCCGGAGTGTCGGAACGCGGCCGCCGGCGATCCATTAGTGTAAGCAGCTGCGCGCACCGAGGCGCATCAAGTGCCGGCCGCGGTTCTAGCCTTCTGCAGCCGCCGCCGAGCTTTTACTCGCCTTAAATGCGCGCCCAGCGCGCAGTGCAACGCGCAGTGCACAAGAAAGTGGATTAGAAAATTACAGTGTGCCGTCTCTCTTTTACATGCGTACATGCGTGTATTTGCGTGCAGCCGAGTGGACGGATTTGGAGTGGACTTTTCACGCAGGGCTGAATCAGCAGTGAAAAAGGATCATTGAACATGTCATCGTCTCGTTTCCGCTGTATGAAACCGACCGCGCTTATTTGTGGAGTACCTTGGGCTAGGAGTATTGAAATTCTGTCTGAATATATATTTCAAGCATGCAAAAAGCGTCAATTACAACTTCTATGACTTGTAGAAGGGGATCTTAACTACATGTATTAATCTAAAAACTGAAGTTGCTATAAGCCGCCATTGCCGACGACTGGTGACGCAAAAGAATCCCGATGCGCATCAAAACGTAAATAAATCACGATTCACGTCAGCATTGAAATTATAATCAAGCATTCAAGAAGCTATTATGACAGGGCACGCTGCAATATATAGGATAAAACTTCCTCATGTGGGCAACGGATTCAATGGCAAACTCAAAGAAGGCCAATCAAATTAACCATGGCACTAGTGATGGAATGGCGCCTTGGCACCGGCACCCTTCAATGGCGCCAAGGCGCCAGTGACGCTTGGCGCCCATTTCTCTGTCCGCCATTTTTCACTGACGCCATTTTGGCGCCCAGCGCCATCGTTTTGGATGGCGCCAGAAAAGGCGCCAGTATGTTGTAATATAGTAGTTGTCCCATATCCATACTGCACAATGTTACCTATTTCTATATAAAGTATTTACGTTATGAAGTTTATTTACTTTATGTTGTAAATATATTTTCAAAAAGAGTGGCCTAATTGGCTTTTTGCTGGGTACAGCATGGAGTTATGAACTTTTCCCCCATAGGATTTTTTGATTATTGTTCCTATTTGTCCCAAATTTGTCATTATGTGGCACTTTATAACAGAAGCAAATGATGTTGTTAAAAATTGCAGACCCCTGCATTGCAGACCCCTTATTATAGCTAGGTATATCAAAATTTCAAGCATATTTCTATCACATAATTCTGTGAAACACACACAAAATGCATACCGTATTTATTCTAAAAGAATTGCATAACTATAATAGAATGGGAGGTTTTGGCACATTTTTTGCACTCGTGAAAACAATAGAACGGCAGCCTCCAATAGAATGGCATAATCTATTAATTAAATACGGTACTCATGTAAGTTGAGTTCTGCATTCTAAGTTTTGTTTGAATGCAGAAACGGACAACATATCTTCAAAAATTCTTATTTTGGATGAAAATTTGATCTCACGAACTATTCAAGAAGCGGATCAAGCAATTTTATTTTAGGTTCGATGGCATTTTGGAATTGGGAAAATGTAACAACACTCTGTGCTGCTGCTGTTCTATAAATGCCCGCGTTATGAAATACACTCTGAAAAAGTGACTATTATTTTTGGCGCCTGGCGCCATTTTCTCTGGCGCGCTTTGGCGCCCGGCGCCATTATTATCACTGGCGCCATTTTTCCTGGCACTTTTCCATCACCACATGGCACTACGTAGTGTAAGGGTGTCGTGAGTCTTGTATGTAAGCGATAAATTAAATTTCACATCAGTGACGCTAATACAGAATTTATTGTTTGTAAATCAGGCCGTTACCATGAACCAATTTCACATTAGGTCAAGTAACCGGTAACGTTTGAGTGAAAAGTAAAATTGTGGGCAAAACCACCTTTTACCACCTTTTACCTTACAGGTTTTCTAGCCACTGAGATTAAGAATTTTTTATCATTTGCTATATTTCTAGATCTAAATTTAAAGTCCACTTTACAATGAAATCTAATCACATCTCATCTAAAAAATATTTTTCCTTCAAGTGACTTTATTCAATAAAACACTGTAAAATACCCGTGACCAGTATACCCAACCCATGCATCTTTAGAACTAGGCCCTGAATAATATTTACTATGAAAATGAAATCACTGATGAGAAGTAATCAAAATAGGACTATAACAATATTTTCACATCCACATCGCAATGCAATAACAACACGATGGAACTAACAGCGCAACAACAAAATAATGCAATTAGATTTTATTTTAGATTTTTTGGCAGACTACCTAGATGACAAATAAGACAATTAACATTTAAATGTATTTACATCACTAAATAAATAAATACCCACGCATTTTGTACAATTTACCCATTTTTTAGAACTTTTCTCTCAATTACTTCAAATATTTTGCCATCCTAACTTTGTTAACACTGTGCAATGGACACTTTGCAAAATGCTACTCTCGAAATTAACACCAACAAATCACTCTCTAATTAGCCATTTTAAATAAGCCAGACAGTCGACTGTTAACTGTCATTATTCTATGTAGTTATCGTGTATTCAATCTAGCGAGCGTTGGATTATTTGCATAGGTACCCTGATATTGACACACTTATCATAGCTAACGACAGACAGCTCACATAAATGTGAATGCGATGCGGATCACCATTAGCGTTCCAAAAATGGGTGTTTTTCAGAAAATATATTTAAATGTAATCTCAGAAAATCTCTCAAAAATAAAATAAAATAAAATTTCTTCGAGAGAAAAAAAACAGGAAAAAATTTAAATCAATATTTATTTATCTATTTTTTGCTGATATTTTTAAAAATATAAATCTCCCAGAGATGTTTCGAACGCTTATCACCCTGGCAGGCAGCCTATTGCGCCTCTGGTCCATGACTGCATGGGCGGAATTGAAATTCGGAATATCTACACTTTACTCGACCAAACACCCCACCATGCATGACGTCATCGTTAATAGAATAAAAAAAGTTCAAAAAACGTTCCATGCACAACAATTGTTTTTCCAATTTTTACGTTTTTCTTTTTTTGTGAAACTGGATTCCTACAAAGTTGCGCGTTTTTGCGTAACACCTAAGCATGTGCATGTAAGCCGTGCTGTCCACAGAGTATAAATAGTTCTTTCTGTGCACAGATTCACTAGCAAAACATCGGTGTTGAATCGCAGCCGTACTCAACCGGAGTCGTTTTTTGATGAATGCCAATTAATACTACACTGTCATAAAAACATTGATTGGTGGAAATGATATGAACATTCACACGATTAAGGGTAGAATCAACTTCAACACGTTGCAGCTTGTATTGATGTTTCAGTTCCGTTCCAACATTTTCCGCCTATGCGAAAAGTGAAAGTGGGCTTGCAAATAGCCCCACTATCTATGACAAATGTGACAGGTGTAAATCCATGACATTTATATTTTGTTGCAAAGTTCCCCTTTGAATAATCCCCTCTCTTGTTGTGTAAGGAAAAATAACTCTCGTTTGAATAATTTCGCCTTTAAGCATATGATCAAATTTTCCAATGGTCCAATTTCAAGAAAAATAGCAAATTATTTTGTAAATTAAGAATAATTCGCGAAATAAGTTGATAGAAACATGATTGAAGATATTGACGGAATAATAACACCCCGTTGACAAATTCCCTTGAATAGTACCCTTCAAAAAGTGTGACGAAAAAATAATTCAGCCGGGGGAATTATTAGAGCAAAAACGGTATCTTACAATGTGTATGCAATCGCTCTCAGCACAGTACGTATATCATGACGGCTTCACGATATATACAGCTTCAGGTAAAAAGGAATTTTAGTCACTCCGTCCAGAGGGTGCTACTACGCCACAACAGAGTACCACTCCATAAATTTTGTATTATAGTAGGACATATGGCATCAGCAATGAAATCAGAAACTGATTGCCGAACTTGATGTGTCCGCTGTGTACATAGCCGATATTTTCAGTCCACCAATCAAAAAAGATGCTGACAAAACTCGAGCACCATAAGTGTCACTTTTATTTAATGGGACGTTACACCATATACCGTATTTCATCTAATACAACGGCATACCTCCAATAGAACGGTTTTGGCACGTTTTTGCGCTCACAAAAACAATACAACGGCACCCTACAACTGAACAGGCACCGCCAATAGAACGGCAGGTAGAAATTATGTTGGGACTACGCCAGAACACAAAAATACATAACAAATGTATAGCGAGAACGTTCAAAGCATTCAAATAGGTATAAGGTAAATTTATGCTCTGATATTAAAATATTGCTCAAGCTTCATTAAAAACGAAAGCTATGTTTGTATGAGAAACGCGTGAAAAAATTGGTGAAACAATAGAACGACAGCCTCCAATAGAACGGCAGGTAAAAAAGTTGACGAAAAAGTCGAATGGCGCTCTTCTATTAGAAGAAATACGGTAGGTAGTCAACGTTCCCAAGTCAGCGGCGGCTTTGGCTGGAAAACGTTGCTCGTAGGTTGATTGGTAACTTGAAACATCGACATGAAATGGATCGCTTTCTATTTATAATATATAGTTGCATGAAATAGATTTCTGAGCCGTGATTAAGTTATGCTATGTACCTCAACTTCAAATTGCCGACTGCAGAGTTGTTAAAAGTACCGAAAAAATTTTTTTCAAAGTATACGTAAAAGTACCGTACCTATTTATTTTTTTACTCAAACCCTGAGTACAGAAAACGTTAAGTAAATATTTTTACTTTTACTGACGAGTAACTGTGAGTGTAAACGTACTTTTTACCCCGGAAAACGTAAACGAGAGTATTTTTTCGGCAATCTCACCCCAATTTTCGCTCAAAATCACAAATCACCAATCACAATTTTTTTTGCCGATTTT
The DNA here is from genome assembly GCA_964036195.1 of Sphaerolaimus hirsutus. Taxonomy (NCBI): domain Eukaryota; kingdom Metazoa; phylum Nematoda; class Chromadorea; order Monhysterida; family Sphaerolaimidae; genus Sphaerolaimus; species Sphaerolaimus hirsutus. Next base: position 20,579,136 of record OZ038452.1, on the reverse strand, counting down.
AAGCAATTTTTGGCTATATAAATATGTGCTTATACATAACCATTTTCCTCTATTTTTAGCATATTCCCTGTTCTTTTTCCGTTCTATGCCTTCCAAAATCGATAAAAAAGGCTATATGAGATACTTTTTCTGTACTCGGGTACTTTCAAAAAGTAGTAAAAGTATCTACGTTTTAACAACTATGGCCGAGTGTCTAAAGCACGTTTGTTCCTCTGGGGAGCAGAGTGATAAAGCGCTTGGCGGGCGCTATGGAAAAACCAGAAACAGCCTCGCGAAAAGTTTCTTACCTTTACTCGAATAATAAATACGTATCCTTAAGGAAAGAGTAACTCAGAATAAATAGGTAAGTTTATTTTTCCTCCCAAGAAAGTAGCTGCACTCGCTTACGCGAACTGTTTTTGAAAGGTATATACTCGGCGTACATGATACTCTGCCCTCGCACTGATTTATGTCTCATGTTGGAAGCGTGCCAATGATTATTAACATTGCGACTTCCGTAAAAAGACGAAAAAATAATCAATGTGATATGTTAATGAATAACATTATAACAACAATCAATTTTGTCATCTTTTTATGAAACTCGCACATGTTAACCATCGTTGGCACACTTCCAGCGGGAACCACACGTGCAGGGTGTAAAGCGACCGGAGTATACCTATCCTAATACAGAAAACGTTTTTATGCTCATTCACTAATGATTTTGGAGAAAGAAATCGTGAAACTGCAGTGTTTTTAAATATTTAGTGTACATATTGAAAAATGTTACCTGAAAACCTGAAAAACTGTTGAGAAACGTTCCTTTTATGTTTTAAGCATCAAGATTATTAAACTGCGTTCGGATCAGGTCCTGCAGTCAGTTTCTGACCTGACTGCCGGACCTGATCCGAAAGCAGTTTAAATATGCATGAGTAGAAAAACTGAAAAGTACTTGGTTTTACCTTATTTTACATTAATTTTTACTTAACGTTTTCTGTACTCTAGGACTGGCAGTGAGTAAATTTAAAATACTTCCTTGCTGGGAAATTGCCTATAAATCCTGATCCCAGGATGGAAACTTTTCAGCATTAATATTTAGTAAGCAAATGGCGGGGATACAACTCCATTATGGCAGGATGACCGGAATCTTGTCACTGATTCGACCTTCCCAGTAGACAAGGTTTTTGTTGAGTGGGAGGGTCATCTACGCCTTGTTTTCCGTACGAATTAGCAATAATAATAATAATAATAATGAGACATTACAGCAATGGACATAATAAATACATAAATACCGTATTAGTATTACCTTCAATATAAAGTAATATACCTAATATAATATATTACATTGATTTCATGAGCCCTTTTAAGTGTTTTTGTATACCTTATATTAGAGGGTACCTTAAATGAGAGGTTTACCTAATATTGTTTTCGCCAGATTTGGCAAACATATTAAAATACCAACAGTGAACAGCAAGGCAATTCATTTTATCAAACTAGAATGTAACAAAATGGTGAACTATGCATGATAAAAGTTGCACAGAGTTGTCTGGGTGCCCCTCGGCACCATTTTCATCATTGTCCGCCACGTTTGGCAACGGTTTTAACGATTTTTTTGGCAATTTTAGCGTTTTGGCAGGCAGCCAGCTGTGTCTTATATTAGAAGTATACCTTATATCGGAGGTATGCCTTATATTTATTTCGTCACATACAAAAAAACCCAGAAGTTATATCTTATATTAGAGGGTACCTTATATTGGCGGTATACCTTATATTGGAGGTAATACGGTAATACACATGTATCCAGAAGCAGTATCAAAGGTCATGGAGAATTTTTGTTGCTGCATTTCAAATTATGATAAAAATAGATCTTTAGTATGTTGTCGGTGGGTTGATCCTTCGAAACATGCAGAAATAAGAAGCGTGCGAAGTAATTTTCAGTATGCACATGATGAATATAGATGTTGCAGAAACTTTTGGTTGAATAATCGTTTAAGAAACTTACAGACAAAGTCGAACAGCATGAAGTAAGTCCCTGGGTATTAAATGTTTCCTTTGCGAGTGGTCAATCAGTGCCAGTCCTTATAGGTAGTTTGTGCTGCGTTTTCAAATAGTTGTAGTCGCTATTTATTATCCATAAAGTGTTACGAGTGGTGTAGGTATTTAGACAGCTGGACCAAAGGGAAATGGTGCACACGTAAATATCTGGTATCTCATACACAAGTGATACTCAACCACAATATTTTACGTGTACATAAATACATCGTCAAGTAACAGCGGGATACCACCGTTTTGCATCCGCGTCAAATCGCCGACAAAATTAGCAAAATGCACCACGGCCATCGCGTCCACACGCATCATAATGACAATTGTCGACGGTTCCATTTAAGTTGGACCACCAAAGTGCGCAATTAACATCAGTCAGCGTACCATCACTTTAAAAACAGCTCCAGTCCTTCTACCTTCGACGAGGCGGCGTGGGGCTGAATACAAGTGAGGGGTGGATAGTCGACACCGACCGGAATGCAATTACCGGGGGCCAGACGAGCGCGGAAACACCAAACACCATCAACGCAATGATTATTTGCCGGCCCAGTGACCGAATTGACGTCTGTGTCAAAATGCTTTGAATTTTTACATGCTTTTGAGTATTTTTGTGGAGTCGTAAGGGGGAATGCCTGATGTGATGTGAATGCCAAGGGTGTGGATATTTATGCTACATATTTTTTGACAGGGATTTTTTTGTGTAAAACGGCGCGTTGTGTAGTCCACTTAGGTATTTTGCTTATGCATCTACCTAATTTCTTGAAACACCGGAATTCATTTATGTTAAGTTCGTTCCCTCCTCACACCGTATTTACCAAATGGCGCAATTTTGTGCGGTGTCATTTCGCACCTGCACTTCGTATAGTTATGCACCATGCATCCTTTTTCTCCCGCTCTGGTACTAGTCCTAGCCCTGTAAAGTGTAAAATCAAGTCTCAAATATCATGTGAAATGATGTACAAATTTGTCAATTTTCATGGTAAATGCCAGGAAAAGTTTCAATTGTTAAGCAAATTTCAGTAATAAAATCTTTTCTTTTTGTTTTGATTGACATTTTACGTGACATTTGACAGTTGAATTTACACTTTACAGGGCTCGGCACTGCCCCCTGGTGAATTTTCTGAATGACGCGATGCGATTTAGCGTCAGTCGCTTGTAACACAGAGACCTGAGGACCAACACTGAATGCCCTGAACGTAAAGGGGGCCAATTCTCCAACGGCGCGCGCTTCATCTGGTTGCCATGGCGACCGATACTGAACGCTTGTAGAGTGAAGTATTTACAAAAGTAACCAATTTCACATCGACGACACCACATTGACCACAATGGGAACTCTGCAGCCGGCATTCACTTTTTCAATGGGTCAGAAAGTTCTGCCCAAGACCGTCGCCTCCGGCCGACTTGACGGCACGGCGCCGGCGCTGGCAGCGGGCGCGGCCAATGGCAAGATTCTGATGCACAGCCGAGCGGCCGCACCTGTCGCATCCGTTGCCGCTGCAGCTGCAGGTGTTGTAGCAGCGCCCACACGAGCTCGTATACCGTATTTCCTCGCAATACCCCCTCAAATGCAGCACCTCCCAGAAAAAATACCCCCCCCCTCAAAATTTGCACTATGAAAAATAAACCCCCTGGTGGCATTTCGAGGAAATACGGTATTTGCATCATAGTTGTTAAAACGTATTTACTTTTACTCGATAAATACGTATACTCGAGTACAGAATAAATACGTATACGTTTCCTCTGAGAAAAGTTCCGGTACTCACTTTTACGTATACTTTTTGAAACTACTCGAGTACGGAAAACGTTCTTATGATTGCCTTTTATATAGGTTTTAAAGGCATAGCAAGGAAAAAAAGGAGAAAACATGCTAAAAATATGGGAAACTACCTAGTCGAAAATGGGTTTAAAACCAAATATATAATCAAACATTGTGTAAAGTAGGCCAAAAGTTACTGAAGTGAGTGATTCTGAGCTAAAATTTTTGCACATTTCTCAAAAGTACTCACGTTTACGTTTTCAGAGAGGAAAAGTCCTTTTACTCGCGTTTACTCATGAGCTAAAATAAAAAAATTTACTTTACGTTTTCTGTACTCAGGGGGTAAAAAATACTTTAAGTTTACGTATACTTTCAAAAAAGTTTGGTACTTATAACAACTCTGATTTGCATAAGCTAACTAATTCATTTGCACATTTGCGTTTGCATATGGAACTTTGCGATCATAAGGACGCACTTAGATCACACGGTCAAGCAAAGTTTCACATGATAGCACAGGCAGCTCGGGCAGTCGGCTGACGCACTCCGAAAGTCCCAGTGCCGACGTGACCACGTTGAACATAAACCAATCGATCAGAGCCGTGGCCATGGCCAACCTGAATCCTGGGGCTAATGTTGGTGCACTGACACATTGTTGACACTGAGAAACTAGGAAGTCTTTTTATTGAGGTGTGAAAATTTCCACCATCGATTGAGGTGTGATTAGAGCAGGGACTCATCTCGTTGCCCTAAAAGCACCCTGGCGTGAAACAAATTTCGCATTATGGCCCCACACACGCTAGTTGACATCGACACCAAATATCAACTGGTTCCGTTCCTAATTCAAAGATTGCGTTTGAACACCGTTCGTCCACTCGTCAGCAAGCTTTGAATCGGGATCGGCACCAGTTGACATTTAGTGTCGATGTCAACTAGCGTGTGTGGGCCCTATGGTTCAAATTTACAGTAAAAAGTTTGAGGCAACTTTGCTTATCGCATGACAAAGGCATTAAAAATTAAAAACTTAGGTAAACTAAAAAATATAGGTAATTCAAAACTGTCTGAAACTTGTCACTTGACGGCACACTCGACCGTACGTGGGATCGGTTTGTTTGCCTCCAGACAAAGCAAGTAAATACATATGTCCACACAGCGCGACTCGAGTCGGCCGCGCGACGTGCTCATCATCGGCACGTCGACGCACGTGCTCGCCTACGACGTGCACGACAACCGCGACCTGTTTTACCGCGACGTGCCCGACGGCGTGAACGTGCTGTGCGTGGCCACGCTCGCCTCGGTGGGCATGACGCCGCTCGCCATCTGCGGCGGCAATTGCGCCATCCACGCGTTCGACTACACCGGCGCCGATCCGTTTTGGACGGTCACTGGTCCGTGACGCGAAACATGTTATACTCCACGGACTGCATGCATCTTTCTGAAGGAAACACTCGATCATGACGTCATCGTTAATCAAATCAAAATTGTCCCAAAAAGAAGGTTTCGGGAAAAAACGTCATCTGTACGCGACTCCGCCTTTTTCATTTTGAAATGTTTCTTTTTTTTGTTATGTGCATACATAAGTATCCTACACGACTAAGACTTTAAGTAATTTTGGACGCATACTTTGCGGTCCGCCGAGTATACACGAGGAATAGAATCGGGGTGTGCACGCAGGCGACAACGTGACGGCGCTGTGCGCGCTGGACTTCGACGCTGACGGCGCCCTAGAGCTGGTGGTGGGCAGCGAGGACTACGAGATCAGGGTGTTCCGCGGCGACGAGATCATCGCCGAGATGACCGAGACCGAGACGGTCACCGGTCTGCAGCCCATGACGCCCGCCTCCGCCGGCGGCAGGAATGATTGCTTCGCCTATTGCCTCGCAAATGGCACTCTTGGCGTTTATCAAGGCACTAGTAGGTTGTGGAGAATTAAGGTGAGTTGAGATTTGGGGCTACGCTCGTGTGGGAAACTAAATATACTGATAAGCTACCGTATGTGCTTGAATAATCCCCCTGGGGAATTATTTTTTCGTCACACACTTTTTTTTGGGGGGGGGGGGAATTCTAGGGGAATACACAAGAGGAGTGATTATTTTTTCGGCAAAATTTTCAAGCGTGTGTCTATTCACTCATTCCACAAAATATGCTTTATAAATACAATAAAATGTCGTTTTTGTTCAAATTGAACACAACAAATTGCCGTATTTCTCCGTTTATAGCATCCCCCCGTGTATAACACCCGGGGTGTTATATAGTTTTATAGCACCCCGGGGGTGCTATAAAAGGTTTCAAAAAACGGCTCGAATTGAATGGTTTAAATATTGTGTGTGGCGCCACTCCTTGTAATTCCGGCGCGCACGCACATTTTTTTCCATTGAATTAGCTGCACGCGGGAACCAAAAAAATATGTAGAGACGTTTGTATTTAGACAATGAAAAAACACGGAATTTCTATGCACTTATTTTGCTGTTTTTTGCTGTTTGAAATTTGTCCATGTATAGCACCCCCATTGACCTACACCCGGGTGTTATACAAGTTTTAAAAAAGTTCGCTGAAAATTGCTCCGATCTTGTATAACCCGCGGGTGTTATAAACGGAGGAATACGGTGATTACCGTATATCCTTGAATAAGACCCCAGGGCGTTATTATTTCGTCAGAGGTTTTGGGGGGGGGCTTATTCAAGGGGGGTACTATTCAAGGGGGGAGTTATTTTTTCCTCAGAACTTCCAGGAAAACTTTCACTTTATTCATTGTTTGTATGCACTCCGTCAACACATCTAATGCAGAAAATGACCAGTTCAACAAGAACGAAAACAACGTATCCATCCTAAAATTTGTGCTCATCGTCATCTGAATTTGTATTTTTCGTTTCACACACCAAACCCCATTTGCATTCGATGAATCAGCCCAGACATATCTTTATTTTTCTGTTTGTCTCGTTTTCATTTTCATGTGTTGCTCATCGATCGTTTTACCCAGAGGGGGGGACTTATTCAAGAGGGGGGAGTTATTCAAGGGGGACGTCATTTTTTCCTCACCTGGCCAACAGGGGGGGGGGTGTTATTCAAGGGGGTATTATTCAAGGGGGGGTCTCATTCAAGGATATACGGTATATCTTTAGGGGGGAATTATTTTTTCCTCAGTTGTTTTACTAGGGGAACTATTCGAGGAGGGAATTATTCAAGCAAATATGGTATTTAGCTTTTCCACAGTACTCACTCAGAGCCTGTGATGAAAAACTTTCACAAAAGAACAATTGCGCAGTCGAAGAACCACGTGATGTGCATGCTGAGCTACGACATCACGGGCGAGGGCCAGGGCCAGCTGGTGGTGGGCTGGAGCAACGGCAAGGTGGACTTTCGCAGCGTGCTCACTGGCGAAGTGCTGCTCAAGGAGAGTCTCGGCTCGGGGCTGGCCGGCATGTGCGCCATCGACTACAGAATGGATGGAAAGGTGCAGCTGCTCTGCGTCACGCAGGATGGAAACGGTGTTTTGTTGGCTCCGCCTTTTTTAACAGCTCGAGTATGCTTTTTTAAATGGAAACCGGAAACACGTCGTTTCAGTTCGCGGATACCTGCCGCAAACCGAGGGTGGCCTGGTCACTATGGAAGACCCCTTGCAAGAGATCATAAAGGAGTACAACAATCGCAAGCAGAACCTTCTGATGGAGCTGTCGAACTATGAAACGAACAGGCGCTTCGCCGAGGGCGAGGGCGACAAAACGGCCATGGCTGACCACCGGCTCATCGGCGCTATCCCGGTTAGCGGTAAAACAATGGGTGATTTTAGGAATTCAGCGTTCGGTTTAGCTGATCAAATTTTATTGAAAAATTTACAACTTCATCGGATTCTAAACACCTTCCCGGTCACGTCCGGCACCCATTTTTTTATTTTACTTCTCACATCCTATACCCAGTTCTAGGGTGCCGCAGAGGCTGAAACTTGGGGGAGATATTGGCGCAACCCCCCTCTACCTCGCATGAATTAGGGGGGTCGCGGCGACCCCTCTCAGGGTGGGTCGCCCTAAGTGCAAAAATTTTTTGTGGCTTTTTTGGTGTCCCACAGCATGTCCGGCACCTGCTGATTTTTGAGCTGTGGGAGCGGTATAAATCAAAAATTTTGGGGATGTGTTACCAACACCACTCCCCTACTATACAATATTCAATAATGTGAGATTAACGTGAAAAATTTCTCAAAAATTCGCTTATTCCCCAAAAAAACACCACTCCCCAATAGATGGATGACAAAAAATTCACTTTTTGGAACTTTTTGATTAGATACTTGAAGAGATGGTTTACGATACTTGAAAGGGAAGGGTTTGATGTTTAAAGTTATGTAAAGAACCATACCTCTAAAATGCCTGCATTACAAAATTTACTTGGGGCGAATTTTATGACATCATAATGACATCATTGCAGGAACAAAAATTTGCAAAATTCACACTTTGAAATTCCCCCAAGTAAATTTTGCAATGCATGCATTCTAGAGGTATGGTTCTTTACATAACTTGAAACATCAAACCCTTCCCTTTAAAGTATTGTAAATCATCTCTTCAAGTGTCTAATAAAAAAGTTCCAAAAAGTGAATTTTTTGTCATCCATCTATTGGGGAGTGGTGTTTTTTTGGAGAATAAGTGAATTTTTGAGAAATTTTTCACGTTAATCTCACATGGTTGAATAGTGTATAGTAGGGGAGTGGTGTTGGTAACACATCCACAAAATTTTAGATTTATACCGCTCCCACAGCTCAAAAATCAGCGGGTGCCGGACCTGCTGTGGGACACCAAAAAAGCCACAAAAAATTTTTGCACTTAGGCCGACCCACCCTAAGAGGGGTCGCCGCGACCTCCCTAATTCATGTGAGGTAGAGGGGGGTTGCGCCAACATCTCCCCCAAGTTTCAGCTTCTGGCGCGCCCTAGAACTGGAGATAGGGTGTCACAAGTACGATCAAAAATAGGGTGCCGGACGTGACCGGGAAGGTGTTACTTTCATTTTCTAAAGTCGGTTGAAATTTTTACAGTAAAACGAGCTAGGTATTTTATAAATTATTATAAAAATCTTATTACATTTATTTTCGCACACACTTTGCTTTCCCAATCTATCGTCACAATCTGCAAACCCAGCTAGTGTGCGATCCTGTCCACTTCTGCACGTATTTATCGTTTTCCGTATTTCCCATATATCCGCAAGTTCCAAAGTCATCCAAAGACGACACAACGACGACACCACAGGCGAACACGCACCTGCAAACGACGCTGTACGTGAACGCGGGCGGCGCGGACGAGCTGCCCTGCGTGGAGCTGTACGTGCGCACGTCCAACGACACCATCATCAGGGCCGTGATGGTCTTCGCAGAGGGAGTCTTCCCCGGCGAAAGTCACGTTGTGTGAGTTGCAAATTTGTCGCCCAGGTGCCACTCCCAGACACTGTAAAGTTCCCTGTAAAATGTCATGTAAAATGCCGTTTGCCATTTTGCAGGGCATTTTACGTGACTTTTGATACTTTGCATGACATTTGACATTTTACAGGACTTTTTACAGGGTCTGGGGGTGAATGAGTGCTCAATGCCAATATTTGGTCGCAAGTCCAATTGAATTGTCTACTTAAAGGCACCCGAATTTGAATGGCGTCAGCAGCGAGTGCAGGGTGCAGTTGCGTCCCGAAAAGGACATACAGGTGGATCTGCACGTCAAGGCACTCGTCGGTACCAAAGCGTGGTATGTCTAAAAACATCATAAATTGCCACAAAGGTGTCGTTAACGATGGACACCCCTCAGTTCGCAATACCACGTGTTCGAATTGTCGCGCACGCTGCCCCGCTTCGCCATGTACGCCCTGTGCAACGAGCAGGCGCCCGTGCCCGACGGCTTTGTCACGTTTCAAGTGAATGAACGAGCCCAGCGGGTTGGTACGATTAGAAAACATTGATCATGATTTGGACTCAAGTTGGTAGAAAAAAACTAAGACCAGGTGCCAGTACCGAAAGTGGATAAATGAAAGCGCAAACGGCAAACGCAAAGTGAAATTGGCAAAAGCGAAGTAAAATGAAGTAAAGTGAAAAGTGATATGGCACATATGTAAATATTTTACTTAGCTTTTGCCAATTTACTTGCCATTTCGCTTTTGCCGTTTGCGCCTTCACTTGCGGAACTGGCCCCAGATTGAATTAACCAGACCCAAGCCCGTTATTGTGTCTACAATTATTCTAAAAATATAGCCAGCTGAAAATCAGGATAAATCAGCACAGTATGTATTCAGAAAATTGGTTGCCCATTTTAGAATGTGGGGCTTATTCAATATTTCAATTCATTCCTATCGCAGATGTGTCTGTGGATCAACGAGAACTTCCTGCTGCAAGACGAGCTCAGCGTGGATGACAATGATAACTTGGATGCTCGATTTTTCAGTTTGAGAGGTGCCGGCACACTATTTCTTCAGATGGACGCACACGGCGCTGTCGGTTTATATTTTTTTTTGCCGTTTGCGTTGAACGATTTCGAGTCACTTTTTATATGAAAGCGCAGGTTTTCATTCGATGCGATGACATGGATTTGGCTGGACAACTTGTCACCGAAATAGCTCAATTTTTCGGCATAACAGATCTCAAGACTAGCGCAGAATTTCCGGCGGAAATCGAAAATCTACTCGCGCTCGTTCAAAAGGTGAAAGTGACAAACTTATCGACTTTAGACAAAAATAAGAAGCATAGTATTTAGGAATGTAAACAACATACATTTAGAAAAATAGGAAACTTTTGTAATTTACAGGTGAATGAAATGTACGCGGTGCGCGACCAGCTCTCAGGCGATGCGGGAGATTTGCTGAATGTGGTCAAATCGCTGGTTGTGAGATTGGAAGACTGCAGACTGATGAAAGACATGTTAGACGCTGTTCAAAGAATGGATCTTAAAGTATCCTTCATATCTAACCTTATTCCATTGAAAAAATGTAGGCTCGGAGTAAAAAAGCATGCGATCCAACTGTACAATATGAACCAAGAACTTATGTCGCAGTATAAAGTTCGCGCAAACAATCGCAAAGAGTTACTGTCGAGCTTGAAGATTATCAATCAGATTATACAGAGGGCAGGGAGGCTCAGAGGTGAGGATTTTTTTATTTCTATTTTTTACATTACTATTTTTGCTCATAATGTAGGGGTATTCACAATATAATCTTGAATAGATCCCCCATCAGGGATCTTGACCAATCTATCAGGGCTTAAAATCAACTAATTGACAAAAAATTCAAATTCACTATTTTACAGTGGGCCAACCGAGAACAGCAGTGGTGAACGCCTGCCGGGAAGCTATAAAGCTGGCAAACTTGGACGCCTTGCCAAAGATTATCAAATTGGGAGCTGACTGATTGGAATCTCGTATCTATTTACGATTTATTTATTAAAATATCTAGTTAAGACATTTAAAGGAGTAATGCAATAAAATGCGTAATGAAGGCACAATTACGGGATTACACATTAGAATATACCTCTACAAACAAAATTGTGTGCTGTTTTCAGTCACCGGTTCTTCTTTGTTGAAATGAACCTTTGCTTTAACCTCCTACTGGGAAAGGGATTGTCATCCTTTTTGATCATCAGCATGTTTCCCAGTTTGGGCCCCTGTGAAAAATCAGAATTATTCGAAAAAAAAGAAGTTTATTATATAATAGTAAATAGTTTGACAAGATAGTGCACTGCCAACCAATGGACAGTCCCGCACCCCGCAAAATGTCACTCAAATTTGTCGTATGTCACGTAAAATGTAAAGTACCTGGTAAAATATTATTTTACTTTTTATAGGGACACTCGGATTTTACATGACACTTTGCAAGGTGCGGGACACGATCGTGCTGTTAGAAAGGATGTCAGTGTCATCTGAAACGTAAAAATACCCTAAATGCTAAACAACCTGTACCCTGCCTTAACACACGTAAATTTTACACGGTGATAAACCAGGGACCAGTTCCGCATATTGAGAAGTGAAATGGCAAAAGCGAAGTAAATTTGGCAAAGCGAGGTGAAATGGCAAATAAATTGGCAAAAGCGAAGTAAAAAAATAAAAGTTAATTTATCTTAACTTTGCCATTTTACTTCTCAATTCACTTCGCTTTTGCCATTTCACGTTGCATTTGCCGTTTTACTTCTCAATTTGCGGAACTGGCACCAGTACGAACTCTAATTCATATGAAAAAGCCAGACAAACCTAGGGTTTAGACTAGGGACTACCTATTCGTTTTCAAAATCATTATCAGATTTTTAAAAATTCTGGTAAATCCCAATATTTACCAGTATTCGAGATCGGGATCATGCACTATCCCTCGACGCACGCACCTGTTTGATGGCCTTCTCAGCTGCCGCGCCATCATCGTGCACATGCATCCAAAAGTATTCAGCGACGCAAAGCAACAGTGAAATCAGCGCCAACGGCGGCGCCAGCGCAGTCAGCGCCCGCAGGTGGCAGGCGTAAACTGCATACACGAGTAAGCCAAAGAAATGGCCCATTCTCAGCTGGTCTATGCGCCTGGCGAAGCTGATCGATACCGGCCAGATGGACTTCTGATGGACATGGAAATGTGTGAACCAGGGGTCTCGAATGGGGTGGGGTTGGGGGCATACCCCCCCCCCGCAAACCGCTCAGCTATCTATCGATCCCGGAGGCAAATTTTTTGGCTACCATTCACGAAACACCCCCCCCCCCCAAATCACCCAGCAATCTAGCTCTGGGGCAATTTTTGGGAAATTTTCGCTCAAATATGGTAATTTTCATACCCCTTTTATAGATGTTCACCTTCAAAATTACTAGTGCATGTGTCTTGTTGCCTATTTCCAGCTACTTTTTGTACTATGTGCTTATGTATATACATATTTTTAGCTTTTTTCACCTACTCTTCTTTTCAGGTATTTTTATCCCTTTTCTACCTTCTACACCCTGATAAAGCTTATAATAGTTAACCCCGAATCCCCAAAAAAAATTTCTGCTATCTTCCCCTCCGGAGGGGCTATTTACCACCTATACAACCCCCGGAGAGTCAAAATTAAAGATAACCCTGGCGCGAACGAAATGATGAAAGATTTTGGCAACGAAACTGACCTCCAACTTAAATAGATATGTAAAGACGTGTGCGAAAGCAGAAATAACGGCCGGGAGTGCGAACAATGGACACGACGCTCGCCTCTGAAAATGCTCAGCCAAAAGCACCAACAGCGAATGCTCATACACGTGGACCACGGTCACCTGCGCGCACAGAAACCACTGATCACATGACACACAATTTGACATCAAAATCAGTGTCAACTAAATTTTGGTGAATTATGTAATTATCTTGTGATGGAGTATACCTAGGTTATTTTAGGTATACCATGGACACTTTATTTTCATTGTTTCTGTTAAGTGGTTTAAAAAACATTTTCATGTTCCTTAATTGACATTTATTTGCTACGTCAAACTAGTGTGTGGGCCCATGCCGACACCACACATTTATAATCTAGCCAAGCACACACACGAACCTCTCTCGACCTCTTACTCAGTAGCAAATACACAGTGTCTAGCAGCTCGATCAGCTTGCACACGAAGAACAGGGTGAAGTAGGCGCGCAGGGGACCCGTCTCCTGCCGCGACAACATGGCAATCTTGCCTCCATTTGACGTCTTGTGGTTGAGCGAGTGCACCAGGCCGAGCACGCACACGGCGTTCAGTATGCCGCACACGCAGTAGTGCACCAGCACACCCTGCGAGGGGGTGAACTGCCTCGCGTCGAGCGCACTTTACATAGGGGTCAGGGTGGATGTCGCTGTTAGGGTTCAAACAGTGCAATGATGACGGTATCGAGAAATATAAATACCAGTATCGATATCGATACCGAACAGCCAGTACTGTTTGACCACCAACAGCAACCGCAAAAATTCCGGCCGATTTCAAACCGGTTGAAAGCGCATGGTCGGCAGCAGCTTGCTCCAGTGCTTGTACAGGACGATCGTGCCCAAGTAGAACGTGACGAGCGGCAAGGTGGCCAACTCGGACACGACATACTGCAGCCGGGAGAACAGTTGCATCTTGCTGCCACGATAGCACACAATTAATGGCCTCAACTAAACTCCCCACATGCAAACCGCCGGCTTAAACCGGCCACAAACGGTGCGGACATATTCTCGGCGCCCAGTTGTTTCTATTGTCCATGCGCTCATTGAAAGCGAAACAATCGCGCATGGGCTAGAGACGGGGGTAAATAATGCAGTCGCGAGGGCAGAGTGGAATGTGAGCGGAGCGCTGCATAGCAACAAAATGTCCACACGCGGCGCCCGCTGGTACCTGCGGAATTGGACAGCACATAAATACAGCTTGCCTTAACACATACGTACCGTATTTCCTCGAAATAACCCATGGGGGTCTATTTTTTCGCCAGCAAATTTTGAGGGGGGGGGGGGGGTTATTCAAGGGTGGCAGTTATTCAAGGGTTTATCATTTCGTCAGAAATTTTTGTGAAGGATCATAGTAAATAATGGGCTTATACATACCGAAACTGGTAATAATTGTGGCAAAACGGGATATGTTTGGACATATAGGAATAGGTATATTTACACAAAGTATTTAGTATAGGTATGAGTAACTGCGATGCATATTGGCAGAAATAAAAACATCATGCATGTACATTGAATACATCAAACACATCATTCAAGACGGGGGTATTTCGGGGGGGGGGGGGGTGGTCCATTATTTCCCCAGGTCGCTCAGACCTGGGGATATTTCGTGGGGGAGTCAATTCGAGGAAATACGGTAGATATATTTATTTTTAGTTGGTCTGGCCATCATTATCGTGTTTCATGCTACGGATCATTTATTGCTCATTCGCGATAACGTTGTGGAACTCAATCATTACAGATTACATGATATTGTTCATAAATTGAGAAGTGTATAAAGCACAATAAGGCTCTATTCAGGTAACCAGTATGTTGATCAGTATTACGTCACGCCGACGTTATCATAATTTATGATAAATTACTAGTCAATCATTTGTCCTACACAAACTAGTTGACGATGACATCGGGTGTCAAACTGGACCGACTGATTCCATTCAGATTTTAGTTGATTGATGGTCAAATGCACATTTCACTTGAAAATTGTCGGGCGTCCCATCAACTAAAATCTGAATTGACAGTGAAACCAGTTCACACAGTAGTGTGTGTAGTGCTATAACCACAAGCAAGCAAACAAGCGATGTGTCTTTAAATTGTGAAACACACATAAATACCAGGCATTTAATTCAATTCGCGAGTCATGTGAGTAAGTAATGCTCTACATGCACGCAAATCTTAACACGCTTGTAAACAAATTTCACGCAAATTTTAAAGGATTTCTATCCATAAAATTGAAAAGATGTTTGGTGGCAATGTTTTCTGTAAAACACAAAATAGCCGTCAGAAAATTTGGTTGCACTCCGCCAAGCTTTCGTTTTTCATTTTTATCGAGCGCATTACTCGAATTAATCACGTTTTTTTGTATGGCGGTGTATCCTTGTCTTTTTGTTCACAACCCACTAAGGTGTCAAAACTCTTTCGAGATCAGCAAAATCTGTGCGGAAATTGTTTTACATGGATATGTACTGTATTTCCTCGAATTACCCCCCGGGGGGTTTCTTGTTTCAGAGTGAAAATTTTGAGGGGGGGGGGTTAAACGATGGGGGGATTTCGAGGGGGGTTTATTATTTCGCCAGAAAGTTTTAGAAAACCCAGTACGAAATCGCTGTTTGTAACGTACACAGACGTCGAAAATTGCAACAAAAACCGCATTTATAAGACTATATAGACTTACGTATAAGTACGTAGACAGTATAAACCCTGTTCTACCATAACATAGTCATTGTTTTAACGTGTGTTCTGCGTTTCCCGGATCACAGAACGCAGTTTTTGTCATCTACGTTCTGTATACACTGAATTGGGGGGGGGGGTATTTCGAGGGGGGTTAATAAATTCATAGTGCCCATTTTGACGGGTGGTATTTCGCGGGGGGGGGGGGGGGTATTTCGAGGAAATACGGTAAATAGATTGGCGTGCGTGTATGGCATCACTAACTCGCATTACTCGTGAATTGAATCTGGCCCCGAGGGTTGGTCCCGCACCCTATAAATCATTTACTATCATGTAAAATGCATGGTAAAACGGAAAACAATTTTGACAGGCTTTTACAGTTTACACAGTGCGGGACTGGCTTACCAATTACAAGCTAATATTTGTCCTCACATTTTCAACAAAAAGAAAAGCATACCGAATATCAGAACGAAATTTGACTGTCTCCACTCCACTCTTTCTTGGGGGTCCCCTTTCCATCACATATGCATTACAAGCATACGACGGGGTGAAAAGTGAAACCCCCGATTTACGCACGCTATAGTGTGACAATTTACATGCTCTATGTGACGGTTTACATGCTGAAAGATTGTCCCACTTGTCACGCAAAGTATGGTAGGATAGTTAACGAGCTGTATGTATGCCACTTGACAAGCCAAAGTTACATATGGTTTTTAAAAGCTGCGGGATTATTAACACATTGTGAAAACACTTAACAGTCATTGGCGGCTCGCACATGACATTAGTTGACACTTGTGTCAACTTGTCTGTGTCAACTCAGATTTCGGCTTCACGTGTCGCAAAGCGATCTCCAAATGCACTGTTGATAAATTTTTCGGCAAGTGCATTGGAAGATCGCCAACAACGTTTCAACAACTTTTTTAAACAAGTAATCAACAATCAACATTGATAATCAACAAAGTAAACCGCACTTTTTGCCAGAAAAACACCTTAAGCGGCGTTTACACTGCGAGCTGTGCCAACAAATTTTTTTCTGTCGGCAATGGTCATTTTGTCACGACAACGCACAAATTTTTCAAAAATTTCGCCTGTGCCGATAAAAAAGCCTCGTTCAACAGAAACCGAACCGACAACGAAAATATGACAAAAAAGCCTCGTTGAATTCCGGGCGAACCGACAACGAACATTTGGACGGATTGGCAATTAGTGTGATCATTTTTGGAATGAGGTATGAATTTCGCCATTTTCAGCAAATATAGGACAGCCTCCCGTAAGACACTACCGCTTCGAATTATCCCCCCGCGTGAATTACCTACCTCTTCGAATTATCCCCCCCCCCCCCGCGTGACTTACCTACCTCTTCGAATTACCCCCCCCCCTGTGTGAATTACCTACCTCCTCGAATTACCCCCCCCGCGTGAATTACCTACCTCCTCGAATTATCCCCCTCCCCGCGTGAATTACCTAACGCCTCGAATTATCCCCCCGCATGAATTACCTACCTCCTCGAATTATCTCCCCCGCGTGAATTACCTATCTCCCCAAATTACCCCCCCGCGTGAATTACCTGCTGGCTTGAATTACCCCCCCCCCGCGTGAATTACCTACCTCCTCAAATTATCCCCCTCCCCGCGTGAATTACCTAACACCTCAAATTATCCCCCTTGTGAATTACCTAACGCCTTGAATTATCCCCCCGCGTAAATTACCTACCACCTTAAATTATCCCCCATGTGAATTACCTAACCTCTCAAATTACCCCCCCCCCTGCCTGAATTACCTACCTCCTCGAATTATCCCCCTCCCCGCGTGAATTACCTAACGCCTCAAATTATACCCCCCATGTGAATTACCTAACGCCTTGAATTATCCCCCCCACGTAAATTACCTACCACCTTGAATTATCCCCCATGTGAATTACCTAACCCCTCGAATTACCCCCCCACCTGAATTACCTACCTCCTCGAATTATCCCCCTCCCCGTGTGAATTACCTAACGCCTCAAATTACCCCCCCCCGGTTGAATTACCTAACGCCTTGAATTATTCCCCCCCCCCTGTGTAAATTACCTACCACCTTGAGTTATCCCCCCACGTGAATTACCCATCCCCTCAAATAACACCCCTTGAATTATCCCCCCTGGTTGAATGAATTATCTACCTCCTCATAGTAAACCCCCAAGGTGGGTGAATTACCTACCCCCTCAAATTACCCCCCCAAGTGAATGAATTATACTTGGCAGACATCACACTTAGTATGAATCCCTACCATAACACATTGGAGTTATGAACCAAAAATTATACAGGTTTTTATCATAATATTTAGTTTTTACTATGGAATAATTAATTATGA
The DNA here is from genome assembly GCA_964036195.1 of Sphaerolaimus hirsutus. Classification (NCBI taxonomy): domain Eukaryota; kingdom Metazoa; phylum Nematoda; class Chromadorea; order Monhysterida; family Sphaerolaimidae; genus Sphaerolaimus; species Sphaerolaimus hirsutus. The sequence continues at coordinate 20,561,208 of OZ038452.1, read as the reverse complement.
ATTATTACAAAATTTATCACAAGATTGTATTCATTAAATTATGGTAGGCTTCATACCATGTGTGCTCAGGGCCGTATCCAGGGGGGGGGGGGGGCGGGGGGGGCTGCAGCCCCCCCCCAATCCTGGGGCGAGACCAAAAAGTGACCGGAAAATGCGACTTTAGAATGTCAGCGTAAAAAATTTTGCGCGCAAGCGCTCATTCTTCCCCAGACATAAGGTATTATCATCGGAGTTGCTCCATGTGGCCACAAATACACTCAATGTTGTGTTTTTGCTGTTTTTTATGTATATTTACATACATATACAACATTCTATGGTGCTGACGCCAACGCCGATTGCGCCATGGCGTGGCGCCTACAAATAGCGCCAGCGCCATGGCGCCATTCCGCCATTATGTAGCTATAATTTTAGGGGGGGGGGCTGAGCCCCCCCCCCTTGCCGGCCTCCGTAAACAAGCAGCCCCCCCGCTCAAAAATCCTGGATACGTCCCTGTGTGTGCTGTCTGCCGGGTGTGTTAAAAAAGCAATATGATGATGAAAAACTGTATAATCTTTGATTCATTATTCAGATGTTTAATGGTAGGTTTCCATACTAAGTGTTATGTCCACCAAGTATGCCTACCTCCTCGAATTACCCCCCTATGAATTATGTATCCCTTCGAATCACCCCCCACATGAATTACCTATCCCCTCAATTTACCCCCTCCTCGCATGAATTACTCATCCCCTCAAATTATCCCCCCATGAATTATCCATCTCCTTGAATTATCCCCATGTGAATTACCCATCCCCTTGAATTACCCCCCACGTGAATTACCCATTCCCTCAAATTATCCCCCTGCGTGAATTACCATCCCCTTGAGTTATCCCACCTGTGTGAATAAACCAGGGGTCTCCAAGATTTTGGCCCTCGCGGGGGCAAAATATATAGGCTTTTTCAGTGCATAGAAGGCCAAAAGGGGAAAAAATCGCTAGTAATTGGTTAAAAGTAGGTTTAAAATGGCTAAAAACAGGCATATAACCATGCATATAGCTGGATAGCACGATTTTGAAGGTTAAAAACTATAAAAAGGTGTGAAAATTAGTGATTTTGAGCGAAAATTGGGGGAAAATTTCTCAAAAACCACTCCAGATAGATAGATAGCTGAGCGATTTGGGGGGGGGGGGTCTTTGGGGGTAGTAGCCAAAAAATTTGCCTCTGGATAGATAGATAGCTGAGCGGCCTCCAGATAGATAGATAGCTGGTGGATTTGGGGGGGGGGGGGCAGCCCCCCAGCCCCCCCCCCCTAGGAGACCCCTGGAATTACCCATCCCCTCAAATTACCCCTGTGCGTGAATTACCCATCCCCTAGCAGTAACCCCCTGCATGAATTACCTACCCCTTGAATTATCCTCCCTGCATGAATGAATTATCTACAAAATTACAAATTACATTACAAAATTTATCACAAGATTGTATTCATTAAATTATGGTAGGCTTCCATACTTAGTGTGCTGTCCACTGGGTGTGTTAAAAATGAAATATGATGATGAAAAACTGTATAATTTTTTATTCATTATTCAGATGGGTTATGGTTAGGGTGTCAAATTTCCGTTTTCCATTTTCCGTTTCCGTTTTACACAGGTAAATCTTTTCTGTTTTCCATTCCATTTTCTGGCTGCTGAAATGTTTTTTTCCGTTTTCCGTTCCGTTTTCCGGCAACTTTTTTTCCGTTTCCGTTTTTCCGGCTCATTTTCCGTTGTCCGGCTAAATTTTCAGTTTTTCCCCTTTTTTCTGTTTTCCACCTCAATTTCCAGTTTTTCTGCCTTTTTTCGATTTTCCGCCTCAATTTTCCATTTTTCCGCCTCATTTTACCTTTTTCTGGCTCAACTTTCTGTTTTCTGATCATTCAAACTGGTAGCCAAATTCATGCAGATGGTCAATGATGTAAAAAAATTTCCATTTCAAGCAAAATTACTGCAAATTTTTTCCACTTCCAGCAAAATTTCAGCAAATTTTATCTGTTTTCCGGCAAAATTTCAGCAAGTTTTTCCATTTCCGTGCAAATTTGATTTTTCCATTTCCGTTTTTCCAGCCTCTTTTTCCGTGTTCCGGCCGCTGAAATTTTTTTTCCATTTCCGTTTTCCGCCAAGTGCAAATTTTTTCCCGTTTTCCGTTCAGTTTTCCGGCTGCTGAAAATTTTTTTTGACACCCTAGTTATGGTAGGTTTCCATACTAGGTGTTATGTCCACCGAGTATGCCTACCTCCTCAAATTAGCCCCCAATCTGGGTGATTACCTACCCACTGGAACTATCCCCCCACATGTAGGGTTCAAATGATATGACTTTTCGATATCGATATTTGATATTTTTTTCTGAAACTCGACATTAAATTTCTTTCTGAAACTCAACATTTAATTTTTTTCTGAAACTTGATATTCAATATTGATACTATATGGAACCTTGATGTCGATATTGTATATAAAAAATGGTCTATATTTGATATCGAAATTTCTCTTGGTATAGCAAGGCATATTTCAAGTGGCATATTGTATTTTTGTGTGGTAACTTAATTTAGGGACACAATACAGGTTTGGTATATCGAAAAATTGGTCAATATTCAATATTCAATATTTTTTAAAATTTTTGATATCGATATTTGATATTCAAGATTTTTTTTGAATTTTTGATATTGATATTCAATATTAAAAAATGGTTGATATTCAATATTTGATATGATATATCATTTGTACCCTACCCACATGTATGAATTGCCTACCTCAAGTTATACCCCCGGTTCGAATGTTTACTTACATCCTCGAATTATACCCCCCTCCCATTGATAAATTACTCACCTCCTTGAATTATAGCCCCTCATGAATTACCTACCCACTCAAATTATCACCTCGCATGAATTACCTATCTACTTGAATCATCCCCCATGAACTACCAATCCCCTTGAATTATTCCCCCTGCATGGATTACCTACCCAATCAAATTATCCCCTCATGTGAATGAATTACCCACGCCTCAAAGTATCCCTCCACATTAATTAATGACCTACCCTCTGAATTATCCCCACATAAATTACCTACCCCCTGAATTATTCCCCACATAAATTACCTACCCCTTTGAATTATCCCCCCGCATCAATGAATTACCTACCTTCTCGAATTATTCCCCCACATGGATGATTATCTATCTCCTTTGTTCTTTGTGTTCCATCTGAGTTTGTTTGTAATCCCTATTATCAAAATCATTTTTTTTCTTCAATTGAGCAGGATTCTTTTGAAAAGCTGTGTATACTTGGCAGACATCACACTTAGTATGGAAACCTACATAACCCATTTGAATAATGAACCACAAATTATACAAAGTTTTCATCAGAAATTTCATTCTTACTATGGAACAATGCGATAAGTATGAAGTTCATCACAAGATTTTATTAACTAAATAATGGTGGGATTCTGCAGATACTTTGTGGTTCACCAAGCAGAGTTGTTAAAAGTACTTTTTACTCAAACTTTTTTAATGTATACATAAACATAAACTATTTATTTTTACTCATCCCCGAGTACAGAAAACAAAAAAAAAATTTTTACTTTCACTCACGAGTAAATTTTAGTATAATACATTTCCCCAGAAAAAGTTAAAAGTGAATATTTTTGAAGATAATTTCCCCCAATTTTCACTGAAATTTCCTATTTTTAGTTACTTTCACCTTCAAATTCACTTATTTTTGGCTATATATTTATTTTGGCTATGTATTTAGATTTTGCCAGCTGGCACAGATTTTGATCTTATATACCCATGGCTAAAGCCAACAAAAAGTGGATGCCATATCCAAACTTGTATGCCTTTGGATGCAGAAATGTAATATATCATAAATATCTTTGAGCTTTTTTATCTTTCAAGTGTGCAGCACATTGACCCAGCTCACACTGCCATGCAAAAGTTTGGTGAAATTGTATCCTTGTGATACATGTTGCTGTGTTGATAGCCTATATCATCAATAAAGGTATAAATTACCCTGGCTTTATATACCTCTTTTGATAGCTCAATCTAAAAATGGCAAGATATTTATGATACATTACTTTTCTGCATCCAAAGGCATACATGTTTTGGATATGGCATCCACTTTTTGTTGGCTTTAGCCATTTTTTATGGGATATACTTCTTTTTGGTGGCCGATATAAAATCGATAATGAATAATAACAACAAATATAACACCAATCAAAAATTGTGTTTAAAAAATTTGAATAGAAATAAAATTATAATAAATAATAAAGAAAATATTAAAATAAAAAGAATAAATAAAAAACTTAATTCAAAATAAAAAAACTAACCAAAATAAAAAATATATTACAAAAATTAATTAAAAGATAAAAATAATTAATTTATTTTGATTTTAATATAAATAAAATTATACAAATAAACTATTAAAAAAAACTACTAAGTTTTCATACTAAGTGTGATGTCTGCCAAGTATAATTCATTCACTTGGGGGGGTAATTTGAGGGGTAGGTAATTCACCCACCTTGGGGGTTTACTATGAGGAGGTAGATAATTCATTCAACTGGGGGGGGGATAATTCAAGGGGGGTAATTCGAGGGGATGGGTAATTCACGTTGGGGGGATAACTAATATGCGGATAACATGCGGGGGGAATTTGCAGGGGTGGCTAATTCACGCGGAGAGGTGATTCGAGGGGATTACTGATTCATGGGGGGTGATAATTTGAGGGGTTAATTCACACGTGGGTAATACGAGGGGACACATAATTCATGGGGGGATAATTCGAGGGGATAGGTAATTCACGTGGGGGATAATTCAAGGTGGTAGGTAATTTATGCGGGGGGGATAATTCAAGGCATTAGGTAATTCACGCAGGGGGGGGAATAATTTGAGGTTCAGAATCGCTGAGGTTTGCTGAGGTTCAGAAAAGCGCCATGGCGCTTTTGGCGCTTGGTGCTATTTTGCTCTGGCACCATTGGCGTTTGGCGCTGTAGGCAGGAAAAGTGCCATGGCGCTTTTGGCGCTTGGTGCCATATTGCTCTGGCGCCATTGGCGCTTGGCGCTGTAGGCAGGAATAGCGCCATGGCGCTTTTGGCGCTTGGTGCCATTTTGCTCTGGCGCCATTGGCGCTAAAAGCCTGGCGCTTTTTCCATCACTAGTCGCGGCCATCGTGTCCGCGGACTTCGTGTCCGCGGCCATCGTGTCCTGCGGCCTTCGTGTCCCGCGGCCACAACTGCGCGGCCACAACGTCCGCGGCCACAACGTCGTGGCCACAATGGGCTCATACCGGGGGGGGGGGGGGGCGAGGGTGGGTATTTTGAGGAAATACAGTGTATACATACCCACCAGGGTAAAAACTGTTATTTCTACTTCATTGGGTACAATTTTGCCATTTTTAATTTTTGTCGGTTCGGGTCTCGTTAACGAGACCCAAACCGACAAATTGAGCAAAAACGAGGACAGTCGCGTGTCTTTGTGTCAGTTTGTTGGCACATTGCCGTCACAAGCTGCGAACGTGTTTTTAAAAAATTTTGGTGCTGACATTCAGTATTTCAATGGAATGGCACGTTTTGGCACATTTTTGCACTCACGAAAACATCAGAAAGGCAGCCTCCAATTGAACGGCAGGTACTAAATATTATTAGCGTGTAAACTAAGTTTCTTATATATTTTTGCAATCTGATACAAATACACATTCCTGCATTTCATTCTGTTGTACGTTGACCGATTTTGATGCCCTTCAAGTACGTTTGGTTTTGATATCTGGGCTATGATGAAAAAAATTTGTTTGCTCGAATAATCCCCCAGTCCCGAGATAAGGGGAGTCTATAACATCATGGTCATTTTGCATGGCCGATCTGGCCGATCGACTTTGGAGCTCAATAACTCGGCCATTTCTGAGCCGATTTCGACCATTCAACACTTACAATGATCGCGACAACCTGTAGATTCCATTTTTATAGTCGGCTTAGTGATGTCTATATTCCCAATGGATATGGATCCGATTTGGACCGTTCAACATTTTAAATAATCGGCACAACCTTTAGATTACATTTTTGTAGTTGGCTTATCAAGAGCTTGTCAGTGATGAGGGGTTTAGTGGAGGGGGGGGGGGTTTGGGGGGGGGGGGTTACCCCCCAAATCCGCCAGCTATCTATCTATCACGGAGGCCCGCTCAGCTATCTATCTATCCTGGAGGCAAAATTTTGGGCTACTATCCCCTAAACCCCCCCCCAAATCGGCCAGCTATCTACCTGTCTGGACCGATTTTTGAGAAACTATACCCCAATTTTCACTCAAAATCGCTATCTCAATACCGTTATAAAGATTTTAACCTTCAAAAACACTAGTTCATGCGTCTAACTGCCTATTTTCAGCTATTTTTAGTAAAATATGACTTTATATACCTATTTTGAGCTATTTCTCACCTACTTTTAGCGATTTTTATCTTTTTCCTCACTTCTATGCCTATATTTTGAACCCCCATGAACCCCCAGCCAACCCCCACCCAGAAAATTGTTCAGCTATCTATATCTCTGGAGGAGCGATTTGCTATCTATATGAACCCCTGCGGGAGTCCAAATATACAAAACCCCTGCAGTGATGTCAAAATCCCTTATGCCGATTTGACTAGGTTTTTCAATGGAGAAATTTTTTTTTTCTGAACATGCTATCATACAGTATTGACAATGAGCATTCATATACCGGGCGAATTTTTTCAAGTTCTCTTTCCAATACAAAGTTATAGCACTTCAAACTACCGCCTCCCATTCACAAAAAACCACTTGAAGAATGTGGCGTGCAAATTCATCATTCCATATCTCGACCTTTTTGCACCGATTTTGACAAATGAACACTTCAAATGATCAGAATAACCTGCAGATTTCATTTTTATGCTAACATTAGCGGTATATTTCACTAGATTTCCCATAAAAACAAAATAATGTGACTGTTGTATGAAATAATCATTATGAAAATGCAAATACCATATTTTCTCGAATAGTTCCCCCGGGGAATTATTTTTTCTCATACTTTTTTGAGGGGGGAACTATTCAAGGGGGGGGATTATTTTTATAGCAAAATTTTTAAGCACAGTTCTTTCGATTTATTTCACACAACATTCATGTTGAATGAAACAACATGCTGTTCTACTTCAAATTCAACCACAATTTTGCATTTCCATCGGACACATTTGCACATCGAACGCATTTGCATTTGATGATGCATTCAATGCCTAGACGCAGCAGCTCTTATGCTTGCCTGCATAAGTATATGTGGTATTTTTCGAGTGTCAGTAGGGGGGAACTATACGAGGGGGGAATTGTTTTTTCCTCACTCGCCTAACATGGGGGAACTATTCAAGGGGGGAACTATTCAAGAGGGGGGGGGACTATTCAAGAAAATACGGTATAAAATCTGGGCATAAAAATGAAATCTTCAGGTTATTCTGATAATTTTAAGTGTTCATTGCGGAAAATCGGCTGAGAAATAGTCGAGATATGGATTTTTTGCATTGAAAAACCGGGTCATAAGAACTTTAGACATCACTAATTCCAACCACAAAAATGGCATCTACAGATGGTGCCGATCATTTTAAGTGTTGAACAGTCAAAATTGGCCCAGAAATGGCCAAGTTCTTAACCTTCAAACTTGATCGACCGGATCGGCCATGTAAAATGACCATCCTTTTATAGACCCCCCTTATCTCGGTACTGGGGGATTATTAGACGAAACAAATTTTTTTCGTCAAAGCCCAGAACCTAAACCAAAACATACTCAAAGGGCATCAAAATCGCCCAACATACAACAGAATGGGACACATTTCTATGAAATCGCAAAAAAGGACAAGAAACTTAGTTTACACCATAATACATTGGAAGAGTGACAAAAAACTAAAACGTAAAGAATGAATGGTGAGAATGTTCAAATAGATATTACCTAAATTCCAGCATTCAAAAAGATATACTCGGCGGACATGATGCTCTGCCCTCGTACTCATTTATGTCTCTCATAAAAAGTTGAAAAAGTCATCTCTGTTATAACGCTATACGTTAACTTATTTACAAAGATGTTTTTTTCATCGTTTATACAGACATCACATGCTTTATCATCATTGGCATGCTTCCAATGTAAGTCACATGCGTAAAGAAATCGTTGGCATGCTTCCAACGGGAACCACACGTGCAGGGTGTAAAGTAACTGGGGTATATTTATTGTTGACAATGAAAAATGTTGACACAAAATAGAAGAGCACTGTTCTATTAGAAGAAATACAGAAACCATAAAAGTGATTTAGCATCAAACAAATTGTTGAGTCTGATACTTTGATAAAGTACTGTATTTCCTCGAATAACCCCCCAAGGTGTTCATTTTCAGAATGGAAATCTAGGGGGAAGGTTAAACGAGAGGGTATTTTGAGGGGGGTTATTATTTCACCAGAAATTTCTTGAACTCCCAGTACTGATTCATTGTTTTAAATGTACTCAGATGTACAAAAATGCACAAAACCACCATGTTAAAGACTCAATAGACATAAATATATTTAATTATGTAGCTAGTATAAACCCTGGCATTTTACAGGGTCTAAATCATGACACATGACATTTTACACTTTACAGGGTCTTTTACATGGTCTTGAATTGTCTTGAACAGGGGTATTATGAGGAGGATCAATTCAAGGGGGGGTAATTCGAGGTAATACGGTATATGCATTCCCCTTATCACTCACTATACTACTTGCTCACACAGTTATATAAGCAACTGTGGTAAACTCCAGTGCCTCTTGAAAAATTTACTCATTGTCGTCACAAAAAAAAATGAAAAAAACACGTTCGCAGCTTGTGGCGACAATCGACAACAAAAATCAGGCTCCCATGACAACATTGTTTCTAGTGTGACGACAAGCGCACATCGTCGCATTGTCGCCAATCAAAAGCTTGTGCCAACAACAACATTTTTTCGATCAAAAAAAGCGAACCGACAACGCAAAATTTTTCAAATGCTTATAACTATGAAACGAAAAGATCGATTTATCTGAAATTTGGCATGTGAGTGCACCTAACTAGTTGGTATACTTCACTGTTTTTTCTCGCAGATATGGAACTTTATTCTGGATTAATGGGACTTTTTCACTTTTTGATTTGTCGGCACATTTTGCAGTGTAAACGCCGCTTTAGATGAAAATGTAAATAGTGATTACTGTTGAAGTTGCATGTAAATAGGTGACCAGAATAAGCATGTGCGGTCTGCAATCAAATTTCGCCCCGCATTACTTTTGTAAAAACTGCTTCACAACGCACAGTAAACCATGAATTAAAAAATGCGGCCGTCACATTAGAGACAGTAGTTTACAATAGAAAGATTTCTTCAGACACATTCGAAACAAAAGATGTAAGCAGAAAAACTACAGGGATGAGCCGTGACAAAACGAAGCGTGTTAATGTTGAAAAACGATGGATCATTGCGGGACAGGAATGCATCCTGAAGTAGGGAAATAACGCAAATGGGCGGCGCCTGCTGCGCACAAATTTCAGACAGACTTCACAAAGCTAATTCATAAGCTGTGTGATAATCAAGTGACCGGCGCCACCCACATGAAACTGTTCACCACAAAAATACCAATATATTTATAATACCATAATATTTACATATGCAAACATGATCAGTAAATTATTGCACCTTAAGCTTAGAATAAAGCAGTGGTTTGGTAATCACGAGAACAGAGTGAATGATAAATAAGGACGCGGAGAAATAACGATACGGGTCAGTGTGCCATCCGACCAGATGTGTAAAAAATATTCATTAGTAGTCCCTACATCAAAATCGGTGAAAGCAATGAATACATACATACATACATACATACAAATATTTATAAAACAGGAAGAAAACACAAACAAAACACGCCAAAAAGCGTAGCTGAAAACGCCCGGAATTCGCGTAAAGCGGGTGCAGTGTGACCAGCGTGGTAAATGGACAAAAAGCGCGGCAAAAATGAAGGCACACTGCCGGATGATCAAACAATCTGATTCAGCAACAACTAGGGTTCAAACAGGATCCTGATCCCGAATCCCGAAAAATTCCGGGATTCAGCCGCCCCGATCCCGACATCTCAAAATACGAATCCCGACCCCAAAAACTTTCAAATGCCGATCCCGATCCCGAAAAACTTCCCCAATCGGGACACAATCCGGAAAATTTAGGACAAAAGGAAAAAAAAGAAGAAACGATGCCATTTTGCACTCAACATGGCTACAGAAACAAAAAAATGAAGAATTTTTAGAAATCTCTGCTATCTAAATAAGTATGTTTCATTTAAGACTTTTTTGTGGAAATTTTTGGGGAAATCCCTCTATACCAGAACATTGGGCAAAATCGCGATCCCAAAATGTCAAAAAACCAATCCCGATCCCGAAAATTCGAAATATCAACCCCGATCCGGATCCCGAAAAGTCAATCCCGTTTGAACCCTAGCAACAACCGTGAAAAATGCTGCAAAACGATACGAACGTGTGACGAGTGTGAAAGCGTCGCCGGGACGCGCGTCTAAAGCAGCGAGCAGCAGGCGCACCTGCGACGGCTTTTCAGCTGCGCCGCGGCGGCGTCGGTGCTCAGCGACGCGTTGCGCATCTGCCTGACGATAGACTCGAACGCCGTGTCCACGCCGGCGCGCGTCTTCGCCGACGTTTCTGAAGCCAAGACATTCTGATATACCGTATTTCCTCGAAATACCCCCAGGGGGGTTTTACTAGTGGAAATTTTGAAGGGGGGATATTTCGAGGGGGGTATTATTTCCTAGGATTTGTTGAAATCCCCGAACTAATTTGTTGTTTGTAACATACACAGATGTCTAAAAATGCAACAAAAACCGCCATGTATAAGACTCTATATAGACTTATATAAGTACGTAGATGGTATTAACCCTGTTCTCACATAACAGAGTCATTGTTTTTAACGTGTGTTCTGCATTTCCCGGATCACAAACCGCAGCTTTTGTCATTCACGTTCTCTATACCTAAATTGGGAGGGGGTATTTCGAAGGGGGGGGGTAATAAATTCAGTGTCATTTTTAGGGGGGTATTTCGAGGGGGTGGGGTATTTCGAGGAAATACGGTACATTGATTTATACCAGAGTTGGCCATTTTGGAGGTCGTCAATATTTATTGGTTAAGCGACAATTGAATAAAAATGCAAATTCGAATAGGAAATGAAAATTACTGATAAATACGTGGGTAACGCGCAAAACTGGAAGTACCCTCCACCTACCAGACCCCTGCTCACAACCCTAAAGCTTACGGTTCTGGCTTACCTATAAATGGAACTTTCCATTGTCTGGCGAGTTCCTGACCTCTGTCCCGCGACTCGATAGCACCGGGCGCCGTATCCAATAAGTCACTCTTGTTAGCAACCACTGGGTAAGGAAAAACTTGTTAGCATGTTTCAGTGTGATAGATAAGTCTGAACAGGTGTTTAGTAGGTGGGTTGGGGGGGGGGGGTTACCCCCCCCCCCAAATCCGCCAGCTATCTATCCCGGAGGGCGCTCAGCTATTTATCTATCCCGGAGGCCGCTCAGCTATTTAATCTCTTTTACCAAAAAATTTCGCTCAAAATCACTAATTTTCGTACCTTTTTATAGTTTTTACCTTCAAAATCGTTGTTTCATGTGTTTCATTGCCTATTTTCAGCTATTTGTGTACTATATATGCTTATATATCTATTTTTCACCCACTTTTAGCGATTTTTTCTTATTTTTTCCTTCTATACCTTGGAAAGGCCTATATATTAAACCCCCGCGAACCTCCCAACCCCCGCCAAAAATTTTTTTTTTCAGCTATCTATCACTCCGGAGGAGAGGATTACTATCTAAATGAACCTCCACGGGGGTTCAAATCTACAAAACCTCTGAGTCTGATCAATGTCTGTTTCTACACAGACATCGAAACAGAGACTTCTTCACTAGGGAGCCTTACGGAGCTTGACGAGCGTGGGGGGACCGCCCCCAAGTTGACAACTGTTGCAACATAATGGCGCCACTTGTGCCATTTTAAGACGCCGTGACACGTAAATTTTTTTGTGTCAACTCCTAAAAATGGTACCGATGGACACATTTCACATTCTTGGACGTCTCACAAGAAACCAGGGGGAGGCCGCCCACTATCCCGCCACAAAAAGTCGCTCCCCACCAAGTAAACGGCCAGTACGCACCGACAATAGGCGTCTGATCATCAGTTTCCTCCTTGACGCGCAAAACGTGCATTCGAATTCTCTGCAGCGCCTCGGTGGTCCTGTAGTCGTCCACGCCGAACACCAACAGGAAGCCATCGCGCTGGCGCATGTTCGCGTCGCGCATCGCCAGGTATTCGTCCTGGCCGGACGTGTCCAAAATGTCCAGTCGACAAGGGCGGCCGTCCATGACCACGTCCTTCTCGTAGGTGTCCTCGATGGTGGGGTCCCAACTTTCCTCGAAGCTGACGCAGTGGGGGGGGGGCATTATGTAGGTTTCGGAACAGTGTGAGCGAGAAACGGGGAAGCAGCCCACTCACTAGTTGTGCACCAGCTGCAGTGTGATGGCGCTCTTGCCGACGCCGCCCTCTGAAAAGATGAGAGGGGTTGTGTCAGCGGCCGCTGCAACTACAGATCAAGGCAGGGGTTCAGTATGGGGGGTTGGACGACCCCCCCCCACTTACTGCAGCCCTAGAAGGAAAAACAAACCTCCAAGGATCATTAATTTGTACACATTCTGCGATGGGCTGTCCATCGCGGCACCGACTGCCCTGCTATAGTACTGCACTGCCGAAGAAGCTATTCATCTCCGCACGGAGGTATACTCTCACCTTATTTAACCCATTTACATTTACAGGTGCAGGCAGCCGGCAAAAATATCGGTTGTCTGCGTATGAAATGACCATGATTTTTGAACGGGGGGTGGGGGGTGTGCTGCTTGTTTACGGAGCCCGACGAGCGGGGATGGGGGCTCAGCCCGACCCTCCCGTAAAATTTTGTCTACACAGTAACGGAATGGCGCTGGCACCACACCATGGTGTCATTGGCACTTTTGCACAAACATTCAAAAATGTAATGGAAAAGTTGCGTTTCCCCCCTGGATACTTTCCTTGGAAATAACCATGAATGTACCGAAGTGAAGACATACACCACATGGGGTTGACGTGTAGTCACGACATGGCAAATTAACAAATACATCGCATATTTAAGTGCAGATTTTAGTAAATACACATCGGTAGACGTTCAAGTAGCCTGAACGTTTTTCTTGAGTCTAATGTCGGTGTCGGGCATCGCATGCTACCGGATTTAGCGTGATTCGTGCTACATTTGAAACCATCAATTTGTGGATTGAACGTTGGGCCGACACCACAGTTGGAGATTAACAGCTAAATATTACGTATCTACTTAATTATGTTCAGTTTGGCGCGGGTACGCACCAGAGTTGTTAAAAGAACCGAACTTTTTTCAAAGTATGTACGCGTTAAATAGGTACCTATTTGGTTTTTACTCACCACCGAGTACAGAAAGCGTTAAGTAAAAATAAATTACTTTTACCCGCGAGTAAATCAGGGTAAAATAATTATTTCCCAGGAAGCGTAAATACTAGTATTTTTCCCCGGGAAAGCAAGCGAGTAAAATTACAATTTCTATCTGGAAAACCATTATGAATGTCACTGGACAACAAAAATGAGTTTTCTTTCTACCAACTGACAAGCAGGAATTTCAAATGGAAAATAATACGCTTTCTGTAATAACACAAATTACAATGCTGTACTCGAGTAAGCATACAGGAGAGTACATATACTTTTTTCAAAGTATGCGTATGCCTATTTACTAGGTCCTCGAGTATGCGTAATTTTTGATTAAAAGTAAATACGCATTAACAACCGTGGTCCGTACCGGAAGAAATCGCACCAGAAGGGATCCAGTGTGAATCCAATGGATGTGAAAAACGTGTCGGGCTACTTGAATTCAGTGCATGGTGAAAGTAAAAAATCGCCCATCAATATGAAAAGAACGTGGAATAACACCAGGACCACCAACACCAAAACAAAACAACAAATTCAGGAGTCAATGAAAGCTTTATTTGTTTTAAAATTGTATTTTTAAATATGAAATGTTTTTAAAAACAATACTGACCGCAACCAATTGATCAGAAAGCCGGATGAAAAATTGGACATAAAATCAAAGGAAAATTATGCTTTTATTACTGAAAAGTGATTACCGTACATCCTCAATAAGTCCCCAGGGGAGGTATTTCAGACTTTTCTCAAGGGGGAATTATTCGGGGTAAGTTACACGAGGGTGTATTATTCGTCAGAATATTAAGTAAAATACATGATCAATTAATTGTATGAACATGTGTAAGTCATAATACAAATTTCACGATTCAAGCAATGAAATCAATCCTAATGAACATCAGATGCAAAAGAATGCCTACATGCTTGTAAAGAACACTTGCCTAAAGTTTTTTAATATAAATGTGACAATTTTTCCCATCCATCACAGAGGGGGGGGGGGTTATCTGAGGGGAGTTATTTTTCCCTCACATAGCTAACAAGGGGAAGTTTTTCGAGGGGATGACTTATTATAGGATTTACGCCAAATACTATAAAATCTATACGTCTAATGCAAGATCATTTATGTAAATAGGATCACTATTAGCGCTGCAAAATTACCCTCAACCAATTATTTAGCAAAGTATTATATACATAATTAGTTGTGTCTAAGTCTATTAGGAAATCTGGGCGACAGAATGGAAAAACAAGTACAAAAATTACTCCAAACGAAAACGCTTTATTGGGCCCACGAAGCAGGTGCCACTCCCAGACGCCGTAAAATGCCATGCAGTGTCAAAAGTAATGTAAATTGCCATGTAAACGAGTTTCCCAGTATACATAGCATTTTACATAACTTTTGACACTTTGCGTGACATTTGATATATTACAGGGCCTGGAAGTGCCTCCAGATCAAACAATTAGCATTTAAACCCTGGTAATGAATGTATGAACACATAGAAACATAAATACACAAATATGGTAGAAAAACCTTAATGTGAGTACCCAAGCGCGATTAGCAACATAGAATCGTTGTAAAACATGAGAAATTTACCGAAACACACAGAATATAAATATGTGTTAATATACACGTACAAAAAGCACAAAAAAATCAGGACGCAACACAGACCCTGACACTGGGTAGTTGGTAAAAATTATTTAATTAGCAAGATGCGTAATTTAGTAACATTGTAATACTACCTAATACCTATATTGTACCTTTCATGATATGCATTTGATGGAAAGGGGCAACATCACTACCCTGGCATACTACACTAGGTAATTATTTAAACACGAAGAAAAACAGAGAACCCAATAATCTAAACGTGTCGCGGATTTTTCGCCGCAGTTCACGTGAAATTTTCCAACAGCATTGTCAACACGCACACTAAATAGTTGACCCGAATTTTCCAAAACTGATAAATCTATTCTCATATTTAAATGACCTTGTAGAATTTCAGTTGTCAACTAAATAGTGTGCCTATCACAAATATTTGCATTTAGATGGTATTCAGTGGAGGTTTCATTTATGACAATTGTTTTGTACAATCAAAAATTATCGTGTCAGACCAGGTTTTGTATTTCAGCGTCACAAATTTCCCACATTATAAGCTGAAAGCCCGACTTAAGTTGACAAATATAAATCTAATTGATAATGGATTAAAAATGGTAATCTAATGTGGATTATGCAGAGTTTACAGGAAATTGTTGATACCTACCAGTTTTGATGCTTATCGATTGTCCAAACCCCTCAGAAATTTTTGCAGCTATCTATCCCACAAAGGACCGATTGACTGCATACCTATCTGAACCCCCATGGGTCCAAATCAAAACCTCTGAAGTTTGAGTGCTGGGGTAGATAGCAAGCCCAACCGGGGGTCTCAAATTGGGGGTTGGAACCCCACCCCGCAAATCACCCAGCTATTTATCTATTTCAGAGACCGCTCAGCTAGCTAACCCGAGGTAAAAATTTGGTAACTATCCCCTGAACCCCCACCAATCAGCTATCTGGAGTAAATTTTGGGAAATTTTACTCCATTTTTGCTCAAAATCACTAATTCTTCACAGAAACTTAAAAAAACCGCCAGTGCTTTTTTAAAAAAGTGCCAGGGGTTTAGCGCTTTTTTTACATAAAGCGGTTGAAAAAAGCACTAGCCATCCCTGGTGCTGATGTCAAACCGTGTATATTTTGGAGCTCAACTTCACTTTCTTGGATGTGCGGCACTTTTGGAACACATCAATCACAATTGTATCAGAAGCAACGATCTAATTAGCGATCGCAGAGACTGGTGGCTCTGCACAGCACAATATATCCGATAACAAGGTAATACCGGAATTTAAAACTTGCGTATTCAAAAAAACGGTAAATGCCGCGAGGTTCTTTGAGTGCACTCACAGGATTCATAAGATACGAAAGCGTAAAAAAACTAAGTTTGCATAAAACTTTACTGACTGCGATACAACCGCGGTGATTCATTTAAAGAGGAAACACAGTGTAAATGCTCACGCACACAGTATACGCACACAATCGGAAATTAAATATTTACAAATGTAGGATTCTGGAGCTAATATAAACTGATAGCTACGAAGTGCACACACCGGAAAATTGGCCATATTTGCACCTTATCACTGAAATTACCCGCGCGCTGCAAACCATCAAATTTTTCCACAGGATTGAACACCGCAGAGTCTTACTCATTATGGTTAACATTTATTATGTGGTTGAAAATCATTTTCCATATTTTGAACTGATTTGGAAAAATGATTTTTGGTATACTCGGCGGACCGCAAAGTATGTGCAGTTTCCTACCATAATTTAATGAATAAAATATTGTGATAAATTTCGTAATTAATTATTCCATCGCAAACTCGAAATAAAATGATGAAAACCATGTGGAAGTTTTGCATTTTTATTCAAATGGGTTACGGTAGGTTTCCATACTAAGTGTGATATCCGCCGAGTATACACATTTTGAAGTTACTGTTACGCATGCCTGCACAAAATGACACAGTAAACAGTAGCAATTCGTCTCGCAATGTTTGTCTTTGCTGGGTTTGTATGGGTGGGAAAAGTACCAAATTGAATACAGTGAAAGTCAGAAAAGGCATTCATTTGCATATAAAAGCTGCAATTTTTGGTCACTGTTTCATCATGCATGATTCAATATTCAGTGTTGGCTAAAAGGACAAGTAACAAAGTTATGTCATCAATTTCATTGTGGAAGGTCTGACGGTATTTAAGCAGCAGCGCGCAGGGCAGCGTACAAATAGTGAAAAAAGATAAGTCGCTTGTACAAAAAATCTAGCGACTATAGAATTTCGCAGCGACACTTTCTTTTGCTCTGTTTCGGCTCCTTGCGCGTGTGTCGTTCCCGCTGCAATGGTGCATGTGACTCGCAACAAAAAATACAGCACGGGTCAGATAATAGGCAATTTGCTGACAAAATGCCAAACACAGCTATCAAACTGGAGTTTCGATGGAAATGACCTACCCCGAAGCAGCATTGGCCCAGCGCACACTAGTTTTCACACGAAATTTCGAAAACTCATAAATGAGCTTTGAACGTGTTTGAGTTGTCCAAATGAGCCATTTTTAATCTTCGTCAACTGTAGTTGACGGCCACCTCATTGTAGAAAACTCAAATGCGTTCTAAGCTGACTTCTGGGTTTTCGAAATTTCGTGTGAAAACTAGTGTGAGCAGGCACAATAAGACATTTTCAGGGGTGTTTTATCGAATTTCGATGGTGATAAAAACCTGCATGTAGCCTTGAAAATTTGACTCCTTTGACTAAAGTATCTTTTTAACTGCCCAAGCACTGAAACATACCGCTGCAGCTCTACACTACAAAAACGAAACCAAATAAGCAAAAAGTAAACTGACATGTTTTCGAATCTCTCTGACAAGTGTATAAAACGCTTCATCCACCCCCATTCTAGTTTTGGCGGACGTCTCAATGAAGGGCACGCCGTACGATCTGGCCGTGTCGCGCACCACGCCCAAGTCCACCGAGCGGTTGTTCAGGTCGCACTTGTTGCCCACCAGGATCATGGGCACATCGTCGGCGTCTTTTACTCGACGGATTTGCTCTCTGCGTTGGTCGGAAACGATTTAGAAGAATCGAAGATATGTGTCAGATATGAGTGTTAAAATCAGCACCCTCTAAACGAGCAGGGATCCAGGATTTTTACTCCCCCCCCCCTAAAATTGTACTTGTATAGTGCTGCTATGGCGCCATTCGTAGACACTGCATCATGGCATTGGCGCGGTTTTTTTTGTAGATTTGGACCCCCGCGGGGGTTCGGGTTCATATATATATATATATAGATATATGGACTAATAAATAAAAAAGAATTTATAAATGTTCATATAACCTGTTCATAAGAACCTGGACTTGTGACGCCTGCGCCCTCCTGACCTAACAAAAAGATATATGGACTAATAACCGCGAAATAACTGCAATTCTGGGAATTTTCGACGCCTTACCCCCTGGATACGTCATTGACCACAGCCATGTTATTACAAATAAAATTCCACCCAAACAACCCACGACACAAATTCGACACAGCCATTTGCAACCCACCTGTAAGCGGCCATATTTTCAAACGACTTTCCTTCATTTACAGCGAAAACGAGCAAAAAGCCCTCGCCGGTGCGCATGTACTGGTCGCGCATGGCGCTGTACTCTTCCTGGCCGGCCGTGTCGAGGATGTCCAGCAAGCACGTCTCCCCGTCGATTACCACCTGCTTCCTGTAGCTGTCCTCGATCGTCGGGTCGTAGTCCTCGATGAAGCTGCGAGTGGGCTAAACGTTGAACTACTGGCATCGTGCCAAAACACAGATAAAGGGCTCAAAAAGGATGCACGATTTTGACGGATCTGCAGGAAACAAACCAAACTCACTGATTTTGAATAAGTTGTATGGTTAACGCGCTTTTGCCAACGCCGCCGTCTGCGAACACGCAACTGGTGGTATCACGAAATCACAAAAAGACAAATAATAAAAATTGAAACAAACAAACCTCCGACGACGACTAGCTTATACTCTGTCATATCGATGTGAGAAAGTTTGTGCGCGCCAGAGAATGTGCCTTGGTGCTGTTCACTATAGTTTCTGCTAAGCAGATGCGTACACGGACCACACGCACTTTTAATTACTTTTTTAATTTATTATTTTGGGATACCGATAGTGCAGGTGGCACGAGTCCGTCCGGGGCCGAAATTCCATCTTTGCAGCGAAATTTCATCGTACATCAGAATTTATTATCTCGACAATTTTCCGCTGCCTGTTTCAATGTGGTCCTCATGAAGAATTGGACGAGCATAAAGGATCAGGATGACAAGTGAGATCGTGTTGGGATCGTTACATCAGTTTCGGATACATCTGCCATTTGGTTCGGAGGAAGATGTGATCTTGGCAAAATGCCTATAGAGCCGTTTGGATACATCCGGTTGTACACATACATCATATACATGTATCAACTAGTGTGTGTGCCAATTAGCGACCAATTACAGTAGTCAAATCGCATTTCGCAGCCATTATCGTTGACGCTGACTTAGATCTCGTCGTTAACTCTCGCTCGTACAATCAATATCCGATTGTATCCAAACGTATCAAATACAAACTTGGATTTGTGCCAAGATTACATACGTGACCCGACCCCATATTTTATTAAGAACTTTGCTGATCGGGTAATTGCGTTCAAAAATGGCATAGGTGCATGCTAGCGAAGATTTTGCTATAGTGCGAGCCATTGCAGATAAACAAAAATAACCTTTTTCGATGAACAGCGCATAATGCGATAAACAATGTGTTTAACCATTACGAGTTATATCCAAAACTTTCTGTATCCAGAACGCTTTGTATCCCGAACGGAAGAGTCCTAAAATCTTGGAAAAATGCCAAAACAGCCATGTGGATAAACCCGTTTGCACGCATACATAGCATACATCTGTCAACTGGTGCGTGGGCCACTATTAGCGACCATTTCCGGTTGCTTAATTGCATTCCGCGGCCATTATCGGTGATGCAGACATAAATCCCGCGACCTTTACTTTGGTTCGTACAATATTTAATTGTACCACACCATATCCAATACAACCTTGGAGTAGTGCCAAGATTACATAAAGGACCCGATCCAAAATATGCAATGCACAGAATTACTCATAAAAAATTGAATGACGTCACCGTCTTAACATTGAAGGCCCGGGTACTGGAACGATCGGGGTTAGGAAAATTTTGGCGGATTGGCGTAGTGCCATAATTACGCACTTTACGTCTACCAGTAATTTACGTTAAGTAATGTTTTATACATTGGGACCAATAATTCACGTTAAAACCACGCCTTTTATGAGAACTAGAGCCATAAGCTCCGCCTTATTCGCGACTGAAACAATTCCAAAA
The DNA here is from genome assembly GCA_964036195.1 of Sphaerolaimus hirsutus. Taxonomy (NCBI): domain Eukaryota; kingdom Metazoa; phylum Nematoda; class Chromadorea; order Monhysterida; family Sphaerolaimidae; genus Sphaerolaimus; species Sphaerolaimus hirsutus. The sequence goes on along the minus strand of OZ038452.1, from coordinate 20,540,756 downwards.
AAGGAAAAATAGCCTCGTGCACTTCCTTGGACGTTCCTTATCGCTGATGGGCCAACAATCCGAAGTGAGTTGCATGTGCTGTAGTGTTGTCTGGCGCAGTTTTATTCGTGCTGCTTTCGCTCGTTTTGGAACACTGCCAAATATTTTAGAAACATTTGTAAACTGCATGAAACCGCTTGAAGCCGAAGTCCGAAGGTTCAATAGCTGTGTAGAGTTTGAGGTCTGTATTTGAAATGACTTTTGTGCGACTTTTTGTGTAGGCTTAAACGTCCCTGTAATCTGCCACTTTTAATCGCCCGAACACTCGCCCGAGGCGCTTTGCAGCCAGCGGCGCCGTTGCGCAACGCGCTGCCCTTTGATTGTGCCGTATGCGCATTTTTACAACGCAAAAAAGTTATCTCCACCGTATGCGAAAAGTCGCTCAAATATCATTCCCATTTCTTCCCAAATACCACTCGCAGTTTTCCGCGCATAATCGTTCGATTCGAGGAGCAGAACCACACAATGCAATCGGAAATGGGAACGCATCGAGTTCTGTTGATCGGCCCTGGGCGCAGAGAGCCGCGCGCAGCCAAAAGTGAAGCGGTATTTACGTGGCGCTGGGGAATGGAGGTACGGCTGGCTGTCGCAAGTGCCACAATGTGCCCCATGGTGAGTTGTGTTTGGTAGACCATTTTTGATTTTGTGAATTTATTTAATAATTTTTAGTGCGGGCTGAGTTTTCAACTGCTAAATAGGAGTCACTCATAGAAAGAACGTATCTAGAGGGGGTCCCCTAACTCTATTTAATCAACCTGTGTCGCTAATTACTCGCTCCTCACATTTACAAATATACAAACACACCCATTTCCCTGCACAGGTACAGAACCTAACCGAGCTACCAGCGAGCAGTAGCACTGACGCGCTGTGTTTACTGGAGCGCGGCTGCAACGCGCGCACCAAAGCCGAGACGCCATGAACGCGCACTCGAGCCGGTCGCACGCGGTGTTCACGCTCAATGTGCACTGCACTGATAAGGCGAGGTGAGTCGCACGTTTCATTGTTTTTAAATGATTTTTGATCGTGTTGCCAAACATTGATATGGTTCATTTAAGAGCGTATTATGTATTTTCGCCATTTTTGGTTAGGCGGTGTTTACAGTAAATTTAGTGTCGATTTTCCATTGAGATAGGACACTTTTAAAAAATGGTCGCATCGTCACTAAATGTACTGTAAACACCGCCTAATGATGCTCAATATTCAATATGCTCATTCAAATAGCTCAGTTTTCGGTGTTTGTATTTACTAGTATACCGAGTTGAGCGCATACTTTGCGCAGAATCCTACCATAATTTAATGAATAAAATCTTGTGATAAATTTCGTGCTTAATTATTCCATAGTAAAAACGAAATATCACGATGAAAAAACCATAATTTTTGGTTCTTAATTAGATGGGTTATGGTAGATTTCGAGTATACACATCATTCGAATTCCGAACTTCCCATCTGCCTCGGTGCAGTTCAACCAGCTGGCGCGCCAAGCTGTGTCTCGTCGACTTGGCCGGCTCGGAGCGGCTCAAAAAAACGCTGGCCACCGGCGACCGGCTGCGCGAGGGCATCAAGATCAACGAGGGTCTGCTCGTGTTGGGCAACTGCATCGAGTTGTTGTCCAAGGCCGTCCCGCCCAGCCACGTGCCCTACAGGGACTCCAAGTTGACCAGGCTACTTCAGGGTGAGGTTGATGTTGACTCGTAGTCATGATTAGGGTTGAAAAACAACGTTTTTTTAACTCGATGTTTTTTTATTAAAAACGTTTTTTTTAAAGGTGTCAACATCTATAGGTATATCAGACAGTGGCAATACTCTGTGGTGTTATATATTACCATTTAATGGCTGTGGAGCCATGGGGTAGCATTATAAGTGGTGATTTGTGTCAAAAATATCCATTTTTCGTCGACATATCGTTCGTATATCGCCTTATAGTCGAATGTTCGTGACTTCAGGTAAAGTTTGGCACAGAATAGTTATCAAAAAAGGTTATAAAAGGAGGTTGTTACTTCAGGAGTGAAGTTACACACTGTGGAGGTACATGGAAGCACATTACCTGAATATTATATACTACAGCAACATTAGGGTTCAAACGGGATTGACTTTTCGGGATCGGGATCGGGATTGGTTTCTTGAGATTTCGGGATCGGGATTGGCCGGGATTGGGGTCACGGGATCGGTTGGATTGACATTTTTTCGGGATCGGGATTGGGGTCTTGGGATAGGGGTTTTGGCCAATGTTTTGGCATCCACAGTTGTTCATAAAGGTCTAAAAACACTGTTGGATGACAGAAACGTGGCTTAACATTTTGGCTGGGGGTTTGCGTTCACATTTTTGCATGCAAAAACGTCGTTTTTTCACTTTTGATAATTTCCACCAATTTTTTCGGGATCGGGATCCCGGACTTTGGAGTTTCTCGGGATCGGGATTTGAAAAGTTTCGGGATCGGGATCGAGACTGCTAAATCCCGGAATTTCACGGGATCCGGGATCGGGATCGGGATCCCGTTTGAACCCTAAGCAACATGACAGCTTATTTACCAATGGTAGCACATAGAAATGGATGCTTTGATATTAACAATGCCACAAAACCAATGAAAACAACCACCAATGTCAATTTAAGTGTGAAATTGTGCGCTGCGCGCAAAAAAATTGCAAAATACCTAGTGCTTAGTACTAAAAATTTCGGATGATGTTATAAATAAAAAAACGTTTCGGACCTCGTGTTTTCAGAAAAACAACGTTTTCTTAAATAAAACTTTTTAAAAAAACATCGGCCAACCGTAATGTAGACCCATTATACCTGCAGGGGTAAGAAAGCGGGCGGGACACCCCAAACTGCCCAGCTATCTATCTATCCCAGAGGCAATTTTTTGGCCACTTTCCCCTGAACAGCCACCCCCCCCCCGCAAATTGCTTAGCTATCTAGCTATCTAGAGCGCTTTTGAGCAACTTTACCCTAATTTTCTCCCTAAGTCGCTAATTTTCATACTTCTTATAAATTTAAACTTTAAAATCACTAGGTCATGTGTTTTATTCAGCTTATTCAAAATTTTCAGCATGTCGAGTATAGTTAAATGCGTGCCATGTCTACATGCGTGATGGGTTTACATGCGTAATGGCACAGGGCCCTTTCAAGTATCGTGGTTTGAAGTAAAACTACTAATAGATAAAACTAAACAAACATTTACTAATACAGAAAATTCTATGCTTGGAAATTTTACAAAACGAAACTGCTCACAACAAAAAAGGTGACAAATCCGTCACGCATAGAAAATAACACGATTGAATGATGTAAATCTCCACAAATTTCGTAAAAAGCTTACTCCTTCATTTTTGGGTCATAAAATTGATGACCGAAGTTTAATCGAAGTCCTCCATAAAATTACACCCGGTCTAACCGTATTTCAACTCGCAAATCTGGCTGTCCTTAGACCGGAGCTTGTCGCGGCTGGGTGTAGTTACCATCCCAATGGAAACAGACGCCAACCCACGCGCACTCGATACCGGGAACGTTTCTATGTATTGATTCAGATCGACCTAAGTTGAACGTGCGTACGCGCGCAATTACGAATTGTTATGCTAATTCCGGTCGGATTATCTCACATTGTCTTTGCGTGAACTTTTAGGGCACAGGCGTGACATTTATTTGTGTGTGTACTTGTGGCAGTTTGTGGAGCGTACTGAATCACATGCTATAAATATGTATGGGCTTTTCCAAATTTTCCATTTTTTCTATTTATATATTTTCAGTGAGTAATTAGTAAATATTACAAATACGGTAATTTACATAAATAATAATGCACATAAATGTACAAATACATTTCCCTGAATAAAGTATACTCGGATGACATTACACTTAGTATGGAAACCTACCATAACATGTCTGAATAATGAACCAAAAATGATAGTTTTTTCATCATAATATTTCTCTTTTACTATGGAATAATTACTTACGAGATTTATCACAAGATTTTATTCATCAATTTATGGTAGGATTCTGCGCATACTTTGCGGTCCGCCGAGTATACACAGTACACAATGCCACAAAGTAAATGCCACTCAATCATGCCTGCACACTAAAGTTCACGTAAAGACAATGTAAGATAATCCTACCAGAAGCGGGCTTGATGCACGCCGCCGCTGACCTCTCAAATGCAAGCGCAATTAAGGCGGAGCAAAAATAATGCAGATCCCATGTCCTAAGTGGGCGTGTGCGCTTGGGTCTGGCATTGGGATGGTAAGTGGAATACGCCCTTGTCGCACACTTTGGCGGGCGGCATGGACCAGGACAACGGCTTCGACACCTCGTTCATTATCGACGTCGCAGACTCGGGCAGCGCGCCGATAAAGAAACACTGCGAAATAGCTGATGGTTAAAAACCGATCGCGATGGTCGCGATCATTTTTCAATATTATATGGTACAGCAACATATGTCGGCTTATTAACCCATGGTAACACATAGAAATGGATACTTTGATACTAAAAATGCCACAAAACCAATGAAAACAACCACCAATGTCAATTTGTGTGTGAAATTGCGCGCTTGCGCGCAAAATTTTTGCAAAATACCTAGTGCTTAGTACTAAAAATTTCGGCCGATGTTTTTTAAAAAAACATTTCGGACGTCATGTTTTTTATATAAAAAAACATCGGCCAACCCTAGTCATGATTAAGCATGGCCGGCGTTTTTCAAAGAGCGACAAGCTACTTTAAAAAAGCAGTTGAAAAAAGTACTGGCCAGGCCACCCCTAGGTACCACGATGTGGGTGGGACCTTTTTCATTGTAAAAACCTTTATTGCTTAATCTGTCTTCATTTTTATTCAGCATTGTTTCATCCGATTTGTCTCTTGACCTGCAAGATTCTCAATCTGGGTGGTGCAAAATCGGAGAAATTTTTGTTCTATCACCGACAACTCAATCGCAGACTCTCTTGGCGGCAATGCAGCTACTTCACTGATCGCCTGCGTATCGCCAGCCGACACGAATTTCGAGGAAACTCTAAACACGCTGCGATATGCGGAGAGGGCGAAACGTATCAAAACGAAACCGATCGTCAACCAAGATCCAGTGGCGCACCGCACACTGAAATTTTGCGTTCAGCGTTCGAACGTTTTTGCACGCTGAACTACAGACGCTGAAATCAAAATCTAAAGAACGCAACGTTTTTGAAGCGTAAAAATTTCGGAATTTGCAATTATTCGCGCAATTCACATGCGAGTATAATTTTTTACACTTCAAAAATGTTGTGTTCTTTAGATATTGATTTCAGCGTTTGTAGTTCAGCGTGCAAAAACGTTCGAACGCTGAATGCAAAATTTCAGTGTGCGGTGCGCCAATGGCAGCCGAGTTACTCAGGCTCAAAGCTTTGGTCCGTTTAGTTTTTAGCCGTGTCCAGTTGAAGAAGTGAACGCTAGACCCAGGGGTAAAGTGTGGTAACCCCCTTCCAAATCGCCCAGCTATTTATATATCTATCCTGGATGCAAATGTTGAGAAGTAATGAATAGTAGCACAAAATATCCCCTGAAATATCGCTCCCATTTCTGTGAAATTTTCCCGCAAGTGTAGCTGAAAATCACTCAATTTCGTTTTATTTTACATTTTATACATTTTCACCTTCAAAATCACTAGTTCATGTTCACAATTTTTAGCTATCTTAGCTATCTTTCTTCTACACCTTGAAAACGCCTATATATTGAACCAGTGTTAACCCCAAAAAAAATTCCGCTGTCAAGCGATTTGCTATAAATATATCCAAACAGCCAGAGGGTCAAAATTCAAGATTACCCTGACTAAGGTTCAGGGCCGTATCCAGGGGGGGGGGGGTGGGGGGGCTGCAGCCCCCCCCCTCCCGGGGCGAGACCAGAAAGTGACCGGAAAATGCGACTTTTTTCACGTCAGCGTAAAAAATTTTGTGCGCAAGCGCGCATTCTTCACCAGACAAGGTGTTATCATCAAATTTGCCCCAAGTGGCCACAAATCGCTATAAATACACTCAATGTTGTGCTTTTTGCTGTTTTGTATGTATATTTACATACATATACAGCGTTTCATGGCACTGGCGCCAACGTCTATCGCGCCATGGCGTGGCGCCTACTAATGGCGCCAGCGCCATTCCGCCACTATGTAGCTAAAATTTTAGGGGGGGGCTTTGATTTTTTTACCGATTTTTTTAATCTGATTTTTTTTAAATCACAGGGTGGAAAATGATTTTAATCTAAAAAATCAAAAGGCAAAATTTCTGGTAGCCTTGCACTAGGTAATTTTCAATTTTTTGCGCGCAAGCGCACAATTTCTCCTACACATTACCATTGTAGTTTTCATGGGTTTTGGTGCGTTTTTAGTGTAAAAGCTTCCATTTATTCATGCTACCATGTAATAATTCGGGTTCAAACGGGATTGACCTTTCGTGATCGGGATTCACTTTTTGAGATTTCGGGATCGGGGTTTCGGGATCAGGATTGGGGTTTCGGGATCGGGATTGGTATTTTGAGATTTCGGGATTGGCCGGGATTGGGGTCATGGGATCGGGATTGGCATTTTTTCGGGATCGGGATTGGGGTCTAGGGATAGAGATTTTCGTCACTGTTCTGGCATTCACAGTTGTTCGTAATGGTCTCAAAACACTGTTGGATGCCAGAAAAGTGACATAAAATGAACGCTGGGGGTTTGCGTTCACATTTTTGCACGCAAAAATGTCATTTTTTTCACTTTTTATAATTTCCACTATTTTTTCCGGGATCGGGATTCCGGACTTGGGAGATTCTCGGGATCGGGATCGGAATTTGAAAGTTTTCGGGATCGGGATTGGTATTTTTGGATTTCGGGATCAGGATTGGGGTTTCGGGATCGGGATCGAGACAGCTAAATCCCGGAATTTCATGGGATCCGGGATCGGGATCCCGTTTGAACCCTAGTAATAATATGCCGTGATATGCTAGTGTAGTATATAATACCCAGCCAATGTGTTCCCACATACTTCTACAGTGTGAAATATCACTGTCTATGTATTATGCTCACAACCTTATTTAAGCACTTTTCCATGCTGAACTTGAAGTCACGAATGTTCAACAAAAGGCGAAATACGTAATAAGTCAACATAAAAATGGATATTTTTGAAAGAAATCACTGCTTATAATTAGGGTTCAAACGGGACCGCGGTCCCGGTACATGGTTCGGCAAAAAGTCGGGACTGGGGCGGTCCCGGTCCCGGTCCCGGTCCCGACACCCCAGTCCCGGTCCCGGTCCCGGTCCCGACATTTACAAAAAGCCAGTCCCGGTCCCGGTCCCGGTCCCGACCACCCAGTCCCGGTCCCGGTCCCGGTCCCGGAATTTTATAGCGGTCCCGACAAGGGATGGAAAGTAACGTATTTTTCAATGACCTGGGTTTAAAGAAATATGTTTTTTTCATAAAATGTTTTTCTCAACAGCTCCCAAATATAGTTACTATGTGGTCAACATGTACATGTAAATAATGTCTGACAAATAGCAGTATCTTATGATGTCTATATGGCAATACAATGGCTTTGGAGCCATGTTGTAGTATTATAAGTGGTGATTTTTGCCAAAAAATCTATTTTAGGTGTTATTACAAGTATCTTGCGTAACTTGTTACATAAATACATCGTTTTTCCATGACTTCAAGTGAAGATGGGATTGGAATAGTGCTTGAATAATGTTATAAGAAAAGGCTAATACATTGAGAGTGTTCCTTCACACAATGGAGGTGTGTGGAACAACATTGGCTGGATATTACGTACCAATAGGGTTCAAACGAGACCCCGGTCCAGGTACATGGTTCGGCAAATCCCAGTCCCGGTCCCGACCCCCCAGTCCCGGTCCCGGTCCCGGTCCCGACAATTGAAAAAAGCCAGTCCCGGTCCCGGTCCCGGTCCGGACCACCCAGTCCCGGTCCCGGTCCCGGTCCCGACATTAGAAAATTTCTGGTCCCGGTCCCGGTCCCGGTCCGAAAAACTGGTCCCGTTTGAACCCTACTTATAATGCTATCCCAAAGTCACAGTCATAAGATGATCCATTTTGGACGATTTTCAAAAAATCAGATTTTAAGGAAGAAAAAAAATCAATTTGAAAAACTCAAGGCGTTTAAAAAAAGTGACCGTTTCCATCGCTAACCCTGACACTCACTTCCCCTTCCCAACCCAGATGCAAGAGTTGCAGCGAGAGCGGCTGGAAACCAGTTTCTGCCCACTGGCCGAGTCGAACGGCTTCTCGTCCAACCAGCTGGAAGCGCTCAGGGCCGAGAAGGATCGATTGCAGTTCAAACTTGATGAGTTGACCGCCGTCTGCGCGGATGCTATTAGCGCCAGGTCGAATGCCCAGGCTGATGCCGTGCAGGTTGGCCGGGTGCTGCGAGGGGGTCGTTGGTTGTGTCTTTGAATGAGCGTATAAATACTCTGGTGACATACACTCAGCTACTCCAGTGACGCGACACGCGTAGTTATTTATGTCCCACGTTGGAAGTGTGCCAAGGATAATTAAAGCCACGATTTTTGTGAAAAAGCGAAAAAGATTTTTTGCTGTAAATAGGCTAATTTAAAACGTAATAAAAGAACTGTATTTTTCATCTTTTTATGAAAATCGCATGTGCTCGATGGTTGGCACGCTTCCAGTGTAAACCACGCATGCAAGGTGTAAAGTTCTGGAGTATATGTTTGAAATGATATTGGATGTACAGTAACGCGATCGAATGCTATACAAAGAGTGTTACCGTATTTTGAGTAATGAAATCACGTGAAACATTGTACACCAAATTCACGCGGAGTAGCTACAGAAACCTTCACCTGTTTTCAGTGGGAAAGTCGATATGACAAGCTGGTAACGAAGTTGGCTGAGGTAGTCGGCAATATTCCGTGAGTCCACTCTACTAGATTTAATAATTATTTGCCGCTCTATGCTATTTCCACGTTTGAGTGCAAATAATGTCATACGGCGCGCAGCAACGGCACGGTGACCGCCGACGCGAGCTGCTTGGAATTGCTGGAGGAACTGGCCAACCCGGTTAGTGCACGCGCGCGGTGGTATACCGGGTGGAGTGCATACTGCGCAGAATCCTACCATAATTTAATGAATAAAATTTTGCGATAAATTTTCCAATTGATTACTTTTTTCATTGTAAAAACGAAATGTTATGATGGAAAAAACTGTAAAATTTTGGTTCATTATTCAGACGGGTTATGGTAGGTTTCCGTACTAAGTGTAGTGTCCGCCGAGTAGCTGTCGCGTCGCTTTCGCTCAGCGCGACGCCTCAAAAATTGATCAGTGCTAAGTACATTTCAGTTTCCATGAATTATCTTGGTTAACTATAGTTGATGGATACCACATTGGCCCCACAAACACATTAGTTGATGTCGACACCAATTGTCAACTGGTCCTCATCCCAATTCCAAGCTTGCATCTGAACGTCGTTCATTGGCTTGTCAGCCAACTTTGAATTGTGATCAGGGCCAGTTGACATGTGGGTTCGATATCAGCTAGTGTGCGGCCATTCCAGTAAACTCAAACGCAATCCTATTTGTCTCCGAAATTGCGCTCGTCAACCATCGTGTCAATCCACCCAAACACCGCAGGACATCTGCTACGTGCTGCTACCTCTGCGCCTCTGCGCTCTGTACCCTTTGGAGACCCCTATGCATCTACATTAAAATTTGATAAATACACGCTGTCTTTTTTTAAATGGTTGATACATACTTGCACATTGTTGTTTTTGTTGTTGTTTGAAAAAATTTGAAAACATTGCCATTTATTTACCAACTTTAGCTACTTTTGTCACAGAACCACATGAAGCTCAGAATCCTGGTGATCCTGTTTTTGGTCATATTTTCTTTGAATGGTATTTGCTTGAAAAATTCCACCTTAAACAATTCCCCCTCACAAATACTCCCCCATGTTAGATGAGTGAGGAAAAAATTATTACCCCTCAAATAATCCCCCCTTTATGAATATGATAAATTTGTTGTGAAAAATTTGAACAAAAATGGCATCTTATGTTGTTAATACACCAAATTTAATGAAATGGGTTGATAGAAACATGCTTGAAAATTATGAAAAAAAGTATCCCCTTGATTAAATCCCCCCCTTAAAAGGCTGATTCGTTGGGGGAATTATTCAAGCACATACATTCTTGTTATTTTCTCTGTTCTTAAGGTTTTGTTATAAAATATAGCCTGTTGATTGTCCACTTTGCTGTGTAGAGTTGGTAAATAATTGATTTTTTTCTTTTATAATTTTCCCAAAATGCCTACTGAATTAGTTTACTACAGTTATGATTGTGGAAATTTTATGATTGTGGAAATTTTGCATATTGCAGTAGTTGCACGTAGGGATGGCCAAAATTTTTTTACACAACCCTGTTTAAAAAACAACGTTTTTAAATAAAAATAATTAATGATTTAACTAAAAGCTCTCAGATATGGTTATGGGTCAACATATATATGTATATAAGTACTTTGTGATGTGAGATATAGCCATAGAATAGCTGTGGAGCCATGGGATAGCATTATAAGTGGCAATTTATGTCAAAAATACCCATTTTTTGTTGACTTGTTAGTATATCGTCTTTTGTGGAATGTTTGTGACTTCAAGTCAATTTTTGCATGGAATAGTGCTTAAATAAGGTTAAAAGAAAAGGCTAATACATTGGTAATGTGTATGTGAAATTGCACCCTCGCGCGCAAAAAAATTGCAAAATACCTAGTGCTTAGTACTAAACATTTTAGCTGCTGTTTTTAAAAAAACGGTTTAGATGCCTCTGTTTAAAAAACAAACATTTTTTTTAAAGACTTAGGAAAACATCTGCCATCCCTAGTTGCATTGAGTTATGCTATTTCCTGCTGCTCCATCCGTCTATTTCTTGTTATGATATTCCTTTTATTATTATTTATTTATTGTTGATACTTGGAAATCTTTACAGTTACCTTATGCATAGCAGAACAATTTTTGCCAGCAGTTTAAAAAATCAGAGTAGGTGCTGGAAATTTCAAAATTGCCAACCCTAGGCACATATTCTGTTTTTTTTTGCGTTCCTTGCAGTTTTTTCAGGAGGCAGACTAAATGCACTGCTGGCTGTGCAGTTTACAAGATACAAAATTTGCATTCCTCACACAAGCTATTAGAATTATTTCATTCATTAGCAAGTTTTGTTAAAATCTTCTGTTATGACTAATGGGGTCAATCCTTTGAACATATGACCATTTTAATGGGCTCATATGAACAATCCTTTGGGTGTCTATCTGATTCTTATCATGGTCCTGACCACGGTACTGTTGACCTTCATACTAGCCTGTTAAATGCTTGCTGGTCCTCCCAATTGGCTGTTAACAACTGCGTTTGTGGCGCTTGGGTGCAACTGGCAAGAGCTGGGTCAATTTGGGTCACCAAACAGGTGGTGGACAGGACCATGATTCAATGTTAAGAACATTTTGTTGAGCAGTGTCCAGGCAAAATCCCTACAGAAGGTTCTTCCCACACACTGTAAAATGTCACTAGTGTCACCAAAATATCAAATTATCAGTGATATTTGTCTTTTACTGTTCATTTGAGATTTTGGTGACGCTACATAACATTTTACAGGGTGTGAAGCTGGCCTCTGCATGGCTTGTTAGTTGAAGAAATTTGTTTGAGAAATAATTCTAAAGATGCTTGTTCAAGTGTAGCTGTATAAATGCCTTTGGTGCCCTCTCATTCGTGGATGAGTATTGGATGATTGACAGGTTAGTAGATTTTCATTGATGTTGTTGGTGCTGCTTGGAGGTTTTCTGACATTTGTGGCCTTAGCCTGCTACAGTGTATTTCCCTGACTTGTCGATGATCGACTGCTGGCGAAGAAACAGCGCACCAGGAATCCAAGTTCCGGCGGTAGTGATCAGTGATTGGCTGGGTAGTTAAACATGAGCGTCGCGCGTGTTACGCAGTTTTCTGCGCTCGGAAACACTTGTCTCAACGGTGTATGTCGAAACGGGCCACAAAAATATGTCAGTGCCAGCCTAGGTGCTTCCTCGGATACACATGAAGATTATCCTTGAAATTCGTGGAAGGGTCCTTTGGATATTTCAAACTGTCCTTTCAATGACTTTTCTGCCCATTCGATGTTAAATTTATGGCCAAGTAAATTCTTTCTGTATTTTGCATTCATACACCTTTGAAATGGGAGCCTCACTTTCTATAAAAATATTTTTGAGCGAACTTAAGAGAGAGTTCTGGCCGAGTCAAGTACTGCTAATTTCATGTTGATAATGTCTATGCTGCATAGCACCATCACTTTCACTGCATGTCTACCGTAAATCCTCAAACAAGTCCCCCCTCGAATAACTCCCCCTATGATCAACGCAAACCAGTTGTGTCACATTGAAAAAACAATTCGATGAAGCCAGACAGACCAAAAAGCCATGGTCTCTGATTCATCGAATGCAAATGCAGTGTAGCCTGTGCTGCGTATGTAACCTAAACACAAAAGAATGCTTTACTACAGTGGCCTCAGACCTGCTTATGGACTGAATATTCTGACGAAAAAACAACTCCACCCTCGAATAACCCCCTCGATTAACTCCCCCCTCAAAATATTCTGATGAAAAAATAACTCCCCTGGGGACTTATTCGAGGATTTACCGTATCTATTATCTATAGTGCCCAAATCTACAGTGCGGTAAATGTAAATATAATGTAATATTCATATCGACGTACACCTGTGATGGTCATTGTTGAAAATAAATGAATCGCCAAAAAACAAACAATCTTAGTTCAAGTTCCACAGAAACAACAAAAAAACTATTCTTCCACTTGAACCGAATAAAAGTGGCGCGAGCAGAGAATCCTAAGCACATCGATATTGCAGCGAAGTTAAAGCAAAAGGGAGCTGAGCGGAAAGCGGACATTAGTGACACTCTTTCGGAACGCCGACATGATGCCTACTAGCTCTTGCACTGAACAGGTGGAGGGGTACTCTCGCGTTCTTCCATCGTGGGGCTGCCACTAGGTGCACTTATTGGCCCTACACCTATATCCTCGAAATATCCACGCATTATTCGCGCACGTTAACAAACCACGATTAAGTGGTAGGAATTCAAAAAGATACTGGCGAAATAATAACTCCCTTGAATTACCCCCCCCCCCATTTTCACTCTGAAAAATTGTACCCCTGGGGGTAATTGGAGGAATTACGGTAGTTGACAATGACGCTAAATGTCAACTTGTTCCTATCCCAATACCAAGCTTGCTGACCAGTTGATTTGAAAAAATATTCTAAAAAACTATAATTTAAGTCTTTCAAACATGCATGATGATGCGAGAGCACCAGTTGCCGACAGTGGCAAAGGTGTCCGCCCGCAGGTGTAAACGTCACGCGTGTCCTCGGCGCTGCCCAGCGCGCCGCGGCCGCAGGTGCTGCGCTCGCCGCTGGGGCTGAGCTCGCAGCACGGGCGCACCGCCGGCTCGCCGCGCCAGCAGCACGACTGCGACGAGCAGCCGGACATCGAGTACACGTACTGGTGCCACTTCCAGATCCTGGTACATGCCCTGTAGAATGTAAAATGCCATGGGAAGTGTCAAAAGTCATGTAAAATGGCAAACATGTTTGCCATTTCATTGGGGACTTCACATGACTTTTTACCCTTTACATGACATAAGACATTTTACAGGGCATTTTACAGGGTCGGGGACTGGCCCCCGGTCGACGCAGGGCCCTCAGCGGCGGCACCACGTGGAGGCCAAGCTGATGGTGCCGGTCGAGCGCATGCCCAAGGAGTTCAACTTCATCGAAAGCATGATAGCATTTACAACACTAGTAGTTGGACAACTAGTGTTGTAAACACAGAACCGAAATTTAAACTCAAATTTAAAATTTCGGTTCAGTGTTTACAACACTAGTTGTGCAACTACTAGTGTTGTAAATACAGAACCGAAATTTAAACTAAAATTTTTGGTTCCGGTTCTGCATTAACAACACTAGTTGTGCATTACTAGTGTTGTAAATACAGAACCGAAATTGAAACTTGAATTTCGGTTCCGGTTCCATTTAGAAAAAAATGTTGAGAAAATAAAATTTTTTCAATCTTTATTATGTTTACTGAAACGGGAACCGGAACCGAAATTTAAGTTTAAATTTCGGTTCAGTATTTACAACACTAGTTGTGCAACTACTAGTGTTGTAAACACAGAACCGAAATTTAAACTCAAATTTTCGGTTCCGGTTCTGCATTTACAACACTAGTTGTGCATTACTAGTGTTGTAAATACAGAACCGAAATTGAAACTTGAATTTCGGTCCCGGTTCCATTTCTAAAAAATAATAAGAAAATAAAATAAAAAAATATTTTTTGTTTACTGAAACGGGAACCGGAACCAAAATTTGAGTTTGAATTTTGTTCAGTGTTTACAACACTAGTTGTGCAACTACTACTGTTGTAAATACAGAACCGAAATTTTAACTCAAATTTTGGTTCCGGTTCCAATTCGAAAACATGTTCAGAAAACAAAAATGTCTGAACTATTTTTTTTGTTTAGTGGAAACGGAATCGAAATCGAAATTTGAGTTTCAATTTCGGTTCTGTATTTACAAACCGCAGCTCTATACACTAAATTTGGGGGGGGGGGTATTTCGAGGGGAGTTTATAAGTTCATAGTGTCAATGATAATTGTCAGCCATAAACCAAGTAATAAATTTGTAACTGGCGGTACTTGTCATTGATCAGTTTACTTGACACATCACTGAAGTCACAATTCACAACAACTTATCACTTGCAAAAAACACCCTTCTAATCATCGCTATAAAAATGCAAACCGAAAACCGATCCCGAACAGACTCTACACAGTGCGTGGCGGTGACGATCCATTTCTCATTCAGAATGGTCGAGCCGCACTCATTCCACTTATAGCCGTGCGTGCTAGAGATGAACACCTGGGGCAGTCCCGGACCCTGTAAAATAAATGCCCTGTGAAATGCCAAGTGTAATGCACATGTGTACGTTTCCCACTTTCAAGGACATTTTACATCACTTGAGACGCTTTGCATGACTTTTGCCATTTTCCATTACTTATACACTTTACATGACATTTGCCATTTTGCAGGGCATTTTACAGCGTCTGAGAGTGGCACCTGCCAGGGCCAGCTGTGCGCATTCGCTTCGTTGCCGTTCACGAGTTCACTGGGCGCCCTGCGAGTAGGGTGGGCTGTTGGGCAAAGATTTACAAGGTATTGCAGAATGCATTGCAGCGTTCGTGAAGCACTGTGAAGCGTCTTGAGGCACAGTGAAGTGTCTTCACGCTGAGACTTGTCTGTCCACATGAAGTACATTAAACCCAGTACTTACATTAAACCCGTAGTTCACACGTAGTGAACTAAAAATTGTATATTTTTCCATCATAATATTTCGTTTTTACTATGGAATAATTAGGTACCTAATTACGAAATTTATCACAACATTTTATTCATTAAATTATGGTAGGATTCTGCGCAAACTTTCACAGCGAAGAGAGCCTAAGCGGCTTAGGCGCAGCGTCAGGTAGTGGTAAAGTCAAATGTCAAATGTAAAGTGAACTGTCAAATGTAAAGTAACTGTAATTTCACATTTGACTTTGCATTTGACCTTCCATTTTACACTTTACTTTACACTTTAATGGGCTTGGGATTGCTACCACGTTGTTTTTACCCAACTGTATCAAGGTAACTACCATAGTGGTGATAAATAATATCACCACTATGGTAGTTACCTTGATACAGTTGAGCAAAGACCATGTTGCCAAACCCGCGAGGTTCATGTTTCATCTCAAACATTGGGATTGCTACAGGTTGTTTTTACCCAACTGTATCAAGGTAACTACCACAGTGGTGATAAATAATATCACCACTATGGTAGTTACCTTGATACAGTTGGGCAAAAACCATGTTGCCGAACCCGCGAGGTTCAAACATCACAATTTGAGCGCAAAAATTCAGCCAACTGAGCACATTCCCCCGGCGCTAATTTCCTATCTGAAACCAAACACTTTGCAATCTGTTCACCAGAAGCCTCGAGCATGTTCTGCAGCTTGTCGCACGGCAGCTTGTCGACTGCAGCCAGCGCGGCACCATGACCACCAAGGGCACCTACAAGCTCACGTCCGACCCCAAGGACAAGGTCGCTGCGTGGAATGAGTTGATGCTACTGTTTAGCGTCGACTAGTGATGTGGGAGCGCGGTGGCGCTGGCGCCAAAACGAAAAGCTTCATGGCGCTTGGCGCTGGTATGTTTTGTGTGGCGCCATTGGCGTTTGGCGTCTCGACGCTTCTTACATCACTAGCATCGATCTCTCCAAATCTTTCCAAATGTACTGTCGGAAACATCGTTACGAAAGGAATGAGTACATTTGCGGAGCGCCTGCCGCGCCAAATTTCTGCGACTTTTTGTCCTAACTTCCACCACTGCCACAGGCTTCCATCCTTGTGTAATTTCTGGATTTGCACTTCAATTTATTGATAATTTTATTATACTCGGCTAGCCGCAAAGTATGCGCATAATCCTACTATAATTGAATGAAGTAAATCTTGTGATAAATTTCGTAATTAATTATTCCATAGTAAGAACGAACTTTTATGATGAATTGAAAAACAAAAATTTTGGTTCACTATTCAGATTGGTTATGGTAGGTTTCCATACTAAGTGGATGTCCGCCGAGTATGGCTCAAAATTTTTTACGAGCAGCCAGATTCGTGCGCCGCGCTGCCCACAGACTCATTCGAACTATGTCCACCCTCGTGTTGTTCAGAAGCGCCGCTGTGCCGCCCATAAGAACTCTCGCTGAAGTGGCGCGACAAGCCGCCCTGGGGGCAGTCCCAGACCCTGTAAAATGCCCTGTAAAGCGTCAAGTGTCATGCAAAGTGTCAAAAGTCATGGAAAATGCCCTGCAAAATGGCAACTCGGTTGCCATTTCGCAGGGATTTTCCATGACTTTTGACACTTTGCGTGACATTTTCCATCTTCCAGGGCTCTTCACAATGTCTGGGACTGGCACCAGAAGGCCTCCAATGACGCCGGTGTAGCACGCGTGTAGGTTTCGGTGTTGGTGTTTTGGCGCTGGTTTCGGTTGCCTGCGTGGTGTGGGGATTTGTGCTGTCGTTCCGACGTCGTATTTTTGAACAACAGTTTGATAAGGAGCTTTGCATTTGATGGCGTGATGGGTCGAGTGTCATGTGAAATGTAAAATGCCACGTAAAACGTAAAATGCAAAGTAAACTGAAAAAAGATAGGTTAAGCGGGCATGCTACATGATGGCATGAACAGATTTGTAAAATGTGTAAAATGGCGACAAGTGCCGCCAACGCGGAAAGATCAAACTGAGCACGCCCAGCCACACAAACGCCATGGGCCAGCTGCCGCTGAACAACAAAAGTCGGTATTGATGCGCCAGTGGCTCGGCTGTCAGTACCAACTGCACTCCGATCAAAGCGCCCAGTGCGATGCCCAGGGGGCAGTCCCAGACCCTGTAAAAGACCATGTAACGTGTAAAAGACTCTGTAAAATGTCACGTGTCATGTAAAAGACCATGTAAAATGTGAGGTGTCATGTAAAAGACCCTGTAAAGTGTCAAATGTTATTTAAGGGTCTGGTCGAATGTTTGCTCTGGCGCTATTGGCGCTTGGCGCTAGTGGTCGGAAAAGCGCCATGGCGCTTTTGGCACTTGACGCTATTTTTGCGTGGTGCCAGGAACAAAACGCCTGGTGCTGGCTGCTTGGCGCTAGCGCCAAAGCAAAAAAGCCATGGCGCTTCTGGTGCTTGGCGCTATTTTGCCCTGGCGCCATTGGCGCTTGGTGCTGGCGTTCCAAAAAGCGCCATGGCCATGGAATTTTTTAGCCAGATAATAATCCCCATCCTCACATTAAACCCGTAGAGCACACGTTTCAGAAATTTCGGGGGTTCGTGGTAGGTGTTTTTACCCATGCGTATTGAGGTAACTTCCCATCCCCCATCCGATCCATGAGGCCATCCCCCATCCGATTGGCAAATGCTACAGCGGGTGTCAACTCACTGGGCGTCAACCGATTTCCATGGCAATACCCACAAGGTAATTTCCTAGTGCACATGCGGTAATGTTGAAAGGGAATTGATACTGGTGAATTGATGCGCATTAGAACACAACTCCATGCTTCGTCAACTAAAATGTCAATAGAAACCAAAACGTCCAGTTGACAGCCGATGTTATTGTCAAATGGTGTGTGCGGCAGCAACAGGGCGCCCTCGTTTGTGCTCATTTGAATTGCCCATTAGCCAGAAGCGACTTAGCCATTTCTAAACTGTGAGGCCAGCGAAGCGATTGCACTAAGTTAGCGATTGTACTGAATTTTCTGGCAGCATGTAAAACGATGTAAACGAATATTATAATTACAAACACCGTTTAAAAAAGTGTACAAAATGGCAAAAGCTGTTCTGATCTTGACCGTACATTTTATCTTAGCGATGAAATGTATACACAAAAAAATTAACGTTGCATTTCTGTGAAAATAATCTTGCCATCCTAAACAAATAAATCTGTATTTGCTTTTGATTTGTGAACTGTCAAATGTAAAGTAACTGTAATTGCACATTTGACTTTGCATTTGACCTTCCATTTGACACTTTACTTTACACTTTAATGGGCTTGGGATTGCTACCAGGTTGTTTTTACCCAACTGTATCAAGGTAACTACCACAGTGGTGATAAATAATATCACCACTATGGTAGTTACCTTGATACAGTTGGGCAAAGACCATGTTGCCAAACCCGCGAGGTTTATGTTTCATCTCAAACATTGGGATTGCTACCAGGTTGTTTTTACCCAACTGTATCAAGGTAACTACCACAGTGGTGATAAATAATATCACCACTATGGTAGTTACCTTGATACAGTTGGGCAAAAACCATGTTGCCGAACCCGCGAGGTTCAAACATCACAATTTGAGCGCAAAAATTCAGCCAACTGAGCACATTCCTCCGGCACTAATTTCCTATCTGAAGCCAAACACTTTGCAATCTGTTCACCTTCGCTTATTCTTCAAACCCCGCGCAAATACAAGCACAAAATCAAACTGTGGCGTTTGTTTAGCCCGACACATTTCTTCTGCCAGCTAATTTAATGTTCCATCACAGCGAAACTGTGCTGCTTATCTGCAATGATATGTGGTGAAGTGTGTTCACACAGACACTTTAAAACACTTTACAAATTTCCAAGCACTTCAAATGTAAAGAATTAAGTAATGAAATTTGTGAAGTGCGTGTCATCGGTCATCTGTCTGGCATGATCACGCTCTGAACTGTGATCATGGGCCGTGAAGTGCTTGGTGATCTGGTGTCTGTCCCAGACCCTGTAAAATGTCAAATGTCATGCAAAGTGTCAAAAGTCATGGAAAATGCCCTGCAAAATGGCAACTTGTTTGCATAACATTTGACATTTTACAGGGTCTGGGACTGCCCCCATGCATAATCAGGCTAGGTGGGCGCTTCAGTCAGACGACTTCAGTTCATTTTATGAATGCTTTATTTGTTGTGCATGTGCTCAAGAGCCCAGAAGCCAACGGTCATTTCGGTTACATCTTTATTTTTCCGCATTTGCATCTCAACCTCCATTGACCATCCACAAACAAATCGCAGAGTTCTGCCTGAAACCAACTAAAACAAAAAATATTTCACAAACATACTGTAATGATACATAACTGTTAGCTATAAATGAATATAAATACCGTATTTTGACTGAATAATTCCTCCTCTTGAATAACCCCCCTCCTGTTAGGCGAGTGAGGAAAAAATACCCCCTTAAAGCATTAGATCAATTTCTTTTCTCCAATTTGAACAAAAATGGCACGTTTTTTTTGTGAAATAAGCATTTTTCGTGAAATGACTTGACGGAAACATTCTTTAAAAATTTGTCGAAAAAATACCCCCCTCGAAAAGTTCTCCCATGGGGAATTATTCGAGCAAACCAACGCTGAATTTCAAATGTACAAACATACATAAATATGAGGTGACGCCATACAAACATAAAAAGAGCCAGCGCGCCACAGTACCCGTAGACAAGAGCGACAGTAAACGTAAGCGGTTAGGTAGGTGCACTTTTCAGATCTGACGAACACACTGTATCTACAATGGACAATTAAACTCAATTTCACAAATCCAACAAATCGCCGTGATCAAACAACGGTTGCGAGAACATGTCGCTTTGCACGAGTGGGGTGTGCACCGCGCCGGGGTCGGGCTGGGTGCCGGGGATCATGTAGGTGAAGTCCGTGTTGACCAGCGGTGCGGAAAGCTGGGAATGGGGTGGGGCGGATGAAACTGTGGGGATTAGGGGCGATTGTGCCTGCGTACACTTGTTTTCAAAAACAATTTTGAAAACTGAAAAACACAGCTTTAAATGCATTTGAGTTTACTAGAGTAAGGTGTCAACTAAAGTTGACGGAGATAAAAAATAACCCAGTCTAGATAACTTCTCTAATGAGCCGATTTATGAGTTCTCGAAATTTCGGTTGAAAACTAGTGTGGGCAGGGCCATTCAGCAATAGCTTTGAATGAAATTAGTTTTCAATAGTCTTCATTTTCGAATAGATATTCCATTCGAAAAACTTACGCTATCTTGATATTTTTATGTTGACAGTTGATATTATTTCCATTTTTCGATATCGAAACAACCTAGGTAAATATTTCTCAAAACCTATTCACAACTCCACCCCACCCACCTGTGTCTGTCCAAAATCGAGCAACCCCTGTTGCTGCTGTTCCGCACCCTTCCACGAATCAGCGCACACTCTCCTCCACTTGGTGGCCTCCATGTGCTTGCTGACTAGCGCGTCGAGCCGGTTGTCGCCCGTCGTGTCGTTCAAACTGCCCACGGACAAGTTCCCGTCGCCCAGTGAATCCGCGTCAACACCGGACCGCGGACTAATGCGGTTGGCGGTGGGCGGAGTCAGAGAGGGCGGGTTGGGTGCGCGGAGTGTTGGCGGTGGTTGTGACTGAAATGATGATTGAATTTGATTTTGAGCCCGTCGAACGACTGGTATACTCGGCGGATATCACACTTTGTATAGAAGGCCACCATAACCCATCTGAATAATGAAAAAAATTTCACAAGATTTTATTCATTTAATTATGGTAGGATTGTGCGCAAAGTATGCTCTCCACTCGGTATATTCATTAAAGCAACACAATGTAAGAAACCAACGTTGATATTGTGCGGTGCCAAAGTTTGTGCATCGTCAGCCTTCTTCCGCTGCAGGCTGCTGATACAGGGCTACCCTTTACAGCTTTTGACATAAGGCCAACATTGCCGTTGACACGTTTTCTAGCGGGTCGCGCAGGTTTTTCGGGCGCTTTGTCTGCGAGTACAATAGAATTGTGGCGGCAGAAACCTGAATTGAAGACGGTGTTTACAGGAAGAATAAGTGAGTATGCAAGCAGTATGTATACTTCATAACCTTTTCTCACAAAAATACAGAAACTTTTCCATGAAATATGAAAACTGATGAAATATGATTTATGAAATATGAAATATTTTGATTCATTTTTGTAGAAAAATATTCCATAAATTTCGCATTTCGAAATCCGGCCAAATCGATATATACACAACGTTGTATCGCCTATTTGACCTCAGAAATGAACTCTCCAAGCATTTGTCATCATTTTAAAAGTGAAATTACTAAAATCGGCCCAGAAATAGTCAAGTTATTGATGTTCAAAGTTTGCATGTTCTGAGCGACACGCAAAATTTTCAGTTTTCCGACCTACGGCAGATGGCGCAGTGTCGTTTTGTTATTCCTGGTTCGAAAACCATTCACGACAAAACGCGGGAACAAATCCTACCTACCCACATTTCAACCCGCAATTTTAACGTTGCAACGCAAGTACACCTAGAGGTTCACTTGCGCTCACACCCAGCCAGCCAGGAGCCTGGTTGAAAGACCGGCTCTGAGCTTTTCGCCATTGAGGTGCGGCCCAGAGCTGCGAAGTTTGCGCATTTGCGCAAGTCGCGTGACCCTGTGGTTGCGAAATTTGCGCCTGCGCAAGTCGCGTGACCCTGTGGTTGCGTGATTGGCGCCTGCGCAAATCACGCAGCTCGCGTAACGCGATTTACTTCGCGTAGCTCTGGCACCACGCCAACAGCGCCTAACCCCGATCGTTCTATTACCGAAGGCCCGCACTAACAGTTCAGTGGTCAGTAATTTAATAGTAGTTCTCAATGGCTGCGCGGGCAGGAGGCAGCGGTGCTATCCCAGCTGACATTTTGGATGATCTCTCTGTAAGATTTCTGGTCAACTTACCCGAGTCAGAGCGATGTGACCCTGTCCGTGTGTGCTTTCAAGCTGAATTGGTTAGTCATAATGAATGTTTTGGCATTGTGCCAAACAGCCTGTGCGCTCGGTTGTATTGTAAATTGTTTGAATTATATTACTTTTTCGGTGCACGATCGACTGAATATTTGTGTTCCGCATTTGAACGCTTGCTTGCGGAAATGTGAAATCTGTGAAATATTCGCGCGTGAATATGCAAATCGCGCTAAGCACAAATATCGTTCCACTTCACATACCTACAGTTATTCTTTCTATACACCAACTTATGCGGCATTTTTATAAAAACCGATTCTACATTCTAAGAACTTTATAATCAATAAACTAGAAAAATTATTTCCCATCTTTGCCGATAATTCAACAATCATGAACATAGTAATTCATGAGTCACTCATAATTAAAAACCGACACTAATGACACATTCCAACCCCCACCCCCCCAGGCTCACTGGTTCTACACGGACTACTACTCTAGCGAGCCGTCCCGGCACCCCAACTGCCCTCAAGTCGGCGTGCGGGACTTCATCCGGACACTGTTCCACCACTGCCCCATGCTACGCAAGGACGCCCACGATGTGGACGCGATCATAGATGCTTGGAGGTCGTACAAGTCCAACGTGCCCACCTACGGCGCCATCCTGTTGGACAAGGCCAAGCAGAACGTGCTACTGGTGCAGGGGTATTATGCGAAGAATTCGTGGGGCTTCCCGAAGGGGAAAGTGAGTTGTTGACGTGGTTTCGTGGGGTCGATTGAGAATACTTGAGAATTAGACGACTATCTTAGATGTGATAAGTTTAAAAGACGTAAAGTGAGAAGTGGAATGAGAAGTACAAAGTTTAAAATAAAAGTGCAACCGACAAAAAACGCTTAAAAATATGTTTCATCATATTTATTTTAAAGCGTTTTCTTGACACTTCCACCTTGTTTTTAAACTTTTCACTTCTTATTTCATTTCTAACTGTTCTTTAAATTTCTTACTTCTCATTAATGAATCAATTTTCTCTTTTTATTTCTGCCTTCTCATTTATGAACCAATTTCTCTTTTTGAATTTTTTACTTCTCAATCCTGAAAATTTGTTTTACTTCTCCACTTGCTGTATTGGCACATGGTTTGCGTTTTTCTGGGTCAAGTTTCTCATTGCTGGGCTGCATTTTTAGTATTGTCTACCTTTCATCCCTAGCTCAATGCCTTTTTCCAGGTAAACGAGAGCGAGAGCCCCGAGCGTTGCGCGGTGCGCGAAGTCTACGAAGAGACTGGATTCGATTGTTCCAGTTTACTCGACCCCGAGTGCTACTTGGAGCGCACCTTCGGCGACAGCTATGTACAGTTGTTTATAGTGCAGAATGTTCCTTCGGACTTCGCTTTTGAGCCGCGCACGCGCAATGAAATTAAAAAGATTCAGTGGTTCGCTATAAGCGATATTCCTGCGCACAAACAGGTTAACTTGTTTTATTGTGTTTTCTCGAAATATCCCCCCCCCCCCTCAAAGTAGTCACTAGGAATTAATAACCACAGTTATATTTGAACATTTATTACCGGTTTTGGGTACTTTGATATACTTAAAAGCATATTTACTATGATTTTCACGAAAATTTCTGACGAAATAATAAACCCCCTTGGAATACCCCCCCTCGTTTAACCCCCCTCAAAATTTGCACTATGAATAACTCACCATTTCGAGCAAACACAGTAATTGCCGAGCCCGGCGGCAAATTAGCTAACGTCGATAATCCAACCCGACAGGACACGAGTGGCGCGGCGCGCGGCATGCACGCGCACAACTTTTTCATGGTTTCTCCGTTTGTGAACGAGCTGCGTGATTGGCTTTACTGGGGTATGTTAATTTGGCATATACCGTATTTACTCTAATAATTCCCCCGGGGAATTGTTTTTTTCATCGGACCTTTTTTGAGGGGGCAACTATTCAAGTGAGGGAATTATTATTTCATAAAAATATTTCATCAAAGTAAAAAATTTTGTGTCACCGGGTTCATTTGCATTCAATAAATGAAACAAGACAGCTCTGTTGCTTGGTCTGACGTTTTCATCGATTGTTTTTTGAAAGATATATGCATTATCTTGCTTTCTCTTCACTCGTCTAACAGGGAACTATTCAAGTGGGGGTGTATTCTAGTAAATACGGTATATTTCACCAATCCGTTGCCGTAGTCCAATGCAGCTTCAATACCAACCATTTGCAGTGAAAACCCAAAAGCGGCGACGCGGCCCGGGCGGCGTGGCCGCGCGGCCGCAGGCACACGGGCATCAAAACGCCGCGTGCTCCTCGTCGACGAACACGGCGCAGCGGCAGACGCCCGCGCGGCAGCAGAGCAGCAGAACCCGGCTGCACTCGGGTGCCGGCGCTGATGAGCAGCTCAATAGCGCTTTCTTCACGCCCACTTCAGGGCAGGCTAAGCCCAGGTGATGGACTTTGTTATAGAATTGGAATAAATAGCTGTGATTTGATTGATAAGTTCTGAATAGGCAGATATTCGGCTAAATGATGAGAGAGAAAATAAAACACGCCGGAAGATAACGAGAGCTTTCCTCGAATTTATAAATATTTGGCCAGAAAGTATGTACGTGCTGTGGTGGGCCCTCTACTTTGCCCATAACCGCCTATCTCCCCAACCCCCCATAAAATTTTTTTTTACAACTTGGAAGACTATCCTACACAGCGAAAATGTTCAAAATAACTATAATAACTCACGAGTACAACCAATTTCCTTTTCAGGCGTTCACCACAGACACAAGGCGGCCGATCAGCCGCCAAACAAGCCAAAGCCAAGGGCACAAAGCAGCCCAGCAGTCGCGCGCCGGCGCAGACAAATACTAGTGGCCAGTCGAGTTCGAACGCAAACGCAGATGGGTCGGAAAAGGAGGCTAATTCAGTGTGGGATAAGCTGCGCGTGTGCCAGCCGCCCCCTGAGCCAGCTAATGATTCTCACATGGTTAGCTTGTTCATGCCATTTTCTGGTTTGTTGTTGGTGTCTGCCCGATATTACTCATGGATCGGTGTGAACAGTCGACATTACGATTTATTTATTTACAGGGGTTTCAATGGAGGGGTTGAATCCGCTCCCGCAGGGGCGGGGGTATCTTGAATTTTGACCCTCCGAGTGGTTGGATAGATAGCTGAGCGGCCGTCGGGGTAGATAGATAGCTGGAAAAAATTTGGGGGGGGGGGTTGTGGTGGTTCGATATATACGCTATTTCAGGGTGTAGAAGGAAGAAAAGGGAGAAAAATCGCTAAAAGTAGGTGTAAAATAGCTCAAAATGGGTATACAAGGGCATATAGTACGAAAAAGAGTTGAAAATAGGTAAATAGGAACAAAAACTAGTATTTTGGAGGTGAAAATCTATAAAAAGGTATGAAAAATAGCGATTTTGAGCGAAAATTGGGGTATGGTTTCTCAAAAATCGCTCCAGATAGGTAGATAGCTGAGCTATTCGGGGGGGGGGGGGGCTTAGGGGGTAGTAGCCCAAAATTTAGCCTCCGGGATAGATAGATAGCTGAGCGGCCTCCGGGATAGATAGATAGCTGGGCGGTTTGGGGGGGTAACCCCCCCCCCCCCCAACTCCCCCCAACTCCCCCATGTGAGACCCCTGCGCAGGGGTCTCCGATGTGAGGCCCCCCCAAAAAAATCGCTCCATCTATCCACGAAGCCGCACAGCTATCTATTTATCACGGGGCAAAATTTTGGGCTACTATCCCATGAACCACCGCCCCCCCCCCCCCAAAAAAAAATTGACGGGCGATTCTTGAGAAACTTAACTAAGTTTTTTTATAGAAATTTAAATTTTGAAACTACATGATCATTTACGGTATCTCCCCAAATAGCCCTCTCTAATCGCAGTCAGTGGACAACACTGGCGACGTGAGCAAGGAAGCGTTAGCGCGACAATCTGCCGCGACGGTGGCGGCACCGGCGGCTACGTGCGACGATTTCGTAGTGCGGCCTGCCGCCGCCTGGTGCGATGTGCAAATTGATTGGAAGTATATCCTCGATGATTGAATGATCATCGAAGGGACAGCTTTCTTTTGCTAAGATGAGTGCATTTGTGGGCACGATAACACTAAATCTTTACTTGAAATAAATATTTATGATGACCTTTTCTTCAAATACTTTTAATTTTCATGTTTTCCTGTGAAGTGTGAACGCTCAGATAAGGTTCAATACTTGAATGCATCACACAACACGATACTGGCTAGGGATTGAAAAAATCAATTTTCTCTAGCTGCTCGATTTTTTTTTAACCACATTTTTTATATTTCAGTCTTTTTAATAGCCTTGACATGAGGCATGATAGTAATCAGTAAGCCTAGAATATAAAGTTTATAATTGCAAAATTTACGGTGAATCGCTAAACATTTTGACGTTCTAATTTTTTATAACATCTGATTAACCCCTTTAATTTAAAAAGTCATACCGTAAATTCTCTAATAATGCGACTGTCGTACTATTGGAGATGTCGCATTATTGGGGAGTGTCGTATTGTATTTTCCTCGAATCATAAACTTCAGTGTCCACATAACTCAAATGTGAGCATGGCATCGTAAAGCGATAAACGTCGATCTTGGTAACTGCTCGCCGCTTTGCCTGAAAGCGCGGACTCCGCGGCTTCAGCAGATTGGGACAACGTTACGTCGTGGTTTATGTTTTTTTCTACAGGGGGTCGCATTAATGTGCCTACACACACTAGTTTTCACCGTGACTTCGTGTGAAAACTGAATTTTTTTCAAATGCAATTTAATGAACACGGTTGAATTATTTTATTTTATTTCAATTAGAAATTAAATTAATGAAAGTTAAAATTTGAAAATTTGAAAACTAAAACACGTATAGCATACAAAAAGAGTAGGCTGAATGTCGCCATGTCGCCATTTCAGTTTTTACATCGGTCACGGTGACAACTAGTGTGTGTGGGGCCATTGGAGACTGTCGCATTGTACTCGCACAACGTGCCCAAGGGTGTCGCACTATTGGAGATGTCGTATTATTGGAGACCTGTCGCATTATTAGAAAATTTACGGTACTTCAAATCAGTTTAAAAATTAAGCACCATCCCTAGTGCCGGCTACTGTATCACCTGTTCATTTTGACGTAAATATGAACTTATGTTTATCCCCAGAGATTTTTTGCCCTGCGCAGTTAGTCAAAAAATGTGGTTCTGTAAATTTAAATATAAATAACTATATGTAATCAACACATTGTAGACAGTGTTTGATTTTGGTTATTATCTATCATAGATGTATTTATTTGGCCGTAAACATTTTTTATTGTGAAATGTCACTCCAACTTTGCCGACGATTGTTTAGTTGACGATTATTGTTGCTACGGGTTCTGATGAAAATTTATTTCAAACTTATAATACTTAGGCAAGTCCTGTCCCGAGTCTGCTTCTCCTAAGTCCTCTGATGTGCTCCAATGACATGGCACTTTGCACCCGCAGTTATTCATGTCCCACGTTGGAAGGTTGCCAATGATTTTAAGGCATGCGATTTTGTGAAAATGTGAAAAAAATTATTGTTGTGTATACGTTAATGTAAAACGTTATAACAGCAACGAAGTTCCCGTCGTTTTATGAAAGTATCTGTAAAATATTATTGGCACATTTCCAGCGGGAAACACGCGTGCAAGGTGTAAAGTCATTGGAGTTTTGATAATGAAAGTTCAACACTGACCCGTTAGAGGCGTAAAAACGCAGTTTTTACTATCCGATCAATCAGAATACATAGTAATCGTCTACGCTCATCGGATAGTTATCACCGTACATCACAAGATCCACCCTCCCTACGCAAACAGTCCATTGGTCTGCACGCCCGCATTCACCAGTTTGATGCCGGCCTGGGGGCCAGTCCCAGACCCTGTAAAATGTCTAATGTCATGCAGAGTGTCAAAAGTCATGTAAATTGCCCGGTAAAACGTACGTTTGCCATTTTACCGGGCATTTTACGTGACTTTTGACACTGCATTGCCATTTGACATTTTACAGGGTCTGGGACTGGCACCTGCGCGCGGGCCACCTCGGGCGGCAGCCGCTTCACCTGCTGCAGGCGTATGGGCACGAGCACCTGCTGGTGCGTGTGCGGTGACTGCGACAGGTAGTAGGCGCGGCTGATCCGGCCCGTGTCCATGTCCCGCCACGTGCCGTACAGCAGTACGGTGCTGCAGCAGCAGCACACGCCTGCGGTGAGCGGCGAGATGATCGACATTTATCACTCATTCAACATAGCTCGTTATTCAGTTGTACTGGAGGCATGCATTATTTCCATCGCCGGTGCAACCGAATTTGGTTGGATCATAATGATATTAGTGGACAGGCCAGCTCTACAATGGGCGGTAAACGCAAAAGTCTCTGTGTTTTCCGCCCACTGTATAGCGGGTGTGTCAAATAATATGCTAATATCTTTATCATCGATGTGTGATGGGTAGAATTGATGGGTGGCCGGTTTAGATGTGTAATGGGTTTAGATGTCTCAGTTGCTTGGAGCACTGGTTGTCAAGTCTATCACTCGCCAGCACTTACAGAGGATCGGAGTGAGTATCAAGTGCATGGCGTACATGGCGGCGCGTGTGCTGCGCACCAGCCGCCCCTTTCCAGCGCCAGCGTGGGGCGCGGTGCCGCCCTGCCTGTCGTAGGTGTCCTCCGCTTGCACCAGTATCAACGTGAGCACGAACAGCAGCGCCGACATGAACATGCACGTGAGCGTGCCCGCCAGGTAGACCAGCAGAAGGGGTCGCCGCGAGTAGAACCGCACGAGCACCTGCGACGCGCACGTACTTTCCACGCAGTTCATAAAAACTCATCCGACTGCATGCTTCACTTGTGTCTCAACAATGATTTCAGTTTCGCGTGTCGCAGAGCGATCTCCAAATGCACATGCGGCAATGTTGAAAAATAAATATTACGGCAACTGCAATGGAAGATCGCTCTGCGTCACGTGAAGGCGACATCTGACTTGACACACAAATGTCAACTAGTGTGCGGGCAGTCATTCAGATGGAATATGCTGAATTTAAATGTAAGTTGTTCGGTCGATGAGAGTCCACAAGTGCGTGCGCAAGCTTTTCATGACATTGCATTCTACTGCCAACATTCAACTTATCGGCTTTTTTGTGAACATGCAGTCGGCACATATGTAAGCTTTTTGGTGCAGAAACGTTAGCGTGCCAGCTTGGCACGCACTCGTAGCCCCTGTTCAATAATTCCAACGCAAGCAACCCACCACTCCCGCAGCAGCGTTGAGCACGAACACCACGGGCATCCACACTGCGGACAGATAGGGGCAGCCGCCGTATATGGTGCAAATGACGCCGAACAGCAGAATGTGCAGTCCGAGCGCCGCCTGGACGCACGCGAGCACGAACGTGGCGCGCGGGTGCCGGTGCAACACGTCGTCCGTCAGCACCGTGTCGATCTGCGAGTTTGCAAACGGGGCTATTTTGCTACGTACCGGTACCGTTGACTAGGTACAGTATTTTCTCGAAATACCCCCGGGGGTTTATTATAACAGAGTGAAAGTTTAGAGGGGGGTAATTCGAGGGGGTTATTATTTCGCCAGAAATTTTCATGAAGGATCGTATTTTAGCAAAGAATAGCTTTTTATACACTCAAAACTGGCAATAAACGTGAACGTACTGGATATAAATATTAAGACAACATACCTAGATAAATAGCTACACAATCTTATCTATTTATGTGTAGCTGAGATGCAAATTGGAAGCAATTTATACATTGTATACTTGATGAACCTTATTCCAGACCGGGGGCGTTCCGAGGGGGATCATGTTTCCCAAACTCGAAAAGACCTGGATTTATTTCGAGAGGTGGGTCAATTCAAGGGAGTATTTCGAGGAGAAACGGTATATAGGTAGGTAGTTTTGGCTTGCAAACCATGCATATAATACCAACCTGATACGATTGACTGACTGACATGTCATCAAACAGCGTCCTGGTGGTTTGTTGGTAACCAGAGCCTCTGAAGGCCGGCTGCGGCTGCCCCTGGAACAGGACGACCTTTATCGTGCTGGTGGACGAACTAGCCGTGTCGAGCGTGCTGCCCGTGCAGCTGGTCACCGTCGAGGCCACCGAGTCGATGAAACGCGCGTCGTGCAGCTGCGCGCTAGCCTGTCAGTGGATGGGTGTGAGCCGTGTGCTAACGCATGCCTGGGGACGAGCAGTCCAAAGCCCTGTAAAGTGTAATGTCATGTGTGAAATGTCATGTAAAATGTCAAACAAAACAAAAAGAAAGATTTTATTACTGAAAATGTGACACGGCATGACAATTGACAAATTTGTATGACAAGACAATTTACATGCCAATTGCTAAATTTGTGACATTTCACATGACATTTAACACTTGACTTCACACTTTGCAGGGCTTGGGACTGGCACCAGGGGGCACTCCCAGACCCAGACACTGTAAAATGTCCCGTAAAATGTAAAATGTCATGCAAAGTGTCAAAAGTAATGTAACACGTTTGCTATTTAGCAGGGCATTACATGACTTCACATGACCATTGACACTTTGCATGACATTTTACATTTCACAGGGAATTTCACATGTCACCAGCGCTGACCGGGTCGAAGCTGCCATGCGCAGTCCTGTCCGGCTGTGCGGGCTTCAGCTGCAGCGCCGATCTGCCGACGGTGCCGGTGCCGGCGCCGGGCCCAATAGTGGCCGCGCTGCCGCTAGAGTTCGCCGTCGGCCGCATGCCGCCGCCCGACTGCGCTAAGGGCGTCGCCTCCCTGTCTAACGCCGTCAGTGGGAAGAGCGGCGCACCTGCGACATGTTTTTTTGTGGGAAACGAAAATGTGTAGAATGCGAATCTTAGTGCCCGGAAACACGTGTTTCCGGAAAAGCTCTACTAAAAGAAGTTGCGGTTATACGAAATGTGATACTTACGCAACTCGGTTGGATTTCTGTGTGTCGCAGTTCTAGGCTTCATATTTTGTGATGGATTCATATAGGTAGTTGCTTTCATAGTGGCCACAACGTATTAGGTGGAACTCACAGTCACTGAACTGTAGGAATGACTCCTCTCCGCACCTATGTGCTTACATACGTTTTTACGACTTCTCTAAGCATCGTTGCATCTTATTTTATTACCTTTTCAAGAGATCCAACGTTAAAGCAACCGTGAATAAATCAATTGTCGGGGGTCCAACTATTACCTAGTCTGGGAATCGCTCGGAGCTAATTGTCGATTGGGTTCAAGATAAGAACATTGGCACGTAACTTTGGTTTATATCTAGTTACACCATTTTATGGAGAATTTGCGCGCAGCTCTGTCACAACGAAAATACTTCATGTCAGGTGTAAAACAGCTTTTCAACTTTTACCTTAAATTGCGTCACCATCTAATTGCGTTCGTAGGTCTTATATCGCTCTAGGTAAATTCCGGTTTACTTTTGCCCACAACAGTTGCCACATTGCATTTTCGCACCGCGATCACAGCTAATCTAAACGGTAATTACGAACATCAATTTTGAAGAAGTCAGTTGTCACTCTGAATACCTCGAGTTTGCCAACAAACTTGGACAGTAAAAGTTGAGTGTTCACTCAACAAAATATAGAGCATGCTTCGCTTTTCTGCTAATAAATATCTGGCTACCCACTGTGCCTTTTTTACAAACACACTCAATTTTGAAGAAATCCGAATTACCGAATGAGCAGTCCGTTAACTGCTGTTGACGAGGATCTAAAACGAGTAAACTCAAATGTCTTCAAAAACAGATTTACAGTTTATGTCGAAATTTCCAATGCTGATAGGTGAATCTGTTTTCAATACCTTCAGTTAACCAGATTGAGGAGTGCGTCAAATACTATAGATGGAGGAAAAATCATTCATTTTGATGCACGCAAGTGTGTTGAAAAAAGATCCTTCAGCTTCGGAAATTAGGTTGTTGATTGATGTGCAACAAACGGATACTCCGAAACCCTGTAAAATACCCCGTGAATGTCAAATGTCATGTATTTCAATTGCCCTGTAAAACGTCCAAGTTTTTGTTACTGCACCTTTGACTAGGGTGTCAAAAAAAATTTTACGGAAAACGGAATCGGATAAATTTTTGGCACTTTCAGGAATACGGATACGGAAAACAAATTTCGTACTTGGCAGAAATCGGAAAATTCAGTCCACTTGCCAGAAAACTGACAATGGAAAAATGCAAGGCCAGAAATCTATTCATACAATGAATAAAGTGAAAGTTCCGAGGAAAAAATAACTCCTCCCCTTGAATAACTACTCCCTCCAAAACTTCTGATGAAATAATAACTCCCCTGGGTACTTATTCCAGGATATATGGTAAATTGCCCTGTAAAACGTCAAATATTTAGGTAATTTTTTTCCTGCACGTTTGCCATTTACCAAGATCCGGAGTGGTCAGCACTGCGTTTGCACATGGAACCAGTAGCGAGTTTGCACCTGGAACAGGCACTACCACAACAAAACATAACAGTTCAAAGGCACCCCCGGGGGTGTGGGCCGTTCCCAGCAGCAGTGCAGCGCTGGGCCAACCCGCGGCAGGGCACAGCGAGCTGTGGCTCCACGCCTTGGTCCCAAAAATCGACTAATCTCAGTGCAACCAATAGGTTGCATATCAGAGATTAAGCTGATAAGAACAGATACTACACTTTGATCTTAGCCAAAAGGCCGAGAAGCGATACTGGGAGCCGTTTTGGGATGGTACTGCATGTTTCGTGAAACGTAAATGTTGCGGGTTAAGTATCGTTTCATGATGTGTGCAAAAATACCTTGAATTTACCAAGATTGGGGATTATCAACTAATATTTATGGAAATAAAAAATCTTTAAACATGAAGGATTCAGGATCCTTGAAGCCCTTGAACAACTCCACCCTGTTGGCCAGGTTAGGAAAAAATAACTCCTCCCCTTGAATAACTCGGACCCCCCTCTTGAATAACTCCCCCATCTGGGTATTCGGCATGTGTATCCACAATGTGTATTTGAATGCTGAATGTGTCAGATGCTGATGAACACAAATTTTAGCATGAATAAATCATTTTGGTTGTTATTTAACTGCTGAATACCTCGATTACATGAGTTGATGGAATGCATTCATACAATGAATAAAGTGAAAGACCCGAGGAAAAAGTTATTCCTCCACTCGAATAACTGCCCCCCACCTCCCTAACTTATGACTAGTGATGTGAAATGCACCAGGACATTGGCGCCAAGCGCCAAAAGCGCCATGGCGCTTTTCCGACCCCCAGCGCCAAGCACCAATGCCGTCAGAGCAAAATGGCGCCAAGCGCCAGAAGCGCCATGGCGCTTTTTGCTTTGGCACTAGCGCCAAGTGCCAGCGCCAGGAATTTAGTCCATGGCGCCAGGCGAAAATAGCACCAAGCACCAACAGCACCATGGCACTTTTTAGTATGGCGCTAGTGCCAGGCGCCAGCGCCATGGCGCTTTTACATCACTACTTGTGACGAAAAAACTAACCTGGGGCCTTATTCGAGGGTATATAGTAATTTGCCCTGTGAAATGTCTGATATTTAGACAATTTTTCCGCATTTTATGTAAATATTTAATGACACTTTGCATGAATTCTTGCACTTTACCAAGGCTGGGAGTGGCGTGTCCACATGGAAGAAGCACTGCCACAGCAAAACACAACAACAGTTCAAAGGCACCCCCGGGGGTGTGGGCCGTTCCCAGCAGCAGTGCAGCGCTGGGCCAACCCGCGGCAGGGCACAGCGAGCTGTGGCTCCACACCTTGGTCCCAAAAATCGACTAATCTCAGTGCAACCAATAGGTTGCATATCAGAGATTAAGCTGATAAGAACAGATACTACACTTTGATCTTAGCCAAAAGGCCGAGAAGCGATACTGGGAGCCGTTTTGGGATGGTACTGCATGTTTCGTGAAACGTAAATGTTGCGGGTTAAGTATCGTTTCATGATGTGTGCAAAAATACCTTGAATTTACCAAGATTGGGGATTATCAACTAATATTTATGGAAATAAAAAATCTTTAAACGTGAAGGATTCAGGATCCTTGAAGCCCTTGAACAACTCCACCCTGTTGGCCAGGTTAGGAAAAAATAACTCCTCCCCTTGAATAACTCGGACCCCCTCTTGAATAACTCCCCCATCTGGGTATTCGGCATGTGTATCCACAATGTGTATTTGAATGCTGAATGTGTCAGATGCTGATGAACACAAATTTTAGCATGAATAAATCATTTTGGTTGTTATTTAACTGCTGAATACCTCGATTACATGAGTTGATGGAATGCATTCATACAATGAATAAAGTGAAAGACCCGAGGAAAAAGTTATTCCTCCACTCGAATAACTGCCCCCCACCTCCCTAACTTATGACTAGTGATGTGAAATGCACCAGGACATTGGCGCCAAGCGCCATGGCGCTTTTCTGACCCCCAGCGCCAAGCACCAATGCCGTCAGAGCAAAATGGCGCCAAGCGCCAGAAGCGCCATGGCGCTTTTTGCTTTGGCACTAGCGCCAAGTGCCAGCGCCAGGAATTTAGTCCCTGGCGCCAGGCGAAAATAGCACCAAGCACCAACAGCACCATGGCGCTTTTTAGTATGGCGCTAGCGCCAGGCGCCAGCGCCATGGCGCTTTTACATCACTACTTGTGACGAAAAAACTCACCTGGGGTCTTATTCGAGGGTATATAGTAATTTGCCCTGTGAAATGTCTGATATTTAGACAATTTTTCCGCATTTTATGTAAATATTTAATGACACTTTGCATGACTTCTTGCACTTTACCAAGACTGGGAGTGGCGTGTCCACATGGAAGAAGCACTGCCACAGCAAAACACAACAACAGTTCAAAGGCACCCCCAGGGGTGTGGGCCGTTCCCAGCAGCAGTGCAGCGCTGGGCCAACCCGCGGCAGGGCACAGCGAGCTGTGGCTCCACGCCTTGGTCCCAAAAACCGACTAATCTCAGTGCAACCAATAGGTTGCATATCAGAGATTAAGCTGATAAGAACAGATACTACACTTTGATCTTAGCCAAAAGGCCGAGAAGCGATGCTGGGAGCCGTTTTGGGATGGTACTGCACGTTTCGTGAAACGTAAATGTTGCGGGTTAAGTATCGTTTCATGATGTGTGCAAAAAATACCTTGAATTTACCAAGATTGGGGATTATCAACTAATATTTATGGAAATAAAAAATCTTTAAACATGAAGGATTCAGGATCCTTGAAGCCCTTGAACAACTCCACCCTGTTGGCCAGGTTAGGAAAAAATAACTCCTCCCCTTGAATAACTCGGACCCCCCTCTTGAATAACTCCCCCATCTGGGTATTCGGCATGTGTATCCACAATGTGTATTTGAATGCTGAATGTGTCAGATGCTGATGAACACAAATTTTAGCATGAATAAATCATTTTGGTTGTTATTTAACTGCTGAATACCTCGATTACATGAGTTGATGGAATGCATTCATACAATGAATAAAGTGAAAGACCCGAGGAAAAAGTTATTCCTCCACTCGAATAACTGCCCCCCACCTCCCTAACTTATGACTAGTGATGTGAAATGCACCAGGACATTGGCGCCAAGCGCCAAAAGCGCCATGGCGCTTTTCCGACCCCCAGCGCCAAGCACCAATGCCGTCAGAGCAAAATGGCGCCAAGCGCCAGAAGCGCCATGGCGCTTTTTGCTTTGGCACTAGCGCCAAGTGCCAGCGCCAGGAATTTAGTCCGTGGCGCCAGGCGAAAATAGCACCAAGCACCAACAGTACCATGGCGCTTTTTAGTATGGCGCTAGCGCCAGGCGCCAGCGCCATGGCGCTTTTACATCACTACTTGTGACGAAAAAACTCACCTGGGGTCTTATTCGAGGGTATATAGTAATTTGCCCTGTGAAATGTCTGATATTTAGACAATTTTTCCGCATTTTATGTAAATATTTAATGACACTTTGCATGACTTCTTGCACTTTACCAAGGCTGGGAGTGGCGTGTCCACATGGAAGAAGCACTGCCACAGCAAAACACAACAACAGTTCAAAGGCACCCCCAGGGGTGTGGGCCGTTCCCAGCAGCAGTGCAGCGCTGGGCCAACCCGCGGCAGGGCACAGCGAGCTGTGGTCCACGCCTTGGTCCCAAAAATCAACTAATCTCAGTGCAACCAATAGGTTGCATATCAGAGATTAAGCTGATAAGAACAGATACTACACTTTGATCTTAGCCAAAAGGCCGAGAAGCGATACTGGGAGCCGTTTTGGGATGGTACTGCATGTTTCGTGAAACGTAAATGTTGCGGGTTAAGTATCGTTTCATGATGTGTGCAAAAAATACCTTGAATTTACCAAGATTGGGGATTATCAACTAATATTTATGGAAATAAAAAATCTTTAAACATGAAGGATTCAGGATCCTTGAAGCCCTTGAACAACTCCACCCTGTTGGCCAGGTTAGGAAAAAATAACTCCTCCCCTTGAATAACTCGGACCCCCCTCTTGAATAACTCCCCCATCTGGGTATTCGGCATGTGTATCCACAATGTGTATTTGAATGCTGAATGTGTCAGATGCTGATGAACACAAATTTTAGCATGAATAAATCATTTTGGTTGTTATTTAACTGCTGAATACCTCGATTACATGAGTTGATGGAATGCATTCATACAATGAATAAAGTGAAAGACCCGAGGAAAAAGTTATTCCTCCACTCGAATAACTGCCCCCCACCTCCCTAACTTATGACTAGTGATGTGAAATGCACCAGGACATTGGCGCCAAGCGCCAAAAGCGCCATGGCGCTTTTCCGACCCCCAGCGCCAAGCACCAATGCCGTCAGAGCAAAATGGCGCCAAGCGCCAGAAGCGCCATGGCGCTTTTTGCTTTGGCACTAGCGCCAAGTGCCAGCGCCAGGAATTTAGTCCCTGGCGCCAGGCGAAAATAGCACCAAGCACCAACAGCACCATGGCGCTTTTTAGTATGGCGCTAGCGCCAGGCGCCAGCGCCATGGCGCTTTTACATCACTACTTGTGACGAAAAAACTCACCTGGGGTCTTATTCGAGGGTATATAGTAATTTGCCCTGTGACATGTCTGATATTTAGACAATTTTTCCGCATTTTATGTAAATATTTAATGACACTTTGCATGACTTCTTGCACTTTACCAAGACTGGGAGTGGCGTGTCCACATGGAAGAAGCACTGCCACAGCAAAACACAACAACAGTTCAAAGGCACCCCCAGGGGTGTGGGCCGTTCGCAGCAGCAGTGCAGCGCTGGGCCAACCCGCGGCAGGGCACAGCGAGCTGTGGCTCCACGCCTTGGTCCCAAAAATCGACTAATCTCAGTGCAACCAATAGGTTGCATATCAGAGATTAAGCTGATAAGAACAGATACTACACTTTGATCTTAGCCAAAAGGCCGAGAAGCGATACTGGGAGCCGTTTTGGGATGGTACTGCATGTTTCGTGAAACGTAAATGTTGCGGGTTAAGTACCGTTTCATGATGTGTGCAAAAATACCGTGAATTTACCAAGATTGGGGATTATCAACTAATATTTATGGCGATAAAAAATCGTTAAACATGAAGGATTCAGGATCCTTGAAGCCCTTGAACAACTCCACCCTGTTGGCCAGGTTAGGAAAAAGTAACTCCTCCCCTTGAATAACTCGGACCCCCCTCTTGAATAACTCCCCCATCTGGGTATTCGGCATGTGTATCCACAATGTGTATTTGAATGATTCAGATGCTGATGAACACAAATTTTAGCATGAATAAATCATTTTGGTTGTTATTTAACTGCTGAATACCTCGATTACATGAGTTAATGGAATGCATTCATACAATGAATAAAGTGAAAGACCCAAGGAAAAAATGATTCCTCCACTCGAATAACTGCCCCCCCTCCCTAACTTATGACTAGTGATGTGAAATGCGCCAGGACATTGGCGCCAAGCGCCAAAAGCACCATGACGCTTTTCTGACCCCCAGCGCCAAGCACCAATGTGGCCACACAAGCTAGTTTTCAACTAAAATTTTGAAAACTTGTAGATCTGCATTGAATGCATTTGAGTTTTCTAGAATGAGGTGCCCGTCATCTACAGTTGACGGAGAGTAAAAACGACTCATTCTAGAAAACTCAACGCGTTCAATGCTGATTTACGAGTTTTCAAAAAGGAACATTGAAAACTAGCTTGTGTGGCCACAATGCCGTCAGAGCAAAATGGCGCCAAGCGCCAGAAGCGCCATGGCGCTTTTTGCTTTGGCACTAGCGTCAAGTGCCAGCGCCAGGAATTTAGTCCCTGGCGCCAGGCAAAAATAGCACCAAGCACCAACAGCACCATGGTGCCGTGTCCGAGGGGGTCCGAAGATTGTGTTGTGGATGTGTATATTTATGGCGACCCCTATGATACGTGCGAACGAGACTTAAATCACAAAACACAAGGATAAGCACATCACGTGCACAAAAGGGGAAATCCAACAATGGCGCTTTTTAGTATGGTGCTAGTGCCAGGCGCCAGAGCCATGTCGCTTTTACATCACTACTTGTGACGAAAAAACTCACCTGGGGTCTTATTTGAGGGTATATACTAATTTGCCCTGTGAAATGTCAGATATTTATTTAATTT
Organism: Sphaerolaimus hirsutus; assembly: GCA_964036195.1. Taxonomy (NCBI): domain Eukaryota; kingdom Metazoa; phylum Nematoda; class Chromadorea; order Monhysterida; family Sphaerolaimidae; genus Sphaerolaimus; species Sphaerolaimus hirsutus. The sequence goes on along the minus strand of OZ038452.1, from coordinate 20,501,830 downwards.
TTCTGCATTTTAGTTAAATATTTAATGACACTTTGCATGACTTCTTGCACTTTACCAAAGCCGGGAGCGGCGTTTGCACACGGAACAAGCACTGCCACAGCAAAACACAACAACAGTTCAAAGGCACCCCCGGGGGGGGTCAATCCACTTTGACATGTTGTGTACTTTAACATGTTGTGGAATATAACATGCCATCATGGGAATATTACATGTTGTGGAAAGTGACATGCCAAAAGGTGAAAGTAACATGTCAAGCGTGAAAGTAACATGCCACAGCCCAAAGGTGAATGTAACATGCAAAGCGTGAAAGTAACATGTCATGCACATGCAGTCGCAAGTTGTAACTCATGTGTGTGAAAAAGTTATCAGTGATTGATCATTATCATCATGTTTGTCAAGGTGTGAATTCTATGCACGTTCACGCGCGCAAATCAAACCCACACCATGTCGATAAATAGGCCAAATTGTTAATTGATACAATCTGTTGTTTTTTAATCATCTGATACAATCTGTTGTCGTTTTTTTTTGTCGAATGGGTTAACTTGGAAGTCATGGCTGATAGCGGTACGGTGAGTTTGGACAAATATTGTAGTTTTTGACATTGATTTTTTGTCATAAGTGATGCTGGGCAGGTATTGGTCCTGCTGGCTGGACCTATGGCACACGTTTTTGATGTGCAAGTACAAAATCAATTTCTTCAGGCGCAGTTGGCTGCCGCTTTGCAGCAATTGCAAGCACTGCAGCAGCCACAACATGTGCCTAACATTGGTTGAATTTATTTGGTTTTATTTTACTGTATTTAAATGTTTCTGCATGGGAATTATTTTTATCATGTCATATTTGACAGGGAATTATTCAAGGGGAGGAATTATTCAAGGGGATTTATTCAAGCAAATACGGTAATTAGTGAGTTCTGGTAGCATTTACGATGGCTAATTTCAAAATTTAATTTTGCTTTCAGACTTTTTATTTAACTCCTAGAAAAACGTCCAATTTTTTCTAGAAAAATTCTAAAGTCAAAAATTTTGTGAAATGTCATTTTGGAAAATATGAAGTATTTTTTGTTATGATGGAAAATTTCTGCACAGCTTGCTTTTTTGTTAAAATTTACTTGTTACTTGCATATTTTGCTTTGAAGTTTACATTGAATGTATTGTGAATGTTTGTTGCTATTTTTCTTATCTTCTTAGTCATGTGTACTAATATATTTACTAACTTGTGTGTGCTGTGCTGTCTAGAGAAAGATATATTTTTATATTGATGAATAATATTAACAAGCTATAATCCTTATCATTTTAACAGCGTCACAAGGATAAAGCTAAAAACCATTTGCCAAACTAAAAAACAACAGATTGTATCGATTAACAATTTGTGGTCTATTTATCGACATGGTGTGGGTTTGATTTGCGCGCGTGAACGTGCATAGAATTCACACCTTGACAAACATGATGATAATGATCAATCACTGATAACTTTTTCACATGCATGAGTTACAACTTGCGACCACATGTGCATGACATGTTACTTTCACGCTTTGCATGTTACATTCACCTTTGGGCTGTGGCATGTTACTTTCACGCTTGACATGTTACTTTCACCTTTTGGCATGTCACTTTCCACAACATGTAATATTCCCATGATGGCATGTTATATTCCACAACATGTTAAAGTACACAACATGTCATAATGACCACACTCCCCGGGGGTGTGGGCCGTTCCCAGCAGCAGTGCAGCGCTGGGCCAACCCGCGGCAGGGCACAGCGAGCTGTGGTCCACGCCTTGGTCCCAAAAATCGACTAATCTCAGTGCAACCAATAGGTTGCATATCAGAGATTAAGCTGATAAGAACAGATACTACACTTTGATCTTAAGCAGCGTTTACACGCTTTCGTGTGCCGACAAAAAAGTTTGGTGGAAAAGTTCCATAATTCTGGAATTAAGTTTCATATATGCAAGAAAAAACGGTGAATTGTGCTCACTAGTTATGTGTAAACACATGCCAAATTGCAGATAATTTGAGCATGTCGTTCACGAATTATAGGCAATTGAAAATGAATTTTAGTTGTCGGTTCGGTTTTCATTTTGAAACCGAACCGACAACTGAAATTCATCTTCAAATGCAAATAAGTTTTGAACGACAGGCTCAAATTATATGCAAATTGGCATGTGTGTAAACTTAACTAGTGAGTATACTTCACTGGCTTTTCCCGCAGATACGGAACTTTATTCCGGAATTATGGAACTTTCTCGCTTAACTTTTTTGTCGGCACACGAAACCGTGTAAACGACCCTTAAGCCAAAAGGTTGAGAAGCGATACTGGGAGCCGTTTTGATATGGTACGGAATGTTTCGTGAAACGTAAATGTTGCGGGTTAAGTACCGTTTCATGATGTGTGCAAAAATACCTTGAATTTACCAAGATTGGGGATTATCAACTAATATTTATGGAGATAAAAAATCATTAAACATAAAGGATTCAGGATCCTTGGAGCCCTTGAACAACTCCACCCTGTTGGCCGGGTTAGGAAAAATAACTCCTCCCCTTGAATAACTCCCACCCCCTTTGGAATAACTCCCCCATCTGGGTATTTGGCATGTGTATCCACAATGTGTATTTGAATGATTCAGATGCTGATGAACACAAATTTTAGCATGAATACATCATTTTGGTTGTTATTTAACTGCTGAATACCTCGATTACATGAGTTGATGGAATGCATTCATACAATGAATAAAGTGAAAGACCCGAGGAAAAAATTATTCCTCCACTCGAATAACTGCCCCCCCCTCCCTAACTTATGACTAGTGATGTGAAATGCACCAGGACATTGGCGCCAAGCGCCAAAAGCGCCATGGCGCTTTTCCGACCCCCAGCGCCAAGCACCAATGCCGTCAGAGCAAAATAACGCCAAGCGCCAGAAGCGCCATGGCGCTTTTTGCTTTGGCACTAGCGCCAAGTGCCAGCGCCAGGAATTTAGTCCCTGGCGCCAGGCAAAAATAGCACCAAGCACCAACAGCATCATGGCGCTAGCGCCAGGCGCAAGCGCCATGGCGCTTTTACATCACTACTTTTGACGAAAAAACTCACCTGGGGTCTTATTTGAGGGTATATAGTAATTTGCCCTGTGAAATGTCAGATATTTATTTAATTTTTCCGCATTTAATGTAAATATTTAATGACACTTTGCATGACTTCTTGCACTTTACCAAAGCCGGGAGCGGCGTTTGCACACGGAACAAGCACTGCCACAGCAAAACACAACAACAGTTCAAAGGCACCCCCGGGGGTGTGGGCCGTTCCCAGCAGCAGTGCAGCGCTGGGCCAACCCGCGGCAGGGCACAGCGAGCTGTGGCTCCACGCCTTGGTCCCAAAAATCGACTAATCTCAGTGCAACCAATAGGTTGCATATCAGAGATTAAGCTGATAAGAACAGATACTACACTTTGATCTTAGCCAAAAGGCCGAGAAGCGATACTGGGAAGTGTTTTGGGATGGCACTGCATGTTTCGTGAAACGTAAATGTTGCGGGTTCAGTACCGTTTCGTGACGTGTGCAAAAATACGAGGTGGCCCACATTTGCAATTCATATAGGTAGATACGGATGATTTTCATTGAAATTTATTTGAATTGAAGCGATGCTCTGATTTGCGCAGCAGACACAAAGACTGAAATTTTGTTAACTACCGTATTTCCTCGAAATACCCCCCCCTTGAAATAACCCCCCCCCCCCTCGTTTGACCCCCCCCTCTCGAGACCACTATGAAACACTCACCCCCCCCCCTCGAAATACCCCCCCCCCAATTGAGTGTAAAGAGAACGTACATGACAAATACGGCAGTTTATGTTCTGCGTAGTGCAGAACACACGTTAAAACAATGTCGGAATCACGTTAGAACAGTGTTTATACCATCTACGTACTAATATTAGTCTACAGAACCTTACAGAAGTAGGGTGTCAAATTTCCGTTTCCGTTTTCCGTTTCCTCCTTTCCGCAGGAAAATTTTTTACCTTTCCGTTTTCCGTTTTCCGGCAGCCGAAAAATTTTTACCTTTCCGTTTTCCGTTTTCCGGCAGCCGAAAAATTTTTACCTTTCCGTTTTCCGTTTTTCCAGCCCATTTTTCCGTTTTCCGGCTGAAAAATTTTTACCTTTCCGTTTCCGTTTTACCAGGCCATTTTTCCATTTTCAGGCTCGATTTTCAGTTTTCTTGCATTTTTCCATTGTTTTTCCAATCTGTATTTATCTTCAATTGGCTCATCCCATTGTGTTGTTTTTGTCTCTTGGAGCAGCATTGACAACTGGGATTTCAGGGTCAGTGAAACAGGTGCTGTGAACCCAATTGGGTCATATGCTGACACCAATAATTTATTCAAGTTTCGTCTGGTTGGTGTTGTGATGCTGTCAATTTGCAATTTTGGTGTTGATATTGCCAGCATGTCCGTTCGGTGATTTTATTTCATGCCCATTACTGCGACAATTTTATTCACCTTTGGACTCCTGTCGTTTTCTGCTATTTCATTCATGACTGATCTGGAGTTTGACAGCCATTCCCTCATGTTCATAGAACATTGGTTAAATAAAGCTTTGACTTTGTAATATAGTTCTAAAGCTTCAACTTCATTTGTGACACTCATGATGAAGTTATCAATGTAAATGCTGTTTATTATCATTGCCAACTGGTTTTGTTCCCCTTCATTTTCTTCATATTCATTCATGTTGTTTATTGTCACATTTAAATGGTATTTTATGACTGCTCCAAGTCCAAACAGACTTGAAGTCCAAACAGTACACGTTTAAAAAGAAGTACTATTAAGTTATTTTCAGTTACTGGTTTTGAGGCATCTTTCAGCCAGAAAAATCGTGTGTAGTCTCTAGCTTGGTCATGCAATCCTATTTGCAAAAATGCCTTTTCAATATCAGCAATGAATGCTAGATTGCCTGCCCTGAACCTCAGGAGTAGGCCCAGTGCTAATGGTGTTGTAATTGGTCCTCTAAAAAGGCACTCGTTGAAACTGGGCTTACCTGACGACCCATTGTACACGATTCTGCATGATGTTGATTTGCCCGGTGTGATTACTGGCTGGTGTGGCAGGTAATGAATCCCCTTGTTGTCTGTTTTGTCATCACAGATCTCAATTATTCCCTTTTCTAGTTGGTCATCCAAAACTTTCTGGTATTGTTCGAATAAGTTTGGATCTTTGTTGAATCTTCTTATCAGTGATTTAAACTGCACCAAGGCTTCTCCTTTTCCCGTGGGCAGGTCACTGATACTCTCTTTATACGGCCAGTCAATATAGTATTGTTTGTTGTTGTTGTTGAATTTTATGCTATTTATTATCATCTCCTCTGCAATGTTGTCATCAATTGCATAGGGGTCATCAGTGATTCCCACTGCTTCTAGACTGTGAAATTGTGGTAGTGTTTCCTTTCCTATGGCCACTATGGCTACTTTTTGATGATTTTTTGTTGGTTCAGTTAAGCTTGAACTACAAGTGAAGTTACAGGCATGATCCATAGTTGCAGAATGTACAGCTACCACAATCAAAGCCAAACAGGCAAACCTGCATGCAGGTTTTCCTTCTGAAATTTGTCTATTACCGTGCTAATTTCACTTTATTTTTTTCCGTTTCCGTGAAAATTTTGCTTTCCGTTTTCCGTTTTCCGGCATTTCATTTTTCCGTTTTCCGTTTTCCGGCTGACAATTTTTTTTACCTTTCCGTTTTCCGTTTTCTCAGCTGAGTGAAATTTTTTTACCTTTCCGTTTTCCGTTTTCCGGCAGAAATTTTTTTTTTACCTTTCCGTTTTCCGTTTTCCGTAAAGTGAAAAAATTTTACCTTTCCGTTTTCCGTTTTCCGTAAAAAATTTTTTTTGACACCCTATACAGAAGGCAGTTTTTGTTGCATTTTTCGACGTCTGCGTACGTTTCAGACGACAATTTTGTACTTGGTTTTCAAAAATTTTCTTGTGAAATAATAACCCCCCCCCCTCGAAATACCCCCCCCCCCTCGTTTAACCCCCCCCCCTCTCGGGACCACTATGAAACAATCACCCCCCGGGGGGTATTTCGAGGAAATACGGTAAACAACTCTTTCACGAGCGGCTGGATTTTACAATCGGATCTCATCAGGTTCACAAATGAAAAAAAAACCCAACGTGAACAGGCAAAAATCATCAAAAACACAAATCATTAGCCTAAGCCCACGCTCACCTTTGCACATGTCGTCGGTGGTGGAGCCGCTGGAGCTGGTGCCGGCCGACCTGGGCGCCGCGCTCGAGCTCGAACTGCGGGCACTCCCAGACCCTGTAAAATGTCAAATGGCATGCAAAGTGTCAAAGGTCATGGAAAATGCCCTGAAAATGGCAACCGGGTTGTCATTTTGCAGGACCTTTTACATGACTTTTGACACTTTGCATGACATTTGACATTTTACAGAGTCTGGGACTAGCACCTGGAGCTAGTGTACACGCTCATCACGCCGCACTCGACGCTAGATCATGAAGATTAGCTAACGATTAAAGTTTTGGTAGTAGGTATTTAAATGAGGTTCATTCGTAGTTCGCGGGGTCGCCCATCAGCGCCTGCATTCAAATGCCATATTTATTTTACTGGGCCGTGGAAACGAATTTAGAAAGCGTTGTTTTAGTAATCCGATGCGGCAATAGGGTGCAAAGTTAAAAGACATAAGAAGGCCAGTTAAAAAGACGTCACGGCTGGATGGAAAAGCTCAACTGCCATTATTCCTTGTCCGGGCGGCTACCAACTGCGGCGCCCTGCTCCGCTACGAGAAAATGAAATGACGCAACAAAACGTTACTCGGGCAGTTTGGAAAATGTGATCTTTGTTATGTTTTGTTAGTCGATGGCACGTGCCAACTGTTTCTTTCAAATTGGACAGAGACAGAGAGTTGACATCAGATTGATATTTAGGTATGCTACAATATTCATTTTATACGTGAAGAAAAGCAACATTGTGCCACTTCAGGACACTGTATATGTTAAATAGGTATCTTGCAAAAGTGTTAAAAGTGCAAAACGACCTGATCATGTAAAACGTAAAAAGTTACCAGTCATTTGAAAATTTTCATGACATTTTACATTTTAATTTCATTTGACATTGACAGGGCATAGGACAAGCCTCATTTTCACCAGTTACTTATGTAGGTACATAAATACCATAAATCCTCGAATAACTCCTCCTGTCGCGAGCGTAAAGAAAAAATAAATCCCCCTGGGACATATTCGAGGATTTAGGGTATAGGTAACTGGCACTCAATCAATCATCACACATCACCACTTCTTCAGCTCCTCTTTGACATGTTCACTAGCACCAGCTGTGTCACGCTTGTACACCCAATGATCGTACTGCGGTATCCCATCGTCGCCGATGTAGGGGAAGACACCTAAATACGTGTGCACCGGTTTTACACGGACTATCGATAGGTAAATCAAAGTTGACAATGTCTATCAGTTAATTACACTTGGTTTATCAGTTTTACTACGAAAACTAGGTTTACCTTATCAACTACTAAAAATCTGAATGTGGCTGGCTATTTACTATTTACCAGTGATGGAATCAAATGTGAATGTGAAACTGCATGTATTTTACCAACTCGTAGCCCTGTGGTACTTACATAAATGAGAACCAGCTGAAGTGGTCGTCTCTTATATACCGCTGATAGTGGCGCCAGCACACCTTTGCGTGTGGAATAAAGTCTATTCAATAAAAGCGCTTCACTGCACGTTTGTCCTATCTGATTACTTTTGACATTTTGCCAGGGCCCGCCAGTGGGGCCAGTACTGTTTCCACATGGAAGAACCGCTAGGAACACACAACAGTTCAAAGGTACCCCCCGGGGGTGTGGGCCGTTCCCAGCAGCAGTGCAGCGCTGGGCCAACCCGCGGCAGGGCACAGCGAGCTGTGGCTCCACGCCTTGGTCCCAAAAATCGACTAATCTCAGTGCAACCAATAGGTTGCATATCAGAGATTAAGCTGATAAGAACAGATACTACACTTTGATCTTAGCCAAAAGGCCGAGAAGCGATACTGGAAGGCGTTTTGGGATGGCACTGCATGTTTCGTGAAACGTAAATGTTGCGGGTTTAGTACCGTTTCATGATGTGTGCAAAAATACCTTGAATTTACCAAGATTGAGGATTGTCGACTAATACTCCCCCCTGTTGGCTAGGTGAGGAAAAAAACTCCTCCACTTGAATAACTTCCCCATCTGGGTATTTGGCATGTGTACCCACAACGTATACTATTTAAATGATTCAGATGCAGATGAACACAAATTTTAGCATGAATACCATATTACCTCAAAATACACCCATATTATTATTTTGCCAACAAAATTTGAGTGGGGGGGTTAATTCGAGGGGGTCTATTCAAGGGCGGTTTTATTAATCCGGTGGAAATTTTCGTAAAGGATCATAGTAAAGAGTAGGCATTTTTGTACCCAAAACAGGTAATAAATGCGTCTAAATAGGATATATTTGGACATAAAAACGTAGATTGCTACACAAACAAGTCTGTGTATTTAGCTGCGATACAAATACTGTAAATCCTCAAATAAGTCACCAGGGGAGTGATTTGTTCATCAGAATTTTTTGAGGGGGGGTTATTCGAGGGGGGGAATTATTCGATGGGGTGGACTTATTTGACGATGTACAGTAAGCAGTAATAAATACATCGTGTAAATTGCATACATGATGTACATCATTCTGGAGGGGGGGGGGTAATTCAGGGGTATCTTGAATCTCGACCCTCTGAGTGGTTGGATAGATAGCAAATCGCTCCTACCGAGGGATATATAGCTGAAAAGTTTTCTGGGGGGTTGGGGGGGTTGGGGGGTTGTGGTGGTTAGATATATAGGCGTTTTCGGGGCATAGAAGGAAAAAAAGGGAGAAAAATCGCTAAAAGTAGGTGTAAAATAACTCAAAATGAGTATAAGCATATAGTACTAAAAAAGCTGAAAATAGGCTAAAAGGAACCAGAACTATCATTTTGGAAGTGAAAATCTATAAAAAGGTAGGAAAAATAGTGATTTTGAACGGAAATTGGGGTAATGTTTCTCAAAAATCGCTCCAGATAGGTAGATAGCTGGGCGATTTGGGGGGGGGGGGGTTTAGGGGGTAGTAGCCCCAAAATTTTGCGTCTGCGATAGATAGATTGCTGAGCAGCCTCCGGGATAGACAGATAGCTGGGTGGTTTGGGGGGGGTAACCTCCCCCTTCAACCCCCCATTCAAGACCCCTGGGGTAATTCAAAGGGGGGGGGTTATTATTTTCCCATCCCATTTTGAGGGGGGGTTAATTCGAGGGGGGTTAATCCAAGGGGGGGGGGGGTTTATTCAAGGGAGGTAATTCGAGGTAATATGGTACCTCCCCTACGGTAATACGGAAAAAATAATTCCTCCCCTTGAATAACTACCCCCCTCCCTAACTTATGACTAGTGATGTGAAAAGCACCAGGATTTGCCCTGTGAAATCTCAAATATTTATTTAATTTCCCGCATTTGACGTAAACATTTAATGACATTTTGCATGACTTCTTGCACTTTACAAGGACGGGAGCGGCATATGCACACGGAACAAGCGCTGCCACAGCAAAACACAACAACAGTTCAAAGGCACCCCCGGGGGTGTGGGCCGTTCCCAGCAGCAGTGCAGCGCTGGGCCAACCCGCGGCAGGGCACAGCGAGCTGTGGCTCCACGCCTTGGTCCCAAAAATCGACTAATCTCAGTGCAACCAATAGGTTGCATATCAGAGATTAAGCTGATAAGAACAGATACTACACTTTGATCTTAGCCAAAAGGCCGAGAAGCGATACTGGAAGGTGTCTTGGGATGGTACTGTATGTTTCGTGAAACGTAAATGTTGCGGGTTTAGTACCGTTTCATGATGTGTGCAAAAATACCTTGAATTTACTAAGATTGAGGATTGTCGACTAATACTTATGGCGATAAAAAATCGTTATAAATGAAGGATTCGGGATCCTTGAATAAGACTCCCTCTTGAATAAAACCCGCTTGAACAACTCCCCCCTGTTGGCTAGGTGAGGAAAAAGACTCCTCCCCTTGAATAACTTCCCCATCTGGGTATTTGGCATGTGTATCCACAACGTATACTATTTAAATGATTCAGATGCAGTTGAACACAAATTTTAGCATGAATACCATATTACCTCAAAATACCCCCATATTACTTTTTTGCCAACAAAATGTGAGGGTGGGTTACTTCGAGGGGGTCTATTCAAGGGAGGTTTTATTAATTCATTGGAAATTTTCGTAAAGGATCATAGTGAAGAGAAGGCATTTTTGTACCCAAAACAGGTAATAAATGTGTCTAAATAGGATATATTTGGACATAAAAATGTAGATTGCTACACGAACAAGTCTGTGTAGCTGCGATACAAATACTGTAAATCCTCAAATAAGTCGCCAGGGGAGTGATTTGTTCATCAGAATTTTTTGAGGGGGGGGGTTATTCGAGGGGGGGGGGGAGTTATTCGATGAAGTGGACTTATTTGAGGATGTACAGTAAGCAGTAAAAAATACATCGTGTAAATTGCATACATGATGTACATCATTCTGGAGGGGGGGGGGGGGGGTAATTCAGGGGTATCTTGAATTTCGATTCTCTGAGTGGTTGGATAGATAGCAAATCGCTCCTACGGAGGGATATATAGCTGAAAAGTTTTCTGGGGGGCGGGTTGAGGGGGTTTCGGGGGGTTGGGGGGGTTGTGGTGGTTAGATATATAAGCGTTTCCAGGGCATAGAAAAAAAGGGAGAAAAATCGCTAAAAGTAGGTGTAAAATAACTCAAAATGAGTATACAAGAGCACATAGTACTGAAAAAGCTGAAAATAGGCAAAAAGGAACCAGAACTTTCATTTTGGAAGTGAAAATCTGTAAAAAGGTATGAAAAAATGTGATTTTGAGCGGAAATTGGGGTATAGTTTCTCAAAAATCGCTCCAGATAGGTAGATAGCTGGGCGATTTGGGGGGAGGGGGGGTTTAGGGGGTAGTAGCCCCAAAATTTTGCGTCTGCGATAGATAGATTGCTGAGCATTTTGAGGGGGGGTTAATTCGAGGGGAGTTAATCCAAGGGGGGGGGGTTGATTCAAGGGAGGTAATTCGAGGTAATATGGTACCTCCCCTATGGTAATACGGAAAAAATAATTCCTTCTCTTGAATAACTACCCCCCTCCCTAACTTATGACTAGTGATGTGAAAAGCACCATGATTTGCCCTGTGAAATCTCAAATATTTATTTAATTTCCTGCATTTGACGTAAACATTTAATGACATTCTGCATGACTTCTTGCACTTTACAAGGACGGGAGCGGCATTTGCACATGGAACAAGCGCTGCCACAGCAAAACACACAACAGTTCAAAGGTACCCCCCCGGGGGTGTGGGCCGTTCCCAGCAGCAGTGCAGCGCTGGGCCATATAGCTGAAAAGTTTTCTGGGGGGGGGGCGGGTTGGGGGGGTTTCGGGGGGTTGGGGGGGTTGTGGTGGTTCGATATATAAGCGTTTTCAGGGCATAGAAAAAAAGGGAGAAAAATCGCTAAAAGTAGGTGTAAAATAACCAGAGTTGCGAAAGCGTATTTACGCTTACCCGAAATACCCGGGTAAATGGGTATTTATACTTACGCTTACGCTTACGCTTTCATAAAATACCCGTACGCTTTTTTACGCTTTCCCGGCCAAAATACCCGGGTACTAAAAGCGTAAAAAAGCTTTTCACGCGGTTCAGTTTTTCACTTTTGAAAAAGCTTAAAACCACAAAAAAGAGTGAACGAAACTGCGTACAAAAGAAATACTGCGTGCGTGCAGTAATGTGCTGGAAATAGTGGCACATTTACAAATTGTGTAGTATGAATGTATTTCTAATACTGTGTCTCCGAGCAAAATCGTGGCTTCACATAAGAAATTTTGGGATGAAAATGGATTCCGACGACGATGTTGTCCCCGTCGACAGCACTCACTCCAAGTTGGAAGATAAAAAGATGACTTACCATGTTTTTTCTAATAGAACGGCAGCCTCCAATAGAACGGCACCTCCCATAGAATGGCAGGCAAATAAAGTTGACGAAAAAAATTGAACGGTGCTCTTCTATTAGAAGAAATACCGTAAGTGCCGCTGCCGATGAATTGCCAAACAACATATGAGGGCAGACTTCAAAGTAGAACTCCGAAAACTAATTTACGCTTACGCTTTTATTTACGCTTTCCCGGGTATTTTAAAAATACCTTACGCTTTAAGTATCCATACGGAAAATTTGGAAAGTGTATTTACGCTTACGCTTACGCTTTCCAAAAATACCGGTATTTTAACAACTCTGAAAATAACTCAAAATGAGTATACAAGAGCACATAGTACTGAAAAAGCTGAAAATAGGCAAAAGGAACCAGAACTATCATTTTGGAAGTGAAAATCTATAAAAAGGTATGAAAAAATGTGATTTTGAGCGGAAATTGGGGTATAGTTTCTCAAAAATCGCTCCAGATAGGTAGATAGCTGGGCGATTTGGGGGGAGGGGGGTTTAGGGGGTAGTAGCCCCAAAATTTTGCGTCTGCGATAGATAGATTGCTGAGCAGCTTCCGGGATAGACAGAAAGCTGGGTGGTTTGGGGGGGTAACCTCCCCCCCCCATTCAAGACCCCTGGGGTAATTCGAGGGGGGGGGGTTATTATTTCCCCATCCCATTTTGAGGGGGGGGTTTATTCGAGGGGATTAATCCAAGGGGGGGGGTTGATTCAAGGGAGGTAATTCGAGGTAATATGGTACCTCCCCTATGGTAATACGGAAAAAATAATTCCTCCTCTTGAATAACTACCCCCTCCCTAACTTATGACTAGTGATGTGAAAAGCACCAGGATTTGCCCTGTGAAATCTCAAATATTTATTTAATTTCCTGCATTTGACGTAAACATTTTGCATGACTTCTCGCACTTTACAAGGACGGGAGCGGCATATGCACACGGAACAAGCGCTGCCACAGCAAAACACAACAACAGTTCAAAGGCACCCCCGGGGGTGTGGGCCGTTCCCAGCAGCAGTGCAGCGCTGGGCCAACCCGCGGCAGGGCACAGCGAGCTGTGGCTCCACGCCTTGGTCCCAAAAATCGACTAATCTCAGTGCAACCAATAGGTTGCATATCAGAGATTAAGCTGATAAGAACAGATACTACACTTTGATCTTAGCCAAAAGGCCGAGAAGCGATACTGGAAGGTGTCTTGGGAAGGTACTGCATGTTTCGTGAAACGTAAATGTTGCGGGTTTAGTACCGTTTCATGATGTGTGCAAAAATACCTTGAACTTAAAACCAAGATTGAGGATTGTTAACTAATATTAATGGAGATGAAAAATCATTACCTAAACATATATGAAGGATTCAGGATCCTTGAATAACACCCGTTCAACAAGTCCACCCTGTTGGCCAGGTTAGGAAAAAATAACTCCTCCCCTTGATTAACTCTTACCCCCCTCTTGAATAACTCCCCCATCAGGGTATTTGGCATGTGTATCCACAATGTGTATTCAAATGATTCAGATGCTGATGAACACAATATTTAGCATGAATACCTCATTTGGTTGTTATTTAACTGCTGAATGCCTTGATTACATGAGTTGATGGAATGCATTCATACAATGAATAAAGTGAAAGAACCAAGGAAAAAAGTATTCCTCCCCTTGAATAACTGCCCCTCTCCCTAACTTATGACTAGCGATGTGAAAAGCGCCAGGATTTTGGCGTTAAACGCCAAAAGCGCCATGGCGCTTTTCCGACCCCCAGTGCTAAGCACCAATGGTGCCAAGCGCCAGAAGCGCCATGGTGCTTTTTGCTTTGGCACTAGCGCCAAGCGCCAGCGCCAGGCATTTTGTCACTAACGCCAGATGAAAATAGCGCCAAGCGCCAACAGCACCATGGTGCTTTTCAAGGCCATGGCGCCACAGCATCGTAGCGCTAAGCACCCAAAGCGTCATGGCGCTTTTTAGTTTGGCACTAGCGCCAGGAGCCAGCGCCATGGCGCTTTTACATCACTACTTATGACGAAATAATAACTCCCCTGGGGTCTTATTTGAGGATATACAGTAATTTGCCCTGTGAAACGTCAAATATTTATTTAATTTCCCGCATTTGACGTAAATATTTAATAACATTTTGCATGACTTCTTGCACTTGCACATGGAACAAGCGTTGCCACAGCAAAACACAACAACAGTTCAAAGGCACCCCCGGGGGTGTGGGCCGTTCCCAGCAGCAGTGCAGCGCTGGGCCAACCCGCGGCAGGGCACAGCGAGCTGTGGCTCCACGCCTTGGTCCCAAAAATCGACTAATCTCAGTGCAACCAATAGGTTGCATATCAGAGATTAAGCTGATAAGAACAGATACTACACTTTGATCTTAGCCAAAAGGCCGAGAAGCGATACAGGAAGGTGTTTTGGGATGACACTGCATGTTTCGTGAAACGTAAATGTTGCGGGTTTAGTACCTTGAACTTACCAAGATTGAGGATTGTCATCAACAAATATTTATGGAGATAAAAAATCGTTAAACATGAAGGATTCAGGATCCTTGAATAACACCCCTTAAACAACTCCATCCCGTTGGCCAGGTTAGGAAAAAATAACTCCTCCCCTTGAATAACTCCCCCATTTGAGTATTTGGCATGTGTATCCACAATGTGTATTCAAATGATTCAGATGCCGATGAACACAAATTTTAGCATGAATACCTCATTTTGGTTGTCATTTAACTGCTGAATACCTCGATTACATGAGTTGATGGAATGCATTAATACAATGAATAAAGTGAAAGAAGCGAGGAAGAATAATTCCTCCTCTTGAATAAACCCCCCCTCGATAAACCCCCCTCAAAGTTTGCTGGCGAAAAAATAAACCCCCATGGGGGTGTTTCGAGGTAATACGGTATCTGTTTAAGGTGCATATGAATGTCATAAGCTTTATCAATTAGACGAAAATGGCTAAATTACAACTGCACAAACAACAACTGAAAATTGTAAATATTCGCAACACTTATTATGTACTGCTTAACTGATTGAACTATGAGAAATTTGGCGGGTATTTTCAGGTATTGTGTGTGGGCTTGGTTATTGGTGTGGGGTATCGGGTACGGGTTCGGATATCGATTGCAAAAAATGTACGGGTATCGGGTCCAGGTCTAGTTCCCAACTCCAGGTCAAAGTACTTACGAGCTATCCTATTCAACTCAGTTCCCGATTGTGACTATTAGCAATGCAATCTTCTAACCTTCTTCGTTGACCACCTCAGCCCCGTCGCACGGGGGACAAAACGTGCACACCACATGCATATCCTGGGAATCACTCGCCCTCAGCCAATGAGAATCGTGCTGGTCTAAGGCATAACAGGTACCAGGGGCCAGATTCAATTAGAATGTAAAGGACATGACACGAGAGTAGGCGCATGAAACGAGAGTGGCCCTGTGCCTGTAGACATGTAAACCCGCTCGGTATGTAGGTAAAATATAGCAAAAATAGGTAGGTATATAACCATGTGTAGGTATATCACAATGTAGTGATTTTAAAATAAAAATTGACAACATGGAACAAGAATTAGCCATTTTGAGTGAAAATTTCAGAAAAATCGCTCGAACTTTTTGCTCCACGTAAATAGACAGATAGCTGAGCGATTTGGGGGGGGGGGCTGAACGGAAAGTAGCCCAAAAATTTGCCTCGGATAGATAGAAAGCTGAGTGGGCCTCTGAGATAGATAGTGAGCTGGCCGATTTAGGGGGCAGCCCCTCCCCTCATAGGAGGGACCTGCAACGGGTCTAGATGTCGAGCTGGCTTACATGTCTAGGGAGCCTACGTCCCATGGAGAATTGTACTGACACTCACAATCTCAGCGGTTCCTCGCGTGCCGAGACCCTTACGTACTGATTGAATTTGGACCAGGAGCGAGTGAGTGCCTGCAATAGGCCAGCCTTGAGAATGATTCTCTGTGATTTGGGTTGCATTTTACCTTGTACCAGACCCAAGGCGCTCTTTCTTATCGACCAGCTCTACCCAACCAGTGCCCTTGGTGATGAAGACCGCTTCCAAGTGGTTTTTGTAGTGGAAGAAGCACCGCTGGCCCTGCAAAGCAACATGGTCAGTGACAGTCACAAGGAAAACAGTGTCCGGTCACACCTTTTTGATGACAGTTTCGTGCATGGAGAAACCCAACCCGTCCTTGCGGAGTATATACCGCCGGCTGTAGCATTTGCCCGGTATCACCTCCTTTATGTTGCCCTCGGCGCGCACATCCTGTCACACGACGGCAGTGTTGACATTTTCACATTTGGAAGAATTTAGTATGGGTTATTTTAGTATTTGTCGTGACTAATGTTTGAGTGCTTACAAACCTCCAACGTGCGGATTATGAACGTCCGTATCTGCCTGCTAGGCTGCCAAACGCTGGAAAGCAACCAAAGGCCATTCCCACACCGTGTCAAGTGCCCAGACAAGTGACAAAATTCAGACGAATTTTCAAGTGTTCTGTCAACTCACAAGTAGAAGTTCTTACACTACCAACAAATTTTTCATAAGTAAAAAAAGACACAACTTTTATATGCAAGTAAAGGTTCAATTTTTTTTCGATTTTTACTTGAAGGGTAACTTTTTACATTTAAGTTATACCTGTATTTTGAAAACCTGTCGGAAATTTGTCACTTGACACTACACCAGATAAGGCATGGGATTGCTACCTAGACATGTTTTCGCGTTTCATATAAAATAAGAGTTTTTCACTTTACCACTACCGAAATTAGGTCACAGCACATGACATAAATACATCTATCACTCGCAAAGACACTGATAAAATAAATTCCTCTCACCTAACTAAGACTGGCAGCGTGTTTATTTTTATCAAAATAATATGCGAAGTACATAACACATGACTTCATTTCTAACAAAATATTCGTTTTGAAGCAATTTTGAAAGATGACGGAAATGGTTCGATAGCACAGCAACATAGCGAATAATTTAGGGTTCTAAATATCTAAAGTGAATTGATTTCATGGTTCTAATGCGCGGGTGCAAAGCGAAATTGGGTAGGACAAGTTAATATTATTACACGCTCACATATAAGACTATAATTATTAGTTGTGGGCGAATAAAATGCAACAAGGATGAATGTAAATACATGAGTACACAACACAATAGTGACACATCAAATAATACTTAATATTTGTATTTATCGCAAGCAAACCACCCCACAGGACATACTATAACATTCTATACACAAATAACTTGAAGGAAAAACACTGAACGAGTTTCATTGGAAGCAATAGAGAAATCAATTTCCTATTTTAATTTTAAAAAAAGACATAAAACCAGTACAAGCGTAGGCATGATCATCAATAAATGAACTTGTTGAATCACCGTTTTATCATAGAAGGCCACTTGCAATACCTTCATGGGAATGGCGAAAAGTTACTTCGAAAATTTGTCAAACTGGGCGCGAGCCCGAGTAATTTTCGTAGCCTGAGCTATAACTTTGGCAGCCAGATTCGCTGGCCCTGAAAATATGGCACAGGGAGCAGTCCCAGACCCCGTTAAGTGTCAAACATCATGTAAATGTCATGCAAAATGGCAACTCGATTAGCCTTTTGCAGGGCATTTTCCATGACTTTTGACACTTTGCATGACATCAGACATTTTACAGGGTCTGGAACTGGCACCTGACCCGATCTGCATCAGAGTGCAACAAAATGTCAGGCAAAGCGAATGAAGTCTGCCAGATAACAACGAGCAGGTTCAATTTCCGACGAGTCGGTGAACGCCAGCGCGCATCCCCATGAATGGCTGTGGGTATTTGCTGAGCCGAGAATCACACAACATCACACGGCAGTGTCTGGAGCGGGCGCTTCACTTGAGCACCGGCAGCACGGTGACGGCCACCCGGCCGGTGGGCAGGCCGCGCAGCAGCGACCAGGCGCCCATGCGGCTCATGGCCGACGTGTCCACGCCGTTGACGCGCACCAGGCGGTCGCCCACGCTCAACGCTCCGCTCTTGTCCGCCGGGCCCTCTGCGGATGGGTGCGAAATTTGTAAACCACGTCGATTTTCGCGCAATAGTGATTAGTGCCAATTCCGCAAGTGGCAAAGTGAAACAAAGTGGCAAGTAATACGTAAAGTTATTAAGTCAAGTGACAAGTAAAGTTATAGTGGCAGATAAATTCATGAATGGAAACAATTGCCACTTGATGTACCACTCCTCAAATCCAACACTGCACCTAATGAACGTATAAATAGGTATCGAAAAATACGGGAGAACTGAACCACACTGTAAATTAGGTAACATTTCTTCTGTATACAGTTAAACAGAACGAAAAAAGAATTTTGAATTGAACACGTCACTGAGCGACAATTATCAATTACCAGGGTAATTAACGTTCCTAGCAGACACAAGTCACTAAAAATTCCACGAACCGGGGAAAATGCGCTTGATAACGATGGGCGCGTTGTTGCCGGCGTCGTCGGTGCGGCCGCCCTCGAGCGAGAAGCCCAGACCGGCGTCGGTCTTGTCCAACATGACCGTGCGCGGCTCGCTGCTGTGCTCGTAGGCGCACAGGGAACCGGTCACGCCGCTAGACTCTGCGAGGTTGAAAGTGGTATAATGTTACGTCGTCGTATCAGTTCGTCGCTGGAATATAAATGGCTGAACCGGGGGCCACTACGAAACCCTGTAAAATGTAAAATTTTATTTTATTTTCAAACGGTTGTTTGACATTTCAGGACATTTTACATGACTTTTGACACTTTGCATGACATTTTACATTTTACAAGGACCCGCCGTGGCACCACAACATGAAGCCACCTACAAAGCAACCAACCGCTCGTAAGACTCATCTCGCTGGCTCGCCTGGCGACCGACTGTTTGGCCATAGCAGCACTAAGAGCCATGGGTGGAGGGCCATCGCCGCCATGTCGGGCCAGCACCAACTGCACGGCGCCTCTGGCAGTGGCCGCTTTGAGCGCGGCGCGCGCCGCCGCCGGCGGCATGCCGCTGTTGCACACCTGCGCGCCGATGGCCAGAACTCGGTCGCCGCACTGCACCCGGGCGGTGGACGAGGCCACGGAGCCAGGCGTGATTTTAGCGATCTGAAGTGGTTGTTATTATTTGTTGGATGGTTGCCAATGGTGAGAAGTTTCAGTGTAGGACGTACCACGATGCAGCTGTCGCGTCCGGATAAAATGATACCTAATGGATTGAAATCATTCACGGTGAATGATACGGAAAATAATTGCGCCGTTGCAGCACCCAAAAGCGTCCGACACGATCGCATCTGCGTGAACGTGCAAACCGTTTAGATCAGCATTCCTATTGTTATTAATA
This sequence comes from Sphaerolaimus hirsutus, assembly GCA_964036195.1. Lineage (NCBI taxonomy): Eukaryota > Metazoa > Nematoda > Chromadorea > Monhysterida > Sphaerolaimidae > Sphaerolaimus > Sphaerolaimus hirsutus. The sequence continues at coordinate 20,482,463 of OZ038452.1, read as the reverse complement.
AATATGTAATATAGCCTACTCGGCGGACATCAATCACACTTAGTATGGAAACCTACCGATCTGAATAACGAACCAAAAATTATACAGTTCTCCATCATAATATTTTGTTTTGACAATTGAATAGTTGAATACTCAATTACGAAATTTATCCGAATTTGATTCATAAAGTTATGGTAGGATTCTACGCAAAGTATGCGTTCTACACAGTAAACGCTAATCAACAAAAAACCAACCACACTATCAGGCACTTCTTCAGTATGGACATGCAGGTCGGACATCTGATCCGCAACAGAATGATTGGTCGCTATCGCCCGACCCTCTAAACAGCCGGCGGAAACGGACTGCCGCACTGCAGTTTTCGATGGCGCCGCCGCGGCGGGATCGGGAGATTGCGCGCTGTTAACTGCCGGACTGCAGGTAACAGGCGCTGTTGATGGTGATGGCGGTGAGTCGTTGCAGCGCCGAACTGTGTCCGTGGATTCGTCGCGGGTCGTGCGTGATGGCCTGGAGCATGGAAGGTTGAATTTTGATGGGAAGCAGCCATAATTCTTTTTCCCCACTTTTCTTAATTCTTTTTCCTCAGGGTGGCTTACACTACATACCGTATTACCTCGAAATACCCCCATGGGGGTTTATTATTTCGCCAGCAAAATTTGAGGGGGGGGTTAATGCGAGGGGGGGGGGGTTAATTCGAGGGGGGGGGTTTATTCGAGGTTTTTTTTTTTCGCCAGAAAATTTCGTGAAATTCATACTAAAGATCACGCTTTTTCCTACACAAAAACGGTAATAAATGTGAGAAAATAGGTTATATTGGGGCTATCGATGTACGTCTGTACACAAATGAGCGTATAAGTGTAGCTGCGATGCAAATAAGTAGTATTAAATACATCATGTACATTGCATACATGATGTACATCAATCCGGAGGGGGGGTATTTCGAGGGGGGTTATTATTTCCCCAGCCCATTTTGAGGGGGGGTTAATTCGAGGGGGGGGGGGTTAATTCAAGGGGGGGATAATTCGAGGTAATACGGTACACTAGTTTCTAACCGAAATTTTGAAAACTCACAAATCAATGCATTTTGGAGTTTACCACAATGAGGTGGCCATTAACGGCATCAACTAGTTTGGGTATTAAAAATTACTCACTGTGGTAAACCCAAACGCATTCAAAGCTGGTCTATAAGTTTTCAAAACATTTTAGGCACTATAACTCACTTAGCGCAATCAAAATCAGCCATCATGTCCAACTTGGGCGGCGACAACGACCTCAAATCGTGCTTGACCGGCGAGACCCTGCGCGGGCTGGGCGGCGTGCGTTGGCGCTGCGAGCGCGTGGGCGGGTCGCGCAACCGCAAGGGCGCCGGCCGGCCGCCGGAGCTGCTGCACGCGGCCATGTTGTCGTCGGAGTCGTCAGACGCGTGCGTGCGGCCTGCAGACGGACGTGTAAATATGTAGTGAATGCAGAGTACATAAATGTCTAAAATCTAAAAGTTTTCTAAAAACGGTTTCAACTATGTAGTTGACACATGTGTGTCAACTGGTCTGTGTCAACTCATATTTCGGCATCACCTGTCGCACAGCGAACTCCAAATGCACACGCGGCAATGTTGAAAAAAAAATATTACGGCGAGTGCATTGGAAGATCGCTCTGCGATACGTGAAGCCGAAATCGGAGTTGACACACCTGTGTCACTGCATTTGTTTTTTAAAATAAAAAACCTAGTTTTTAAAACCATTGAAAAACGCCATCCCTAAACCTACCAATAGTCTCCACCGTTCCAAAGCGGTCGAAATCCAACGAGGGCGGCGGCAGGCTGCTCAAGTCCACCGGGGGCGCGGGCGCTTCCATCACCGGGTGCAAATCGTCGCAGGCGGAACTCGTGCGCGACCGGTCCGTGGACGAGCCCACGCCCGATGTACTGGTCGCTTTTGTTGACTGGAAGAGGTGGTGCGGTTTTATTTATTGTCTATTGCGGGTTAGATTTGAACAGACTAGATTTGAACAGACTAGATTTGAACTGTCATCACTACCATTTTGTTCGCTCGGGGCCGGCAAAGCCACAACCTTGTTGCTCAATCGTCTTTAGCATTGAAAAAATGGGTGATTTTGAGGGAAAAACATTCAGAAAATCTCTAAAAAGAAAAAAAAAGTATCATAAAATCACTCTGAGAAAATGCAGAGGAAATATTCGTGAGATTTTTTAGATTTTCTTCTCATAAGCAAAATATAATTAAATCTTTCTGGAAAATAACTGGAGAAAATATAAAAAAGATTTTTATAGAAATTTCTTGTATCTAAAAATAAAAATCTCCCGAGATTTTTCCAATGCTATTCGTCATAACCGACGCAGTATCCGTTTAACCGGCAAATCCACACATCCCCACCCAGCACAAGTCCACCAACCGGGGCATTCCTACACATCACGAGCGAGGGCGACGTGCTGCGCGAGCTGCTGCCGGTGGAGTAAGCGTCGACGCGGCGCGGCGACAACAAGCTCGACTCTGCCGCGTGCGTGCTCGTGGTCGTGCTAACGGGAGCCTTGGCGCCGTTGTGCATGCGGCCGGCCGGGGGCTGCTGCGGCGGGCTGGATTCCTGCTGGTGCGGCTGCCATGATCCGGCCGCGGGGAAGGACGGGTCACGTTTGAGCAGGCCGGTAGCTGAGGGTGGGAGGTGGTGAATTAGCGAACAAATATAATTAAATACAATCTCAGAAAATATCTCAAAAATAAAAAAAATTATTAAATGTCTCTGAAAAATGTCTCTGGAAGAAAATATAAATAAATATACGATAATAAAATGAATTTTTTACATGCTCTCCTTGAAAAATCTGGAGAAAATATAAATAAATATGGATAAGATTTTTTTATATTTTCTTATATTTAAAAATATATAAACATCTCCGAAATTTCTAGAACGCCAAACACACCACAACCCACCAACCCGAGGCATTCGGCTTGAGCACTGGCTGCTGCTCTACACCAGCCGCGCCGCTCTGAAACTTCCTGAGCCGCTCAGCAAAGGCATTCCTCCCAATAGCGCCGTCGGACGCGACGGGCGGCAGCAGCACGGCGCGGCCGGCCGCGTCCTGCGTGCTCAGGAAGCCCGAGTCGTCGCTGCTGGTGGGCGACGGGTTCGACGGCTGCTGGTGCGGCATCTGGTGCTGCTGCTGCGCATCGTCCAGACGCAGGTGGCCGCCGCTGCCGCCGCGCATAGTGTCGCATCCGTCGGACGTGGGCTTCGAGTTGGAATTCGGCGTGCTAGAGAGCGCGCCCTCCGTCGCGGCCTCCGGGCGATCTTTAGTAGGCGGCGAGTCTGCGAGCGGAGAATGAAGGTATTATTGGAAGAGAAAAGAGGCGAAAATGTGGGGAAAATTCACGGTCGGTTGCCGGCAGTAGAAATATTGTTCACAGTGCTCACTGCGGCGCGGTCACAACAACGCTAAAAATGCATTGAACGAACGTCGAAGGATTTTCTTACTGCGCACTTCACGGATTTGCGCGTGAATATATTTCACGTGGCGTGATATTTAATACGCGAAGAATAGATTCGTGCTCGGGGGGCTACTGCAGCCGGGGCGGAGCACATGCGCCCAATGTTGTGCACTTTACCAGTTTTTCAATAACTTTCGCTGCCGCCCGGCAAACACGCGACATTGGGACATCCTCGGCGCGCATTGGCGGGGAAGCGGTCGTTTCAATGGTCTTGGAAGTCGTGAACACTGGCTTTGAAGTCACCGCTGGTAACTTCTGCGGCAGTGCGGAAATGAGGGGAGCGGCGGCGGCAGCTCGAGCAGCGGGCGGCACGATTAGCAGTGTTTTTGAAGCGCGGGTGTGGTGATAATCGGGCAGCTGCAGCGTAGTGGTGGAAACGCACCGGAGAAATGGCATGAGGCACCGATGGAGATATTTATGGCGCCAAGCGCCAGTGCGGGAGTGAAAGATATATGGCGTAGTGGAGTACGCCTGAACTGACGCTGAATGTTAACTTGCGCCACGCCAGAAAGCGACCATTAAAAGACGCCAACGCCATGGTAATTTAATGGCGCTATTCCACCACCGCGAAAACGGCACGTGTCGGCGCCAGCCGCATTCCAGCGAATCGCGCGGGCCAAATCGTATGCCGGAATGCGCGACGGCGGCGGCACATTACCGCGGGTTGGGAGCGCTTATTGCAAACTGTAAAATAACGAACACGGGTCGTTTTAAGCGTCCGTTGTTCGCACTCGAAACCGGCGCGCACCTGTGCCCATTTGCAGGGGTGCCCCGCATAACGAGCCAACGAAATTCCGAAATGAATAAAAATGGTAGGAAACGGGGAACTGGGGGAAAAATGAACGCACTTGAAACGCCACATTCCACAATCAAGCTGACGGAAAATTTGAGTGACGCGAAAAGTTAAAAAAGGTCCACACTTGACAAATTTCTCACTGACAATCATATACTCGGATGACATTACACCGTACATTTTTCCGGGGGAAACACTCCATCATGACGTCATCACATTCGTCCCCATCATCATCTCTCGCCATCACGTCGTTTTCATCACGCCTTCCATAAGTTCTCGGCTGGCCGTCTGCCAGCCGAAGACATAACTCCTATCTGTTTGTAGAGTATCGTGTCTGCCAAGTATAACTTGAAAAATTGCAGCAAAAAAATGTAGGCCATGTATGCGACCTTTGAAACACTTTCCTGCACGACTGCACTATGCTGCCAGCGACACGCTGTTTCGTTCACAACGGGCACATCGATGATGCATTGCATGCCATCGGAATATCAAACACGCATTTCTTCATAAACAGGATGACAAAACACTTTCACATGATTGAGTGATTCATGTAAAAAGCACACAAACGGGGGGCACTCAAGCATCAATCTACATGGCTTATCAGTAAAAAGCGCCCGCTGTGACGCACCCAGGAAATAATGACTGGGTTTTATCGCGCGGCAATGAAAAACGGTCGCATCCGTAGCAATTGGGACTGCAATTTTACAGAAAGATGAAAATGAACGAAAAACATTTCTGCAAAATTAGCTTGTCCTGCGATTGAACGCAGCCGCCGGGGCCATGCATTTGGTTGCCGAAGGTATGATTCACGCATGACAGCGTCTGGCTAAAAGCAAGACAAGACCGGCTAAGCCTAAAACAAGTCTGTATAAATAGAGCGATCGTTCAGTCGGCTGCCATGCCGCCCAGAAAACGACAGCAATACATGCGGACGAAATGGCAAAATTATACTATTTTACACACACACTGTAGCGGCCTGGCCATAGATAACCGTCCAACAATTTTCTGTAGTATGTTAAGCAAAATATCGTACACGCTGCCCGCGCTGGGCGGGTAAGGTGGCATTTGAAAAAAAGAAAATAGGTAAATATAGTTGCAAAATAGACATAACACCACACCACACCACTGTTTTTTACCACAAAACAAAAAAATTGAAAACACATTGAAGTCAGGTTTGAACGCATTTGCGTTCACCGGAATGAGTTATTTTTTATCTCCGTAGTTGACGGGCACCTCAGCCCGGTAGCCTCAAAAACTGATTTATGAGTATTCTAAATTTTTTAACTTTCGATAGAAAACTAGTGTGCAGGGCCGTTGCGCGTCAAATCGCTTCCCCGCCGATGCGCGTTTAATGCGGTTGCGATCCTGCAACAGCCATCGTTTTCCCACATCAGTCTATCAATCTATCTTTTATCCGGCGGCGCCATAAAACGTGTGTCCAAACATGGGCGAACTGTGCGGCGAAAATCGGCGGCTAAATCGGGCAAAAATGCAAATAAAAGTGGAAAAATGCGAGAGATGGAAACCGCCGGGCCTGGCACTGGCGACCGCAAGGTGCAGTCGAGTGAATAAAATATTAGCTAACTATTCGTTAGCTTCCGGTCAGTACGGCGGGCGGCAAAGATGAAAGACACCGTAAACAGCCCAAGAAATTTACAATGCCCAATAAGAGCATTGAAAACGAGATGTAATGGCTGAAAATTGGAATGGACAACAAATTGGATGAAACGTTCGGTTGGCGCAATCGCATCGCAGTGCGGCCACGTCGGCGGATGTGTGCAGCGCAGCGCGAACGCAGAAAGGAGGGCTTGTTTGCCGAGAAGCTGCTCGTATCCGGCCGAAATGCATCCAGTTTGGCAGTGTTGGGGCACAAAGTTGATCACAACACTCGAGATGGAAATGTTGAGTACACACAATCACACAATCATCATAAGGATACGCGCGGGCAGAGGGTGGCGCGAGTGCAACAACCCGGCGGGCGGACTGCGGCCACGCGGGCGGGCGTCAAAACATCGCCGCGTTCACGCCCGGCCACTGCGAAAGTGTTGACCAGCGGCAATAAAGTTCAGTGATGATAAAACAATTAGTATGGATTAGGTGTCAACTCTCCATTTTCCGTTTTCCGTTTACCTACTTTTTCCGAAATCAAAAAAACAATTACATAAATAGTATGGATCAGGTTGTCAACTTTTATTTTTCCGATTTTTGTTGATATTTTTCGAAGGCAAATTAAAAAAATTTATTTCCCGGCAGCTGAATTTTTTTGTTGATTTTTTTATTTCTGGCAGCTGAAATTTTTTAACTTTTTGTTTTCCATTTTCCAGCAGTTGCAAATTTTTTACCTTCCCATGTCTGTGTTTCCAGCTCATTTTCCATATTCTGGCTCAATTTTTGTTTCATATATTGCTGCAATCCATATTTTATTTTTTCACCTATTCTATGTACCGTATTACCTCAAAATACCCCCAGGGGGTTTATTATTTTGCCAGCAAAATTTGAGGGGGGGATAATTCGAGGGGGGGTTTATTCGAGGGTGGGTTTATTCGAGGGTGGGCCTATTATTTCACCAGAAATTTTTGGAGATTACCCATACTCAGATGTAGAAAAATCAAACAATTACATAGATGTATGTGTGTTTATAGGCATACATAACTGTATATACACATAAACCCTACTCCTCACGTCACTCGATCATCATTTTTAACGTGTGTTCTGCATTGTAAACACCTTCCCGGTCACGTCCGGCAGCCATTTTGTTTTTACTTCTTATATCCTATCCCCAGTTCTATGGCGCCCCCGAGGCTGAAACTTGGGGGAGATATTGGCGCAACCCCCCTCTACTTCGCATGAATTGGGGGGGTCGTGGCGACCCCTCTCTGGGTGGGTCACCCTAAGTGCAATTTTTGTGTGCCTTTTTAGTGTGTCCCACAGCAGGTCCGGCACCCGCTGATTTCTGAGCTGTGGGAGGGGTATGAGTCTAAAATTTTGGGGATGTGTTACCAACACCACTCCCCTACTATACACTATTCAAAAAATGTGAAATTAATGTGAAAAATTTATCAAAAATTTGCTTATTCTCTAAAAAACACCACACCACCACAATAGATGGATGACAAAAAATTCACTTTCTGGAACTTTTTTATTAGACACTTGAAGAGCTGGTTTACAATACTTTAAAGGGAATGGTTTGATGTTTAAAGTTATGTAAAGAACCATACCTCTAAAATACCTGCATTGCAAAATTTACTTGGGGGGAATTTCAAAGTGTAAATTCTGTAAATTTTTCTTCCTGCGATGATGTCATTATGATGTCATAATATTCACCCTAAGTAAATTTTGCAATGCAGGCATTTTGAGGTATGGTTCTTTACATAACTTTAAACATTAAACCCTTCCCTTCAAAGTATTGTAAACCAGCTCTTCAAGTGTCTAATAAAAAAGTTCCAAAAAGTGATTTTTTTGTCATCCATCTATTGGGGAGTGGTGTTTTTTAGAGAATAAGCGAATTTTTGAGAAATTTTTCACATTAATCTCACATTATTGAATATTGTATAGTAGGGGAGTGGTGTTGGTAACACATCCCCAAAATTTTAGACTCATACCCCTCCCACAGCTCAGAAATCAGCGGGTGCCGGACCTGCTGTGGGACACCAAAAAAGCCACCAAAAAATTGCACTTAGGGCGACCCCCAAACTCATGCAAAGTAGAGGGTGGTTGCGACAATATCTCCCCCAAGTTTCAGCCTCGGGGGCGCTCTAGAACTGGGGATAGGATATAAGTACAATCAAAAAATGGCTGCCGGACGTGACCGGGAAGGTGTTTACATATGACAAACTGCGGTATTTGTCATTTACGTTCTCTTTACACTCAATTTTAGGGGGGGTATTTCGAGGGGGGGGGGGTATGATTTCCTCAGCCGAATTTTAGGGGGGTATTTCGAGGGGGGGGGGGGTTAATTCAAGGTAATACGGTAATTCTCTGTTCTGGCAAGTGCAAAATTTTTACCTTTCCGTTTTCCATTTTCCGTAAAATTATTTTTTGACACCCTAGTATGGACAGACACAACAAAACTTTAGATTGACTTTCCCTATCGGAATGCTAAATAAATGGAATTTTTGAGATGCGTCGGACTAGAAAGAAAGCCATCTTAAAAAGCGAAAACAACGATAGATAATACACGAATGTTTACCACATGTATTTATATTTGAATGATAGTAAATATCCATATCTATATTTAAGTGCACTGGCACGAACGGCCGCAATACATTGTAATCAACATCGATGATAAGATGTATCAAATTACGCTGATTTTCATTTCCACAAATAATTGGATCTCGACACATGGCAAAGAGTTACAAATATTTAGGTAACAGCCTTAACAGTGCGACTTCGAAATAAGGGAAATTATTTTTGAGCTTGTTTAAAATATGATGAATGTGTCAAATGTACAGTTACCAAGGCCTTTTCAAGGTGTAGAAGGCAGAAAAAGGGAAAAATTGCTAAAAATAATTCAAAATAAGCTATCAGACAATGGAATGAACTAGTGATTTTGAATGTGAAAATGAGCAAAGACATGAAAATTAGCGATTTTGAGCAAAATTTCTCAAAAATCATTCGGGATAACTAAAAGGGATAAGGAGATATAGCTGGGCGATGTGGGAAGGGAAACCTCCGCACCCCCATTGGGGACCCCTGATCAGGCATAAAACTTTACTAGGCGGATAACTTTTTCGGTCACAGGATGAATTGTGCCTGAAATTTTGCGCTACCCGTTTCGATATGTACTGCTTGGAATCAGGGGGCAGTCCCGAGCCCTGAACGTGCAAAGTTTGATATAAAATGTCATTTGTCAAGTCAAGACAAATTTGTCAAGTGTCATGCAAAGTGTAAAAGTTTCAGTAATAAAATTTTTTTTTGTTTTGATTTACATTTTACATGACATTTGACACTTGACTTTACACTTTACAGGGCTCGCACTTTACCAGGCACCAACCACAACCAGAACCACATTAAATCGGACAACCTAAGACAAACATGTCAGGTGTATAAAATTTCGCAAATATTAACGCAAAACCAGAAGCTGTGACGTGTTCGAAACTGTGATCATTTGAATTACAAAGCACCAGCGGCACTGGCGGCAGCGCCGCATCATGCATGCAACTGAGACGAGATGACTCAGTCTGATCACGCGCGCGCATGCGCTCCCTGGGCCCAAATCCAATGAGAAGTCGTAAGGCGCGCCTGAGGCGTCCAAAGCGAGAGTAGGAAACCGCATGGAATTGTACGCCCGCAATTACAGCGTGCACTCCCTTGCGGGCGCCTTACCTTCCAATTTAATCTGACCCCAGGACCATTGTTTACGCGCACGAAACGGTTACTCATCAGTGCAGCGAGCGCCCGCCCGCAGAGACATACCCCCAGCCGCGTGGATAAATACACGAATTGTGTAACTGATAGGACTCGCGCACAAATATTAGACCACCGTCCATTGCGCATGTGACGCCCGACTAATGAACGAAATGGAGGCAATCCATATCACGGCCGTATTTAGTTACAGCGCGTGCAGGCAGGCGCGCCGCAGGTAACAAATCAGCGGAGCGCAATTTCGACTCGCCAAGCGCTGGGCTTTGTGCAACTGCTGCAGCTGCAACACCGAGCGCATTTTCAGGTGGCGCAACACGATCAAGCAGGTCGGCCGCTAATGCAGCCCGACGTGGCCGCTTTTCAAGGCCAGTTACCACTGCGACAAGATAAATAACGGCAACCCAGTCCCACACCCGCCTACAAAAGAAACAAGGCGGCACCATGACGCACGCACAGCGTAAAAATGTGGACATTGCAAACGGGCAGGCGAGCATGACTGTCGCATATTTTATATTAAAAATTGCATGCATTCATTCCAGCGACCAACACTACGCAGCTGACTACAATCAGAAAAATGTAAAATAGCCCCCCCCCCCCGCGTACATCGTGTAAAACTGCACAATTATTTATATTCTATGACCAGGCGAAAAATCAATTGTGAGCAGTCGGGTGGGCACTATGGAAAATTGCCCTGAATTCGACATGAGGTGAAATGAAATCAAATAATATCAACTTGTCACCGACTAATGTACGACGAGTGGGCGAATCGATTGGGGTAGGTAATTGGAATCATCGGCCGATAGAATTAAAAATTAAAACATCGGTTCAGTCGAAATAAAATACTAATAGCCACGAAGTGCACTCAGCGCGGTAAAACCAGTTGTATATTTGCAAATTTGATCAGCAAAAACTAATAAAGCACAGATCACAGGGCAAAACACAATCGTTACACAACCTTCAAGACAATAAGACTGGTGACCACAGCGCCCCGGCTCATGTGTATATTTTATTGTGTATTCTACGAGCGGGAATTTTATTTGGCAGCACGTCTAGTAACACATCAAGTGCCAGCTACCATTTTCCGATGAATAATAATCTATAAAGCAGCGAATACATAGATCACGGACCAATATTGCCAGTCGCACACTCACATAAATATGTACAGAGGATGGATATTTTGCAGGGCCGGGCATGGGCAATAATAATGGAAGGCCAACGCGTGGGCTTGAGGAACAATGCGCCTCGCTTCGAGTGTTGATCGCAAGAATCGACAACGCGGTGCATGGACGGCGCGGGCCGCGTTTAGTGATGGAATGGCACCGGAGCCCCGGTGCTGGGCACCGAAGGCACCAGCACCGATGGAGGTGCGGTGCGGTGCCCCACCGGTGCAGTTGCCATTTTTTTTCAAAATTGCACCGGTGCCGGTGCGGTTCGGTGCCATTTTTTGGCCGGTGCCCATGGTGCCAGGAGCCCTTTCTGAGGACTGGCAGAGGTGCCGGTGGGGTGCCATTTTCCCGGTGCCTTTGCCATCACTAGCCCCGGTCCCCGCGTGGACAGCGCCTTGGCGGCGGCGGAAAAGACACCGCGACCCCCGCGTCCGCAATCGCACCAGCGGGGGGTCCGGCAGCCGGTCGCAGCTGCACCGCCGCGTGCTAGCTCCCGTCCGCACTGAGCACTCACTCACTGGGCGGGGCGAAAATGAAAAATCTCACTGAAAATGTAATGTTCGAGAAAGAGTAGTAGAATTCGAAATCGAATTGGAAAGCTGCCAGGTCGTCAACCCAATCGTATTAGTATCCATTCGCGAGTCATCGTGACTTCCGGCCAGCAAGCACACGCGGCCCAATAAACGCGGAAAAATCGATTCGGCCACCGGCGTCGACTGAAGGGGAAAACGAATTTCGACGGGCGCGATTCTTCAAAACCAATTATGTGTTCTATGAAAGAAATCAGGTCAAACCGAGTCAAAACCCGCAGAGGTGGCGAACGATTTCTTCGCGCGCGGCTGCGTGGAAATTGAAAAGGGCAATCATTATGATCACGAGACGCGCCAGCCACGCCGCGGCCACAATGGCCATTTCGGCCGTTCGTGCCGCGCCGCCTAGCCTCAAAAACTCGGCCAAACTTTTCGCGCAGTCGGCGCGACGTGGCGAAAACTGTCGTCTTGCATTAGTGTGGATGCGAAAAATCGACGCGCGCGGCCGACCCATAAAATAAAAATCGGCTGAAGAATCGGGAATGCGGCCGGCACGAAGCACCTGGCACGCAAACATTATTTCGGCAAACAGTGGCCGCCGTGGCGACAACGGGCTAGCTGCCGCCATTAAGTGGGTGCAGCCGCCCCGCTGCTGCCACAACGCGCGTACACTGCCGCAGAAGCACAGTCGAATTCCGCTCACAAGATCCGTCATTCCTTCGCGACAGACAACGGAAAAAATCCCGTTCTAATTCAAACATAGTATTGCTGTCACCGTCCGCTAAGCCGCACAGCTGGGCCACCAACACAAACCAGTCAACCGCGAACTTTTCCGCCGCTACTCAGTACCAAGACACCAGCACCAGTACATCAGCAGCTTACAGTGGCGACAGCTGAACCGGCACGCCGCAGCGCCGCATAAAAGCGGCCGCGGTCGACGCCAGTGCAACGGCACGTGCACAGCGACAGCACAACGCACGCAACAAATACAACATGGAATGGAATCAAGCTGGCGCGCGGCACCAGAATGGAACAGGGGGCGGGCGGGCGTGCAAAAACGCAAAGTGCCCATGGAGCCAGGCCGGCACTGCGTTGGTTTCAAGGTCGACCATCGTGTCGGCGCCGGCCGCCGTCGCACATTCGGTTGGATTTCGAATGGAAATTGCGATGAAAGGACCGGCCGGCGGCGGCGCACACCTTCCATCGTTCAACGGGAACGGGGCGCCGGGCGCCGGGCACAAAGGACGCTCCCATGAGTACACTTTGCAGCTCTGCAACGAAGCCGCCGGGCGCCGCGGCCGATCGCATAATAAATCAAGCCGTTACAGCTCTGCCAAATTGCCCTCACAATTGCTGGCGTCGATCAAAAATTTCAAATTCGACGCGTGTGTATGTGGATGTGGCGCATGCGGACCGATCAAAACTACAGATTGCTGCCGCGGCCGCCCGGCGGCAATGGAGCGTAGTTGTTAAAACGTATTTACGTTTACTCGATAAATACGTATACTCGCGTATTGCGTAAATACGTTTACGTTTCCTCCCGCAAAATACCAATACTCACATACACACGTACTTTTTGAAAGTACCCGAGTACAGAAAACGTATTTTAAGGGGACATAATTCCCATTTTTACGTTTTCCCTGGAAAAATATTCATTTTTACGCTTTCTCTGGAAATAAGTATTTTACTCACCTTTTACTCAGTGTAAAAGTAAAAATAAAATAATTTACGTTTTCTGTACTCATGTGTGAGTAAAATAAAAATACTTTACGATTACTTTTGAAAAATTTCAGTACTTTTAACAATTCTGCAATGGAGACTGCCGCGGCGACGGCCGGGTCCAAGTGCAACAGCCTGTGAACGGCGTCAAGGACAGTTTGTTCGCCGGCAAAAAAAATAGACACGCGATGAATACACTGGAGCGAACGCAAACAACACTCGTGGTTGAAATTTGCAAAGACCATACGGCGAATTTGGACGCCGTGCAAATGCGTATAGGGTGGCGAGGGTGCGGCGAAATGGAAACTGTCGCCGCCGGCGCTTTTTATTCGCAGTTTGAGGTGTTGCAAGCGGGCGTACGGCGTTCGCGGCGCCCATAGCAAACACGCGGCTGTTTCGAATTTTTACAATTTTACAAACAAGAATGCCAAACATCGCCGCGACGGCGAACCACATGCCGGACTGCACTTGGAAAAATCGACCAGCCAGCCGACTGTTTACATTTCGAAAAACGCAAAGTGCGTCAGCGCGACGACAAATATGGAATGACGAGCGTCGGGGCGGCGCGGCAGCGCCGCGGTGGGAAAGCACTTCGCACCATTCTTTGCGATTCCCAGTACGAAACGAAACCGCAGCACGCAGCCTACAGCGGCGGCGGCAGCAGAAGACTAGCTGCGGCCGTGAATGGGAATATTTATATGTGTATGCATTATGGAGCTTAAAAAAACAGCGTAAAAAAACAGCTTCTAAAAATGGCGTTAGAGCAGCTGGCATTCAGAAATAAGCCGGCAAAATGAAAACGACCGCTTCGAAAACCGTGAAAAGGCACAAATGCGTCGAATGGAAAGGGTAGGCTAACAACCGACTGTTTGCGTTCGCCTGCGGCTGCGGCTTCAGCGTCGACGCATGGGGCCCTTTGACGGGTGAAGGTGATTCAGCTGGCTGTCGCCGGTCGTCGCCGTCGATCTGTTCACGCTGCGCAGACTCGCCGCACCTGCGTGAATGGTGGTCCGGTTCACTTTGGTGGACAACGATGGCAAATGAAAGTTCGAATCGTTTTTGTATGAGCGAGAAAAAACGCTTAATGATCGAAATACTAAGAAAAAAATTCGTTGAATTTGAATGCAAAAATCGGAAAATTTGAATATGCCATTGATGAAAATTTCGAAAATTTATATCAGTAAAATCACTTAAAATTTCAAAATTTTTGCCCTTGTCAACGTTCAAATGGCTTTATCATCGTCAGTGATGACACATTTGAATGGATAAATTTTGCTAAAGGTAGAGTCGAGCTATTTACTTTCAATCATGGTATATATAGTTTTTGTATAATTGCTCAGTTGTCATCTGCAGTGTCGTTGATAATAAAAATTCGTATAAAAATTAGTGAAAATACGTATTTAGTATTTGTTCGAATCCCCCTGGGGAATTTTTCATCAGACTTTTTTCGACGGGGAACTATTCGAAGGAGGAATTATTCAAGACGAAGAAATATTAGTTCGTCAAAATGTTCTAGCGTGTTTCTTCACAAAATATGCTTTATTGAGACAATAACATGCCATTTTTGTTCAAAGTAAACGCAACACATTGATCATATACCATAAGGGGGCAGTATTTTTTCCACATTGGTTTAAAAGCGGCATTATTAAAGGGGGTTATTCAGGCCAGGGGTCTCCTAGATCATGACACTCCGGGGGGTCGCATAGATAGCAAATAGCTCCTCCGGATAGATAGATAGCTGAAAAAATTTTTTTTTTTGGGGGGGGTGTTGGGGTTCGATATACCGTATTTCCTCGATATACTCCCCTCATTTAACCCCCCCTCACAAATTTCACTCTGAAAAAATAAACCCCCTGGGGGTATTTCGAGGAAATACGGTATAGCCTTTTTGAATGTGCAGAAGATAGAAGAGGGAAAAAATCGCTAAAAGTATGGCTCAAAATACCTATGTAGGTATAACATGAAATAGCTGAATGCTAAGAATAGCTGAAAATGCAATAAGGAACATCAACTAGCGATTCTGGAGGCGAAAATCTATAAAAAGATATGAAAAATAGCGATTTTGAGCAAAAATTGGGGTATTAATTCTCAAAAATCGCTCCAGATAAGTAGATGTCCTTTTTTTTGGGGGGGGGCGGGGGTTCAGGGGAAAGTAGCCCAAAATTTTGCCTCCGGGATAGATAAATAGCTGAGTGGCCTCCGGGATGGATAGATAAATAGCTGTGCGGTTTGAAGGGGGGTTACCCCCCAAGCATTGGAGACCCCTGATTCAAGCAAAAACAGTCTATAAAAATCAACGGAAAAAAATAAATAAAAATAATAAATTTGGCGAAATCGCAGTGTTTACGATGGCAACACGGAATGCCCGATTTGGAAGTGGGAATCAAGTAAAGTGGCGCGTGACATTGGGCAAAAATGTGCATTTGCAGCAATAAAAACTTGGGTGCGTCCGGCGGGTGGCAGCATGTCGCCGCCGGTAATACACCGACTAGGCGCAATAAAAAATTATCCCCACAAAAGTCTGACACTGGCGGCCGGGGGCACGTGCAGTCGCTCACGCAGGTGTGAAATCAAATGGCACTATGCAATTTTGGCTGCAAAAATTCCAGTTTTTACCACCGCGCAAATTCCTCTGGCGGTGGGCGCCTAATGTAAATTTGAAATAATTTACAAGTTCATTCACACGGCCGAGCACAGTAAATTTGGAGGTAAGGAAATCGGAAATGCAAATGCACATTGCTGCGTACCTTTCCCTCTACCAGCTGAAAGACACAAGGGCGGGCACTCTTCCACTGATTATCAAAAGATTTTGTTTGAACATTTTTTCAATTATTTTAATCAAAATTTATGTAATACGATATGTAGGTAAATACTTAGTAACCAAAAGTCACATAAGTCCCATTTGAGTTATTTCCACAAAGACCCCCCCCCCCCCCCCCGAATAAACCACCCTGTTAGCCTAGTGAGGAAAAATGACTCCTCCCTCGAATAACTCCCCTCTTTGATGTGTAGGAAAGATGTCATATGTTTATGAAAAACGTTTAATGTGTGTATTATGTAAAATTCAGATGTTATTTTAAGTTGTTGCTCTAGTATTTATTTAATTTTATTGCTTCAAATTATGGAATTTGTATTCCAACTTATAATTTATGAAACTAGTTTAACCCCATTTACCCCGTAAATTGGATCATCCATCTTATGAAATTTTCTGACGGAAAAATAACTTCCCCCGTTCAAAAAATTCATCAGTCTAAAAAAGCGGACTTATTCGAGGATTAACAGTACCGTATATCCTTGAATAAGTCCCCAGGGTAGATTCGAGAGGGGTTGTTGGAGGGGGGACTAATTTGAGGATTTACGGCAGATTGACTTTAAAAAGAATGTTTTTATTCAGATAAAAGTAGGGATCGAAAAACGCTTTTTAACGATTCAGATCTCTGAAGTAGGGATGGAAAAAAACGCTTTTTCGCGACCCTTTTTTACAAACAACGTCAACAACAAAAACAAGGGGTCTCCAAGATTTTGGCCCTCGCGGGGGCTGGATAGATAGCAAATCGCTCCAGATAGATAGATAGCTGGATAGAGGGATAGATAGCTGAAAAATTTTATGGAGAGGCTGGGGGGGGGGGCTCGCGGAGGCAAAATATAAAGGCTTTTCAGTGCATTGAAGGGTCAAAGAGAGAAAATGCAGCCCCCAGCCTCCTTAGGAGACCCCTGACAAAAACACCAGACCAGAATATAAAAAATTCTTTTTGAAAAGTAAACACCAGACACCAGCTAAGAGATTGCGCATCCTCAGAAAAAAACCCCTCAAACATACTGAAAATATCACCCCACGTAACTGACCGATCAACCAACACGACAGTCTCCAGCCCGGTCTTGGAGAAGCACTGCAGGCACTCGGTGCGGTCGAGGCCCACCAAGCGGATCCCGTCGACGGCCAACAGCTTGTCGCCCGTGCGCAAACCTGCCCGCGATGCCGCTGTGTGCGAAGATACGCAGTCCACCTGGGAGGTTTTGATAAGGAATTTAGGTTTAAGGTACTGTTATTTAGCAAACCTATTTTAAATAGTGTATTCACAGCGAGCGCTCTTTTCCTAATTTTCGAAATATAATAATGATGAAGGAAGCATTTTTCATAAAGCAATGGGGATGAGTAATAGCTAGGGTTGGAAAAAAAACGTTTTTTTTTAACTCGATGTTTTTTTTAAAAAAAAAACGTTTTTTTTTAAAAGCTCCCAGATATGACCTAGTGTCAACATATATAGGTATATCAGACACTGGCAATACTCTGTGATGTTAAATATGACCATATAATGGCTGTGGAGCCATGGGATAGCATTATAAGTGGTGATTTGTGTCAAAAATATCCATTTTTCGTCGACATATCGTTCGTATATCGCCTTATAGTCGAATGTTCGTGACTTCAGGTAAAGTTTGGCGAGGAATGGTGATCAAACAAGGTTATAAAAGGAGGTTGTTACTTTGGGAGTGAAGTTACACACTGTGGAGGTACATGGAAGCACATTACCTCAATATTATATATTACAGCAACATATGTCGGCTTATTCACCCATGGTAGCACATAGAAATGGATGTTTTGATACTAAAAATGCAACAAAACCAATGAAAACAACCACCAATGTCAATTTGTGTGTGAAATTGCGCGCTTGCGCGCAAAAATTTTGCAAAATACCTAGTGCTTAGTACTAAAAATTTTGGCCGATGTTTTTTTTTAAAAAAAAACATTTCGGACGTCATGTTTTTTTTTAAAAAAAAACGTTTTTTTTTAAAAAAAAACGTTTAAAAAAAAACATCGGCCAACCCTAGTAATAGCATAAACATTTTTCATGAATCAAGTGCAGTAATGTCTAGGTGGGAGGGGGAGACTGTCAGTGTTTGCCACATTCCACAAAAACTAGCAAGGCTGATCATGACACTAACTAAATTAGCTCAGGTCAAGACTACATCACCTTTGGAGGGTCTTTTCTTGAGAAAAAAATCCTAAGGTACCCGCTTCGGGTTAAGGATAAGTATGAGGTGGACATACCGGTTAATGATTCACATGTGTGTGAGATTCATTTGGACAAAACTTTACATTTCATTCGCATTAAATGGTGGGCCTTATTGAATAGAGGTTTATCTTGAACAAGTGCCAATTTTGGTATTTAGTGTACAAATGAAGATGTACCTATATCAAATTCAAATTAATAGGGTTACAAGGAAGTTAAAACAAAAGAAAGAAAGGTATGTCAAGTGACAAGCGAAAACAAAAGTCTATTTTTCAATGAAGTTACTAATGACTTACTGTTAACTTACAACTTTTCATTACTTTGTGACGTGTCTACTTGTGGAATTGAACCATAATCATAGCAGCCTCCATGAATAATGAAACGTGGCAGTTACGGTGATACAAGATCACCAGTGCCCACGAGATTCGGAGATATTTGTTCAGAACAAAACTAACACGTGTTCAATTCGATCTAATCACGATACGAGCCCCGGGAAGGGAACAATCCAAATGAAAGTTGACAATCACAACGGGACTATTTCTCCACGCATATAGGTAATTGCAAATTGCAACAAAAGGTCAACGGGAATATTCGATTTACGCAGATCCGAACAAAAACGGCTGATCGATTCAATCTTATCAAAGCACAAAAGTGCCCGCTCGCATCACAAGCAAGGTCACCAAGGGCGGCGCCGTGCAGACCGGACGGTGGCACTAGCAGCGCCCTGTGCATTTTGGTGGGCCGCCCGCGCCCATTTGCATTTGGTGGCCGCGCACACTAGTGCACCGATGAAATTTGGATACTCGTGAATCTACTTTGAGCACTTATGAATTTACCAGAAATAATTATTCTCGATCGCCGTCAACAGCAGTTGACAAACTCCTCATTTTGGTCAACTCAAGTGTTCATCACAGATTTTTCAGTTTCCCAAATTTCGCTGGTGTACTAAATAGTGTGCGCGGCGCCTTTGCGCGCCGATCGACCACAAAGAGATGGGGGGGGGGCGGCACGAATGTGAACAGGGCGCATACGCGACCGGACGCGGGCAGGTTGACCTCAAACCACGCAGCGCCGCGCCGCCCGACACAATGCAAAAACAAGGGCGTCTTGGATTTTTTACGACAGTCTGACTGACCAATGAATATGCAATGAAGGGGATCAGACGATCGCTAATCCAGCCGCGAACGAATGGCCACTATTCCATTCGATTTATTCTATTATTATTATTATTGTCTATTTTCGTACATGTTCAAATCGGCGTGAAAACCGACCGAGACGAATGGCGAGGGTGAATTTTAATTTCACAAAAAAACTGATTGTTTCTGAGCGCTCCGTGGTCGGTCAACAAATGGACGCGATATCGACGGGTTTTTGTGAATTGTGGAAATAAATCCGCTATCCGATCGAAAAACGACTAATCAAACAGAATGAAAAAGGGCGACAAACAGCGCCAAAGAATTAAATTTTTACGATAAAGCCGTCAAAACGAACAATGGATCCCGCGAAAATGACGTTATCCAATGCGCGATCATTCCCACAAAAAAACGTGAGAAAATGCGTATTAATAATTTAAAGGCGCAAGTAATTTAGAAACGCGCAGCTTCCAGAATGGGCCCACACCCACTAGTTGACATCAAAATTCCTGTCAACTAAATTCAACTAAATTTTGGTTAGCTAATTATGTGATTTCAATTTTCCTGTGATAAGCACGGCACAGTTTATACTGACACTTTATTTTCACTGTTTCTCTTAAGTGTAATACTTCTCAATTTGTTGCGTTATTTAGTTGACATCCAGTTGACACGAATTTTCCGGCCCAATATCGCAGCCAACCATCGCAAAATCACGTCAAAGCCCAAAACACAAATAAAAAACATCCTTCTCACCAACCAGCACCCTGACGACGGTGCCGTCATCGTCGTTGGTCTCGACGGCGACGCCCAGGCCGAGGCGCTGGTCGAACGCGTCGCGCGTCAGCCGCGCGGCCACCAGGCCGTCGGCGCTGGGCGAAGCCGCGTCCAAATTGCAAATGCTAGTAGTAGTCATGCTGGTCGAGCGCATCTGCAAGTGTGAAGTGGGGGGAGATTTTTGGTGGGTCAGGTGGGGAGGAGTGGAAAATGTAAGATGGCATGTTACTGTGCCAGCAAAAATGCAATCAGGTGCGAAATTTAATTAGCACGATCCTTTTTCACCGCAGTCCGATTAATTATTATCAGAAATTACACGCTGTCCGTTACAATGTGATTAGGATTGGCAGTTTGGCTAATTAAATTCAATACCTGATACCTGGTAAGTCTTACACTATATGCTACCCTTCAAACTACAGAGCCACTGGGAACCGCAAAGTGATTAACACGTCACGAGAATTTTGGTCACAGTCACCATAGTTTTCGAAAAATTATGAAAAAAAATTATTGTTCTGTTCAAATCCCTAGTGAAAACAACAAAAATAACCATTGTGTTTAGCTTTAAAAAAGCCGACGCGCTTGGGCGCGATAGAAATGCCAACCAAAGTGAACAACTGCGGCCACAAACAATGACTAAGCCGGGATTTAGAACCATAACCAAAACATGTATTTACACAGAATAATGCCAACGTGAGAGTACTGTTAAGTCAATCGAATAAAAATACCACACCACCATAAAAACCACCGCATAACTAAAAAGACTATAACCACAAAAGCCATGGCATGGCTCACAATTTTCGTAAAAAAACACACTCCAAAACATAGTCACCAGACACACAATTGAATGCATTGTAAAATCGGAAGCTTGAATGTGGCTTTGCGGCTTTTCAGAAAGCTAACATGAAGCCTGAACCAGCTTAACGCTGACTGAACTAACAGTGGTAAATATAACAGACTACAGGACTGGAGTGATATTTAGAAGCTTGGTATCATCCGGAATTACTGCTACTAATTTTCTGAGGTTAATGGAGTCACCTATGAAGATTAATGGTAATCACATATTTAAATACATTCATTATCATAATATATTAAGACTGTCATTCATTGTGTCATCACGCAAATAAATTAATTAGTATGGAAATGTCAGCCAATGAAGCTGAGTTGTAGCTTAAAGGTCAGATTGATTTAGTTGGAGTAAAACCAAGATTACTGGCTGATATTAATGTGGAGCTACCGTCGTTTCCAGGTGGTAAATGTTAACAGGCCACATTTGCATGACAATAGATAACAGAGTAAAATCTAAAAATATAAATACACTACACCAATGTACATATTTATGAACATGACTAGATCGATGTGTCAGGGGTCAGGTAAAGCTCACACATTAGCAAACAAAGAGCATCCATGCTATTTATGCATTGCAGTGCAAAGGATATTTTCCATGCACAAAGCATCCCTTCATATGCAGCATCGCTGGGCATCTTGCTGACGAATATAACTAGGCCGGTTGAAAACCGTAGTGATTTTGCTAAATCACTTTTGCACGAACGGATGCATGAGCTAAATAATTAATTTAAGCAGTGCTATGCTAGCAATGCAAGCCGACGCGATAATTCGGAATCGTTATATCGTACATCCGATCTCCTATAAAAGCAACTGTTGAGGACATCCTAAATTGTGGTCCACCGGATGGATCCAGTACAAAAATAGTGTAACATACAGCTTACGATATGCATGAAAGCTTTCGCCCACGCATGGTCAAAGTCATAAGATCAAATCAACACTGCACAGATCCTATGTTATATACAATTGAAGCCATCCAAATCCACCAACATATTTAACATCCTTTTTTGGAAAACCTCGTTAAGCACGAGGAAAAAGTTTCAGATTGAAGTAGTGTCCAGAAAGTTTTGAAAAAATACAGTTTGAAGGTATCAATGTTTACTGTTACCGTTAATAGAAAGCGCAAAGGTTAACAAAACAAGGAAAAGCGCAGATAAGTTTTTGCCGCATCAGGTCACGAGGTTGAGTAAATACCAAGACACGCTTCACAGAAACTCGGTCACGGTTGACTGAGACCATAAAAAATGGCAGAATTGATGAGCAGAAAATCAGCAAAGATTCTGAAGCAGAAGCTTTAGATGTAGATTTTTGGTGGTAAATCTATGCATTCATTTCATTGTGACAAAAAGTGTACTTTACGAGTTATTTTTTACAAAATATGTCACCCAACTTCTTCGCAATTATAAATAAACAACGGAAGTCACATGGTTGTTAAATGGTAGACAGCATGAACACATATGCATTCTGTTTTTAACTGGCAAAGTGCCAGTTTTTGTTCAGCAAATGATGTGAAATGGAATTTTCAAAACTATTTAAAACTTATGCATTGGGAACAAGTGTTAGAAAAAATTGGTCACTATGGCACACAGCATTTTGCCTTGTCATCACACAAACACCGTTCTGATACAGTTGGCTGCAGCAAAAACAACGCCAAAAGAATGTGAAACGTGACAGAACCAATCCCACGCTATCAGTATCATTTAGCGAAATGCCACAGCGCCGTAAACATTTCACAAACGAACGGCAAATACAAGACACCGTGTTCATAAAAACTTTCAGACACACAGCTGCAGGATTTAAATTATGAATTACAGAAGACTTTAAACAAACCGGTTTTTCCGCTGAAACCGCCCCGCCGGGTGCCGATAAGTATTTACAGCATGTCAAGTCGAAAATTATGAGTCAACACGCGCGAACAATACGGAGCTCATGGGCGGCCACGGCGAGGTGACTGAGCGCGACAACAAAAGACGCCAATATAAATACGCAGGCATTCCTGCCAACTACATACATCAACATAAGAAGCGGATAATAAAGTCGACAACACGTGTCGATTATGCTGCCGGATACGGCAGTCGAGTTAGGTATGTAAAATGCGAGTCGACACACAAAAGAAGCGGTGGGCAGGGGGGGGGGGGCAGAAATTCGCGGCGCCGCCGCCCAAACCAGCCACGGGGTTGTGTAACAGTTTACAATGGGCGCGGCTGGAACCGCCAGCCAGATTAGGGAACCGAACTTGAGCAAACAAACGGCTAGAGTGAACGCGCGGCAGCTCGAACAACGCCCAGTGCATGGCCTGGGTAAACGGCTTGGGCAAACAAGGGAAACTTCCATCATATTTATTCTTGACAGCGGCCGAAATTACAACCATTTACTTGAATGTGTAAATAAAATTGCGGCCGCTGGAGCGGCGGGCGAATGTCGCTGCAGTTCCGCCCAGGTGGACGTACAAATCCTTTGAATGAATGGAATGTGTATTGAGAACGTCGGGGTGGACTCGAGTGTTTTGAGACCATTGTTAAGTTGGACGCAGAAACACTTCCTCCTAAAATACCCGTGCTTGCGGAGACCCGCGAAATACACCAAAGTGTAAGAAAGATAATCGCAATGAAAATAATCACCGAATTGTCTCAAGTACAGGATGAGAAAACTAGGCATACACTACACACAGACACACACACATACACAAATCACAAATTATGAAAATTCCACAACCATTTACGGTGTTCAGGTGCAATTACATCGGCATGCGGTCGCGCGCCGCCGACATGCGACACGGAGCAAATGGGCTAATCGGCATTGTCCAAACTGTAGTGCAACTGTAGCGCGACATATTTACGCACATTTCGCATAAAAAATAACCCCGCGTGTGAAAAGTGGCAACTTTTTCATTATTCAATGCATAAGCAATCAGTGCCCACCAGCAGTGGAAACAGCGCCATGCTTACTGGAAGGAAATATGTTAAGAATTTTTGGGTTTGCAAAACCATTTTACATTTTACAGTTTTCATCACAACTGATACCACCGCATTTACAGGTTTACGTTTTTGCCTCGGCAAAAACATTCATGAAATGAAACAATAAACATATTGAAAAATCGTACTCTTTTGGGTCAGAATGTTTTGCAGGTGATGACATAACAATAATGTGTGAATTTTCATTTGCATAATGATGTGCGCGGAGACAGCTTGAACACTTTGGCGCAGTGCCCAACCCCTCAACCGCAGTGGCACCGGTGCTCCATTTACCTACCATTAGGTCACATAAAAACGCACCCATGTTACTACTGCATACACAGGTAAATACGTGCATACCGTATTTCTTCAAATAGAATGGCGTCGTTCTATTTTTCATGAAGTTTTCCACACATCTCTAATTTGAACATTGTTTAATTTTTATGAAACTTCAGCAACATGTTCTATTAGAGCATCAATAGAACTTCTATATCTTCGCTTTGAACACTTCGAATACACTCACCGTCAATTTTGTAAAATTTGTGTGTTTTGGCACCCTTCCAACTTATTTTCTACCCGCCATTCTATCTATACTTCAGTGGAAAAATGCCAAAACCTGTCGGCCTATTGGAGCTTGGAGGTCCACTTCTATTGGAAGTAGGCCGTTCTATACATAGGTATATTAGATGAAATACGGTAACCACATAAATACACATATTTATGTACTTGCATTTTCAATAACGCGGGCCGCATGCAGCATGGTCAACACTACGGTTTGGTCTCATTTCAGCCCCACAAAACTGGTTTGGCTTCCCGTTTGAAAGGCACCAGGTGCGTATACACGGGCACGAACAATGGCACATGGTGCCGCTGAGCGACGCCTGTGACACTTAGTAAATGTAAAACTATAATATACCGTACTTCCTCGAAATACCCCCCGGGGATTTATTTTTTCATAGTTGAAATTTTGAGGGGGGTATTTCGGGGGAGGGGGTGGTTATTATTTCGCCAGAAATTTCTTTAACTCACAGTACTAATTTGTCGTGTGTAACGTATGCAGGCATAGAAAAATTATACAATAACCGCCATCTAAAGAGTCTATAGAATTATCAAAGTATGTAGATGGTGTAAACTCTGTTCTAACGTAACACAGTCATTGTTTTAACGTGTGTTCTGCATTGCCTGTATAATAAACCGCAGCTTTTGTCATTTACGTTCTGTTTACACTCAATTTGGGGGGGGGTATTTCGAGGTGGGGTCTATTAATTCATAGTGGTCATTTTGAGGGGGGTATTTCGAGGGGGGTATTTCGAGGACGGGGGTATTTCGAGGGTGGTATTTCGAGGGTGGTATTTCGAGGGTGGTATTTCGAGGGGGGGTATTTCGAGGGGGGTACTTGGAGGGGGGTAATTCGAGGAAATAACGGTATATTCATTTACTGATATTATACACACGGTAATGTGTTGCAGGTGTTATGATAACACTGTTTGTTAAGGGGAAACTGCTACATTTACTGTATTTACTGTGCTGAAAAGGAATACATGTCAATGTATCCAAATCAAGAATCACTTACAAGAAAACGTTTATTCTCAAAACACACTTACATGTGTGGAAATATAAACGCCTTCTAGGGCAATATTTTTTGATAAACACGGTGAAAAGCATTGTCTACCACTACAAGCATTTTATTTTGAAAGTTTTCCTATTCCGTGCATGATTTGTCAACAAACAATAAAACAAAAAACCCACACACTTCTAGCACTACACATTACACACTCGAAAAGGAAAAATCACACAAAAATAGACGGGCGACCTCATAAGGCGGACGAAATAAACGCGCGCTCAAAGACAAAAATGCATAGTTGTTAAAACGTATTTACTTTTACTCGATAAATACGTATACTCGAGTACAGAGTAAATACGTTTACGTTTCCAACCAAAAAATTCCTGTACTCGCTTTTACGTATACTTTTAAAGTACTCGAGTACAGAAAACGTATTTATATGAATTTTTTGATGTCATAGAACGGGAAAAAGGGAGAGAATATGCTCAAAATTTGGGAAAATTGTCCAAAATTGGTATATTAGGAAAAAATCGCTTAAAATAAGCTGAAAGTTATGAAACTTAGTGATTTTGAGTGAAAATTGGAGCGACATTTCTCAAAAAACATTCACGTTTATGTTTACCAGGGTCAAAAGTACGTTTACTCACATTTACTCATGAGTAAAAGTGAAAAAATTCTACTTTACTTTTCTGTACTCAGGGGGTGAGTAAAAAGTAAATACTTTACATTTACGTATACTTTGAAAAAAACGTCGGTACTTTTAACAACTCTGGACAAATGCCATGGCGCATCACGATTTGCTCCGCTGGGAAAACGAAATGATGCGCGGACATGGAACAGCGTGCGATCAAAAATCATGGCTCAATTTGATGGGAAAACAATGCACCACTAACATCTGTTCATGACCGAATGCCGAATTTGGCTAATTCTCATGATAGACTGCATCGAAAATTGTGATTGTGTGGGATATAAATGTACGCATTCAACATGAATTTCGAAGAGGCTTCAAAAGATCAGAGAATGCTATGTTAGCTATGGCACATTAAACACCAAGCCTAGTGTTTGAGCGTTTTTCGTGACGGATTACAAGTGAAGCACATTTTCGAGCACTGATCTACTGCAGTTTTGTCATCGAACAGAAGTAAATAAATAAACGTTAAGACGTTTTCGGAGCAAATAACAAAAATGAATTGTAAACAAACAGTTTTCACAAACAGTAGGTTAGCGCGCTTCGCTGTGGCACTCAAAACCTCATCTACATCAATACGAATGTGACCGCCACTGGTCGGCACATATTGCAATGTCTTCAAAGTTTACAATGCAGCACAAACAAGGCGAAGCAAAACAATGCCGCTAGGTGCCAACTACAATGATATTTATATACGGCGCGTCGCTAAATGTTCGATTTTGAAATTTTTAAAACTGTCGCGCGGCAGCAGCGGGAGGGAGCTGCTGCTAGTGATGGAAAAGGCACCGGGAAATATGGCACCGCACTGCTCCGGCACCTCTGCCAGTCCTCAGTAAGGGCACCTGGCATCAACAAAACAATGGCACCGCACCACACCGGCACCGGTGCCATTTTGAAAAAATAGCACTGGCACTGTGGGGCTCCGGCCAGCTGCTGGTGCTGACACCAGAAAGGCACCACACCGGGCTGGAGGTTTCAAAGTATTTACATGGTGTTTACCTAGGACTGCACCTGCTTAGCTGCATATTTCCATGAATTATTTACTGATTTTGATGGTTGAGCATTTAAAGTGATCAGAATGGTGTGGTAATCACTTTAAGAAGCAATTCGAATGATTAAGAATGATAGCTCAAATATTTTTTTACACTCCAATACACATGTTCACTATTGTCTTATAAATGGGAAGAAAGTTACAGAGAATGTAACTATTTTCTGTCAAAAACTGACTATAAATTATGAACAAACTGGCGAAAGAAAGGTAGTATTTATATTTAAAAATACAACTAAATTTTTTGTCCCCTATTCAGAACGGTGTGGCAGCTTTCAAACTATATTCAATGGGAAGTTTTTCCAATTAAATATAAAACCAGTTGGGTATATTGTTGTTGTTTTTAAATTATGAATAAGCACGTGCTGTGGACAAAATTTTACACCCCATGAACACTTGGCTGGTGCCTTTCATGGTGCCTTTAAATTTGGACCTGGTTCTAGCACCTTTGGCACTGGCAAAAAGCGGCACGGCACCACACCTGCACCGGTGCCATTCTGAAAAATAGAACTGGCTCGGCAGGGCACTATCGAAAAAGGGCACCGCACCGCTCCAGGACCGGTGCTGGTGTCCCTCGGTGCCCAGCACCGGGGCACCGGTGCCTTTCCATCACTAGCTGCTGCAGCTGCACGGTGTTCGAGAAATGTGTATGAACTAAATAGTAAAATGGGCAGAAGGTTGACCCACTTGCCACCTGAGTAGAAATGGTGGCTTTAGCAAACTTGTCGTCGTGAATTTTTATGAGATGGTGATAACTGCCGGGAATAAATTCCACATTTAGCACATCGACAGCGTGCAAAATCTGGACATCCGCGACCTTATAAATCTAGACCACCCATGGACACCAACTGGTCAAAAACGACAACCAAACTACCGCTTCCCCGCCAATGCACAACGCATTTTAAATAGCCACAATTCTCGCCCAAAATAATAAAACAAAAAAAGATGCAGTCCACACTAAAACGAGCCAACCTCTTTCTGAGAAGTGCCGCCGCCGCCGCCACGGATGGCCGCCATCATCACAGCGGCGCGGCCGCCGCCCGGCGAAATTGTCGCCGCCGCCGGACGCTCGTCGCCTGAGCAGCAGAAAAAAAACAGTCGTTGGTTGAACGAATGCCTTTTTTGATGGTCGGGTTAAGTGCGAACTAAATGGGAGCCTATTCCGAGGGGAATAATGCCCGGGTTGAGGTGTAAATGTACTTAACGCAGTGCAAATTGTGAACAAACTGACACGTGCACGGGGAATGCTGCATCGGGTCGCTCAAACACTCGCATGTATTTAAGTGGGAATGGGGACGGGACGAAGCAAAGATGGTTAGCGTAGTATAGTAAATATTTAACTCGGCCGTCTATCACATACTGCGCGGGGTGGGTTGCTTAGCTTCCATGCAAAAAGCACAATATGCTAATAGGTAGGTATACATATAAATATAAACTAAATCGATAAAGTGTACGCCACTGGGGATGGCATGAGCTCTTTAAAGTTTAAAAAAACGCAAGCATCGAGATAATTTGAAAAAACCCGGAAAAGTTGTTTTTGAAATCCAGCCAATGTACTCCCGTGTGCCTCTGAAGTATGGAGTGTCACTTTCAATGTATCATCTACCTTCTCTTCTAAGCTTCTAAAAACACTATTCTATGTCCACTGGAATGTCCACTCCACTATTCCATTCTTGAACAGTAAAATACCTGAATTACATGAGTTGACAGACTGCATCCATACAATGAATGAAGTCCAAGTTTTCTGAGGACAAAATAACCCCCCCCCCCCCCACGAATAAATCCCCCTCAAAAACTTACGACGAAAAAATAACTCCCCTGGGGTCTTATTCGAGGATTTAGGGTATGTTGACTCATAACCATAAATACCTATATGCGAGGTTTAAAAAAATCATTTTATTTAAAAACGGTTGTTTAAAAAAAAACGGAATCGTTAAAAACGTGTTTTCCCATCCCTAACCACCACGAAAAGCAAGCGCATGCAGGTCACAGGACAGACGAGGGAGTAGCTATAACCGGCTACCTAAAACATCATTGCCCAGATCGCATGCTCGCCAGCACCCGCCTAGTCGAGGTTGCGCATGGCAACCGATTTCCTTGCTAATGACACATGTAAATTCATTTTTAGCCCTCGGTCGATTTTCGGTTGACTTAAGCGACACATTCGGTCTTTTTTATTTAGGTTGACGAATGATGCACTCGAAACGCTCTCATCGTTTTGAATAGAAGCGTTCATAATTCAACACAAGGCCAGCGCAATAAATAACAGCTGGGATACAAAGAAACACTGAGACGTGATTACTTGCAGAGGAGAGTTCGTACTTTTGCAAATGCAATACCAGCAAAGCGTATAACACCAAAAGTCTAGCCTAACATAGCGCATCATCAGTACGCTATGGGTTGAGTGAAAATACCGTATATCCTCGAATAAGTCCCAGGGGAGTTATTTTTTCGTCAGAAGTTTTTGAGGGGGAGTTATTCGAGGGGGGAGTTGTTTTTTCGTCAGAATTTCCAGTGAAATGTATGATTAATTTACTGCGAAAATGGGGTAAATTTGGTGACATAAACCATTTGTAGGACCACAAAATTCACAATTCAAGCAGTGAAATCAATGTTAGTCATGGGTCCCTAAGATTTCGGCCCTCGCGGGGGCTGGATAGATAGCAAATCGCGCCTCCGGAGGGATAGATAGCTGAAAATTTTTCTGGGGGGGGGCTGGGGGGGCTGCGGGGGGGCTGGGGGGGCTGGGTGGGGGCTGGCGGGGGCACAATATATAGGCTTTTTCAAGGTTAACAAGGCAGAAAAGGGGAAAAAATCGCTAATCATCAGTTAAAAGTAGCCAAAAGTAGGTTTAAAATGTCTCAAAATAGGTATATAACCAGGTATATAATCATGTATATAGCCGGAAAGCACGATTTTGAAGGTGAAAAACTATTTAAAGGTGCGAAAATTAGTGATTTTGAGCGAAACTTGGGGCAAAATTTCTCAAAAACCACTCAAGATAGATAGATAGCTGAGCGATTTGGGGGGGAGGGGGTCTTTGGGGGTAGTAGCCAAAAATTTTGCCTTGGGATAGATAGATAGCTGAGCGGCCTCCGGGATAGATAGATAGCTGGCCAATTTGGGGGGGGGCAGCCCCCCCCCCCCTAGGAGACCCCTGATGTTAGTGAACTCTAGCCGCAAGATAACACCGTATTACCTCGAAATACCCCCATGGGTGTTTATTATTTCGCCAGCAAAATTTGAGGGGGGGGGGTTAATTTGAGGGGGGGTTGAGGGGGGGTTATTATTTCGTCATTATTTATTCATAGGTTTATTAATTCGAGGTAATACGGTAACTATAAATATATATTTATTTACATATTAAATACATAACAAATTGTTTTGTAAATGTGAAATGTTTTCTACCCAGGGGTCTCGAATGGGGGGGGGGTTGGGGGGGGGGGGTTACCCCCCCCCCCAAACCGCCCAGCTATCTATCTATCCCAGAGGCCGCTCAGCTATCTATCTATCCCGGAGGCAAAATTTTGGGCTACTACCCCCTAAACCCCCCCCCCCAAATCGCCCAGCTATCTACCTATCTGGAGCGATTTTTCAGAAACTATACCCCAATTTTCGCTCAAAATCGCTTTTTTTCATACCTATATATAGATTTTCACCTCCAAAATCACTAGTTCATGCGTCTAACTGCCTATTTTCAGCTATTTTAAGTACTATATGTTCTTGTATACTCATTTTGAGCTACTTTACACCTACTTTTAGCGATTTTTCTCCTTTTTCCTCCTTCTATGCCCCGAAAAAGCCTATATATCGAACCACCACAACCCCCCCCCCAAACCCCCCCCCCAGAAAAATTTTCAGCTATCTATCCCTCCGGAGGAGCGATTTGCTATCTATCCAACCACTCGAAGGGTCAAAATTCAAGATACCCCTGTTTCTACCCATCAAAATGGGGCGGGGGAGTTATTCGAGGGGGAGGTGTTTTTTCCTCACACTCACGAGGGGTGACTTATTCGAGAGGGGGTTCACCTTCTTAAAACATGTTTTATTTTGTAAGGACGTTCACCGGCATTTATTCAATTGCATAAGTTATGGAATTTGTACTCTGGCCTACAGATTTATGCAGCTAATTTAACCCGATTCATGCAACATATTGATCATTTTACATAATATTCTGATAAAAATGACTCCTCCGCTCGCATCACCCAGTGAAAAATATGTGACGAAAAACTCCCCTGGGAATTTACTCGGATTTTTACTGTAACCGTGACTATTTTGCACATTTTGTTTTGCAAATGCAAATGTAAGAACATGCGCACGCGCAAAAGAGACGGGATCACAATCACAATGGTTCGGAAACCAATACGAAAAAGTATACATATGGAAATGGGGCGTATAGGATGCGCTGCAGAAAACGTGAGAAACATGAACAGGAATATAAGGCTAAGAAAAATATAAATCAAATACACAATGCTATTTTCAAGGGCACGCGGGTTTGCATGGACAGGGAACACGCTGTGAGGTGATTTCCGGGACGAAATTAATCAATCCAAACAAGTCGGCATGAGAACTACTTGCACTTGCAGGTGTCACTAGGAATAGCGAAAAATATGAAAAGGTCTAACATGTTTTTAAAAAAGTGACTGAACTTGCACATTTATAGCAAAATTTCTCAATGGTTAGATACATAGCTGGATATTTGTGGAGGTGCACAAGTCGGAAAACTTTTTTAGACAGATATGAAGCAGAGTGGACTATGAAAGATGGTTGCCGTTTTGGTAATCCCCATTGAAGACCCTATGAAAGTCCTTTACTCCCTGCTCTCCCTAGCGCAACACAAACGGACAAATAACAAAAAATACAAGGACATTAAACAGAAGACCACGATAAGGACAAAACACAAATAGGAAAAAAAACATATATTCTTAGTTTAAGCGGAACAAAATATCATGGTTGGCCTACCGGCGAATCTGAGCCTCTTGGTCACGCCCGACGAGCTGTTCGAGTTGTGCGTCGACGTGCTGCCGTTGGTCATCCCTTCAGAAACGGGGCCCTCCACGCTGCTAAACGAATCGTCCACGCCGCCGCTGATTGACAGGGTAGTGGGTAACGTGCGCGCCTGCGTCAACGCCGCGTCGCCCGCACTGCACGTGCTCAGACGTAACCTGCATGTGACAACGCGAGAATCGACTCGAGAAGCGAAAATAGTTAGGAATGGGCGTAGAAGGAATAAATACAAGGAATAGATATAAGATTCAAATCTCCCGAGATATTTGGAACGCTATTCAATACATCACTCAACATATGTATTTCCTCGCGATACCAACAGCAATGTGTGACTTTCCACACAACTATCACACACCCATCATCCCTCCTCCTCCTGCGTCTGCTCACGGTCAACTGCAAGTCGACCTCTCTGGGCACGGCCTTGATCGTAGCCAGAGCGTCGGCGTGCGCCATGCCAGCCACGGCGGTGCCGTTCACGTGGACAATCTCGTCGCCGGTGAGCAGCCGGTTGGCCGCCAGCCCGTGCGGGTAGACCGACTTCACGAAGATGCCCATGGGTCCGCGGGGCGAGTCGCACCCGCCCACGATGCTGCGAAGGTGGATGTGCACGTTGGGTGCTGCGTTCTGATTTGACAAATAAGACGGCAGTCCCACACCCTGTAAAATGTGAAATGTAATGGAAAATGTCAAAAGACATGTAAAATGCCGCGTAAAATGTCAAATGTCATGCAAGTGTCAAAAGTCATGTCAAATTCCTTGCGAAATGACAAACGTGTTTGCCATTTTGCAGGACATTTTACATGACTTTTAACACTTGGCATGACAACCAGTGGAAATCAAAGAAAAACATAAATACAAAAACGAATAGTGCCGAAAATCGCGACGCCTCACAAAAATCAACCAAAAATACAAAACACACCTGAAGCCCAAAGGCTTCTTCTGTCTGTGGCCATTGGCATCGACCTGCGGCCGTTGCAGCACTATGGTCATGACGCGCTGGTCGATGCGCGGCGGGGAATTGGTACCCGCCCGCGGCGCCACCGGCGTCCAACTGCTAGCAGGGCATGGGAGGCTGGAGGGTTTTGAGGGTTCGATTGCGTTCAAAAAACTAGGTGGTTTTGATGAAACTACGCTCGTTTAAGAGTGGGAATTATTCAAGGGTATATTCGAGCGAGAACGGATCGACAAGGGTAATCCGTGTTGTGGGAGTTGTCCAAGGAAAGACGGTGCCCCACACACACCTGCATCTCTCCGCCGATGACGATCTTTTATGCAGCGGCGTGCCGACGGCAGCGCTGCAAGGCAATCCATGCAGCGCGATGGAACGCGGCCGCTCGTTCATGGCTCTGTTGAAAGCCTCGGCGGCCGATCGCGGATAAAATCCGTTTGACGGAGTTGTGGCTGGAAAAAGAGCGAAACAGAGTTAAAAAACTCAGCAGCGAGTCGACTGCATGCAACTGGACTGCACAAACACACACTCACCCGCAGAGTTACTTTTATTGGCTCTAATTGACTTTGGCGGCCGGCGGGTGGTGCCGTATAGATTGCCGCCGTTATCGCAAGCGCTCGAAAAAGTTGCTGAATTTCCCGAGGTTTGCTCCATTCGATCTCCCGCCAGCTTGGTCTGATTGAATCATGAAGTGAAATTTTTACAGCATGACTCAGTGAAATTTTCTTTGAAACACAACACCACTGAATCAACGCGGTAGGAGCCACAGAAACCGCTAGACGGCGGTGTCACAACTTTCATCTCACCGATCACACGGAAAATTTGACCACCTCACCAGTTTGACAGTTTATACACACCGGGGTTTGTGCGTAGTGAGGTTTTTTGCAAGTGATTTTATCAAAAGCTTCGTGCAAGCAACGTATAACAAAAAATGACGAAAATTTACCCAAAATGTTCAACGACGCATTTTTCAAGGCATTTTTCAAGGTAAAATAAAATTTCCACAAAACTGCGGCAGTGGAACTTGTGAACTCTCAAGTCTATCTCACTTAAAAACCGCCCAACTGAAAAAAGTGATCCGGAAAAACCCCCAGTCAACTACGCACCTTTTCCAATAGGACAATATCGACGGGCCTGCGGCACTTTTCCGCCTGCTTCAGGATGCAGTCCGCATTGGCCAGCGAGCTGCCCACCAGCGACACGCCGTCGATCATCAAAACTTCAGTATCTGGCTTCAGTAGATTTACAGCAGTTGAGTCGCTTGCGGATGGGGCTAAGCTGGAGGGGAATGGGGATCTGTGTAGATCAATAAATTGAATAATGAATAAATCACTAATATGTAAATATAAATCGGAGCTTTGAATAAATCACTAATATGTAAATTTGAGTGATATGAATATACATGAAAACTTGTGAGTCACTTGAACAATGTCATAAAACATATGATAAGTATGGAATGAATATGCCAGTAAAAGATAGGTTTGAGACTGATTGATGAGGCTTGAGCGCATCAGTAAATGTATATTTACCTACCCATAAAATGAGCAAATTTTTAACATAAATACAAGTCCTGAAATAAATATTTAAAATGTCAGTGGCGATAACAAGCGACTATCATAACTATACGCTATGCTAAACAAGAAAAGTACGCATTTATCGAAATGGGTGTGACCTTCCGCAAACAAAAGCTTCGTGTTGTATTTATTGTTTACACAAGTACAAATATTTACTACGCGAGTGACGCAGTCAACTAAACTGCCGTCGCTATCACCGTCATTACAAAATTAAGCTGAAACACATTCAAAATAGATGACACCCAAGCGATAAGCTACAAAATACATAACTCACATCAAATCAGGACGGTCAACGTGCGCTATAGTGATGCCGCGCGAACGCCGGCCGCCTTTCAGCTTGATGCCGAAGCCCGAGTGGACGCCGGACACGTCCTCGGCGCACACCACGGTCACTTTGTGTAGACACAGTGCACAACCCTGAGCGAGGAAAGTGCTGTGGTGAATGGGCGAGTATACATATATAAATACATAGATTCTATAAAGGTGAAATGCAGACGATTCAAGATGAACAGGCGCGAGCGCAAAAATTATCGGCAAAAAACTTCTAGTCAGGGAAAAATAGAGATGTTACACTCGGGAGTGTACGCTGAATACGAAGTCAGTAACCAGAGACTATGTTATGTATTTATGTATTTTATTCGGAATACAGCGGCAAATGTTGTAAATACTCAGACAATGAATACTTTGCAATTGACATTTTGACATCTTAAGCGCCTACGCCACCCACAGACAGTTTTCGATTTCCTGTAACGAACAGCCTTGCAGAGACAAGGAAATTAGTGATCCATAGCCATTGTGTTGCACGCCGCGAACAAAACAAATTATTGGCAGTTTGGAATGCTTGATGGCGAAAAATTCATTACACAGCGTGACTCGTGCTGAACATCATAAATTTTCTGAAGTGGTACTTTAAACAGGTTAAGGCATCCCACGAAAATTCAGAGAAAAAAATCAAGTATGCATTATTTCATGACGCCAAACTGACATAAAGTTCAGTCACAAATACTAGGTAAATAAATATATAATTTTGTCCAAAAAACTACACTTTTGGTTGCAACAAATAAGTGAAGAAAAAAATTCAACAGCAGTGAACGAAGTTTCTACATGTTTGGAATGTGCCCGCAATCTTCTAAAAAGTGAGAGGTAGGGTTCAAACGATATGACTTTTCGATATCGATATTCGATATTCGATATTTTTTCAAAATTTTCGATATCGATATTCGATATTCAATATTTTTTTCTGAAACTCGATATTCGATATCGATACGATATGGAACCTCGATATCGATATTCGATATTCGATATTGAAAAATGGTCGATATTCGATATTACGATATTCGATATTGCGATATGCTTTTGGTATAGCAAGGCATATTTCAAGTGGCATATTGTATTTTCATGTGGTTGCACACATGTTAAATCATCTCTTTACTGAAATTTGAATGGTACTGTGATTTTAACAAGCTTTACATCACTCGATGGTAGAAAATAGAAGAAAAACTTGATGAATCAAAGTGTATCAGACAAATAACAATTGGTAGATATTACAGTTCATCCTAACCTAATTGCTTAAGGGCATGTTGCAAAAAAAGTATATCAGCGTTTTCTGACTTCAAATTTAGCACTCCAACAACAATTACATTATAAATACTGTACTTTTACTCATCAAATACAATACTATAAGCACATCAGATCAACCATAAACATCTCAAAATGAAAATGAAAAGTAAATTTGGGGACACAATACAGGTTCGATATATCGAAAAAATGGTCGATATTCGATATCGATATTCGATATTTTTTCAAAATTTTCGATATCGATATTTGATATTCGATATTTTTTCAAAATTTTCGATATCGATATTCGATATTCGATATTAAAAAATGGTCGATATCCGATATTCGATATTCGATACGATATATCGTTTGAACCCTAGTGAGAGGTTGTTTTATAAGCAAAAAAAAGCATCAAAATGGAACATTTAACACGGAATAAATTCAACTGTTGCAGAACAAAAAAATATACCAAGGACAAATTGATTAGCCAAAAGTGTAGAGATAGAGGGCACAGTATTGATAGTATTCTCCTGAATAACACAACATCCAAACAAGTCGTAAACATCACCAATAAATACAAAAAGGTCAACAAAAAGCCGCGGCAACGATACCATCGCATTTGGTCAAACAAAAAGTGTAGTAGCACTGTAAAGGCTTTTTCACAGCCCGCCGCGCCACGCCGTGCCACCTGTGTGCGTGCCGCGCGGCGGACAAAAGCGCCATTTAGAAGCACCGCGGCCGGGGCCAAGGTCACGCCGGCCACACGTTTGCATGGTGATAGCCGAGCCGCGCAGTGCTGCATCCGAGCGTGAGCAAAATCCACCCTGGGGGCACTCCCAGACCCTGTAAAAAGCCCTGTAAAATGGAAAATGTCATGCAAAGTGTCAAAAGTCATGGAAAATGCCCTGCAAAATGGCAACCGAGTTTTGCCATATTGCAGGGCATTTTCCATGACTTTTGACACTTTGCATGACATTTGGCATTTTACAGGGTCTGGGAGTGCCCCCAGTTCAGCGGCCGATAACAACGGCAATATTTTGATGATGATATGATCTCGCGAACAGCAGCCGATTCGATTGATCGACACGCACGTTGAAAATATTTGTGGATTTTTTGACAGCGCACTCATCGTGTCGAACAAATTGGAGAGTATTTGACACCAGGTAAGTGGCGACATTAAAGAATAGAGATCATGCATAAATACATGTCATGAAAAGTGGAAGGTCAACGTTTCGCAGCGACATCCGAACGGAATGTCCGCGTCGGCCGTTTTTTGGAGGTTTTTCGGAGGAATTTGAGATCGGGATTATGAAGCAGTTATAAAAAATTATTGATCTTATTGACAAAATTTCGTAAGATAAGAAGGCTGTGAACTGGCGCCGACGAAAATAAGCAAACGCAAACGTAACATGTAGGAATTCTATTTCCGCCAGTCAGCAAAGTTCACACGTCCAAACATTAGCGCATGGGAACGCAATCGCACTGCGCAGTCAACCCAAACCGATGCAATATAAAGAAAAGCGACATCGATTTTATCATATAATATCTTTGGCAATGATATGAATAATCTGATCCAGCCGTGCCCCCGGATGGTTATCACCTAGGATGACAATTTTTTTTTAAACGTGGTTTTTTCAAACGCAAGTATTGAAACCATTTTTTAAACCTCAGTGCGCAATTTCACGTAAACATTACGATTGGTGGTGGTTTTCATTGGTTTTGAGGCATTTTTAGAGTAAATCTTCCATTTGTGCATGCTATTGTGTTCATGCTTTTCAGCCAATCTGCCCCCACATATTTGTACAGTGTGAAACATAACTGCCAATGTACAAGTCGTTTATTGTAACCTAATTTAAACAATATTCCATGCCCAACTTAACTTGAAGTCAGAATTATTTGACAAAAGGTGATACATGTAACAAGTCAACATATTATTAACAGAAATCACCACTTATAATGCTATCCCATGGCTCCAATGCCATTCTACGGCTATATATAACATCACAAAGCACTGCCACTTGCCTAATATACCGTATTTCCTCAAATTACCACCGAGCAGTTTATATTTTCAGGGTGGAAATTTTGAGGGGCATCAAACGAGGGGGTATTTCGATGGGGGTTATTATTTAGCCACAATTTTTTTAAATCCCAGTACTAAATTGTTGTTTGTGACATACACGGACGTCGAAAAATGCAACAAAACCTACCATGTATAAGACTTATAAAAGTACGTAGACAGTATACACCCTGTTCCAACATAACATTGTTTTTACATGTATTCTGCGTTTCCCAGATAACTAACTGTAGCTAAATATTGTCATTTACATTCTCTATACATAAATTTTTTTTTTTGGGGGTGGGGTATTTCGAGGGGGGTATAAATTCATAGTGCCCATTTTGAGGGGGGGGTATATCGAGGAAATACGGTGCCTAAATATATATGTTGACCCATAACAATATCTGGGGACTTTTGAAAACCCCCCGTTTTATTAATAACAAACTTTATCGTATTCTTCAAACGGGATCATTGAAAAATGTTTTTATCATCCCTAGTATCACCACGAAAATACCCAATACCTCGGGGGCAACGAGGCATGGCCAAGTGACCGAAAAAATCTAATTTTTCAAAATCGCGCATCACGGCGATATCCATTCCGATTCGACAAACAAACGGAAACAGACACAGGTCTTTTCGCGATTTGTCAATTAACGAGCAAACGTCAACAGAGAAGCAGATAAATATGTTCTTAAAGAGCGAAATCGCCTCAGGCGCTAATCAAATCAATGCAAAATGCGAATGTACAAGGCAACAAAAGATGTTGCACAATGGAATGACTATATTCCTCAAATCCTCCTTAATACCAACAAAGGAAACTTGAATTCTTTATCACGCTATTGCCTCCTTACTTTAGCACTCGCAGAAATATTTATCTGCCGAAATATGCGAACAATTTGCACTCCCAAATAAAACCATCGAATAGTGTCCTCTGAACTATGAATCGGATCGCAATCACCCACGACAGAAACAGGCGAAAATGGCCACACTTCACTCAAATATTTCACCGATCTCCACCAGAAACAGTACAATGAAACACGGACTATACAAATGCGCACACTGCACACAACACCACACACTGATAAGGCGATCCGAGTGCCATCACTGGGGCAGTTGACGCGCGACCCAGAGTCACCCGCGCCACCGGCTGCAATCCATAGTTGTTAAAACGTATTTACGTTTACTCTATAAATACGTATACTCGAGTACTGCGTAAATACGTTTACGTTTCCTCGCGGAAAAAATACCGGTACTCACTTACTCGCGTACTTATTGAATATACGCGAGTACAGAAAACGTATTTTAAGGGGACTGAAAATGTCATTTTGCCTGACAGAAAGTGACAAACATAAGACAAACATTTTCCTAAGAAATACTTATCAGGAGAGGAAAACACATCTTGGATTTATACCAGATTAAAAATTGAAAATATCTTCATCTCTGATGATGGGGTCGGGCCACCCCTGGCTGTTTCAGGTCAGATGATAGACCCCGAAACCTGAAACAGCCACAATTTTACTCCCGACTTTAGACATTTTACACAAGTCGGAAATCAGCCGTTTTGCACTTTTTACCTCTATATACTGACTTTTTCTGTGAGAAAAATGCTCATTTTCCCCATAAAAAATCTCGTTCTTACGCTTTTTTTCAGGAAAAGTATTTTAATCACGTTTTACGCAGAGTTACTCACTATTTAAAAATACTTTACGTTTTCTGTACTCAGGGGCGAGTACAATAAAAATACTTTACGTTTACGTTTACTTTAAAAAAAGTTCAGTACTTTTAACAACTCTGCTGCAATCGATACAATGGGAACTGAAATTGAAATTGGACAAATAAATATTGAAAACCACTATATTCCGCGGAGTAGTGGACGCTGTGCGCGACCGCGACCGTCGCCGATGCGGCGTTTTTTGTTGAACACATTTTTAATGGGTTTAATTCCCATTTTGATGGATCAATGTCAAATTTCATTGCCATTCGACTGACGATCAGATTGTGTACTACCTGAGAACGCCTCGATCGCCGCTGGGAGAAACGTGAACGGGATCGCGTAAATCGTGTTTAACATTCAATCAGTGCGGTCGCGCGGTTCGTTGAACTATAATCGAGCCGTAGAGCAGAAAAAGAATACCTAACGGCTGGCGGGATGAAAGAACAAAGTCAAAATACGTCGAATTCAAGGTAAATACAGCCTGCATTCAATGGCCAATCGGCCCTGAATATGGATGATAGCCAGCAAATAAATTTGATCGGAAAGCCATTACTGAGACATTAGATAAGTACGGCTCTTGTGAACCAAGCCACACTCATAAAGATCTATGCCATGTGTACAGGTCGGCATCGCTCTATGGACACAGTGCAAAGCAAACAGAATTGCACCCAGCGGACAAATATTTGGTGAAGCCACAAAGCATTGCCGTAGGTGGCTTTGCAGCCAAAAGTCTCGCGGTGCAATGCTATGTGCAGCCTGGGAGGGGATTCAATTAACCCGACACGTTTTTTGAGACAGCCCGATTACCTTATTGAGGGTGAAATTTTACACCGGCCGATCGACAGACATGAACACATTGAATTGGGCAAAATAATTTCAGGTACAATGTATTGGCAGGGGTATCCTGGATGTAGACTCTCCGGGGGGGTTGGACAGCTAGCTAATGGCTCCTCCAGAGGGATAGATAGCGAGAAAAATGGGGGGTGGGGGTGGGGGGTTGCGGGGGGGGGGGGGTTCGAGGGGGCGGGTTGCGGGGGCTAGAATGTGTACAACCCCCAACCCCCCGTTGGATACCCCGTGCATTGGTATGTTCAAATAAGTGTCGGGCTAATTGAATTTCGAATCAGCTCATACACATCGACAAAACTATTGCGGCGCCAGGAAATTCGAATGAATGCACATTCCCGGCCGGCCAGATGTGCAAATTCGAAATTCCTAAATAACAGAAAGTGAGTCGAAATATTTACCTTCCAGCATGGCATTGGCAGCATCCAAAAATCATTATTAAAAAGAAAGTGAGCGCGTCCAATCAAGTATAGCCACCTTCTTATCAACAATAAACCTTCTTATAGACAGAAAAGTTACCTTGGATGAGACAATAAATCCTTTCACCTGTGAGACCGCGAACATGCGATCAATCCGACACAGAGAACCACTTCCGGTCACACACACAGACACAGATAATAAGTACATATACTCGGCGGACCGCAAAGTATGTGCAGAATTCTACCATAATTTAATGAATAAAATCTTGTGATAGATTTCGTAATCAATTATTCCATAGTAAAAACGAAATATTATGATGAAAAACTGTACATTGTTTTAGTTCATTATTCAGGTGGGTTATGGTAGGTTTCCATACTAAGCGTGAAGTCCGCCGAGTATAGTCATGTACACCTGAGAACACAACAGCGCAAAGGTAAGCAGTCAGACAGACAGCCGAGTGCAGTGTGACTTTGTGTTTGCCGCCCGCGGGCAATGGCGACTGGAGGAGTAAATATGTATGTAGATTGATCTTGTGCCAAGTGAAAACATGCGCACTGTCATTGCAGCGGCGCACACCCAGGGGGCACGCTGTGCGATCGCTACAAAATAAGTCACAGTTCTCATATGGGAAGTATTCATGTGTAGGCTTGGAGAAACTTATTTCTACGATGGGTTCATAGAAAATTTAAAAAAACCAACAAAACGCTTTTAAAATCTGTTTTTAAATACCGGAATATCCCGGTGTTTATAAAAACCGGGTCAGAGTTTTCACAGGTCCGCTGCGCGGGTCAGGATCAGCATATTTCGCATAAATAAATAGAATACATACCGTAACTCCTTGAATAAGTCCCCGGGGGAGTTATTTTTTCGACGGAGTTTTACGACTGGGTAGTTATTCGAGGGGAGGTGTTATGTTTCCCTCAGAATTTTCCATAAAATGCATGATCAATATAAATGGTTAAATTAAACTGTGTACACGGGGTTACCTAAATTCATTTCATAAATCATCAGTTGGAATAAAATTGCATAATTGAAACAAAAAAATCGATACTAGTGAGTACAAACTGTAAAATTATAGTTGTAAATTAATCAGAATACATATTTACATATAACATTTCTTATATTTACATGTGACTTATTTGGTACCCATCAAGGATGGGAGTTATTCGAGGCAATTATGAAGGGGGACTTATTACAGTATTTACGGTATCTACATTTGTTTTGTACGTGTTGATCGCTATCAGTTCAGTTCAATACGGAAGGGAAAACCGGCGGCGGCGCGGCGTTGTCGCTGTCACCTGGCAAACACGCAGCGCGGCAAGGCCGCTCACCTAAACGCAAACGAAAGTATTTGTATCGTCCGCTGGGCAGCCAAACGCGGCCAATGGAATGTCACTACGGATCTGCAAATCGGATTTCTGCCACCTGGCAAATGTACATGCAAATGCGCCCGCCAGCGCGCAGCCGGGGCCGAAATGCGTGAGACACGCCAATGCACATACCGACGCAGTGGTGCACGCACACTCGCACACTTCGTGCAAAGTAGCGCAATCACAGCCCTGGGGGCAGTCCCAGACCCTGTAAAATGTCATGCAAAGTGTCAAAAGTCATGTAAAATGCCCGGTAAAATGGAAAGCGCTTGCCATTTTACCGGGAATTTTACATGACTTTTGACACTTTGCATGACATTTGACATTTGCCAGGTTCTGGGACTGGCACCTGTAGTTGGTTGGTTGGTGGTCGCCTACGGCTAATACAGTGGCATTGCAAATTTGATAGCCAAACTTTTCTACAACACGGAATACACTTTGATTATTACAAAACGGTTTGCATGCATACCGGCATTTTATCATATCAAACGCAATCAAACACAGCATGAATCAGTCGCAGACTAAACAAAAATGACGGTGTGCCATGACGCACCGGCATAACAGACCGGCGCCGAAAGAAACTTCACGCGAAGAAAAACAAAACTTTTACAACCAACAGTTTCGTGCCGCAGCCGCTGCAGCTGGTTCCACGTAATAGGGCACGCGCCCGGTGAAGTTTGAGGTTTACTCAGCGAGCTTTTCCAGGATAGAATAGAATCAGCGCTGAAGCGCCGCCGTAGTAAGGACGACACTGCTAATTTGCCTTCCTTAATTTTCATGGATAGCTTTGTCAGGTTTAGTAGAAAATTTCACATTCTGGCGTGTGAAAGTTTGCGAATTACGTGTGAGTGGGTGTGAAGTTTTGTTTGGTCTACCAATGAAAGCGGCTATCGAAATTTCCATGGTAAATCGGATTTACAAGTTTTACAATTTGAGTGAAAACGAAAACTCAGATGAAGCGCACAATCGGTTGACAATCAATAAAAAACAGTGCATTGCTCATTGTGTAGCTCAACTTAAGCTCTCTGTTCCATCACAAGTTGCACTGTCAACTGCACATCTATATCACCTTGGGACTGAACCCCGAGAGCGACTTCAAATGCACTGTGCGCGACTGCAAAACACGCCAACA
Organism: Sphaerolaimus hirsutus; assembly: GCA_964036195.1. Taxonomy (NCBI): domain Eukaryota; kingdom Metazoa; phylum Nematoda; class Chromadorea; order Monhysterida; family Sphaerolaimidae; genus Sphaerolaimus; species Sphaerolaimus hirsutus. Next base: position 20,438,756 of record OZ038452.1, on the reverse strand, counting down.
CTCGTTGCAGCGCAGCGCGACCCATTTATTACGTCCAGTGCGGCCGCTTCATTCGCCGGCCACAGGGAGTCAATAAAAATAAATAGAAAATACAAAAAGGCGCCCAGCCGACAAGCGACGATGCACGGTAGATCAAACAGTTCCGCCCAAATGGATGGACCACCATTGAAAAGTGTGCCGCGGTAAGGCGGCAGCTGAATTTGAAAAGTTTGTTAACGCGGCGGCCCGTCCCAACTGAACGCGCTGCATTGTGCTCGCGAAACGCATTGACCTATTTAAATAGACCGATTACTATTTAGTAGCAGAAATTTCGCGCTCGCCGCTCATGCTAAATTTCCTCAATGCGCGAAGAAAAATCGAAGTTACTCGTTAAATGCTATTTCGATTCGAGTTAGCAACGGCAAACACACCTTCGTAGTGTCTGCGTCACACCCGTGACGCAGAAACTTCGCTGGCTACATTGAGTCGGGGAGAAAATTCAGTCTCAACTGCATAGTTGTTAAAACGTATTTACGTTTACTCGATAAATATGTATACTCGAGTACTGCGTAAATACGTTTACGTTTCCACCAGAAAAAAATGCCGGTACTCATTTACGCGCGTACTATTTAATAGTACGCGAGGACAGGAAAACGTAATTGAGAAAAATTTGGGGTTGATAAAAAGCAAAAACCACTCAAACGAATAAAAATGGCTACAAAAATGGCAGCGGAAATGATAGAAGTTGCCATGGGTCGGAAAAGCGACGACTCTCATTCACTCTTTTTTACATCTTCCTTAAAACAAAATCGGAAAAATTACTTTTGCGTTTTTCCTGAGTAAAAATCCTAGTATTCACGTTTACTCACCTTGACAATGCAGCGTATAAGTAAAAAAGTACTTTACGTTTTCTGCACTTCGCTGGCTACATTGAGTCGGGGAGAAAATTCAGTCTCAACTGCATAGTTGTTAAAACGTATTTACGTTTACTCGATAAATATGTATACTCGAGTACTGCGTAAATACGTTTCCGTTTCCACCAGAAAAAAATGCCGGTACTCATTTACGCGCGTACTATTTAATAGTACGCGAGGACAGGAAAACGTAATTGAGAAAAATTTGGGGTTGATAAAAAGCAAAAACCACTCAAACGAATAAAAATGGCTACAAAAATGGCAGCGGAAATGATAGAAGTTGCCATGGGTCGGAAAAGCGACGACTCTCATTCACTCTTTTTTACATCTTCCTTAAAACAAAATCGGAAAAATTACTTTTGCGTTTTTCCTGAGTAAAAATCCTAGTATTCACGTTTACTCACCTTGACAATGCAGCGTATAAGTAAAAAAGTACTTTACGTTTTCTGCACTCAGGCGAGTAAAAATAAAATACTTAACGTAAAAATAGTTCAGTACTTTCAACAACTCAACCGACTAGCAGAGCGGCTCAGCTGTCACGCACGGATGCGCGCCGGCGCGGCACGTGCAGCGGGCAATGCAATCAGAATAAATGCAGCTGTAAACGACAAACTTCGGGTACCCGGCAGCCAGCGATATTAGGCGTCGTTGCGTGACGCCACAAAGATTAGAGTGGTGCTTCGGATGTCAGCTAGAAACCGGAACCAGCGCCAAGAAAGGGTGAAGAATAAAAACCCGACTAACCCTTAAAAATCAGTCGCAACAGACTATTTAGAACCAAAGACGACCTTCGAAACGAAAGTCTGCGTCAGCCAAGAAAAACACACTCGATGAGAATCAAGCTGGCCGTGAAAACGTTCCCGCATTGCATTTTACAGGCATCTGTGAAATCGAAAAATGATGGATGGGTGAAAAAAGCGGCAACGCGAACCAAAATACAAAGCAAAAAAATGAAGTAAAAAGGAAAATAAATGGGCCGCCAGGGCACGCGAAAGTAGGATTAGTTGAAAAAGCAGTCTGGAGAAAACACGATCAATCAAAATGGCTGGGGCGGGATATTTGTTGAACAGTTTATTTCTATCACCCGATAAATTATACTGCGCCACATAAATATGAAAATCTGATTACAAAATAAACAGATCTGACAAATAGAATAAATCTTTTACAATCGTTATATCACACTTGTCCACGGGAAAAGCTTGTAGGTGCGTATTTATATCACGCATTTACACACATACATACACCCATACTATTAAACACCCCAAACATAAATATGAATATGCAAATTAAAAGAATCAAAATGAATGAGCCATGGGTTTGGAAAAAATTTTGATGTCTGAGGGCTAGATGGGATATTTGGGGGGCGACAAAAAAGTCATGATGGCGGTACTACGGGTAAATACCTAAAATCGGATTTTAGCAATATAACATTTAACATCCCCAAGTCCCACATCTAACCCTGGTATGAGCACATCATACAAATTCAACAGGTTTGCCACAGGCGGAAATACTCTCAAAAAGTACCAAAGTACACAACGCCTCCAAAAAAGCGTAAAAACAACCAGTATTGGGTACATTAAAAAACCACCAAAAACACGCGTATATACATCCGTTCAAGGGGTTTCCTTGGAGGGCAGCAGGACAACGTATGCATTCAAGGTGGTAATGGCGGCCGGCTTCAATCTATCATCTGCCACGGCGGCACACGAAACCACAGTTGGATACAGTGTGGACAGCGCCCGTTTCAACTCGCTGTTGTCCGCGCCGCTGGCGACGCCGCTTGTAGTTGGGGGAGATCGAACCGCGGCGCGCAGCATCGCGTCGACGGCGGTTAGGGCACTACGCGCCTGCAGAAGTGGATGAGTGTTGAGCAGTAGCGTAGCCTGGTGGTAGTAGTTGGGGGGTGCGGCTGCACCCCTCTTCATGTGGAAAATGAAGAGATAAAACATTAGAAAAAAACATTCTCTCTCGAATTTTTCGATTTTTTTCTTCATTTTCTGTTGTTGTTTTTTTTGTAGAAATGATCAAAAATGATCTCCCGCTCAAAAAACCTGGCTACGCCACTGGCTATTGGGCTATTATAGACAAACGTTCAAAGTGAATAACAGTCCTGCATGCTGGCTGCACACCTGAGCGACGGCAGTAGCCGGCAGTGGAGCCCCCGCGGCGGCCCTGTGTTCGACAACATACTGCTGCAGCACGTGGTCGCACCGCTGCACCAAGCAGTTCACAGCGGCGCCGCCCTGTGCGCCTCCGGCAGCCGACCGGACCACGTCGGGACCGGTCATTTGATGAGTTGACAGCGCCAGCAGCGCGCCGAAACACGCCGACGCCAGCTCGGCACGTTCCGCGGTCGATGTGTCCATTGCTATTGGGTGCAGGTCTTTATTAACTGTGAAGTTTCACTGGAGGTCTCGAATGGGAGGGGGTTAGGGGGTAACTTATATTTATGTCTTTTTTATGCTATTTTCCCCATTTTCTGCCTGTTCCAAAAGCCTAGGTATATTGAGCACCCGCAACCACCCCCCCACCATATTTTCCAGCTTTTCCTCAGAAGTAGCGATTTGCTAATTATCTATCCAGTTACCCCCAAGTTTTACCAAACGAAAGCGTCCCTGTAACTCACCGGCATGGACTGGATCAAAGTTGGATTTGGTAGAGGCGCCGATGGAAGCGTCGTTCAAAAGCCCCAGCAGCCGGTCGCCGAACTCGCCTGGCAGCGACGACAAGTGCGGCAGCATTTCAGCCGATATCAAATCGACCATTTGGCAGTCGATGAATTCGTGCCGCAATCGGTCGTCGGGGGACAGCGGCGAGGGCGGTTTGCTGTGAGATTTAAGCTGATATACTCGGCGGACCGCAAAGTATGCGTTCTAAATTACTTGTCTCAATCGATAGCGAGCGGGCTGGATACTTATGCTCGCACTTTCACACAAAAGAAAAAGGCGGAGTCACATATAGGGATGGCAAGCGCTTTTTTTTAAGCGTTTTTTTTAAAAAAACGTCGCTTTTTTTTAAAAAAAAGCGCTAGGGTCCCGGCGCTTTTTTTTAAAAAAAAGCGCTGGCAAAAATTTTTGTACTTATGCACTGGGTATTTTGCTATTTTTTTGTGCAAAAGCGCAAAATTTCACATGCAAATTACCACTGGTGGCTGTTTTCATTGGTTTTGTGGCATTTTTAGTGTCATTGCTTCTATCTCTGCATGCTATCATGTAATAATAAGTTGTGATATGTTAGTGTAGTATAGAATATTCAGCCAATGTGCTCCCAAATACTTCAACAGTGGGGAACATGAGTCTCAATGTATTAGCCTTCTCTTATAGCCTTATTTATAAGCACTATTTCATGCTTAACTTCACTCGAAGTCATGAAACCATTCACAAACTGCGATATACAAAATGAGTCAACATAAAAAGTAATTTTTTTGGCAGAGATCACCACTGATCATGTTATCCAATGACTACACAGCCATTCTATGGCTATATAGCATCACAAGTACTGCCACTTGTCTGATATACCTGTATATATTGATACAGAACCATATTTGGGAGGTTTTTAGGGAACGTCTCAACATTTTTTGAAAAAAAGCGAAAAAAGCGCGTTTTTTTTAAAAAAGCGCTTTTTTTTAAAAAAAAGCGGGGCCGTTAAAAAAAGCGCTTTTTTTCCATCCCTAGTCACATACAAGCGACAAAGTTTTTTCTAAATAAATTTAAATTTAAACTTAAACCACGAGGCACCACTGGAGTACATCTTCCAAACTCAGAATGCCACTCAGTTGGATAGCCGATCCCATACACTTAGTTCCAGTCCAAATATTCCCCAATCCGAACTCAAAAATCTTTTTAGAATAAAAAAAATATTTACATTTGGACTTTGTGAGATAATATATTAAAATTTGCATTTACTATCATGACGGGATGATAGTGTTTACTTCAGAAAAATGCATAGCGTGCGGTCACCGGAGTGTGTATTTATGAAGAGCGATTTCATAAAAACCAAGAACAAGAATGCGCACCTTCTAGAGAAGATGAAACTTTCCAAAGTTCGCGCTATCTCAGACCATAATTCAGGATGACGACCAGCTGCAAAACAAACTTTACGAATAGATTGCATCTCACAAAGTGCTGACCAGTCAAAAGGAACAAACGATTTCGCCTGGCGATAGGCAGGCCTATTCTGAGTACTGTAATAAAGGCATGCACGGCGTTTTTCCACGTGCTCTGAGCGACACAGTCGTACTTCAGCGAGAGCGGCAGCGACAATGTCTGCACATTGAAAGCTCAACCATTCGTTGTTGAGGTGGGATTTTTTTTAACGCCGATGTTTCGATATTTAAAAAAAATTCGAAATCGATATTCCATATGAAAAACTGCGAAAGAATAAAAACATATTGGCGGCCCGCACACTAGTTGACACATGTGTGTCAACTGATCTGTGTCAACTCAGATTTCGGCTTTACGTGTCGCACAGCGATCTGCCAATGCACATGCAGCAATGTTAAAAAAAATTATTTTGGCACGTGCATTGAAAGGTCGCTCTGCCACACGTGAAGCCGAAATCTGCGTTGACAAACATGTAACAGTGGGCCGCCATTTGAAACGCAATAATACGGATGCTTGACATGATTACACATGCCAAAGCAACAGTAAAACAGTAACGCAAAAAAACGTTGAATAAAATTGCCAGGGACAAATCACCCACCTTAACGATATGTGTCAACGTAGGCCCTTCAGCGATCTCTGCGTAGTGCGCCACACCGGAATAGAACTCCACAATCAGGTGCGTGCACAGTTCACCGAACGGCACGTAGTTCTGCATCAACCAGTCAGCCTGAATGTGGGACGGAAAAAATGCAAAAAATTATTTGCCGCGACCGTGGATCGAACACGGGACCTTTAGATCTTCAGTCTAACGCTCTCCCAACTGAGCTATCACGGCCGATAGAAACGGCCTACTTAACCGGAAATAAGTTCTAGTTAAAAACAGAATGATTGTAAATACTAGAAATAAAAACAGCCTCCGAAAAATAAAAATAGGAAATGAATGAAATAAAAACGGCCTTTATGAGGTGAACTTTTTATATTTAACACAAGCGCCACAATTCTGGCGAAATTTAGCGTGGCGTATCTGAGCAACTAGAAAAAATTCGGAGGACTAAAGAACTAGTAAATATTCAGATGACAATCCGAATAACAGACGATAAGAAGTCTACACTGGCAGCAACGAGAAACCAATGCTGTTGTAATGACATAATGACCCTATTGAGACACACCAGTTCGCAGTGAAACCAAATGTCAACTGGTTTCGACACCAATTCAAAGCTTGCTGACGAGTTGACGAACGACGTTTAAATGCAAACGTTTTGAATCATGCTGAACTGTTAAAAATTTGCGGCATGAAGTAAACAACGCGTATACACCAATGCAAAGTGTAACTCGTCAGCTAGCTTGAATTGGGATCGGAACCAGTTGACATTTTGTGTCATCGTCAACTTCTGTGTGTACGGCAATTGAAATTACAACAAACAACCAACAGCGGTGGCCTTGGCGGGCACATTGCGGTGGGGCGGGCGGCAGGCGAACGTGCTGAACTCGCACAGCAGCGTGAAAATAGCGGGCAGTTGCGACCGCAAGTGCGCGCCGTTACCGGTGCACATCTCCTGCAAGTTCAATTCAACAACTGTGTCACAGCCGTGAAGTGAAAACGAGCTTCAAAATGGCGACAGCTCACGTTGAAGAGCACTTTGACCGCCTCGACGACGGCGTCCTGCGTGGGCGTGACGTTCTGCTCGGTGGGCACGATGAAGGGGGCCATGTCGGCCGACGGCGAGGCGCACGCGCAACCGCGCAGACCTTTTACGGTGGGAATGGACGTGTCAACGTTGTTTTTCGGGACTTATTGAGAGATAGTTAATTGGAGAGTGTTCTGTTAGAGGAAATCGCTCTTCAATACACTGGCTGACAAATATTTGTGCATTAATTTGATATTTGTGCATGTGCATTGACACAGTCAACGAAAACAGTGCAGTTTCAGAACGATGTAAATAATTATATGAAAACCAAGTGCCTATGTGTCCAGGTACCTTTCAACAAAGGCGTCACGTCGTCGGCCTTCAATTCCGCCTTAACTTTGCCAAAGAGCGTCTCAAACGGAGCCAACAGAGTTGTCAAGTGGCTGGGTCCACCCACAGAGCCGGTAGCGCCATGGCACCCGGTGACCATAAGTGAAATGGTTTGCCAGGCGCGCCAAGTCGACACCCACACATCCACTGGCAGCGGTGCCATTTGCGTTGGTGGTTGCTGTTCAGCCTTCACGTTTGCTGTGGACATGCCTGCCAGTTGCTGGGGCGTGGGCGCGCGGCCTGGGAGGTACAAATAAATAGTATCATAAGGCAGCGTTTACACGTGTTTTTTTTGTTACGACTCGACAAAACTAAAAAGTTCAATAAGTTGATTAAAAATGTTCCATATGCATGAGAAAAAGTGGTCATCTACACATTCTACCTAGGCGAATATGTACGTCAAATTGCAGAATCGTGCTTGTAGCTCAAGAGTTATGACGTCTGAAATTTTTTTGCTGTTGTCGCCGACTGTCAGGTAATTTCGTCACAAAATGGAGTCGTCACAAAAAAACGTGTAAACGCGGTTTTAGTACAATTCGCCATTGCGCAGTAGATATTAATCAATCTACCGATAATGAGCTCATGTAAACTCTTCAAAGCCGCCAAAGAAATCTCGGAATTTTTGCTGGCAGCCGCAGTTTCCACGTGCTGCATCAGCGTTAGCCACATCGACGGGAAATCGTCCAACTGTGTCAAAATGCCCCTCAGAGCATTGACCATTTTCACCTGGGGGCAGTCCCAGACCCTGTAAAATGTCCTGTAAAATGTAAAATGTCATGCAAAGTGCCAAAAGTCATGTAAAGTGCCCTGCAAAATGGCAACTCGGTTGCCATTCTGCGGGGCATTTTACATGACTTTTGACACTTTGCATGACATTTGACATTTTACAGGGTCTGGGACTGGCACCAGGGCCACGAGACAGTGCGTCCAAGTTTCAGCCCACTGTTTGCTCTCGGTGTCGCGCGAGTGGTGCATCATGAGCACGGCGGCGCCGGCGGCCGAATTGTTGGCGTCTGCCTGCTTGCCGTTGCTGTTGGACGTGCTCGTGCTGATTTTTGTCGTGCTCGCGGTGGAGTATTGAAACTGGACGCGCTCGATCGACGGGAACGCCACCTGAGTTGGCGTTCGTTCAATGAGCTGAGTTCATTTTGTGGATGGTTACTGGTAGGGTTCAAACGGGATTGACTTTTCGGGATCAGGATTGGGTATTTGAGGTTTCGGGATCGGGACCGGAATTGGGATTATCGTGGGATCCTGGTCTCTGGATCGGGGGTTTTGTAAAGGCTCTAGTATACTTTCTCCGAGTTTTCACAGAAAAGGTCTGAAAACACAGTTTAACGACAGAGACGGCATTAATCAAAGGCACAATGGATATTTCTGTTAACATTTCTCAGTAAAACAGTCAATTTTCACTATTTTATCTGTTATCTTAAATTTTCCGCGATCGGGATTCCGGTTGGCGAAGTTTTTCGGGATCCGGATTTGAAAAGTTTTGGGATCGGGACTGCGATTTTCATATTTCGGGATCGGGACTGGAGTTTCGGGATCGGAACCGTTGAATCCCGGAAATTCTCGGGATTCGGGATCGGCATCCCGTTTGAACTCTAGTTACCGGTCTGTTGTACGGTTACAGTAGCCAAATAGTATTCAAATTGCCAAAATCGTCGTCTATCTATTGAACGCGGCTACAGTAACCCAAAAATAAAAAACCCACCTCAGCGACCAATCTCCTACACGCCATAGGTCTCAAAACAGCTGCATGGGCGCACACGGTCTGCAGCAGCGTATGACCGGCGCTTTTCCTCACCGCCGGGCGGACATCGGTGCAGAGAAGGCCGAGGCGGTCGTACACGCCGAGCCAGAGGCGCTCCAACGTGTCCGCGTCGGGGGCCACCATCGACGGTGGCTGGCAGTGCCGGTACAGGTGGTCGGATATGGTCCACTGAGAGGAGTATGGTGCATGTGTGGATTTTGGATGTGGGGCTTAGGGCCGGTGTTTAGGGCATGTGTTCACCAACCAGTTGTCCCACAGCGGATAGACTGATATTTAAGTCAACTTTTTGATCACCAAAAGCGAAATCCACGTCTACTAGATGTCTTATACATTCGGCAGACAGCAACTGTACAAAGTCAGCAATGAATAAACCAAGCGTGTGGTAGGCCTGCTTGATCACATCGGCGGAAAATCTGGAAAAAATAAAAACAAGGCAAAACTACCTTCAGTCATTTATATTTATTTACATTCAAAATATTGATGCCACACCTAGTTTCACTGCCCACCACGCTGCCAACGATGGTGATCAACTCTACCCACAGATCCTGATCAATTTGCTGACCCTGAAACGAAAACTCAGTGCAAGTACCTAAGGATATAAGCGCGTGGTATTTCAATTTTGTGAACCAACCCAGTGCTGTACAATGTGCGTGACGCACTCAATCTGAACGTGGCGTACATCTTCGTAATCGCACGTGCCTAGCGCGCCCAACGCCGAGACGCACATGCGGTGGCGACCCTGACAAAAAAACAAACTGTCTGCTTGGCGTCTTGCGAAACGACAGCACGGATATGTCACCGACCACAGCATCTAAACCTTCGACATTCTCCGCAGCGAACGCAGTCTTGACCAACTCGGCCATACTGACGGCGCCCCACTGCCGCAATCCGGCGTGCCGCGACGCGCAGACTTCAACCAAGTGGGTGCTCAGCGCGCGCCAGTACGTCGCCTTGGCAACGGCCGTCATTTATTTTTCCAAATCTTAATTAACTGTAGGTGTGCAAATTCGCAATTAACCATTCTGTGCGCAAATTCGAAATTAACCATTCTGTGCACATTCGCCTGGCCTACGTGAGCGAGTTTGGCTACCCCAAAGTAGGACGGCGGCCGGCCGCCCTGCCTGTTCATAGCGCCGCTGCTGGGGCTGCCCGTCTGTTGGTCCTGCTTGGCGCAGACTTCCATCGACTCGGCGGACAGCTTGCACAGCGCCGCGATAACGTGGTGCAAGGCGACCACGTCGATCGTGCTGGAGAAGGTTGCGGTGGGTATGGCATTGGGTTGACTAGCTGGGAGCAGCCCCAGATCCTGTAAAATGCCATGTAAAACGTCAACTGTCATGCATTGCCAACGGATGTTTGCCATTTTGCAGGGCATTTTGCATGACTTTTGACACTTTCATGACATTTGACAGCTTACAGGGCATTTTACAGGGTCAGGGACTGACACCAGGTTACTATTGCATCGCTCCTCACCGCGTTGTGTCGAACAGCTTGTTCAACATGGCGGTGATCACGGGCACATCGGCCATCACGGCCGTAGTCAAGACAGTTCCGGAGTCAGCTACCGACTCGCTAGACTTGAAACCGCCGCCCAGCGCTGGCCGCAAGCCGAGCATCCAAACAAGGTGCTGCAGTGACGAGTGTAGTGTCTATTTTCTGACAAAGTGCCAAAAAAAAGTGCCGAGTATACGCCAACGACAACTCACTTGCAACGTGGCGAGAACCAGATTCCAACAATCCTGCAATGCGCCGCCATTGGTCTGCGCCACGCCAATCAAAGTACGCATCGATTGCACGTTCTTGGCCGTCAACTGCGACGATATGCCAATTCGAATCACACGCAAACGCATCGTATTTACAAAAAGCGAACATAACAAATCAATAACACAAAAGTCAACCCCAAACCATTATCTGTGCATTGAGCATCGCCGACGTCATGTTCGGCGTGGGGCAAGCCGTTCCAACTGCCACAACTTGGTGCTGGCTATCCGGCTGCGTTTGGCTCACTGCCAGCATGTCATCGCTGCTGACGCTGAGCGGAGTTTTGTCGGGACTGTGCCGAGGGGAATACGTCGGTGCCAATACCCGTGCTAGATAATTCGCGGGAAGGGCGACCTGAGATATTTGGATAAATACTATTGTTTCAATTTAACAAATACGCTGTCAGGGGTATCATTTATCTGGCATCTTTACCAGAGTTGTTCAAAGTGCCAAACTTTTCTCAAAGTATACGTAAACGTAAAGTATTTATTTTTTACTCACCCCTGAATACAGAATACGTAAAGTAATTTTTTTCAACTTTTACTCGCGAGTAAACGTGAGTAAACGTACTTTTTCATCCAGAAAACGTAAACGTGAGTATTTTAGAAAATTTTCACCCAAATTGTCATTCAAAATCGTAAATTTTCAGAAGTTTTTGGCTATCTTCAGCAATTCTAGGCTATTTGTGTGCTCATATGGCCATCTTTGACGATTTTTCCCATTTTTCACCTATTCGCTTTGTTTTTCAACTTAAAACACGATATAAAATACTACCCGAAATACGTTTTCTGTACTCGAGTACTTTGAAAAAGCATACGTAAAAGCGAGTACTGGTACTTTTTTCTGAGGAAACGTAAACGTATTTACTCAGTACTCGAGTATACGTATTTATCGAGTAAAAGCAAATACGTTTTAACAACTATGATCTTTACAGATGCCCGTCACTACACAAAATTTCCCAAAGAACACACCTTGCACACAGCTGCAACAGATGCGTCCCTGACAGCCACTGGGCCCTCACTCGCAACAGAAGCAGCCGGCGTGCCAGCGGGCCGGCGTTCGCAAGCCATGCGCACGAGCAGCGCGACGCACTTCAACAGCGACTCGGTCACGTTCTCCTCCACGCTGGCGTCGAGCAACAAGGAGAGGGCGGTGAGCAGGTTGAGCGACATGGAATCGAACAGCTGCTCGTGCAGCTTGGCCGCGGTCTCGTCGGCCGCGCCGGCGGACAGCAAAGTGTGCAGCCCGTGCGTCGCGTCGACCAGACACGAGTAGGCCATCGACACGCAGTAGCCGTCGTGCAGCCGCGGGGCGTCCAGGCGATCTAGCATCTCCAACCTGGCATAGAGGGACACTTGGTTATTATCGAAGATATTATATTATTATATTGAAGATGTATCTGTTATTTAGTTGATTTGGATTGAAGTGATTTAGAATTTCAGTGCAGCCAACGTTTTCGATATTACAAATAACATAATTCAGCATTTTCATCATTAAAAAAATAAAATATCAATATAGGTAGCAAGAAAGATGCGCCGAGTTCACATGCAGTGGGAACAAATTACGTGCACTGAGGCACACCGCCGAACGGAGTGCAGTTTCACAAATGAGATTAAAAACGCTTGCAACCAACAGATAGCCTCTACTGTTGGCCTTGTTCAACACCATCTGACAGAGCGGCACCCAAACGCCGCGGTACACGAATCCCGGCTGGCCGCCAGCCCCGTTGCCAGTTGACGTGTCCGAGCCGAAACTGTCTGTCCGCCCAGTGGGTAAGTCCACATCCAGAGCTGGAAATTAAAAAATTATTCCCATCACAGATTATGGTGTATCGTCTTTATCACCCCATGCTTTACACTGGAATTTACCACATTCCATCTGAGGATAGCCGAATGTTTCAAAACGTTTGGATGCATGCATCGAAACGGAAAAAAATATCTCGCAAATTTTACGAGATATTTTGCAATGTCTCTGTATGCAAATTTATCATACTAATAATATTTTATAAAAATTCCATTTGATTCAACAAAAAACGGTTTCGACGCTTGTGTTTTTTAAATAGTTAAAAATTCCGGTCATCCCCAGCCCGATCGTTCAGTATACTCTTGTTTGTATTTCACTTCCGGAGAAAATAACACTATTGCAGCACCATGTAAATATTTACAGCTTGTTTCATTCACCGTGAGAGTTCTGCTTGACATTCTTGCTGGTAGTGAACGAGATTTGCACCATGTTACACAGGTTTGTCAGCATCGTTTCCAACAGCTTGGTGGAATGCGCACGCATATCGTAGTTCATACAGTAAGTTCTGCAATCGATAGAATTTTACGATACAGTATTGAAAACAAACAAACAATTCAGATAATTTTGCCATCGCTAAAGCCCACGAACCGTATCAGATTTGGCTGGTTGCAAATTTTGTGAAGAATCTCAAGAGCGAGCGCCCGCTGCCATGGTAACTTGTCAGTGTCGAGAAATTTCAGCACCAGCGACAGGAAAATCTCACATTCCGTCACCTAAAAATACAATCACATTTGCATTCGGATTTATAAACAAACATCATGACAAAAAATGATTTTCTTGCATATATGGAACTTTATTCCGGAATCATGGAACTTTCTCACTTAATTTTTTTGTTGGCACACGAGACAGTGTAAACGCTGCTTTACAAATGTGCATTACCGCAGAGCACCAACCAGCATATCGTTGTACTGAGTCAGTAGCACGCCGACAACTCTGAGCAATCGCATCGAAATGGGAAAGTAAGGCGGTTCGTTGCCAGGCGATCCCATTCCCTGGTCAATGGATGTCGCCGACGCGGGGTGTTGCGATTGTATCTGCGGAAATGGGCCGAATTTTTAACACAGTAACAATTATTTACATTCACGCAAACGCGATTTACCTGGACATTTTTCAGACTCGGCGAAAACAGCCGTATGACCAATGGGCACACGTGCTCGCGCAGCACCCATTCACACTCGCCGTGCTAGAGATTAATGAGATTATTCACGTGCCCTATAGGCAGTACAGGGGCCAGCAGGGACGTATCCAGGATTTTTGAGCGGGGGGGCTGCTTGTTTACGGAGCCCGGCGAGGGGGGGCGCCCCCCCCCCCTAAAATTTTAGCTACATAGTGGCGGAATGGCGCTGGCGCCATTAGTAAACGCCACGCCATGGCGCCATTGGCGTTGGCGTCAGCGCCATGGAACGCTGTATATGTATGTAAATATACATACAAAACAGCAAAAAGCACAACATTTTTAACGATTTGCGGCCACATGGAGCAAATCTGATGATAATACCTTGTATCTGGTGAAGAATGCGCGCTTGCGCGCAAAATTTTTTACGCTGACGTTGAAAAAGTCGCATTTTCTGATCACTTGATCACATTTTCTGAAATTTTCTGATTCTGATCACATTTTCTGAAAAAGAAAGGCTGCAGCCCCCCCCCCCCCGCCCCCCCCCCCTGGATACGGCCCTGGGGGCCAGTTCCGCAAATTGAGAGGTGATAAGTAAAATGGCAAGTGCCAAGTGAAATGAGAAGTGAGCAGTGAATTGAGAAGGAAATTGGCAAAAGCGAAGGGAAATTACTTTTTATATTTTATATCACTTTTGACAATTTACATGCCATTTCACTTCGCTTTTGCCAATTTTCTTCTCAATTCACTTAGCATTTGCCATTTTACATGGAACTGGCACCCGGTCAAAGCAGCGCATTATCAGACAGACCGATTTGAGCACGGACGAGTACTGCGACAGAGCGGCCTCGAGCAGCTCCAAGCCCAGCGTGCGCGTCATCTCGGTGATGCCGACGAGCCAGCGAGGCTTCTCCGCGTTCACCAGAAGGCAAATGTCCTGAGAAAAAAACAGTCGTACACTGAGGACGACAAAGCAGCCAGCACTCGCTAAAGTGTACTACCGTATTTCTTCTAATAGAAGAACGTCGTTCTATTTTGTCGTCATCTTTTTTGCCTGCCGTTCTGTTCATTATTGGAGGCTGCCGTTCTAGAGTTTCACCAACATTCTTCACACATTTTTCATTTGAACATGGTATTTGTAATGAAACATGAGCAACATTTTATATCAGGGCATCAATTCAAATAAAACCAAGTGTGAAAAGTTAGAATATTATTTGAATATTAGAAGAAATACGGTATCTATAATCTTGACAACCTGAAACAGCATGAAGGCATCCCCAGCAGCCGGACTGGCGCCACTGGGCGGAGACGATAGCACAGACCGCCCATGGTGCTGTCTGCCCGCCGCCGCAGCCGCTGCGCTAACACTGGCGGCGTCGCAGCGTCGACCCTGCCCGGCTGCGTCCTCAACCGCGACACGTTCGAAGACTTGATTCACCAGCTGTCGCACTGCGGCGGACGCCGCGTTGATCACGGTGGAATCCTGAATTGGGTCAACATCGACGTGGAATAATCACATCATTCTAATCCTGTCGCTGCAACCGAGCAGTGGCTGCACGCAACTTAAGAAAACATTCTCAGGGACCTGGCGATATCTCCAGGAAACTATCACTCCCACAAACGACTGCACAGGAGCTCTGGCAAGGAGCCAAAAAGTCCCATAGTCACAATCTCAACGCACCTTGGCAAAGTGCAATCGAAAGCACATGACGAGACACCTGGCGAGCACGGGCCCGCCCACCAGCGTGCCGGTGGTCACCAGCAGCGCGGCCGTCTGCAGCACGCGCAGCTCCTCGCACTCGGTCTCCATCAGCGCCCACAGCTCGTTCACCACCGATGCGGCGCCGTTCTGAGGGGTGTTTTTGGATTGGATGAGAATTTGGATTTAGAGGATTTTGGAAGAAAGAAACTATAAAAGTGATTAGAGGATAGGCAGCGACGATTCGTCTACCCAATGGAAGTGTAGGATTACATGAAATGAGTGATCATCAGAGAATAGGTAACAATTAGACGGAATCTCTCAAAAAGGAAATTTGATTAAATCAATCTGGAAAAATTATACTCAAATGGGGTACTTTTGTCTCAAAAGGAAAATATAAAACAATCTTCCTGAGAAAATATAAAAACGTAACATTTTTTTACCTATTTAAAAGTGTAAATCTCTCGGCATTTTCGGAATGATAATTGTGGATTGAGTGGGATGAAAGATTACGTATAAATATAGGGGATGTCGTCTTTCGTCTTGCTCAGAGCAGGGGAGATATGACGGGGCAGTTTATCAAATTAACTTACGGGACCGAAGTGGATCTCAAGATGAAAACGGAACCAAACGACATAAATATTCGCTACGCATAAAGTGACGACGCACCAATAAATTACACAAGATCCGTTTTCACTAGAATGGCATAAATACTCCACCAACCAGATCCAGAACCTTGAACTGTATCAACTTCTGTATGCCGCCAAGCGCCGTAACCACCAGTTTGGGGTTCCTGGTGCCAGAGGCGAGCACAAACGGCACCAGGATTTCACCCGCGTGCGCGCCGATCTGCTGCAGAACCACGTGGTCGGCGAGCGAAGCCAATGAACGCACTTTGCCCAGCGCAGACTCGGCCGCCTGCGAGTATGCGAGTGAATTAGGGCACTGGGGTCTATTGTGAAAGTGGATGTCAATTTATAGGTGTAGAGAGTAGTGATGTAAAGGCACCGGGGCACCGGTGCCCCGGTGCTGGGCACCGAAGGGCACCAGCACCGGTGCTGGTGCGGTGCCATTGCAATCTTCAGGGGTGCCATGCCGGTGCCGGTGCCATTTTTTTCAGAATAGCACCGGTGCCGGTGCGGTGCGGTGACATTTTTTTGCCGGTGCCAAGGGTGCTAGCACCAGGGCCAAAGTAAAAGGCACCGGGAAACGCACCGGCTTGTCCATAGTATGTGCTTATTCATATTTCAAAAAACAGCGATATATTTACCCAACCGTTTTTGCCTATTTTGTAAACCTCCCATCAAATAAATATACCTACTGTGAAATCCATTAAACCCGATACGTGATCTGATGAGCAAATCTAAAATTTTGTTGAATTTTTAATCATTTTTATATTTTATATTTATCTTACTTTTTTGTTCAACATTTGTTGTCAGTTTATGACAGAGATACCTAGTTCCATTCTCTGTACAGCAACGACTCGGATCAGTCGACAATAGTGGCTATGGACATTGTAGTGAATTAAATATTTTATCTTTCATTTGTAATCATTGTTATTGCTTCATAAAAGGTATTGCCACATCATTCTGATCATTTTAAGTGCTCAACCATCAAAATCGGTTGAAAATTCATGGAAATATGCACTTCCAAAGGTGAGACCACTGAGAAACTGCACGATATCTACTTCAGAAATTCCAGCCCGGTGCGGTGCCTTTCGGTGCTAGCACCGGCAACCCGCCGGTGCCCTTCGGTGCCGGTGCCATTTTTTCCAAAAGGCACCGGTGCCGGTGCGGTGCGGTGCCATTTTCTGGCCGGTGCCCCAGGGTGCCAGGTGCCCTTTTCATATGTTGGGAAAGGTGCCGGTGCGGTGCGGTGCCATTTTTCCCGGTGCCTTTAACATCACTAGTAGAGAGTCAGCCGGTGGCAAGTCGAGAGTAGTTATGTAAACAGCGCCAGAAAAAACGCGCCATGGCGCTTTTCCGACCCTCAGGGTGCCAATGGGGCCAAGAACCATGGCGCTAGCGCCAGGCATTTTATTCCTGGCGCCACAAAAATATAGCGCCAAGTGCCATGGCGCTCTTACATCACTAGCCAAGACACAAACGGCATGACAGGGGATGACTCACTTAAAACTCATTTTTGGAGGTGCGGCTAGAAAGTGCACCGTGTACATAGAGTGCATGGGAAAACGAAATGTAACGGCAAGTGGAAAACGTGGAAACAGTAATGGCAATTGGAAAACAAAAATAAAAGAAAGTTTCACTCGACTAGAGCACTACCTGAATCAGCACCAGAGCAAAAGCCCGAAGAACATAATCAACACCCACAGGCATCGCAAACTGCGCCATCCCCCCAAAGCACACCAAAACCACAACACCCCAAACTCACATCCCGGACGGGCGCGTGCTTTTTCTTCGCGTCCGACGACAACGCGCGCAGGTCGGTGCTAAGCGCCTCGGCCAGCCGGCGGCCCTCGCCCGCGGGTGGAGACCCTTTCTCCCACATGCTTCTGCTGATCTGTGAGATGAAATGACTGCTGGGATGGGAGGGCATTCACTGGAGGTATTGTTGACGATGGAATGTGTCCACGGGAGTTCTGTCTACACATTACACTGGTCAGGGGTTCGGTATGGGGGGTTGGGGGTTACCCCCCGAACGCTTCAGACTTCAAATCATTGTCGATAATGCGAATTTTTGCCTATGTTCAACTGATTTTTTGCGCGTTGTCCCTTTTTCCTGATACCACTAGAAAAAGTCTACCGTATTTCCTCGAAATACCCCCCCCCCCTCAAAATGGGCATTATGTATTTGTGGTCCGGGAAATGCATAACAGACGTTCAAAACATTTACTGTGTTACGTTAGAACTAGGGTGTCAACTTTCCGTTTTCCGTTTTCCGCAGGCAAATTTTTTTCCGTTTCCGTTTTCCGGCTGCTAAATTTTTTTTCCGTTTCCGTTTCCGTTTTTCCGGCCCATTTTCCGTTTTCCGGCTAAATTTTCAGTTTTTCCGTCTTTTTTCCGTTTTCCGGCTCAATTGTCTGTTTTGCCAACTTTTTTTATTTTCCTGCTCAATTTTCTGTTGCCGAACTGGTAAACATGCATGAAAGTTCATAATTATGTGAATTTTTATATTTCTGGCAAGATTTCAGCAAATTTTTTTATTTCCGGATAAATTTCTGCAAATTTTTTTCCGTTTCCGGCAAAGTTTCAGCAAGTTTTTTTCCGTTTCCGGCATAATTGCAGCAAATTTTTCCGTTTCCGTTTCCGTTTTCCGGCCTTTCATTTTTCCATTTTCCGGTAAGTGCAAAAAATTTTCCGTTTCCGTTTTCCGGCAAGTTCAAAAAAATTTCCGTTTCCGTTTCCGTTTTCCGCCAAAAAGTTTTTGTTGACACCCTAGTTAGAACATCGTTTATAACATCTACATCCTTATAAATATAAGGCTGTAAAAACTTATAAATGGTGGTTATTGTTGCATTTTTCACGTGTTTCTCTCAAAATTTCCACTCTGAAAAAATAAACCCCCTGGGGGTATTTCGAGGAAATACGCAATATGTGGGTATATTGAACCCCCGCGAATCCCTCCCCAAAACTTTTATCCCCCAAAAATAGAAAACAAATCTATCACTCCGGGGGCCAATTTAATATTTAAATGAACGCCCGCAGAGGTCCAAATTCACCAAACTCCTGACACTGGTGTTCTGTCGATACGTTGATGCTATGTATTATAGTAATCAATCTTCATTGCGTGCACAATTCTGCAAAAATAGTGACAACTTTTTCAAAGGACAACCTCCAAAAATGACTGCAATGACATCGATCTCACATCACGACACAAAAATAGTGCGTAAGCGACCAAGCGACACCTCGCACGGAAACGAAGAAAGCACAACTGAATAGAATACGTACGAAACAATTTCCATTGAAAG
This sequence comes from Sphaerolaimus hirsutus, assembly GCA_964036195.1. Lineage (NCBI taxonomy): Eukaryota > Metazoa > Nematoda > Chromadorea > Monhysterida > Sphaerolaimidae > Sphaerolaimus > Sphaerolaimus hirsutus. The sequence goes on along the minus strand of OZ038452.1, from coordinate 20,419,663 downwards.
ATGTGTACCATGCCTAATTGATTAAATGGTAGAAAACCGCACTATGACCTATCACTAACAGTACACTTTGATCGGAACTGTACACACTACATCAGGGACGTACGCAGGATTTTTGAGCGGTGAGGCGGATTGTAAACGGGGCCCGGAGAACGGGGGGGGGGGGCGGCGCTAACTGCCCCTAAAATGTGGCCCTATAGTAAGAGAATGGAGCCATGGCGCTGGCGCCATTTGTAGGCGCAAGCGCCATGGCAGTATTGGCGTTGGCGCTGGCGCCAGCGTCTACCATATAGGTATCTATTTTTACCTATATATAGTACTAGAACCATGTTGGGCACTTTTGTAATGCTGTTTGGACCTCCGAAAATGCACATTAAACAGTGTGATGGGAATTTGCGCGCTTGCACGCAAAAATTATTAGAAGTGCCTACAAAATCGCGTTGGAAAAGTGTCATTCCTGGCAAATTTTATGTCCGACCCGGGAACGGGGGAGCGCCCCCCCCCCTGCGTACGTCCTTGCACTACATAAACTTGTAGTAAGTTCAATCGACTACTACGCCTTGAAATCGGTCTAGAAATGCATGCGATCAAGCATTTCAAGCCAGACAGCCTGAAAAAATGTAAATTCAATGACAGAATTCTACTATTTATGTCCGATGGAGAGACTACGAAAAGTAGCATTGGTAAAGCGGATGACAATTATAATACTCAAAAGTTTTATGAAGCGCTAGCAACAGAGTACGTGAAATTTTCACATGTTAAAACGTTAGCCCGTTGCAACAATTGTAAAATGCTGCGCTCAAACGTTTCGTGCCAATCGCCCCACACACACTAGTTGACATCGAAATTGGTGTCAACTAAATTTGATTCAACTTTCCTATGGGATAGAGCATAGTTAATTTGATATCGTTTCAAAACATCTTCATTGTTTCTGTTAATTGTGATGCTTTAAAAATTGTTTCTGTGTTATTTAGTTGACATTCAGTTGACATTTATTTGCGATGTCAACTACTGTGTGTGTGGGCCCAATGAATCTTGAAGATCAAACACAAAATCTAATACAATAACAGCAAAACGTTGGAGCGCAGATGACTCGCGTAGACCCAAGAGGGGTACATTCAGTGGAATTTTATTTGGAGAGCTGCCAACAAACGCCTACTGTATGAAACCCACCAAAAGGGCTGGGCAAAGACGGTAATATCAATCGTCAGTGCGTGGCTCAAGCTTGGGTATTGATTCAGAGTTTGGGACCAAAAATATGCCGTTACATAGACAATCTTTTTAAGCCAAATGTATCCATATTGATTTAACAATACAGAACCGTATTTATGCTCCTTTCACTGCCTGCTAATATTGATGGCGGTAAAAAATCTCGCGAACAAATCCACAATTAAGCAGGCATTGATTTCAAACAATCACATCACACCAGTCTAGAATTCAAACAATACCGTAAATGCCCAATTAGTTCCGTAATATTCAATATCGAAATCTAGAAGTGATATCGTTTGAACCCTATATCCACAACACTGAATTCGAGAAAACAAACACTAGCATACTTATACTCAAAGATACCAAAAGGAAGCCTAAACAAAAAAATGAGATGCTGCATGAACCCAGCAGACGATAAGATGAACATCAACATACTACAAAACGTAATTTATGGTGTGAAGCGATAAGCTATTTCTAAATGGCAATTCAACTGGACCCATGCAACCGATGCGGGTGTAATGTATTTGCCCTCAGCCAGTGGTGCGCGGCGCCGTGGCCAGAATGTCCAAGATGGAGTTTCCTGGCAGGGCGCCAGCTACAGTCTCCAGGGCGCTGCCCGCACTCTCCGTCAGCCACAGCAGCACCTGCGGCAGGCGATTCGCTCACTTAGCGCAGCTTCATCTCGGAGAAAATATGCACGGCAGAAAAAATTTGTTTTGCATGCCGCCAGAGGTAGAGAAGAGGGGGGTTTGGGGGTGGCAACCCCCCTCACCCTAAACCACCCACCAATCTATCTATCACGGAGGCAATTTTTTTGGCTACTATCCCCTGAAACCCACCCCCAAATCGGGCAGCTATTTAGATATCTACCTGGGGCGATTTTAGAGAAATTTTACCGCAATGTTTGCTCAAAATCGCTAATTTTCATAACGTTTTTATAGAGTTTCACCTTCAAAGTCACTAATTCATGTTCACTTTTTGTACTATACCGCATTTCCTCGAAATACCCCCCGGGGGTGATTGTTTCATAGTGCTCCCGAGAGGGGGGGGGGTTAAACGAGGGGGGGGGGGGTTAAACGAGGGGGGGGGTATTTCGAGGGGGGGGGTATTTCGAGGGGGGGGTATTTCGAGGGGGGTATTTCGAGGGGGGGGGGTTATTATTTCACAAGAAAAATTTAGAAAACCAAGTACGAAATTGTCGTCTGAAACGTACGCAGACGTCGAAAAATGCAACAAATACCGCCATTTATAAGGTTCTGTAGACTAATGTTAGTATGTAGATGGTGTGTACACTGTTCTAACGTGACACCGACATGGTTTTAACGTGTGTTCTGCAGTACACAGAACACAAACTACAGTTATTGTCATGTACTTATTGTCAGTTATTGTCATGTCAATTTGGGGGGGGGGGTATTTCGAGGGGGGGGGGGGGTGATTGTTTCATAGTGGTCCCGAGAGGGGGGGGTCAAACGAGGGGGGGGGGTATTTCGAGGGGGGGGGGGTATTTCGAGGAAATACGGTATACCTGTTTATACCTATTTTTAACCCCCTTTCAGCTTTCTACAACTTAAAAAAGCCGATATATTGAACCACAGCGATCCCCCCAATCTTTTTAGCTATCAAAAAAATTATCTAGCCCTCCGGAGGAGTAATTTGCTCAATATCCATCCAACCCCCCAAGAGTAAAATTTGGAATACCCCCGCATGAAGAAACACATGAATTTATACTCACCGCGTGCATAGTCTGCGAGGCCGCCTTCGGGTACTGATGCGTGAGCACGGCCAGGATGGCGGTGCCGCTGCACAGGCCGGCGGTGAACAGCGTGAAGAAGGGCACGTCCTTCTTCGGGTACACGCTGAGCTCGTGCCACGACGGCAGCAGTTCCTTGTCCGCCGCCTCGGTGCACGAGCTGCCGGGTTCACGGACACCATTCAGCGGTGGGTCAATGTCGGTCAAACGAAAGTACACAAGCCGTAACTCACGGGTAAGGGTAAAACAGATGGCCCTTTTCAAGCGGATAAGGAATCATGCGGAAGGTGCCCTCCCACGTGACCTGCAGCAGCTCGAGCGCGCCCTCGATCCGCTTCCAGTGGGCCATGTGCCAAAAAGCATAGGCCACAGCCTCGCTGTCGCCGCGCTGCAACGCGTTCATGTCTCATGACAATTTTGTCAAATTACACACATCCAGCGCGGCATGCCGCCACCGCACGCGTGACACGATTGCCAACCTTGAGTATGTGCTCGGGCGGCATGATGAGCGGCTTCTGCTCGAGCAGGTACTTTGGCACGTGCGGATTGAACTCGACCGCGCGGTGTATCGCCTCCACGGCGTTCATCTCGGCCGCCGACAAGCCCTTCTTGCTCGCGATGTCCGGCGAGAACTTGTCGGCAACCGCGCGCGCTTTCAGCAACGCCGCAGTGTAGCAGATGGTCGCCGATTTGGGCAGGCTGATGTCTGAGCGAGAGAAAAAGGAAAAAGGATTGTGCGCGAGTTCGCACTATTTGCGACCATTGGGTTTGTGAACCCGAATCGATCCGAACCGAACCGCGGTTCCAAGCATATCTTGGAACCTAATCGGAGATCCGGGACCGAACTAGGGTTCAAACGGGATTGACTTTTCGGGATCGGGATCGGGATTCACTTTTTGAGATTTCGGGATCGGGATCGGGATTGGGGTTTCGGGATCGGGATCGGGATTGGTTTTTTGAGATTTCGGGATCGGGATCGGGATCGGGATTGGCCGGGATTGGGGTCACGGGATCGGGATCGGGATTGGGATAGGCATTTTTCCGGGATCGGGATTGGGTTCTAGGGATAGAGATTTTGGCCATTTTTCTGGCATTCACAGTTGTTCATAAAGGTCTCAAAACACTGTTGGATGCCAGAAAAGTGGCATAAAATTGACGCTAGGGGTTTGCATCCACTTTTTTGCATGCAAAAACGTCATTTTTTCACTTTTTATAATTTCCACTAATTTTTCCGGGATCGGGATCCCGGACTTGGGAGTTTCTCGGGATCGGGATTTGAAAACTTTCGGGATCGGGATCGGGATCGGGATTGGTATTTTTGAGATTTCGGGATCGGGATCGGGATTGGGGTTTCGGGATCGGGATCGGGACTGGTAAATCCCGGAATTTCACGGGATCCGGGATCGGGATCCCGTTTGAACCCTAGACCGAACCGAACAAAACCGAACCGCGGTTCCAAGCATATTTTGGAACCTAATCGGAGATCCGGGACCGAACATTATACCCGGACCAGAACTGAGAACCGGCACTGATACCAGAACCGAAACCGAACATAATACCTGAAAGAAACGAACCGGAACCGAAACTTTTGAGGAACCGAAAACCGACACCCGAACTGAAACATTTCGGAACCGAAATTTTCGAAATTCCCAACCCTAGCAAGAATCACATCATATCAAACCAACCATCATATCTGGCAAGAACAGCCTGCGCATCGGCATAGGCCTGCATCTCGAGCAGCACCTCAATGAGATTCTCGTGAATGTTCATCACGTTCAACATCGGAAACTCTTTTATGAGCTGCGCGGTAAAAATCAGATTTTGGATCAACAGAAGCAAGGACGTATCCAGGGGGGGGGCGGGGGGGGGCTGCAGCCCCCCCCCTTCCCGGGGTGAGAGCTAAAAAGTCCCGGAAAATGCCACTTTTCCTATATATTTTTCGATGTTTCTCAAAAATTTTGCGCGCAAGCGCGCAATTTCTTCCGACTGGGTTCTATTTTCAGCGGATCGGCCCCTGGAAACCAATATCCTTTGAAATGATCAGATTTTTTGTAAATTTCGCTTTATATGTATGCATATTTACATACATATAAAGTGGTTCCTGGCGCTGGCGCCAACGCCAATAGCGCCATGGCATGGCGCCATTGTATGGCGCTAGCGCCAAAACGTCTTTCAGACCCTATATAGGGAAAAATTTTAGGGGGGGGGGGGGCTGAGCCCCCCCCGTTCGCCGACCCCCGTAAACAAGCAGCCCCCCCCGCTCAAAAATCCTGGATACGTCCCTGAACAGAAGAACACAAAAAACATCAAAAAAGGCCCAGAAAAGTCCAACATACATCTCTCATCATCTTAACGGCCTCCTTGAGTTTGCCGACGCGCCTGGCGCACATGGCGAGCCTGCGGCGGACGTACACGAGCACGTTCACGTCGCGCCGGTGCAGCGGGTCGGCGGCCACGTCGTAGTGCGCCGCGGTCGCCTGGCCCTGCCACCGCCGGTACGCCGCCTGTGTGCGCCGCGGTAGCATCGAATACCATGTTTGTTTTTGTAAACATTGTTTTATTGAATGAGCGACAGCGGCGTCGATTTAAGAAGATTAAAAAATTGATAGGAAAGGGATTATGGACAGTTAGACCGGGCGCGGTATATTGTCTAACGACGAAACAGTTGTCATGTTTATGCATATGCAATAACAATTTTGCAAAATTCTAACTTTACAGCGATAAATCCACACCAAGAAGGACGGTCAGGTAAGCATCCACAATATAATTTTGACAACCGAATGTCTGAAACTCGGTGAGAAGAATGTCCTGAGCATGACTTTACGTTGCATTATGCTGTCCAACTAGACCAGCGAAAATAAAAACGAGAAATAAATCCAATTAGCAATTGGGAATTTGCAAACGGCCCATGCCGTAAGATGTTGCCCACCTCCGCGGCTCTGTGCGCCCGTCTGAGCATGCCCTCGGCCTCGGCGACAGTTTTGCACTCCTCCTCCGCGAGAAGTATGAGCGCGGGCGCGCACTCGCTGTTCGCCTCCAGTGCTCTGTACGCCATGTTGATCCGCTCGAACGTGTCCCGCTCCCGCCACGCTACTTGCATTACTATAACACAGTGAGTGGTCAATATGGAAATTACCGTATTTGCTTGAATAACCCCTTGAATAGTTCCTCCTCGACTCGTTCCCCCCTGTGAGACGACTGAGGAAAAAGTAATTACCCCTTACCCCTCGAATAATTCCCCACTCAAGGTATATGATCAATTTGTCGTGTACAGATTGAACAAAAAAGCAAAAAGTGTTAATCAAGCATATTTTGTGGAATGACTGGATAGACACATGCTCGAAAAGTTAGACGAAATAATAATCCATTCCCCTGAATAATTCCCCCTCGAATAGTTCCCCCCTCAAAAAGTCTGACGAAAAATATTTCCCAGGGGGATTATTCAAGCAATAACTGTATAAAATTCACGCAAAAGTATCAATTCAAATTTCGACCAACTCTCCATGTCTGGTGACGTAGTGTCACTTTCACATGTGAAGAAATTTTGGTGATCTTGCGCTGACAGGTTCATGTCATAATATGTCAGCGGCTCTTTATTTGTTAGCTGCTGAAATCTCTGATATTCGGCGCCGCGTAATAACGCCGTAGGGTTTCGCCATACTTTACACTCTGCGCAAACAGGAGGAAAAGTCATGATCAAGAGTCATGAGAAAAAAGTCGATGCAAAACTATAATGTTGCATCAGCATTATCAAACAACCAGCAATTCACCTGGGACACTTTTAGACGAGTTCGATCCTTCAGCACTGTCTTCAACATCGCTACCCGCTTCGCTGCCTTGGCCGTTCGTATCATTGCTGCAATGACAGTGATGCGGGTAAGAAAAACCACTTGTGAATAGTGATGGAAAAACTTTTTTTCCTAAATACACCGGTTGTTTTTTAGTCAGACATTTGTTGTAAAAAATACAAAATATGGTTGTGTCGACGTTTACAATTATATGATACAATTATCACTACTTTTACTTTCAGATGTTTCATATAGCGATATAATAGCTGTGGAGCCGTGATATTATAAATTTTGCCGAATTATGGTGATTTCTGCCAAAAAATCCATTTTCGCCAACTCATCACCTATACCGCCTATTCTGAAGGTTAGTGACTTCTACAGTGGGAGTTGAACACACAAACATGTTAGAAGCTCAGACAAGAAGGCTAATGCGTATAAGTTGATGTTTCATACTTAAAAATGTGAAGGACATTGGTTGGATTTCAATATCATAGCACGACTTATTTTTAGATACCAGCGTGAAATAATAAAAGCTCTGACGCTAAAAATGCCACAGAAACAATGAAAACGACCACCAATGTATATTTGTTAGTTACATTTCGTCTTTCAAAAACAATTAAAAGCGCCGGCCATCCCAACTACTTGTAAACCAACTTTTTGAAGTACCACCACTCGAAAATGAGAATAATGCCGGAGACTAGACTTGATGTACCCGTAAGTGCCACATAGAACTTTGGAGTCAAGTTGTTCAAGTATGTCGAAGCTGAAAAGGGGAGGTTAACATGTTCACATTGTAGACAGACGAAACTCCTTTAAAAACTGACATTTAAATCTCAATTTGACACTGTGCCAACGGCATGCAAGATTGCATTCAAATTTGAAAACGATAAAAGGGACTCGCTTTATACATGAGACAAATAGGGAGACACACACGCCTACAATACATAGCAAAAAGCATGAAAAACAAACCACTATCCAGAGATTCGCTAATCTTCAGAGGTCCTCGCAGCATGTAAACCAGTGCAATGACTATGACAAACCACAGAGCCCAGAGATAAGTCCAGGACCATGTGACCCATGAGCGAATTCGATTAAACATGGTTGAAAACACTCGATTCTCTGGCCCCGGTCGATTTTAGAACCCCACGGTTGCTTCTTTTATTTTTATTTCTTTTTGTTGGGAAATTTTCGTTTCGGGAACATTTTCATTGGACTCCATAAATTTCTAGTATTGTACGACCGTACCGCATATTGGAATGGGAAAAAATTCAGAGGAAGGCGGAGTTACCGTTTTTGCAATTCTACGTTCCAATAAAAGTGATCAGGTTGGAAAGGTGCCAATGCATGGACTAATGCCAATACAACGAAGCATATTTTGATCAAAAGTCTGATCCGTTATCGTAGTAACCTCACCGACTGTAGTCTCAAAACAGAACATGAATGATGCCGAACGCAGGCAGAAGCTTGCTCTGGCGCGGAAAAAGGTATGTGACTTGTGAAAGTTTGGCATTTATTCAACAACTTGTCACAAACCCATACATGTGTTAAAATTCAGCTGAGACAATATAGAGATCAGAGTCAACAGGGACGGTCGCAGTCGCGGGCTTCGCTTCCTGCGCACGAAAATGCACTCGGTCAGTAGGGTGATCACATTTTTTCCGTCGCCCTTAATTGGATATAGAATTTTGATATGTTTTTCGATTGTTAGAAATGTTTTTGATTATTCGATCGTTTTTGATTCTGCAGATGCGAAAATGTTATCTTCAAAAATCATGTTTCAAAAATCATCGTACGGGGAAAGAAATTTTTCAGTTTACCGTGCGCCTTCATCCATTTAAATCGTTGCACAGGCGTACACGTCCCCGGTGCGGATACCCCGGCCTCTGCAGTAACCGATATCCCCCGGTCCAGTGTCACGATATACGGCGCCGGCGGGCCCGATGCGCAACAGCGACAGCCGCTGTGCAAAACGCGCACTAACCCTACGGTCAGTCTAGATTTATTCTGCAATAGTCGGTATAATTATAGCCCTTCGAATTTTCGTGGCGCAGGATGACCACAGTCCGAACGCCAATTCCGAGGTGGAAGGATCTTTGAACGGTGATTTGTCGCGCGGCAGGCGACGGAAAGTCAGCGTTGGCGCCCGGTCGGCAGCCAGCCTGCCGCCGTACAGAAGTGCGTCGCCCCTTGCTGTGTTATCAGTACCGAATTCTAGAGATGGCCCTTGATTTTTTCGATTAATGGTTTTTAAATGGGGTGGAAACAGATTTTTATCTAAAAATTTGTCATGTTTTAAAAATAATAAGATTTTTTAAAAATAAGTAAAAATTATTATTTTTAATCATGGTGTTTGAAAACATTACTTTTTTTCCAACCCTACCAAATCCACATCACATTCATCACCTTCTCACTCAGTGGCGGGCAGCGCTGGTCGCTTCCATCACGACGACGCGGCCAGCCCCTTTGTGCGCGTCTCATCCAAACCGTCGGCCATCGATCAATGCGACGAGACGAGTGCAGTCGCCGGGGATGTCAGCATTTTTTCCGCGTCCGCACCGGATAGAGCGCAGCCGACATTTGGACTGCACGATGTTGGTGCTCATTAATAAAATTTTAAGCGCCTTTGATTGATGAAAAAACCATTGATTTAAAATAAAAAAGCTTGATTTCGATTTATCCCATTTTCCTTTGAAATGAATGGCGGATGAAAATCGTATCCATGGGAATGGGCAGCTGCACTTCACCCAAATTTTTGCCCAAAATGTACGCATATTCGCTGATTTTCGTACAATTTATATATATATTTTCACCTTCAAAATCGCTAGTTCACGTGTTTCCCGATCTCATGACATGTTCCTCTCAGGTTTCCACCCCTCCCGCGCCGGAACCAGTCTCCATAGTAACCCAAATCGACGCGACCCAAACCAACGGCGCTCACGCGCAGCAGGCAGCCCAGCAGCACAACGAACTATCCTTCTACAAGCAGCAGAATGAGGCACTCTCTGCGCAACTCAACCAGCTCTACTCCCACTACGCAACTCTCCACGCTGCGTACACGGAGTACCAACAGCAACAGCCGCAGCTTGTGCAGCAGACGGAAAAGGCGGCCGTGCTGCAGAATGGCAGACACGAGGGCAGTGTTGTGGATTCGGAGAACAACAGCGACACCGGCTCCAATAGCACCATTAAACAGCAGCAGCAGGTAGGGTTCCATTTCAGCTATTCGATCAAATAGCTGGTTCCCACTTGGGTTCGGCACTGTAAATATATCGCACGTCAAATATATTTTTTTGTGTAATCATATCATAACTTGAGATCGATGATCAACACTATCGATTATTCAATATCGTATGTCTTCTAATGAATTGAACGGTATACCCTCCATAATGTAGCAAGTTCCAGTAGGCATGTTTTGCCCTTTTTTCACACAACAAAAATAAGAATAACCGCCTTGAATATGATAACCTCCAATAGGATATCGCTCTTTTATTAGAAGAAATACGGTATTTATCTAATCACATGTATCGCACATTCAGTTTATAAATACAGTCCCACCCGCAACCAACACAGACGATCGCCGTTCTAGTCGAGGAGAAAACCTCCCTGCAGTCGCAATTGCGCTCCGCCATGACCATGGCCAACGAGCAGCACCAATTAGCCGAGCACACGGCCGGTCGCGTCGAAGCCCTCCGCGCGCAATTATCCGCCGCTGAGACGGCGGCCGCCAGCGCGGACGCCATGCGAGCCACTCTGGCGGCGCAGAAGAACGAACTGGAACGGTTGAGAACTGATGCGGCTAGGTGGGAAGCCAGGGCGAACGAGTGGAGGCAGGATAAGTGCGAGTTGGCTGCTAGGTTGAAGGTGGGTTTTTGAAAGTTTGAGTGCTCGCGGAGTGGACACTTTTGGCATGCGAATCGGCACTAAAGATTGTGGTCTGATTTTGCAAAAATCCAGTTTGATGCTGTGATAGGTGGTCTCGAATGGGGGATTGGGTCGGTGGGTAGCCCAATTTTAGCTTTTTTTTCGCCTATTTTTAGCGATTTTTCCTACATTTCTTTTTTCTACACCTTCAACAGGCCTATATATTTAACCCCAATATTATTTGTTCAGTTATGTATGCTCCGGAGGAACGATTTGCTATCCATCCACCCCCCTGCAGGTTCAAAATTCAACATACCCCTGGCTCTGAAAACTAAGAAAAACGAAAACCACGTATCCAAAAAAACCCTCTAAAAATCCCCAATCCCAGGTGAAAGCTCGCGAGACCGATCAACTGCGCGCGGAAGCTGGCGACGCGCGCAAAGAGCTGCAAATGAAACAGATTTACATCCGCCAGCTGTGCGCAGAGACGGCCGGCGCGCGGTCGAGCGACTCGCCGCAGCTGCAACAGCAGCACGATGAGCTGGCTGCTAAGTTGGACCAGGCGACGAAGACTATAGCGAAGTTGAATGGTTTGTTGGGATCGGGGCACGTAAGGCAACTTGGCTCACGTCCAAGTAACCATAGCGATTTGACCCTCCAAGTCCACACGATTTTTCCGAAAAAATCCCTTAAAATCTGCAACACTTTTCACCATTCCTTTCACTGTCAATTTTCACCATCACAATCGGTACATTCGTCTATATATTTGGTTGCTAGTGGTAACTAGTTGCGGTCCTAACAGGTGAGTTTTGCACGACGCTATATTGTCCTGTTGTAAACACTTACTAAAGATGAGGTACGAAAATTAAATGGAATGCGGCAGACAACATTGCCAGTAACACCGGAAAAACACTCTAGAACCCCACGACCCGGATTTGATTGCTCATGAAAAAGCGTTGAGCAAACAGCGGTGAAAAAAGTGATATAAGAAAGAAAAAAACATCAATAATCGGATAATCGACTCTTCTTAAGTGAACTCATTTGCAACATTGGCCCTACATACACTAGTTTTCACCGTGACACGTGTGAAAACTGAAATGGCGACATGGCGACATTCAACTTACTCTTATCGTACGCTATATGTGTTTTAGTTTTCAAATTTTCAAACTTTAACTTTCATTAATTTAAATTCAAATTTAATTTAAATTAAATCATTCACCCATGTTCATTAATTTGCATTTGAAAAGTTTTCAGTTTTCACACGAAGTCACGGTGAAAACTAGTGTGTGTAGGCACATTGTTTCCAAATTTTAAAATATAATCCCAAGGTAAAATTTGTCCAAAAGTCCCATATTTTTGAGTGTTTGTTGTTTGATGTCTAGCTAAAAGCTGAGAACCACTTCATCCAGTTTGCGGACTGGTGCTTCATATTGCTCATCATAAACAAGAGATTCGCCATTTTTACCCTAAAACCACATACCCCATAATATTTCTGTGGTGGAAATGTCACTGTTTCATTCATTGAGTGGATAATCTGATTTTCAGCCGATTTGGTGGATCAGCGGACGTCGCATGAGCGCGCAGCACAAGAGGCAGAAGCGGCCCGGTGTGTAAATATTTCAGTTGTTAAACTCGAAAAATATATATACTATTTGTAAATACATTGTAAATACTTATACAAATACTTTTTAAAAAAGTACCGGTAATCACGTATACGTGTACTTCAGAAATTCCAAATCGCAATTTTTCATTGCTAAAATAAAGAAACCGTGTAGAAATCATATCATTTCCTATTACAAATACTAAATAATCATTCAGTGTAAAAATAGCTTTCACATGTAAAAAGTAGTAGCTTTTACATTTTCCATGAAAATAGTACTCACTTTTACATATTTTATGAAGAAAAGTACCCGCTTTTACATTTCCCGATTAAAAAAGTAGTTGATTTTACATTTTCCTGGAAAAAGAATATTTTACACACATGTATTCATGGGTATTCCATACAATTATTCAATCACTCTCAACATTTACAGCGGGCGGTACGAGCAGCACGGACGCGCTTTAAACGCACAGGTGGCCGAGTTGAGTTCGCGTTTGCAGCAGGCGACCGAAGAAAATCACGTGCTGCGAGCCAAGCTCACTTTCAATAGTGAGCAGATGCAGGCTCACACCACCAATCAAATGGTCTGTTTTGCAAAAAATTGCTGGGTTTTTTAATGCACCTACATGGGTAGGCTAGATTTTGACCCTCCGAGTGGGGGGTTGGATAGATAGCAAATCGCTCCTCTGGAGGGATCGATAGCTGGAAAATTGGGAAGGGGTTCGCGGGAGTTCAATATTTATGGATTTTCGAGGTATAGAAGAAGGAAAAGGGAGAAAAATCTCTAAAAGTAGGTAAAAAATAGCTCAAAATGGGTACATAGTACAAGACATAGCTGAAAATATGCAATAAAAGCCAAAAGGCATGAACTAGCGATTTTGCAGGTGAAAATCTATAAAAATCTTATGAAAAGTAGCAATTTATGTGAAAATTTGCGAAAAAAAATTCCCAGGTGTCGCTTCAGATAGATAGCCGGGATTTGAGGTGGGGTCAGGGGGTAGTTACCCCCCTAACCCACCCTTTCCTACCCATGTACACCTACGAATTTCTTCTACCCTCCTTTAAGACAACTGGTGAACCCGCTGAGCATATCGGGCATGACGAGCGGCAGCAAGCCTCACAGGAGAAGATTACTGATGGCATGGAAGCTGTTGAAGAGTGTCAGCAGTGTATACAGAAAACATCAGAGCTTGAAATGCTGCAGCAGAGGTTGCAACAGCAGACTCAGGCGCTGCATGAAATGGTCGCTTTAAATTTTTGTGTATTTTGTTGGAGTTTAGTTACGTTTGTTCAAATTCACGTTTCCTGTACAGGAATGCCAAGTGCTGTCGCTGCAGAACAAACTCTTATCGCAAACCAACGAAGTTGAGCAGTTGAAAGGTGACCTTGTTACCGCAACTCAATCGTCTGGTTCCATGCAGACACTTATAGAGCAGGTATGGTTGGAGTTGGCAAGCAATTTTTCAACGGATAAAAAATCTGATATTTTGCTGATAATCGCTGCTCAAATCCGATTCTAAACAGTCGTTGGCAAAAATGCAAAAATGTTGAGTTTCACACCCTGAAATTTTTGATTCAATTCGACAATTCGATTTTCACCAACATAATTGCAAATGTTAGATAAAAATACACACAAAGCAACGTTTAAAGAAGTTTTCGGAATGTGAAAAACCAACTTTTATGTTAATGTATCACCCACACAGCTAGAGTTCAATGATTTATTTTTGTGCATCGTATCATCGACTATCGGACAATCGACATCGATAAATCTGCACCCTGCTGACATCTTTCTTTGGACATCCCGCCCAACATTATCGTTTTACCCACCTATTTAGCTTGACATTTTTATTTATTCGCAGCTGCAGTCGGAGCGAGGGACTGTTTCCCGCGCGGTGGCGCAGAATCGCGAGCTCAAAGATCAATTAGAAGAGCTGCAGCAACGTTTTGTTTCAATGGTTCGTATACTGAATTTCGAGTGGGAAATGGGAATATTTAGAAATGTCTTGGCATTTTTTTCTGTTGAAAAAGTGAAAAAGACTATTTTGAAGGTGGGGGTTTTCTGACCCTACACCAGTCTCGACGTTTTTTGAACGCACGAAACTATAAAAGCAATGAGAAGGCCACTGACAGCGTTCCAATCCACAATTTCCTTTTATAGCCATTCCGAATATCTGTCTGTTCTATCCAACGGTGACATTGGCCCCACACGCTAGTTGACATCAACACCAAATGTCAACTGGTTCCGTTCCCAATTCAAAGATTGCGTTTGAACGTCGTTCGTCCACTCGTCAGCAAGCTTTGAATCGGGATCGGCACCAGTTGACATTTGGTGTCGATGTCAACTACCGTGTGTGGGCCCAATCCCAGCAGGAGTCGTTTTCGGTCACGCATTTACTTCTACCTTAAGCAACGCTTACTCATTCCACCAACTCTCTCAGAGCGAGCGCAGTATGGCTACCGAAACGGCACTGCAAGCTGCCCAACACTCGCTGCGAACGCAGCAGGAAGTGGAGCAACACCAACACCAACAGGGAACTGAGGGTGCCCAGTCGCCAGTTGACAGCGGCACTGAGCGCAGTGCTCCCAGTTCGCCGGCTACGCCGCGGGTCGATACGCGCGATGCGCAGGTAAATCTGCTGGGGGAGGGGGTTGTGGATACAATTTGAGAGATGAGAAATTGAATTTGCAGGATCATGACTGCAGTAATGTTTTTAAATTTTTTCCAGCGAATTAGTAGGCCCACACGCTGACATCTTTAAACATGTCTAAACCACATGTTTTAAAAACTTTTTAGTGTTATTTAGGTGACTTTCAGTTGACAAAAATTTGTTATGTCAACTGGTGTGTGTGCGACCTTTAATGCATGTAAACGTATTGCCGTGTCTACGATCCGTCACTCATCACAGGTAACAGCATCAATGGATCCTTTCTCGCCCGACTCGGTCACCTCCGACTACGAGGGCATGCAGCTGCGCGCCGAGCTCGCCGAGACGCGCACCGAGTCGGCCAGAATAGCGGCGGAAAATGCGGAATTACATAGGATTCTGGAACAGAATTCCGAGGATGAGAATCGGAATAATATACGGGTTGAACTTATGAGGGCGTTGGATAGAATCAATGTGCTCTCGCATGAGAATACGGAACTGAGAGCGGCTGCTGAAGCGTATCACGCTTCTGGTTTGTTGGGAATTTGATGATATGCTCATATAGGTTTGGCCCGTGTCTTTTTTTCAACCGTTTGGCTTTTTAAAAACGTCTTAAACGAAAGCGCTAAAAAAAGTTTGTTCATACTGTATTTTACAAT
Organism: Sphaerolaimus hirsutus; assembly: GCA_964036195.1. Taxonomy (NCBI): domain Eukaryota; kingdom Metazoa; phylum Nematoda; class Chromadorea; order Monhysterida; family Sphaerolaimidae; genus Sphaerolaimus; species Sphaerolaimus hirsutus. The sequence goes on along the minus strand of OZ038452.1, from coordinate 20,404,154 downwards.
TTTTGCATGCAAGCGCGTGGTATGACGCACAAATAAATATTGGGGGTTGTTTTCTTTATTTTCATCGAAAAAAGTCTTTTCTATCCCTGTGCTCATAGTAACCAAACAACTCGGTATTTGCTATTTTCCCGTTTTTATTTTCCAGCTGTACCGCCAGTGAGTTCCGCGGACGCCACTTCTCAGTGCGACTCATTACCGACTGCGGCCAACGCCATCGAAACGAAACCGTCTTCTGATGCGGCCACTGCCACGCCCGCCGTTGTGGCCCATGACGTTAGCACACAGATGCATGACAAACAGCCGAACGAACCGGCACCCGCGTCTGCCTGTCATGAGCAGGTGTGACAAATGCAAATTTGTATTTGATCATTGGCGGCCCACACACTAGTTGATAAATACATGTGTGTCAACTGGTCTGTGTCAACTCAGATTGCGGCTTCACGTGTCGCAGAGCGATCGCCAAATGCACATGCGGCAATGTTGAAAAATAAATATTACGACAAACCGCATTGGATGATGACACTGATGTGTAGCTGAAATCTGTATAGCCACAGACCGGTTGACGCACATGTGTCAACTAGTGTGTGGGCCGCCAATGATCCCTTAATTGGTGACGAATTTTCTGTGGCGCATTTTCTTCGATAGATCCTCCTGAATATTTCCACCTCATGAGGTGTGCAATCAAGCTATCAACAAGAAAACGTGTCAAGTCCCTCAATCATCAACAATCAACACCCCTCTCCCCAGGAGGGCATACCTTCACCCCCAACACCTGCAACCAATCACCACACTGCAACCGCGCGCCACTCGACTCCGCCCACCCCATCGGAGGGCGACTCGTCCGATCGGGACGACGACATGCGCGCGTTGGCGGGGCGATTTACAGCGGCCATGAGCCGCTGCGCCGAGTTGGCTGAGCGAAATGAACAATTGGAGCACGTTTTGGAACAGCTCCAAGCGGAGACCGAGACTATTGGTGAGGGGGTGGTTTTTGTGGAGTGAATTTTTTTTGGTGGGATTATTTAAGTGTGCTTTTTTCAGGTGAATATATCACGATTTACCAGCACCAGCGGAAGTTGATGCGTCATCGTCTGCAGGAGAAAGAGCAGAGTGTGGCGAGATTGTCCGATGAGAAGCACGCGCTGCAGGTTCGTGTTTCCCATCAAGTTTTCAAATAGTACATTGTCAGTTTTTTATCTCCATCACAGCAAAAGTTTGCCGACTTGCAATCGTTGGTGATGCGGTGGCTCCGGGAGCAAAATGTGCTTCACACCTACAATGAGCCGACCGCAGCTCTGACCACATTATCTGGCGATGCGACAGCGCTGCCTGAACAAACGCAGCTTTGCGTGGAGGTTCGGGAACAGGTTGGATTTGGAAATTTGGAATGAAACCTATTTGCGTTGGCCAGGGGCCTGTGTCGCAAATTGAGAAGTGAAAAGTAAAATGGCGAAGTGACGTGAGAAGTGAATTGATAAGGAAATTGGTAAAAGCGAAGGGAGATTACTTTTTTTATTTTATTTTTAGTTCACTTTTGCCAATTTACTTGCCATTTCACTTCGCTTTTGCCAATTTTCTTCTTAACTCACTTTGCATTTGCAATTTTACTTCTCAATTTGCGGAACTGGCGCCAGTTTAACTCGATCATCACCAATTTCCCCTAGGCGGCCGACGATGCGGCAAGTATTTCGAGCGGCCGGTCTTCGTCCACGGCGGCGCGCCGATCGAAGCACAGGGCGCAACGCTCGCCCAACACCGACGACCTGCTGCACCTGTTGGCCGACATGAAACGGTGCGTGTTTGATGCAACCTCATGCGTGTGCAAGTCGAAAGTTTTTATCATCGCCAAGTTTTTATTGAGACCGTGGGGATGCACTTGCAGAGTGTTGTCGTTCAAAACACACTGAGATGTGACAATAAGATGTTTTGACAGCAATTCTTTTTTCAGCTATTTTATGATAAATAAATACAACAGTAGCATGATTCTTTTATGGTTGGCACGCTGCCAACGTTAACTACGAATGCACGCTATCGGATCACCGTCATCTGTGACAATAGATTGTCCAGACGTTGCCCAGGAGTGCTTATGCGACCACTGGTTTCGATTGATGAGCTCAACTTGCGCGGGCACTGCGCAAAACATTTTCCACCTAATCACACATTTTTCTAACCTTAAATTCCAACATCTCTGCTACAGACTAGTGGACACTGAATACTCATCTTCAAGTCGACCCACATCAGCCGCGTGCGTGTGCAGCCCCGACCCGAGCCAGCCGCCCGACGGCTTTCGCCCCATCGGGGAGATGGTCCACTGCAAAGAGTGCAGGGGCAAGTTGATCGTGTTGTAGGGAACGGTGTTGTAGGGCCCACACACTCTAGTTGACATCAAAATCAGTGTCAACTAAATTTTGGTAAATTATGTGATTTCAACTGTCTCATGTGATAGAGCATACCTAGTTTATTTTATATCGTGACAGTTATTTTTAATTGTTTCTGTTGAGTGTATCCTTTGAACAAAGTTGTGTTGTTTAGTTGACATTCATTTGCGATGTCAACTAGTGTGTGTAGGCCCTATAGTAATATATATAGAACAAGCATTCTGTGATTTCCCCCAGCTTTCGCCCCCAAAATCCGATGTGCACTATGTATTTATTTATTCTGTATTTTTCTCATTCGTATTTGGCTTGCATGCATTCTTTCAATTCGGTTAGTATTTATTGGATTGTTGTTCCGCTTAGGATCTTTCAGCATCGTTTTTTGGGTTAGTGATAGAAACAAGCGGTTTTGACTAGGGTTGGGAATTTCGAAATTTTCAACAGCGATTTGGAGCAGATTCTCTTTTGCGACCACTATTCAGTTTGATGTAACAATTTTTTTTTTAAATCAAGCAGCTGAAATATTTGATTTTGCCATCCTAGCTTTTACATGTCCTTTCATGCTACCAGGGTCATTTTTTATTCGATTTACTTATCGAAATGGATATAATTAGTTCAATACGTTGCATATTACATCTATGTAAATATGAGAGATTTTCATCTACAATGTTTCAAAGAAATGTTTGAGATTTTGAATTTCGTCGGTGTAAGATGATGTACCGTGAAATGACCATTTCATTCAAGCTTCCGGATAGCAGATAGTTATGGAATGGCTCCATGGCGGCCGGCGCTTTTCCATCACTAGTTTGAACTGCGAAAATAAAATACCTTTCATGTTGAAATCTTCCATGATTTTAGCGTCTAACGATTGCCGTGTATTTTACAGTACAGAATGTTTGTGTACTTAGAATTCACAAATTCAGCAATACAAAATAGTCCGTGGTGAGGTGTCCATCTAATCAAAACATCCCAGCCGCCATTTCATGTTTTTGTGCTAGGGTGTATGCGAAATTTGTTTTTATTTTTTCCTTCGTCATGTGCTTAAGCTGTGTGAAAACTAATTCCCTTCCCTTATATTGCCCATTTTCAGATATATTAAAATGTCACGTAAACGTTCAGTAGTCACAGTTGATTGACACTTGTTTTTTAAAGTTTGGTCAATTTGCCAGCGCGTCCGCCAAGTAAATCAGTTAAGGCTCTGTTGTGCCGAATTTTATCTAGGTACTTAGTATTATGCAGTGCAAGCATTTAGCACATTTTTTAGTGGTTGATTGAACTTAGACATTTTGTAGCAAGTTCAATAAACTACTATTTTACAATAAAATAGTATTTAATTACGCGTAAGCTGGCGAGCGCTGTGACCAAATTGTGTGATAACTAGCAGGATTCTCTCCGACCTTCGGTCGGGTTTTGTGGTTCTCTACAATTAATACCATTGGAGAAAATATGATACTTTAGTTAAGTTTGCCCACATGCTAGGCATGTGTTTTGAAATGCGGTATGTAATCTACCAACAATAACAAGACCAATACCAAAGATGCAATGTTTTGGAATGGATTTTTGTAAACTTCTGTAAAATGGTTGGGCATGAAACTCGGTAGTAAAATGTAGACAGTTTGCGATTTGGTATGATGGTGTGCAGTGTGCAATCTGTGTGGTATAGGTTTTGTGATATGATAGTGTGGTTTTTGCAAGGTGTCAAACTTTGTTGTAATCTTCAATTGGTTACATTTGTGCTTTGCTGTTCTTTTTGTGTTTGTAAATCCTTGTGGTATAAATTGTAGAGAACCACAAAACCCAACTGAAGGTTGGAGAGAATCCTGCTATAGGTACCCACTACTCAGAGGCTTGCAAAAACTGACACCCCAATGGGGACCCCCCTCCAAATGGCACCCCCTGGGGAACCTCCCAAAAGTGGCACCCCCTGGGAACCGCCCAAAAATGGGACCCCCTAGGGCCCCACAAATATGGCACCCCCTGAGGACCAGCAAAAAATGGCACCCCTTAGGGACCCCCCAAAAATGGCACCCCTTAGGGACCCCCCAAAAATAGCACCCCTGGGGACCCCCCAAACATGGCACCCCCTAGGAACCCCCACAAAAATGGCACCCCCTGGGGACCCACCCAAAGTTGGCTCCCCCTGGTGACTCTACAAAACCCAACTGAAGGTTGGAGAGAATCCTGCTTTAGGTACCCACTTCTCAGAGGCTTGCAAAAACTGACACCCCAATGGGGACCCCCCTCCAAATGGCACCCCCTGGGGAACCCCCCAAAAGTGGCACCCCCTGGGAACCGCCCAAAAATGGGACCCCCTAGGGCCCCACAAATATGGCACCCCCTGAGGACCACCAGAAAATGGCACCCCTTAGGGACCCCCTAAAAATGGCACCCCCTTGGGACCCCCCAAAAATAGCACCCCCTGGGGACCCCCCAAACATGGCACCCCCTAGGAACCCCCACAAAAATGGCACCCCCTGGGGACCCACCCAAAGTTGGCTCCCCCTGGGGACTCTCCAAAAATGGCACCCCCCTGGGGACCCCCCCCTCAAAATGGCACCCCATATGGACCCCCCCCGCAAAACAAAATATAGCACCCCCCTGAGGACCACCAAAAAATGGCACCCCTGGGGACCACCCAAAAAATGGCATCCCATGTGGACCCCCTTGAAATGGCACCCCCATATGTACCTCCAGAAAATGGCACCCCCTGGAGACCCCCCAAAAATGGCACCCCATGGGGACCCCCTCTAAATCCTGTAAACACAGCCCCTAGTTTGGAAACTCCTGTAAACTCAGCCCCTAATTTGGAAAATGGTATGAATATTTCAAAAAATCACTATCATCAATCCACAAATGCATCAATTCACAATTTTCAATTTTTTAGCCCCAGGGGTTAGACTTAAAAAGTTATGGTAATGTAGAGTAGAAATGGAGTGCACATCTCAAATCAGTGCAATAAAAAACCCACAAATGCATCATTTCACAAATTGAAAGTTTTTGTGCCCAGGGGTTCATTATCAGGGTTTTAGTAATGTGGTGTCAAAATGGAGTGCATATTTGAAATCGCTACAATCAGAAACCCACAAACACATCATTTTATGATTTGAAAATTTTTGGCCCTGGGGGTTCATTTTCAGGGTTATGGTAATGTAGTGTCAAAATGAAGTGCATATTTCAAATCAAGGCAATCAAAAAGCCACAAATGCATCATTTCACAATTTCTAATTTATTAGCCCCATGGGTTCAATTAAAGGCTTACAGTAATGTAGAGTTGAAATTGAGTCATTTCAAATCAGTGCAATTAGAAACCTGCAAAATGCATCATTTCACAATAAGAAATTTTTGGGTCTAGGGGTTCAATTTCAGGGTTTTAGTAATGTAGTGTCAAAATGGAGTGCATATTTGAAATCGCTACAATCAGAAACCCACAAATGCATCATTTTATGATTTGAAAGTTTTTGGCTTAGGGGGTTCATTTTTATGGTTATGGTAATGTAGTGTGAAAATGAAGTGCATATTTCAAATGAGTGAAATCAGAAACCTGAAAATTTATGATTTCACAAATTGAAAGTTTTTGGCTCCAGAGGTTCATTTTCAGGGTTATGGTTATGTAGTTTTCAGGGTTTTGTAGTGTCAAAATGGATTGCATATTTCAAATCAGTGCAATTAGAAACCCACATCAAATCATTTCACAATTTCTAATTTTTTAAGCCCTGGGCATATTTGAAATTGCTACACTCAGAAACCCACAAATCCATCATTTTATGGTTTGAAAGTTTTTGGCCCAGGGGGTTCATTTTTAGGGTTATGGTAATGTAGTGTCAAAATGAAGTGCATATTTCAAATGAGTGCTTTCAGAAACCCGAAAATGCATCATTTCTCAAATTGAAAGTATTTGGCCCCATGGGTTCATTTTTAGGGTTATGGTAATGTAGTGTCAAAATGGAGTGCATATATCAAATTGGTGCAATCAGAGACCCAAATTTGAAATCAGTGCAATCAGAAACCCAAAAATGAATGATTTCACAAATTGAAAGTTTTTGGCTCCAGAGCTTCATTTTCAGGGTTATGGTTATGTAGTTTTCAGGGTTATGTAGTGTCAAAACAGAGTGCATATTTCAAATCAGTGCAATTAGAAACCCACATTGAATCATTTCACAATTTCTAATTTTTTAAGCCCTGGGCATATTTGAAATCGCTACACTCAGAAACCCACAAATCCATCATTTTATGGTTTGAAAGTTTTTGGCCCAGGGGGTTCATTTTAGGGTTATGGTAATGTAGTGTCAAAATGAAGTGCATATTTCAAATGAGTGCTATCAGAAACCCAAAAATGCATCATTTCTCAAATTGAAAGTATTTGGCCCCATGGGTTCATTTTTAGGGTTATGGTAATGTAGTGTCAAAATGGAGTGCATATATCAAATTGGTGCAATCAGAGACCCAAATTTGAAATCAGTGCAATCAGAAACCCAAAAATGAATGATTTCACAAATTGAAAGTTTTTGGCTCCAGAGGTTCATTTTCAGGGTTATGGTTATGTAGTTTTCAGGGTTATGTAGTGTCAAAACAGAGTGCATATTTCAAATCAGTGCAATTAGAAACCCACATTGAATCATTTCACAATTTCTAATTTTTTAAGCCCTGGGCATATTTGAAATCGCTACACTCAGAAACCCACAAATCCATCATTTTATGGTTTGAAAGTTTTTGGCCCAGGGGGTTCATTTTAGGGTTATGGTTATGTAGTGTCAAAATGAAGTGCATATTTCAAATGAGTGCAATCAGAAACCCGAAAATGCATCATTTCTCAAATTGAAAGTATTTAACCCCATGGGTCCATTTTGAGGGTTATGGTAATGTAGTGTCAAAATGGAGTGCATGTATCAAATCAGTGCAATCAGAAACCCAAATTTGAAATCAGTGCAATCAGAAACCCAAAAATGCATCATTTCACAAATTGAAAGTTTTTGGCCCCAGTGGTTCATTTTCAGGGTTATGGTAATGTAGTGTCAAAATGAAGTGCATATTTCAAATGAGTGCAATCAGAAACCCAAAAATGCATCATTTCTCAAATTGAAAGTATTTGGCCCCATGGGTTCATTAACGGGTTATGGTAATGTAGTGTCAATGGAGTGCATATATCAAATCAGTGCAATCAGAAACCTAAATTTGAAATCAGTGCAATCAGAAACCCAAAATTGCATCATTTCACAAATTGAAAGTTTTTGGCCCCAGTGGTTCATTTTCAGGGTTATGGTAATGTAGTGTCAAAATGGAGTGCATTATATATCAAATCAGTGCAATTAGAAACCCACAATGCATCATTTCACAATTTGAAAGTTTTGGCCCCATTTTGCGTTCAATTTCAGGGTTATTGTAATGTACTGTCAGAATGGAGTGCATATTTCAAATCATTGTAATCAGTAACCCACAAATGCATTATATCACAATTTATATTTTTTAGCCCCGGGGGCCTCACTTAAGGATTATGGTAATGTTATTGTTAACTCCCATAAACTCAGCCCCTAATTTGGCAAACACCCATCAACTCAACTCCCATAAACTCGGCCTCTAATTTGTGAACTTGTGTCAACAGCCCCTTATTTTTAAACTTCTGTCAACTCAACCCTAATTTATAAACACCCATCAACTCAACCCTGAATTGTAAACTCAGCCCCTAAAAACTCAAGTCAACCCCCTATACATGTGCAATTGCATTCTTGGGAAGCAACTTTGCCATCTACTAACCCTGTTTGTCAAGATTGTGGATCGTGTTTGTAAAGGGCATTTGTACTAATAAATAGTGACTGCATTGTGTGCAAAAACACACACGAATTGGGCACAATGAGGCCTGTGATTGTGCGTCCTATCTTTTACATTAGGCATACCTAGCACGCAATTCTTTCACAATTGTATATGTTTTGATATGCAGGTGCAAAACAACTGTGACTACAGAAGCGTTAGGACGACATTTCGATACGTAAATATCTATGAAAATAAGCAAATTAAGACGGTGACATTACTTTTCGAAAAAAATTTACTCGGAAAATAGACCATGGGTAGCTAAATAAAACACGAGATTTTATTTTTCCGGTGTTATTCACATAGATACGGTAGTACGTAGGAGGGAAAGTTTTGTTGGTGTTTGTTTGTTTCTCGATGCAAGTGATTCCGAAATCAGTTTCCACGCTGGCCGATGTATTGGTGATGGCTGCTTTTTGTGATATTTATCAACGTTTGTTGGTATTTTTTACTTGTCATCTGGTGTTGGAGAGGGCTACTTTTGAAAAAAAATGAATGAGCTCCTGTGCTGTATTGATGGCTGTATTTACCTGCGCTTTTGATTTCCTTCGTGTATGGTCATGTGAGAGAAGAAGATCACACATTTATTGGCACAAACCAGCTCGGATGCGCCTAGGGTGCGAATATTACCGTATATACTCAAATAAGTCACCGCTGGAACCCCCCCCCCCACGAATAGCTCTCCACTGTTACATAAATGATATTGGTAAAACTATTGGTAACAGAATTGATATTGATACTGTACGAAAAATTGCGTACAGAGTAAATACCCATGGCCATGGTACAATCCTGGAATTGTACCAGTACCCATTTGTATGCGTAATTTTTCATGAGTACTCGGTACTTCTGAGTATTTCAGAAAATTCAATCAACGAGTTTTTCAACAATTTTACTTTTTTCGTCTGCACTAAAAAAACCGTGTAAACGTTTGTCGCAAAATATAGCCGCGGGCAAGTTGCTAAAAATGGCGGATACTGCAGAAGTCGTTTTCACCTCGATTTTATGCTCCCCTAACAAAAAAATAATCATTTACCCCAAAAAATTTCAAAAATACACGAAAAATATACTTTACGCGATTTTCCCCGGTACTGAGTAAAAAAAGTATTTTAGCCGGGTATTTTTGAGCATGGGTAAAAATGAAAGGATTTACCGGTACGCGTACATTTGAAAAAGTTCAGTACTTATAAAATCTCTGCACTGTTAGAGAAATGAGGGGAAAATTACTCCTCAGTGTGTAGCCTAAAACATCAGAAAACGTTTTCAAAAAATCTTGCAGGGTTATCTTCAGAAATAGAACATTTACAAAAATTAAAAGATCTGTCTGCTATTTGCCAAAAATGGAGCGTTCGGAATTGCCGGAATTGCTCGGCCTCTAGCTTTGAACATTCGTGTGTAATTAATTCAACGTGAAAAGTTTCTTTTTCGTGGTTGTTTGTCACGTCACGCCCTATATGCCGCCTCTGGCGCTAAAGACATTTTTCAGCAGTTTCTAGTGCTATGGCCTAAGTACAAAAAAACTGCGCTTTCTGCATACCTTATGTGCCAACCTAGTGTTCAACCAACACTTTGAAAACTCGTAAATTCACTGAATGCATTTGAGTTTACCGGAATGAGGTGTTTTTTTATCCCCAAAAGCTGTAGTTGACGATACCCCATTCCGGAAAACTGAAATGCGTTCATAGCTGATTTATGGGTTTTCACAATTTTGGTCGAAAGCTAGCGTGTGCTGAGCCATTATGGCGCCATTGGCAGCACTTGACGCATTGCTTTTTACCAGAGTTGCGAAAGCGTATTTACTCTTACCCAAAATACCCGGGTATTTTTGTATTTATACTAACGCGTTCCAAACATACCCGTACTTTTACAACTCTGGTTTTTACATCATCCGGTGGAGTTGCTTGAAACGTTTCATTTCAGACGAATGGCGTTTAATTTTGCGATCATTTGACACCCCACGCAACCCATAGTTTTTGCTGCATTATGTTGAATTAGCTAAATTGCTGCCTGGGGCGCACTTTTTTACTGCCTATTGTCGGGTTTTTTGTTGCGTTCCACATAACTGCCCCTGCCGGCTTACACAATCGTATCCCCCATAAATCTTGAATTCACCAGTTTCAGAGATCATATCGGCGGCGCCGCGGGACGTTTATACGTTGAGTGAGATGATTGACAATTGACGCGTCGGCGGGAGTTAAATTACCGACGCAGCGCTGCAGGTTTCTACGCAGTTTGTCGATTGTCACGTCTTCGGGATTGCTTTTTCCGCCTGAAGTTTGTGCCTCACTTTACGGACTTGCGCCGTTGAATGCGATTCGGTGGGCGTTTGCCTTTATTGTCCTACTTTTCTGGATGCGCCCCGAAGACAGGTCGGTTGTTTTCGGTTTAGTTTTCCGATTATATCAGTGCGTCGGGGTGCTTTTCTGTTTCGGGATTATTAGTTTTCAACATTCTTGATGTCGCTGTCCGGCATTCAGAAAGTTCTAGACAATTATTTCAAAGTGACAAGTGAAAAGTACGATTACATAAACTTACTTATACGCTAGTGAAAGGTATTAAAATTAATAAGTTTACTTGTCACTTACAAATTTACGTTCCTCCAGCCAACGATGGAAAAAACACAGAAATTGAACACAGAAACTCATTGAGTTTCTGTGTTTTTGTTTTACACAGAAACACGGAAACTCATAAATTTTGAAAAACTCAAAACTCAAATGAGTTTTTTTTTGGAGAACACAGAAACACAGAAACACGGAAACACAGAAAAGTTTTTTGAGTTTTTGTATTTTTTTTCAGCGAAGCGGTTGAATGCACATTAATTCAGTTAAACTGAACAAGATAAGATATGCATGTATAGTATGTAAATATGTACATAATTTATTCATATTTTATAATGGTACAAAAAAGAAATTACAGATGGCTTGCACATCTCATGGTGGATTTGACAATTTAAGTTTCAACATTTAAGTATACCTTATTACCTCAAATTAACCCCCCTCAAAATGGACTGGTGAAAAAATAAGCCCCCCTCGAAATGCCCCCCTCCGGGATGATGTACATCATGTATCCAATGTACATGGTGTATTTATTACTGCTAATTTGCATCGCAGCTACACATAGACTGTACTGGGTTGTGTAGCTATCTACATGTTTGTTTCAAATATATCCTGTTTGTACTCATTTATAACCTGTTTTGGGTACGTAAATGCCTACTATTTTCTATGATCCTTACAAAACTTTCTGACAAAATAATAAACCCCCGTGGGGGTATTTTGAGGTAATATGGTAGTTGTAGTTCAAATCAATTCTGTATTCTTCCATACAGTGCACATCCATTGAAGGATTTTGGAGTACTGCGTAAATTGTAGCATTTTGTTGCTGGTGTTGTGATGTTGATGTTATGGACATTTTTATGGACTTTTTTGACGCTTGAATGAATACACAAATGTTATGTGGGGTTAAAACATTTGCAAAACCAATATTTTATAAGAAAACCACTGTTTCCAGATCGAAATGCTGTAAATCAGAATTTTTTGGGGGAAAACTCAAATATTTTGGGAAAAAAACTCGAGTTTTTTAGAAAAAAAACTCAAAAAACTTGAGTTTTTACAAAAAACACAGAAATAAAAACAGAGTTACTCAAGTTTTTTTCGAGAAAAAAACTCAAAACACAGGTATTCATTTTTGAAAAACTCAAAACACAGAAAGTGTTTTTTTTTGGAGAACTTACCCATCGTTGCCTCCAGCCACTACCGATATTTTTCTTGTCGAATCGCGTAATTGACAACTGTTTGTCATTTCCGTAAAAATGCGGAACATACGAACGAACGAACATCAGCTGCTTCTGGCGTCCGGGCGCCGACGTTATGCATACCGTATTACCTCGAAATACCCGCAGGGGGTTAAATTTTTCAGAGTGAGAATTTTGAGGGGGGTATTAAGAGGGGTGTTGTTATTTCGCCAGAAATTTTTCGAACTGGCAGTACTAATTTGGGTTTGTAACATAAATACTTAGACATAGAAAAATGCAACAATAAGCAACATGTGGTGATGTTTTCAGGGTGAACATTTTGCGGGGGGTTAAACGAAGAGGGGTATTTCGAGGGGGGGGGTTATTATTTCGCCAGTAATTTTTCGAACTGGCAGTACTAATTTGTTGTTTGTAACATAAATACGCAGACATAGTAAAATGCAACAATAAGCAACATGTATAAGTGTCTATAGACTTACATATATAAGTATTTATGTAATTGGTATAAACTATGTTCTAACGGAAACAAAGTGATTGTTTTAACGTGTGTTCTGCATTGCCCGTATAACAAACTGCAGCTTTTTTCGTTCACGTTCTCTTTACACTCTATTTGGGGGAGGGGGTATTCCGAGAGGGGTTATAAATTCAGTGTTCATTTTGAGGGGCTATTTCGAGGATATACGGTATTTATATTCTCTCATGGTTGTCATAACAATTTCACTTAACCCTATAAAATTTCACATGAGCGCTCGCACAGCTGGCTTCCATTTGTTTCCCGCCGCCTAGAAAATTTCACATGAGCCCTGTTTCCCACCGACCGATCCCCCGACGTCCGTTTGTCGTTGAATTTTGCAAATGTGTGGCCGCCGCGCCGCCGCGGTCAATTAACGTGTGCGCACCGGGCCGTGCTGGGATGTCGCCCCGGTCGAGTGGCGTAATAAAAACGGCCACCGGGCTGGCGCAGTGCGCCGCCGCGCCGCGCCCATGCTACTGACTAGAGGTGACACTTGAATTTTAGTTTTGATTTGGGTTGTTTTAAATCATTGTCGAGTCAGGTTTTTCTGTGATAAAAATTGCAAGCTGAAGATTTTGACATTATTTGTTGTTTTCACTGGTTTGGTGTGAGTTTGTATTTCTGTATGCTAGCATGTAAAGGTTTTAGGTAATAAGAATCCATAATGTTTATGTCAGCTCAGTGTATAACATCTAGCCAATGTGCTTCAACATGTTTCTGAAGTATGAAATATCACACTCAATCTATTCACCTTCATTTCTAAGCTTGTTGAAACACTATGCCATGTAGAGTCAGCATAGAAATGGATTTTAAGCAGAAATCACAACTTATAGTGCTGTCCATGACCATGTAGCTACAGCCACAGTCCACAATAAATTTGCAATACGTTGTATGCCAATTCATTGATATATATTATTTCCTTAAATCAACCCTCCTCTCGAAATACCCCTAAGTCCGAGTGAGCTGGGCAAAAAGAAACTCTACACTCTAAATCTAAATACACCCATGAGTGTAATGAGAACACAGAATGAGAGGTAATAACATCACTCCCCTTGATATACCCCCTGTGTGGCTCTTAGAGAGTTGGTGAAAAAGTAAACCCTCTCGGGGGGTTTCGAGGAAATGTAGTATTCTTGTTCTATACAGGCTACTTTGAAACAAATTTTTTAAGATTTTTTTTCTAAAAAGTTAGGCAGCTAAACGATTTGATTTTTCCATCCATACCGCTGACACTCCACTTTTATGTACAGGGTAGATGCAATGTGTGGGTGTAAATAAATTATGTGTTTGATCGCGACTTCCTTGTCTGACAGTGGAGTGCTTGCAAACAATTTTTTACTTTAGTGTGATGTTGCTTTTACCAGGTTTTCAGTGAGTGATTTCTAAATATTCAGTTCACCCCACTAATACACTACCGTGCAGAATAGTTGAGACTTTTCACACATAGAGAAACAGTAGGCTGGGGGTCCACTGCACTTTTTTGCTTCCCAATTTCTTGTCCCTTGCAGGATTTTGATGCCGTTTGAGTATGCTGGGGTTTGATGCTGGGGCTACCACAAAAAATTTTTGTTCGCTCAAATAAACCCCCAGGCCCGAGATAAGGGGGGTCTATAAAAAGATGGTCAATAAATATACAAAAAATGGGCAATCTGAATGAGTGTCTTTGAAGCTTAATAACTCAACCATTTCTGGGCTGATTTGAATCATTTAACACTTCAAATGATCGGGACAACCTGCAGATTCTATTTTTGTGGTCGGTTTAGTGATGTCTAAATACTGTATGTCAATTTGACCCAGTTTTTGAACATAAAAAATAATTTTTTTGAACATGCTATCATATACTTTAGACAACGATGATTCATTTAAAACAAAAATGAGTTCAATATCTCGTTCCAATCAAAAGTTATGGCACTTCAAATTTTTCAATGGTGTCTACATATTTTATGCTTATTTTACTGGGGTTTGCAACATGAAAATTTTGTTATTGAACAGTCTATAACAATTCATATGACAAAAACGTTTTTTCAATATCTCTTTCCAATCAAAAGTTATAGCACTTACAAACTTCCATCTTCATTCCATCCAAAATAATTGCACTATACTCATTCACAGTTGGGCCAACTTTTCTCCCTAATAGAGCAAAGCCAAAACCTCAAATTTACACACCAAATAGCCCCACCCAGTAGTATGACTACCTCCATTTCAGAGTTGCTGGTAATGGATGCAAAACTGCAGCAAAAATTAATAAATGCCACATTTCCATATATGCATTGCCATATGCTGTTCATGCATAGAATGTTTCTTGCTGCACACAGAGCTCAGCGATGCAGGCAAGCAGTTGCAATGGTGAAAATTTTGTTAAAAAATGAGCATAGGAGGTGGATATAGACTTTAAAGTGAGATACTGGGTGGCTACTGCCCAAAACAAGAAAAGTCTCAACTATTCTGAAACATGAACAAACTGAGTTAATATGTTTGTACACTAGGAATATATGCAGATTTGAACTTGAGGGGCGATCATCCTGGGCATGTGTAGTCAACCCCCCAGGGTACCCATGTATAGTATCCAAATGTTTTGCACGTCAACCATTTCGAAATTCTGGCAACATTAATCACGCAGCGCAAAAAGTCTCAACTATTCTGCACGGTAGTGTATTATTAGGCGCCGTGGTGAATTTCAAATAAGATCAATTTTCTTTGGCACCGTTTGCCATACACACACTTAGGGGTGGAAAAACATTTTTTTCGTTTTTTAAAACCGTTTTTTAAAGCTGCCGAATATGGTTATGAGTCAACATGTACAGGTATTTTTAAGACTTGTGCCAGTACTTTGTGATGTTATACACCCCGTATTCAAAGTTTGTGCGCAGCAATTATGTTGCATTTTCGCATCAAAGGGTTAATTCGCAATCATTATGGGTTACCCCCCCCCAACTCCCCCCCATTCGAGACCCCTGCATGCAGTTGCAGGGGTCCAAATCTACAAAACCTCGGGGATGGTGACAAGCTAGGGCGCTGAAATTTGTGGTATTATAATGCAATAATGAAAAAGCATTATAATTGGTGATTTCTGTCAAAAATATCCATTTTATCTTGAATTAAATATTACGTATATCATGTTTTGTAGAATGTTGGTGACTTCAAGTTGGGCATGGAATAATGTTAAAATTAGGTTACAATAGAAGACGTATGTATACATTGGCAGTGATTTTTCACACTGTACGGGTATGTAAATATATGGGGGCACATTCAAATTAAAAAAATAGTGTTGTTTTTTGGAGGAAAAAAAACGGTCATCCATCACACTAGTTGAAAATCGCATCGGGTGACAAGTGGGCCAACTGGTTATGATTCATATTTTAGTTCAGGGACGTATCCAGGATTTTTGAGCGGGGGGGCTGCTTGTTTACGGAGGCCGGCGAGGGGGGGGGCTCAGCCCCCCCCCCCCCAAAAATTTTAGCTAAATAGTGGCGGAATGGCGCCATGGCGCTGGCGCCATTAGTAGGCGCCACGCTATGGCGCCATTGGTGTTGGCGTCAGCACCATGGAATGCTGTATATGTAAACACCTTCCCGGTCACGTCCGGCAGCCATTTTTTGATTTTACTTCTTATATCCTATCCCCAGTTCTACAGCGTCCCCGAGGCTGAAACTTGGGGGAGATATCGGCGCAACCCCCCTCTACTTCGCATGAATTGGGGGGGTCGCGGCGACCCCCCCAATTCATGCGAAGTAGAGGGGGGTTAATTCATGCGAAGTAGAGGGGGGTTGCGACAATATCTCCCCCAAGTTTCAGCCCTGGGGGCGCCCTAGAACTGGGGATAGGATATAAGAAGTAAAATCAAAAAATGGCTGCCGGACGTGACCGGGAAGGTGTTTATGTAAATATACATACAAAACAGAAAAAAACACAACATTGAGTGTATTTATAATGATTTGTGGCCACATAGAGCAAATCCCATGATAATACCTTATGTCTGGTGAAGAATGCGCGCTTGCGCGCAAAATTTTTATCGCTGACGTTGAAAAAGTCGCATTTTTCGGTCTCGCCCCGGGAGGGGGGGGGGGCTGCAGCCCCCCCGCCCCCCCCCCCTGGATACGGCCCTGTTTTAGTTGATGGGTGGCTGAACGATAGTTGAATGCACATGCCAATATGGAAATTCAAATGCACATAAAAATGCTTTTTCGACGTCCCAGCATGTGCCATTTCGTCATGCGACCCGCCGACTAAAATCTCAGATATTTATCTACACTAAGGATACGCCATCGTTGACCATGTTTTTTTCAGTTGGCCACATGTTTTTTCCAGTTGCCCACAGTCAATCGGTACTCTGCTGTACGCTCCAAAAAGTCAGTCAATACCTCAGGGTGTTTTTGTTATTGTCTCCCGGCATGTCTCGTTTCAGCAGTGCAGTGCTTTTAACAGACACAATAGGTCCGCATGTATATCCTGAACCAGAAAGACTGCACCCAAGAAGTGGGCTGACAGTTACGGCAGTCGGGTTTGCCGGGGGATTTACCCAATGGTGAATTATTGGGAATGTTTAAAATAATCCCAATGCTTAATTCACAGCGTGTGTTCAGCCGAGAGCGTCGGGAGCATTTCCCCAAAATCACACGAGTCTAACTTGTGGAGAATATTTGTTGGGCCTTTAAATCTAGCAATTTCAGATATGTATAAGTTTGTCTGTAGACATATAAGTGCATATAAGCGCTGTCCTAACGTTACTCAGACCTTCGTAGTGATGGAAAAGCGAGTTGGCGCTAGCACCAAAGCAAAAAGCGCTTTTGGCGCTTGGTGCCATTATGCTGTGGCGCTATTGGCGCTTAGCGCCGCTATTGTCAAAAAACCCCAAGCGCTGTTGGTGCTTGACGCTAGAACGCTCTGTCCCCATTGGCGCTAGGCGCCGTGGTCCAGTTTGGCGCTTGACGCCAAAAGCCTGGCGCTTTTTCCAAAACTTGGTTTTAACCTGTATTCTGCATTACACATATCACAAACTGTTGTATTTGTCATGTACATTATCTTGACACTCAATTTGGATGGGGGTATTTCGAGGGGGATGAAGTTAAGGAGGTAATTTAAGGAGATTTTTTAGCACAAGCGCATTTTGTACATTTTTGCAATATTTCCCGCAGAATGATGACAGTGAAATGGAAGTAGTAATTGTGAAGATTTCAGCTGTAAAATTCAACTTTTTTTGAGCCGATAACAAAACAGTTTGAATTCTTTTAAGAAATTTAAAATTTGTATTAAAAAATTCTGATCCCCCAACCCGCTGAATCTGAAGTCCTGCTCAGCTGGCTTCATGTGTGGTCCTTTTTTACTTCCTCACTGTAATTGCATACGGCACCGGTGCTTCCTTGTTTACAGTGTTATTGACAGAGGCGATACGCAGACACGTTCACAAGTTTTATTCGAGATCTAGGTTTAATCCTTTCTCATTCTCTCGGTCGTTCGTCAGAATTCACTGGCGTCATTCGGTTTCGCTCTAGGCGAAGTGGATAAAAAGCTCGGCGGCGCGGTTTTGCGCTGCGCTGCAAGGTCGCAGCTGCGGCGGCGTGTTGCGTTGCCGTGGGAGCGACCGATTGCATGCTTCGTTGCGTCGCCGAGAGTGAGCTGATTTAGCACTTTGTCAAGTGACAAGTGTCAAGTGTCAAGTGATAAGTTTCGATGTTTAATGTTTTTAAGTTCAATGTGTAGTGTGTATTGTTATTAATTGTGGCTAGACACGGTAGTTTCTGCCGAAATGTCGTAAACTGATAAATCTATTTTGATCGCATTTGTGTTTACCAGAATGTGCTGTGCACACTATTTTACGACGGAAATTTGTCATTGGAAACACGGAAATGATAGCCAAAACCAATCATAACGTTATGTAAACACATTAAACAAATGATAGCTAACTACTTTGGTAGAAAATATTTTGCAAAAGTGCTTCAGAAATCTCCGTTGTGCGGAGCCATAATAAATCATTTTCGATCTCCTGTCAACGGTAGTTTATGGACTCCTTATTCCGATAAACTCAAATATGTTCAAAGCTGATTAGTCAGTTTCCAAAGCTTCCCTGTAAGCTACTGCGTGGCGCCGTGAACTGTAAATCAAAATCCATCTTGTGTCGAATTTTTGTTTGACACTTCACATATTTACTAACTTTACTCGATCGTTGCCACTTTCCTGGCTCACGTGCTGGTATGGCCCAGGTGCCAATCCCAGACCCTGTAAAATGTCAAATGTCATGCAAAGTGTCAAAAGTCATGTAAAATGCCCTGCAAAATGGCAAACGTAGGGCATTTTACATGACTTTTGACACTTTGCATGGCATTTGACATTTTACAGGGTCTGGGACTGCTCTCAGGTCAACGCAGCACATTGGCTTAATGAGCTGCTCGACTGCACCGCCCGGCTTTCGTTTCTGCCAGCACTAATGGTCTACTGACTTCTGAAGTGTTTTTTCGTTGTGTTTGTCCACGCTAGCGAAAGCGGATTTGTCAAGGATAGCTAGCAACCCAGCGTGTTTTCGTTTTGTTGTGGCTTGGTTGTCAACCTGGATTACTATCACCCCCGCGCAGTTTTTGTCGTCAATTTGAGCCTGTTTTGCTGCCACGACGACATGACGTATTTTTATGTATACTCCAGTGACTTTACACCTTGCACGCGTGGTTCATGCTGGAAGCGTGCCAAGTTATTTGAAACAGCGATTTTCGAAAAAATTAAAATAATTCATTGCTCTCATAACGTTTCATGTATACTCCGGTTACTTTACACTCTGCACGCATGGTTCCCGCTGGAAGTGCGCCAATGATGGTTAACATGTGCGAGTTTCATAAAAAGATGACAAAATTGATTGTTGTTATAATGTTATTCATTAACATATTCACATTGATAAATTTTTTCATTTTTTTACGGAAATCGCATGGTTTGATATTCATTGGCACGCTTCCAACACGAGACATAAATCAGTGCGAGGGCAGAGTATCATGTACGCCAAGTATAAACGTATTCACAACAATGAACTTTTTCATCCTTTTACAAAATTAGCATGCTTAAATTATCATTGGCACGCTTCCAACGTGAGACATAAATCAGTGCGAGTGCAGAGTATCAAGTCTGTCGAGTATACTCGTTTGTGATCGACGAGTGTAAACGGCGCACGGCCACGCCCATGAAATTTTATTCGCGTTTGAAAATTCTGCACCGGTTGAGGGTGAATGTTAACTTCAATTTTTCCTCTTTGCGTTCTGTTGAAGCGCATGTATTGCATCAGCAATTTCGCATTCCTTGCTCATGCGGAAATTATTTGATGATAACATTTTCGTGCAGTTCTGAATACCGTCGGTAAAATACTTTTCCCAGCTCGGGTGTGTAGGTAGAAAGAACAATTTGTAGGTATTTTATTTATAGGTACTCACCGGGGGAAAAGCGGAAAGATAAAATACTTTTTACATGATAAAGCAGTTGGTAACTTGACGACGGGTACTTTGTACTTCTGAGGTCTTAACAGCGGTAGGGTACGACGATCCCACTTTCGAAAAACGCTACTTAAATATATGTTTACGGTATCTTTGTTTCGTCCCTGCTCATCTACCTAGGTATCTATCTTGCAGGTGAAAATTTTGCGCTAATATTCCCGAACCTTCTTCCCTTAATTGTCAGCTATTCAGCTATTTGTATTGAAATTTTTAGTGATTCTGTGCTGATTTTTGTTCATATTCCTTGCTCGTTGCCCGCATCTTTCATCAACTTTATTGTAATCATTACGAACGTGAGGATCCCATGAAACATACAAGTCCATGCACACGCATGCGGTGTTATAGCAATGTATGTGCACGCGTCATATAACTTCTCACTTTTAAATAATTCCCATTGAAAAGCAAGTAAAAAGTTGATGATAATAATAATGGAAATATTACTCCTGGGGTGTTTATTAGGGTAACAAAGTACCGTATTTGCTTGATATATTCCCCCTGTTAGACACGTGAAGAAAAAATAAACCCTTTGAATAATTCCCCCTTGCTGCATATGATCAATTTGTGCCATCGAATTTGAACAAAAATGGCATGTTATTTGGTGAAAAAAGCATATCTCGTGTATGACTTGATAGAAGTCGTTGATATGCCAATCATAGTAATTATCACTACTCTAATTATCAAATTATCAGTACACACATTGCAGCACTCATGCATTGGTATAACACTGCGTGCGTGTATGTTTCATGAGCTTGTATGTTTCATGTAGCACTCTCATTACGAACATCATATTCACTCAATGACAGGATTTTTACGTACCTGAAAAACCGAGGAACTTAGGTAAAATAAAAATTTTACAACTGCCCGTTTCCATCAGAAGTTATGTGAAAGTGACATTGATAAATGACAGTTTCCATGAGACGTAGTGATTATCCACACACTTTTGTTGAGTAATAATCGTAGAACAGTTGAATTTCTACACTCGTTTGTGTAGGTATTAACTATTTTACCCGTATTTAAATACTTTTCGGTGCGTATTCTCCCGTATGATAACGCGCAATAGTCAAAGCATGATTGCGTGTTTGTTTGCATCTTGTAAAAAAAACATAAAAAGAAAGAAATGTTTGTCGCTATATTTTATGCATGCGAAAAATATTTGTTTAGCCGGCGACACTCTTGTCTGGCCCAGACCACACATAACCCGGCTACGTGTACAAATGCACTCTGTCACCGAGTGCGTAAAAAGTCGTAAATTTGGGTACTTTTTATAGGTATTAAAAATCGTGTGTGTGTGCGGATGAAAAAAAACTTTTTCTAGGTCAGATCATTCAGAGACAATGTGAAGATAAAGCTACCTTATAGGGGAGACGCTTGCCCGCACAGATATGATTTTGCACGCCTGCTTTTCCACACGCTGTATAGGTAGATATTTACAAGCATGTCCAGACGGTAGTGAATGTATCTGATGATGATGTTTAGGCTGATAGTGATGACATTGATCTGATTGCGAGAAAAAATTACAAGGTGCAGCTACTAAAGCGGCGTTTACACTGGCACGTGTGACGACAAAAACTTTTTGGGCTTTCAACTTTCTTTATGTCACGAAAATTGAATATTTGTTGTGTCAGACACCTAGATCTCGATCACTCTTTCTGCCTAGGACAAACATAAATTTTTATATATGACGTTATCATACACAATAAAACGAAACAAAATTTTTGTCGTCACAGGTTGTCGGTTCGAGTTGTTCCCGGGAGCCTCGTTAACGAGGCTCCCGGGAACAACTCGAACCGACAACTTGTGACGACAAATTTTCTTGTTTGTTTTATTGTGTATGATCACGTCATATATAAAAATTTATGTTTGTCCTAGGCAAAAAGAGTGATCGAGATCTAGGTATCTGACACAACAAATATTCAATTTTCGTCACATAACGAAAGTTGAAAGCCCAAAAAAATTTTGTCGTCACACGTGCCAGTGTAAACGCAGCTTTACGCAAAGCTATAACATGCTCTTAGAAATTTAAGCACATTAACAGTGAGCCACAGGCGAGCTCCCTTATGAATTGATAGGCCCTCATCTACTTTCCGTACATTTTTAACATTCCCAACTGCAACCATCATTCACTACACTTGCGATTTCCTTCAAAACGCTGTTCTTTTGGACGTTATTGATGTGCAATCTGTGTTTAGCACCATGTTTTGAGGGTGAATCCACTATAACATATTGTGTACTTTAACATGTTGTGGAAACTAACATACCACCATGGGAATCTGACATGTTGTGGAAACTGACATGCCAAAAGGTGAATGTAACATGTTCAGCGTGAATGTATCATGCCAAGCCCAAAAGTGAATCTAACATGTGAAGCGTGAAACTTGACTGACATGCCCTGCAGTCTGCACATACGGTTGCATGTGTTTTAATGTTGCATTTTTGAATGCACACCTTGACAAACATGGTGATAATGATCGATCACTGATAATTATTTCATCCATGTAGGACATGCCTTGCGACAGTATGTGCAGGGCATGTCAGGTCAGTTTCACACTTCGCATGTTAGATTCACCTTTGGGCATGGCATGTTACATTCACCGTTTGGCATGTCAGTTTCCACAACATGTTAAAGTACACAGCATGTCAGAATGACCCCACTCATGTTTTGGGACTGCGATGCTTTGTCACTGGCACCGGCACTGGTGGAGAGTTCATGCGAAAATGCCGCTGCATATTGGCCACGCACACTAGTACACCGTCGAAATTTGGGAAACTCATAAATCTGCTTTGAACAGAAATATTTAAATTCGCCAGAATTAATGATCTTTGATAGCCGTCGACAGTAGGTGACAGACTCCTCATTCTAGTGAACTCAAATAGGTATGTTCAAAACTGATTTACGAGTTTCTGAAATTTCGGTGGTGTGCAGCGCCAATCAATCATAAATCAGTTCTGATGTGCTGCTTTTAGGATGGCACTGTTGTGTTTTTTCAATGTACTGCACGACCACATGCCGCGTGTACAATATTTTGTTGATTTGAGTTATGTTGATTTTTGAGGCATGTTGATTTGAGTTCTAACAACTTAATTTCACGTGTTTCTTAGTGAACCTAGGGTTTTAACCATTAATCATGGAATGATGGCGAATATTAGTTCAAATATCGATTAAATTAATGTAACTCTGATGTCTGTAATGGCGAACAGGTAGAACACTGATGGCATCGCATTTAATCACGACCATTTTCTGTAGAAAATTATTCGGATATTATCGATAACCAGTGGATCCATGTTCACTGCCATGGTTGCGTTTTTATCGCTGCCATAAATCAATCAATTGCACCCAGGTAACGTTGACCAGACAGTCGACAGTTTGCGTGTATATTCGTGTGTGCAAACTTGCCGCACGTTTCTCTGTATGTAAATACATATGCGGAGTGATGTCGACATTTATTTGGATGGAGTATACTTATTTTGTTGACTAACCGACATTGCGCTGTGTCAACACGCCCTCTTTCTCAAGTTTGCGTTCTATCTTTTTTCCATTGAATTTCCCTCCAAATGCGCTTTTGCGACATGTGCTATAGCCCCCCGCGCAAGCGCGCTTATTTTTTTGAAAACTTACTTGACTATCTGTCAAAATTTTAGCATTTCTGACATTTGCTGATAGCTTGTATTTACTTCAGTTGATACCAATCCATGATACGACCCGCGTTGATATTTCAATAAAATTTCGGATACCTAGCACTGCAGCAAAATGCACAACAGTTAAGAATGCCCGAAAAATATTACGTAAATATTTACATCAATATTTAAGTGGTATTTAATTTCGTCAGCGCGCTAGAGAGGTCTGCTTGCTCCACAATTCACGCTGCAAAATACAGAAAAAGTAGATGCAGCTGCAACATGCAATTTTACTATGAGCATATTGCAAAATTCTTGATCGATCACGTTTTCCATGTACTGATCTACAATGACATGTTGAAGCGATCTGAGTAATAATACACAGTGTTGATCTGAATCTATCTTTACACAATAACCTATGAGTAGTTTTTTGGTGTTGATCATTATGATCTGTCTATATTGGCAACATCCCAACTGCATCCTGTCAACTATAGCTGTTGACCTGAATAAGGATGCGTTTGCTTACACCTCGTCCCTGTTTGGAGAACTGTGCTTAACTTGTAATCACATCCACTTCACATCAAGGCAACATAAATAATCAATCTGAGACCAAGATCAAGCCTGACATTTCTATTTGTGAAGACCATGTCTGTGACATACAGTAGGGTGTTGTGGGAATGCAAGTTATCAGTCAATTACCACAGGCATATTGTGCGTGCGTGTGTTTAAGCTACTTCCGCTGGCGGGTCATAAATCGGCTACAACATTGCCCCCAGCATGCCGCACATCTAATTCACGCCGCTCGGCCAGTAAATGTCCCAGGCCCCAGATTTAATTGGGCAGACAGATTTCTGCCCTCCGCGCCCGGCACCTGACACGCCCGTCATGCACGCCAGGCAAAATTTTGTAAAACGAGATTCAATTGCGCCCTGCATGCCAGGCGCCTGACACGCCCTCAGGAGTGCCTGACTTGCCTGAAAATTTCAAAATGAGATTTAATTGTGAGGGCATGCCTGGCAAAATTTAACAGAACATGAAAAATGTGCCCTGCATCCTCAGAGGTGCAGGGCAGGTAACTTTTCATGTTTTCAGTTAGACTTTTTCCATAGTGTATCCAAATATTTTTTTGTATCCAAATCTTATTGTTCATGTATCCAAATCTTATGTTTTGGTATCCAAATCTTATGTTTTGTATCCAAAACTTATGTTTTTGTATCCAAATATTATGTTCATGCCTGTCCTGCCAGGCACCTGACAGCTGCCGCCCTGCACGCAATTAAATCTCGCTCTGCCTGGCAGTCGGGCGGTGGCTGTCAGGCGCCTGGCATGACGGGCGGGCGGCGCGGGCATGCCTGCCCAATCAAATCTCGAATTGCCCGACACACCCGTCATGTCCTCCCTCTCAGGGATAATCTGCCCAATTAAATCTGGGGCCAGGTCTGGGCGGGACTTCATTGAAATGTCATCGACGCGGCCACCGCGCGAACTGTCGCGTTCCGGCCTAGTAAATGGCGCGGCGGCGCTACTGTTCAGACCAGCTGGTAGTGGCCGCGCACTGGGCGGGTGCGTACTCAGACAGACGCGCTCGTTGCACGGTGGTTCACCGCGTTGCACTGCAAATACGCGTGTCATTTTTGATGCTGTTTCGCGCATTTTGGTTCTCGCCATGTGTACTTTCTTGCAGCACGATGCCTATCAAGGGGGCACTCCCAGACCCTGTAAAAGCCCTGTAAAAGCCCTGTAAAAGCCCTGTAAAGTGTCAAATGCCATGCAAAGTGTCAAAAGCTACGGAAAATGCCCTGCAAAATGGCAACCGAGTTGCCATTTTGCAGGGCATTTTCCATGACTTTTGACACTTTGCATGACATTTGACATTTTACAGGGCTTTTTACAGGGTCCGGGGTGGCACCAGTAGGTCACTCTGTAGAAGGCCACCCTGCACGCTGGGCGCATGGCCTATCCGCGGCACTATATCGATCGTCTGCAGCCGGGTGGCCTGCCAGGCGGCGGGGCGGCATCCGCGGCGGGTGTAGTAAGCGCGGCTGCGAGGTTCAGCCGCCGCCCGCTTACGCTGCCAAGGCGTGGCTGCTGTCTCCCGCCCCGCTTGCGGTCGCCGCCTCCCGTAGCCGCTGTGTATTTTGTGGTCTATTTTCGGACGCCCACCCGGAATATTATAGCTCGAATTTTGATTGGTGTCTTGAATTAAGCGATGATAGATATTTATTAGAGATATAGAACCCTGTATTGATGCGCTCCTTTTTCCGAGTTGCCCAGGGAATTTTAGACAGGTATTCAATTTCAACTGCGCCGTACAGTGCAAGTCAATATTATGACAGCTGAGCTCTATCCGCTTTGCATTGAAATCTCGAAACCCGTGCAATTTTATAAGCCAGCCCGCATGAGCTCTCGGATGTACATATATATAAATACGTACCTAAATATTTATGTGCATTGTGTACAGGGTGATATATGTTCGATATTCATTTTACATCCAATGTCTGCTTCTTTTTTCTTGTCATGTCTTCTGAAGATTTTATACTCATGGAAATGCGACAACGAAATTCAAATTTGCCCTCAATTTCACTAATTCTTATGTTTTCTTATTGTCAACAATTTTTTTACCTGTTTTGGCTTCTTTTACAACTAGTTCTGCTATTGTTCATCTTTTTGCATATTGCGCTTTTCTCCAGGTTAAGTCGCTGCAACCAATGTTTTTGCTTTTGAAATTCAAACTTTTTTCACATCCGAACGTATAATATAAACGTATAAATATTTAAGTGCATAAATACATACCGTATTACCTCGAAATACCCCCATGGGGGTTTATTATTTCGCCAGTAAAATTTGAGGGGGGTTAATAGGGGGTTTATTCGAGGGTTTTTTTATTATTTCGTCAGAAATTTTCGTAAGGATCGTAGTAAAATGTAGGCATTTGCGTACCCAAAACAGGTAATAAATGTTTCCAAACAGTATATATTTGGACATAAAAACGTAGATAGCTACACAAACTAGTCTATGTGTAGCTGCAATGCAACTTAGCAGTAATAAATACATCATGTACATTGCATACATGATGTACATCATTCCGGGGTGGGGGTATTTCGAGGGGGGTTATTTCGAGGGGGGGTATTTCGAGGGGGGGTATTATTTCCCCAGCCCATTTTGAGGGGGGGGGGGGTAATTCAACGGGGGATAATTCGAGGTAATACGGTAGGTAGTTCTATTGTGGTTGGATGCGTAAGCCAGATGGATGGGCTGTGCTCGGTTTTAGCTGCTCGATCCCGTCCACAGTATTAAAATGTATTTATATTTACTCGAAAAATACATTCGAGTACTGGGTAAATACATTTACATATACTTTTAATAAAAGTACACGTGTACAGAAAATGTACTTCTGAAATTTTAAATTGCAATTTTTGTTGCTAAAATAAAGAAACCTCCAAGAAATCATTTCATTTTCCTATAGAAATACTGATTAGGTAATCATAAAAAATTGCATCTGTTATGTCTTCCGGTGTAAAAATCACTTTCACATGTAGAAAGTATTTACTTTTACATTTTTCATTTAAAAGTACCGATTTTCACATATTCTATGAAGAAAAGTACTTGCTTTTACGTTTTCCAGGGAAAAGTACTTGCTTTACCCATTTTACTGGAAAATCAGTATTTTACTCACATGTGCTCACGAGTACGCGTAAAAAAGATTTTTATCTTTTATTGACTCAGGGGTGAGTAAAAATACATGTACATATACTTTGAAAAAAGTTCAGTAATTTTAACAACTCTGATCCCGTTTCAGTTGACTTTTCGCCCCTCCCCCCCTCCGATCTTCTCTCAAATGTGTACGGACGTTAACCACGTGCTCCTGCGGTTTGCAATTGGAACTGTCCCAGTTTTTGTGTCGCCGACACGACTGACGACCGCCTGTTTGCGTGTTGTCTGTTTTTCTGTTGATCCTTGTTTCCGTGGTTTCAAAGTTGTTCTGCGTGTTGAAACATTGCCTCTCTGCATCAACAGAATTATTGTGTGTCAGCTTACGGACACCTGCATCTGGATCAGTCTTGCCTTTTTAATATGGCTGTTTTTGGTAAGCGTGTGTTTAATCTACCTGTTTTATCTAGCTGGATTTTGTCGAGGTAGCGCAGTAGCGTGAAATGTCATGTATTTATCTGGAAGAAAGCGCATTATGATGGTTTTCATGAACGGGATTTCACGCGTTTGACCTCGCATTTTATTTTACATAAAATGTACGCCCAGGCGCCAATCCCGCAAGTTGCAAAGTTATGTGACAAAAGTCATGAGTCAAGTAAAATGACAAGTGATAAGTTAAGAGTGAAGTAGAATGACAAAAAAAAGATTAAAATTTTAACTCATCATTTGTCATTTTACTTGACGCTTGACTTTTGTCATTTTACTTGACTCTTGACTTTTGTCATTTTACTTGACTCTTGACTTTTGTCATTTTACTTGACTCTTGACTTTTGTCATTTTACTTGACTCTTGACTTTTGTCATTTTACTTGACTCTTGACTTTTCTCATTTTACTTGACTCTTGACTTTTCTCATTTTACTTGACTCTTGACTTTTGCCATTTTACTTGACTCTTGACTTTTGTCATTTTACTTGACTCTTGACTTTTGTCATTTTACTTTGCAACTCGCGGGACCGGCACCAGAACTCTATCTCATTTTTCTGTACACACAATTCGAATTACAGTCATCACTAAATGTAATGAGACCATTCGTTGACGTCACGGCCCAATTGTATTGTCTAATACTGTTTGCTTTGCCTTTATAGTGCAAAAATAATGTTTCCAGAATTTCAACTGCCGTATTCAATTTTGCCATCTGAAAAGTTAGCATATTTGCGTGAATAATTTCGCAACAAATCGCCATTAGGCGTGACGCGTAAATAAATAAGTAGAGAATAACGGGGGGTAACGGTCGGTGCCATTTTGTTCCTAGCACATGAGAGAACCCACATTAGTATGTATCCATAGGAGCATGCTGAAAAGAATGTTCCATAGTCCATACTACGTTTTTGCAGCGGCCGCTCGCGCTGAGCACGCAGGGGCAAAAATCTTAATCCAAACTTGCATAATCCAAGCAGGCTTAATCCAAGCGAAAACGAGGCAAAATCCAAACACTTTTTTGTGCCACCAACTGTGGCATATTCCAAATGAAGTTGGGCAGAATCCATACAGAAACCAGGCAAAATCCAAACACTCCTCATCACTGTTCGAATGGATTTTTTGGTAAACTTATTGACGTATACATAGGTGTGTGATATTATTATGGAAGTCTAAGCTAGGGTGTCAAATTTCCGTTTCCGTTTTCCGTTTCCGCTTTTCCGCAGGAAAATTTTTTACCTTTCCGTTTTCCTGCAGCCGAAAAAATTTTACCTTTCCATTTTGCGTTTTCTGGCAGCCGAAAAAATTTTACCTTTCCATTTCCGTTTTTCCTGCTGAAAATTTTTTTACCTTTCCGTTTCCATTTTTTCAGGACATTTTTCCATTTTCTGACTCGATTTTCAGTTTTCTGTCATTTTTCCATTGTTTTTCCAATCTGTATTTATCTTTTTCCACCACTTGTGTTTTTAACTACCAGGTTCTTCTGTCATTCATAATTTTTATCTGTATCCAAATCTGTAAAAAACACAAAGTAATTTTGGACACATACTTTGCACTCCGCTGAGTAAACTTTTTACTGTTCAGTTACATCAAAGTTCACTTTTGCTAAATTGTTTTTGTTGTTGTAGTGTATTTTTGCTACCTTTTGATGATTTTTTGTTGGTTCAGTTAAGCTTGAACTACAAGTGAAGTTACTGGCATGATCTATAGTTACACAATGTACAGCTACCACAATCAAAGCCAAACAGGCAAACCTGCATGCAGGTTTTCCTTCTGCAAATTTGTCTATTACCGTGCAAATTTCACCTTATTTTTTCCGTTTCCGTGAAAATTTCGCTTTCCGTTTTCCGTTTTCTGGCATTTCATTTTTCCGTTTTCCGTTTTCCGGCCGACAATTTTTTTTACCTTTCCGTTTTCCGTTTTCCGCTGAGTGAAATTTTTTTACCTTTCCGTTTTCCGTTTTCCGGCAGAAATTTTTTATTACCTTTCCGTTTTCCGTAAAGTGAAAAAGATTTACCTTTCCGTTTTCCGTAAAAAAACTTTTTTGACACCCTAGTCTAAGCGTTGTGTTTAGATTTTTTATGCCTGCTTGGATTACGCATGTTTGGATTCTGCTGCAGACTGGCACGCAGTGCCCCGCGCCGCGCCCCGCAGCTGCAGCAGCCCGGCCGCACGCACACACGTCGGATGCCTTCGACAACTTAGCCTTGACACTTGAACCTTTATGTAGCTACTCGAATTGAACTAAGCCAGTTTCTACATTTTTTAAACGACAAACAACAACGACAAGTCGCCGCGCTCGCCACGTGGAACTAAAAAGGCTTCAGGAGCTGATGCACCGCTGTTCTCTATTTTTTCATAATGCCGTTAGAAAAAAAAGTCGTGCAAAGTTTTGAGGCATTACGTGAGCGGCCGCGTTTGATGAGCCGTGTTGCAAATCACGTTGACGCGCAAGTTCGCTTTTACCCGGCTCAATTCAACTAGTCGCTCTAGTCAACCGGTTGTCACATGGTCCCTTGATTCGTTATATTTACCAGCAATGTACGATTTGAATATTTTTGACGTCGTTAAAGTTAAATACAAGTGTAAATAAATACACGTGGGAGCGTTATGCAGTTGCAATGAATTGCACCGTCTCACCTTGAAGTCTGGCGCTGACCACCGGCGGTCTCTAGGATTTGCGAATTGCAAGGGGTTTGTAAAGTTGGTAGAACTTTTTCCTGGGGTTCGATTAACCTTTTCAGGGTGTAGAAAAAATAATGTAAGTATGTGCCTAGTTATATATGTTGGTACGCGAAAAATACATGATAATTTTTGCCTTGGCATAGATAGATAGCTGCGTGAAGTCTATCATATTTATAATAATATCTGGGGCGTTTGAAGAGTCCCCCCCCCCGTCTAACCCTGACAACCCTATATGACCGTCTCTTATTTGTTGTGTCTACTTGTGCAGCTAAATGAACGCTGCATCGCAAATGTTGCCAATCGATCACTCACTGAAATTCACCATTGAAAACACCAACTCGATTGTTAAGCAATGGTGCCGCGCTCCTTTGTATTCTTTATAGAAGTGCTCAAAAGCCGGTTCTGTATTGTGCAAAAAGTCTCGGCAGCAGCTGACGCCCGTCAGTTTTCATCGGTTGTTTGCGATGGGCGACCAGCGATTTTTTTATTCTTTGTTTGCATTTGTTCTTTGCTATACACATGTTTTTTATCTACGGCCGCCCCGTGTCGCCGCGTAGTGGATTTTTTTGTTTGCCTTAGCTCATCTCGCTGACTCATTCTTATTTATCTGAGCGCAACACCTCTCGGCACCCGCGCGTCCGTATTTTTTACACGTAAGA
This sequence comes from Sphaerolaimus hirsutus, assembly GCA_964036195.1. Taxonomy (NCBI): domain Eukaryota; kingdom Metazoa; phylum Nematoda; class Chromadorea; order Monhysterida; family Sphaerolaimidae; genus Sphaerolaimus; species Sphaerolaimus hirsutus. The sequence goes on along the minus strand of OZ038452.1, from coordinate 20,373,155 downwards.
ACACCTATGTACATCTGAAAAACGTTTTCGTTATTTCTTCACACATCCGAATTATGCACGACCTTGATCGCGCGTCACCGCTCAGACGGCTACCTCCCGCCTAAAATGGCTGCAACAGCGTTTGCGCCCACGGCCGCCTCTACCGAATCGGCGGCCGAGCGACAGAAAGTGATCACTTGGTTCATGGACTCGGACAACGGCGTGCACGCCGTGTCCTCGGCGGCGGACGTGTCGAACAGCGTGCCGAACACGTCTACGGCCGCTGGCATGGTCGACGTGGTGGTGGTGTCGGGGCCGACGCAGACGCACGGCGTGCGCACCGACGACCCGTGCGCGCAGCGACCCATGTTGATCGGATCGGCGCCAGAGTGCTCCATGGAGAACGCGGATTGGTGAGTGCGCGTCCATGATTCACAGCTGCGACATCACGCGCCGACACATGCACCATGTCGCAGTGTGGAAGCGCCTGCGTCGGTGGCCGCCAGCGACCCGAGCAGCTCGGTGCTCAGCTTCGACGCGGTGGGCAGCGTCGACCAGGAGGACGCGGACGACCTGACCGCCGATCTGACCGCCTCGCACAAACGCCGCGACTCGGACGTGGTTTGTCGCGTTAGCTCTTGAGTCGTAAACCAACTGCATAAAGTATGTTTCTCACCCTATCCACTTTGCATCGCAGTCGGACGACGTGAGCCTGGCCGTGTCCGAGGTGCCCCCGTCCACCTACGACGCGGCCATGACCACGTGCAGCAGCGCGGTCGCGTTGAGCCGCGCGCCCGCCGTCGTGCGCAGTTCGTCCGACGGCGGCCGCCAGACTGACACAGTAGTGACGTCGACGGCGCAATCGTCGGGCGGCAGAGCCATGCTCACGAACAGCTGCTGGACGGCACCCGTGACCACTTTTACGGCCGCCTCCAGACCCTTCAGTAACTATCCCGCGCTCAATGCCAAGTGAGGCGATTTTGTCTTCATTTCGTTGATTTGCATTACGTTTGCATGAATTCCTCTTGTGCGCAGAACGTCTCCGCTGCGGCACCACCGCTCGTTGCAGATCAGACCTGGCGTTGGCACTTGTCCAAACGGCGCGGTGGCAGGACCCTCTGGTACGTTGTCCTTTATATTTGTGTGTCTTACCATGTTTGATGCAGTTTTTTGTTTGCCATGATGACATCAATGGCCAAAATCAAATACACCCTTTTAAAAATCCTCTGATCGTGTCTGAACGTGGATTTTTTACGCGCAGGCGGTTCGGCGGCGGCGGCCACGCTGGCCAAGCACCTACAAACGGAGCAGGTCATGTCGCGGCACACGCTCAAGGCGCGCCTGTCGCGCTACCAGACGTTCATCGACCACGCGTTCAACATGCTCGAGGCGGACCACGTGGACGCGTGGATCGAGGGCTTCACCATCGTGTCCAAGCTCATGGACAAGGCGTGGGACGTGCCGCGCATCGGACACGACCTCGGCTACCACCTGTGCGACTACATGCGCGAACGGGGCTACTTGGCGACTATTATCAAGCATTTGCTGGATCCAAAACTCACTCCAGAGGTTGGTGTATTGTTTGCATGCCGAGCAGTTTTTTCTGTGGCTGAATGTGTCACGCCACAATGCAGTCACGCCACATGCGGCTCGCATAGGTTTCATAGATATTAGATGCTGGAATTTGCGCGGTTTTTATTTGATTATCAATGTGTCATGATGGGACGCCTGCTTTAGAAAAACTGGATGTAAAAACTGATAATACAAGTGTATTTTACTATTGGAGATAAAATAAGGAATTCAGGTGCGCTAACTGAATTTCCTTAAAAAAGCAGTTTTGTTGATTCTGCAGACTAGACAGCATTGCAGTCGTAACCATAATTTTTATGTGCTGCAATCAAGTAAATAGACGGTTCACGCTTTAGACAACGTGTTTTTTAAATCGACGCCCATATCACTGCTATCACTTGTAGCGAGCCCTGGCCCAATGTAATGTAGTCGACGTATATTTCTGATGGTTTAGTCATTGCCATGTGAAATGGATTAGCAGTGTCTGATGTTTTCACAATAGATCAGCCATTTTTATCACCGAAGTGACGCTTTGTTTTTCTCCTGTCCAAATGAATTGTTTGTGTTTGTCTTTGTGTGAAATAAATCATCGTAAGAAAGTTTCGGTCTGTTTAGGTGTATATGTAGGTCACAGGGAGCAGTCCCGCATGCGGTTAGGTGTAAATTAAAGTGTCAAATGTGATGCAAAATGGTAACTTAAAAAGGAAAAAGGGTAATAAAAGGAATTAATGAACTTTTGACATTTTACCATTTGACCATTTAACAAATTTGTATGACATTTGACACTTGCCTTTACACTTGACTAACTAGTGGCGGGACTGCCTCCCAGTGTCTCATAGCCATAGGCCTATCAACAACATATCAACAATCAACCTTCCATACACTCTCTTGTCAATATATTTGTCAACTCGAGTTGTCAAACGCAGATGCACATGTCTGCTGCGTTGGCGCTGGAGAACAGCATGTCCCTGGGCAACAGGCAGTACATAGTGGCGCAGCAGCACCTCACGCCGCTGATGAACTGCCTAGTCAAGCAGTTTTCAGACACTGAGGAGATGGTCAGAGTGGCCGTCAGTATTATTGACAATATGTTTAAGGTGAGCCTGGTAAGAAACGATTTTTCAACCTTTGAAAGGGGGCGGACCGTGGCTAAGAGTGCTTTCTATTCGACTTCGACTTCACGTCATCATTAAGACAAGTAATTATGAATTTAGGAAATTCACCGAGTACGCCAGTTTCGACCGATATTGCTAGACTAGCGTTCTAGCTGAGCTGGGTCTGATCGGTAGCAGCAACTCAGCAACTTACCTTAACAAAATTTTAACTTAAAATTGGAAAAAATAGCATCGAACCCTGAAAACCCCACCACGAGTTGTCAAATCATCAAAAATCACGACGGGGGCCTCGCCGTAATGAAAACCCGGCCGTAATGAAAGCCTGGCCGTAATGTATTGCCACCCGGCCGTAATGAAAGCCTGGCCGTAATGTAGGGGATGCTACATTCCGGCCAGGCTTTCATTACGGCCGGGTGGGAATACATTACGGCCAGGCTTTCATTACGGCCGGGTTTTCATTACGGCCGCTACACCCTCAAAAATCACGTATTTCAAAAAATCGTCCACACAGGTCTCAGCCGAGGTGTGCACGCACATGATCGACCTGGGCGTGCTCGACTTCATACTGAACGTGTGCAAGGCGCACAAGCCCGACGACCACGAGGTGTGCTTCACGCTGCGCCACGTCGCCTCGGCCATCGCAAACTTGTGCGTCTGCTCCGACGCCCAGTGCCACCAGAAAAGCATCTCGAAAAAGCTGCCCGATTGGCTCTTTTTACTCGCTTCGTCAAGGTGGGAATGGATGTTTTTTTTTTGCGCTGGCACGTAGATGATTGATGTAAATATTTACGTGCAATAGCATGGCATAGATAGAGAAGAGTGTGTGGGCAAGGCCGTATCCAGGGGGGGGGGCTGCAGCCCCCCCCCTTCCCGGGGTGAGACCTAAAAAATCATGGGAAATGCAACTTTTCCTTTACATTTTTCAATTTTTGTGCAAAAAATTTTGTGCGCAAGCGCGCATTCACCCCCCAAACATATAATTATCGGTGGATCGGTCCCTGTAGGCACATGTCACTGGAATTGATCTCAAAAGTGTGCCCGTCGCTGTATATCTGCATGTATTTACATACATTTATAGTGATTTCTGGCACTGGCGCCAGCGCCAACGACGCCATGGCGCTATTCCGTTACTGTGTAGGCTAAATTTTAGGGGGGGGGGGCTGAGCCCCCCCCCCCCGCTCGCCAGGCTCCGTAAACAAGCAGCCCCCCCCCCCGCTCAAAAATCCTGGATACGTCCCTGTGTGTGGGTGTACTTCAGTGACCTACTTAACCTTGCACACGTGGTTCCCGCTGGAAGCCTGCCAACGATATTCAGCGCACGCGATTTTCTTCAAAAATATGAAAAAATCATTGCTGTTATAAATAGATTTAGATTTAGATAAACGTATTCACAACAATAATTTTTTTTCACTTTTCACAAAAAAACATGCTTAAATATCCTAAAAACATATCAAACGCTTCCAACGTGAGAAATAAAAAACCGCGCGTGTAGAGTGTCATGTCAGTATAGTATAATTAATATAAATTTTACTGCGCTGATAGAGTGTGACAGAGCCCATTGATAAAGCCCTGTATGATTGATTTAACACTTGTGGCACGCACTTCCGCCTCCTCTGATAGTTCGCAGTCTACAACGGTCGCAGTCTACAACGGTCGCACTTTCCATTCGCAGAGACGACATCACGTCCTACTACGCGTGCATGGCCGTGTGCATGCTCGCCTCCAACAAGGAGGCCGAGTCGGCCGTGCTCAAGTCGGGCACTTTGGCGCTGGTCGAGCCATTTTTGCAGCGGCACAAACCCGAGGCCTTTGTCAAATCGGATCATAAACTGGCCCAGGGAAGGCCCAAGGAATGGTTGTGTAAAATGGTGAGGTGGGGTCTTTTTATACTCGGCGGACCGCAAAGTTTGTGCAGAATCCTACCATAAATTGATGAATAAAATCTTGTGATAAATTTCATAATTAACTATTCCATAGTAAACCGAAATATTATGATGAATAACTGTACAATTTTTGTTCATTTTTTAGATTGATTATGGTATGTTTCCAAACTCAGTGTGATGTCCGCAGCGTATACTCTCTTGAATGCAATCATTGGGCGCCGGAATTCAATGAGTAATTTCGCAGGTGAGCTTGTTGACCGCGTCCAGAAGAGAAGTAAATGCATTGGCCGCATTCCACTTCTGTATGGAGGGCATTATCAAGAAATCTCAGGATCGACTAGAGTTGTTTCAGGTTCGCATTTACCAACCGAATAAACGAATCCGTGTGATTGACATTATGGTCCAAACGGGATCCCGATCCCGAATCTGCAGTCCCGTTTCCGATCCCAAGCCCCAATCCCGATCCCGAAGTCCCCCGATCCCGACCCCGAAGTCTCAAAATCGTTATCCTGATTCGGAACTCCCGATCCCGATTCCGAAAACTAAAAAAACCCATCCCAATCCCGAAAAGTCAATGTTTGAACACTATTTAAAACGCAATTTCACGCAGGAAATCGGCGCCGTGTGCGCCCTCAAAAATCTTGCCTCATCTCCGTCAGAATTATCGGCCAAACTGGCCAGCCAGGCGCTCACAGTAATCGGTGAGGCGGTTCCATATAAATTGAGCCAGCAGGTGCCGCTGTGGTCTATCGATGACGTGGTGTATTGGGTGAGAAAGGTAGGTCTATGCCACATGACTCTATTTCAGTTCCAGACCTTGTAAAAAAACCCTGTTAAGTGTAAAAGGCATAACACTTTACAGGGTCTTTTACATGACATTTGACACTTCACATGGTCTTTTTAATGACACCTGACATTCTACAGGGTCTTAAACACTTTACAGGGTCTGGGACAGCCCTGCACTTATTTTTAGTGCGAAAAGTGCCACCGTGGGAAATTAGCGTTGCAAATTGTTCGGTGCAGATCGGCTTCGAGTCGCACGCGACCGCCTTCCGCGAGCAGATGGTCGACGGCGACCTTTTGCTGTTATTGAACGAGACCGAGCTGTCCGAGGACATTGGCATGAAAAGTGCACTGCTTAGGAAGAGATTCATGAGAGAATTGGATGGACTCAAGGTGTGAATTTTAATTTTAAAAACGAATAGGATTTTATGGTGCTATTTACTATACATTTTATTATACTCGGCGAACTTAAAAGTATGTGCAGAATCCTACCAAATTTGATGAATAAAATGTTCGATGATAAAAAATGATAAATTTTGTGATTAATTATTCCTTAGTAACAACTAGGGTTGGAAAAAAATCAATTTTTTAAATGCCTTGATTTTTTTTATCAATTTTTTTTTCAATTAAAATCAGATTTTTTTTAAATCGTCCAAAATGGGGGTATAGAGAAAAAATATGTTTATGTTAAATGTCAGACAACGTATTGTTATGTCGTTTGTGGTCATATGATGACTGTGGAGTCATGGGATAACATTATAAGCAGTGATTTCTTTCAAAAATATCCATTTTACGTCGACTTATTACGTATATCGCCTTTTGTCGAACGTTCGTGACTTTTAAGAAGTTCAGCATGGAATAGTCTTAAATAAGGTTGTAAGAGGAGGCTAATACATTGACAGTGATGCTACACACTGTAGAAGTATGTGGGAGCACATTGGCTGGATATTAAATACTACACTAGCATATAACGGCTTATTATTACACGGTAGCATGAATAAATGCAATCTTTTACACTAAAAATGCCCCAAAACCCATGAAAACACCACCAATGGTAATGTGCATTGGAAATTGCGCACTTGCGCGCGAAAAAATTGCAAAATACCTAGTGCAAGTCTACCAGAAATTTTTCATTTTGATTTTTTAAAATTAAAATCAGTTTCCACCCTGTGATTTTTTATTAAAAAATCTGATTTTTAAAACAAAAATCAAGTGCCAACTCTAGTAACAACGAAGTATTATGATGAAAAAACTGTATAATTTTTTGTTTATTTTTCAGATTGGTCATGGGAGGTTTCCGTACCAAGTGTGATGTTCGCCGAGTATACTATTTTATCATGCAAAATACAGCACCACTCGCCTACAGATCGCCGCCGACTATTCGTCGGTGGATCCGACCGAGTTGGATTCGTTCCTGATGTCGGTGTCGGACGACCTGTCTGTGTACACGTACCAGATGCTGGAGGCGGGCGTGGACCGGTCCATGCTGCCCGCGCTCACCGACGACATGCTCACGCACACCTGCGCCATTAGCAACCCCGTGCACAGGTGACCTGTTAATATAATTTTTATACGTACATGGTTTAGGGGTCTACAGTCGTACATGACACACGCAGCAGCTCTGAAAATCTGTACTCGATGGACATTTGCATGTGCACAGTGGACATCCGCACTCAGCAGACATCCACATCACATGCACTGTTGCCACATGGCACCGGCAAGCTGGCGCCAGTGCTTGATAATTCGGAACTAGCTCTGCAAAAAGTAGCAGACAGCAAATAACTATGACGGCCCTGCAAATATGCTTTTTGCTGTCAGCCCAGGAGAAATGGCGACAGTTGTGTGTGTCATCCATCAGCGAATCATGGATGCAACGAGCAGCAATGCTTTTGCACAGACACAGCTGCACAGCAGAGGTGGTGTCAGCTGGCAGCTGCGTTATAGGTCACATCTTGCTACATGTACAGCGCAATGTTCACTGCGCACATGCAATTGTCCACTGAGCACAGATGTCCACTGGTTGTAAATGTCTAAGTAATATTCGTCATCAAAAGACACCCAACGTTTTGACACCCGATGTTCTTTTGACAAAATTGACCCATGCCCCATCGCAGGATCAAGCTGCTGCACGCATTGCAAGATTGCAAGACCATGGAGGACATGGAAATCGCTGTGCTGTCCAAGCAGATAGACATATTTATATCGTACAGACGCCGCGATGGAAATCAAATGGCCAGTTTGCTGAAAGTGTTGTTGCAGCTCAGAGGGTACAAGGTGTTCATCGACGTGGACAGGTCGGTGAACGTTTGATTTCATTGGGCCAACGCATGCTAGTTGACATCGCAGATTCGTGTCAACTCAATTCAACTAAATAACAAAAAAATTCAAAGCATCACACTTAACAGAAACAGTGAAAATTAACTGTTATTATGTAAATTTAACTATGCTCTATCAGATAGGAAAGTTGAAATCACACAATTCATCAGAATTTACTTGACACGAATTCAGTTGACATCCAGTTTGTGTCAGTTGCCATTGGCGTAAGCAGCGGTTGAATCACTGGCTGTACCGTCGCAATCCGCCCTCAGATTGTACGCCGGCCAGTTCGACGCGTCGCTGCTGAAGCACATCCAAGCGGCGCGACACTTCGTCCTCGTGCTGACCGAACACGCGCTCGACCGGTGGACCGAACCGGAAACCGTCGGTGAAGACTGGGTCTATAAAGAAGTCCGGTGCGCCCTGGAGAACAAGAAGAACATCGTGCCTATTTTCGACGCCAACTTCGAGTACCCTGATGAGACGCGCATGCCCACCGAAGTGCGACTGTTGACCAAATTCAATGGCATCAGATGGGTGCACGAGTACCAGGAGGCCTGTGTGGATAAGCTCGAAAAGTTGGTACCGATGTTTTGTTTGTTGGTTGTTCGATTTTGGTGTTTTTAGCGATTTCGTGAACATGACATGGAAAACGTTTCGATCGTGATGGGCACGATTGAATTCGTCACAGAATAGACGGTTGAATTCGACGACACAAACAGAATCGGATAGCGCACTATTTAAGTACCGTAGATCTAATATAAAATACCGTATTTGCTCGAATAATTCCCCCTCGAATAATTCTCCCCTGTTAGACGAGTGAGGAAGAAATAACTCCGCCTTGAATGACACCCCCCTTAAAACATGATACAATTTGTTATGTCCAATTTAAACAAGAATGTTATTGTGTTATTAAAGCATACTTTGCGGAATGAGTTGAAAGAAAAATGTTTGCAAATTTTGATGAAATAATTATAACCGCTCGAATGATCGCACCACGAATACCCCCCTCAAAACGCCTAACGAAAAAATAATGCCCCAGGGGAATTATTCGAGTAAATACAGTACCTAGGTCTAATACATTTTCAATTCAATCGCACAATATTTCTATCTGTTGCTCAATCCCTTGCACTCTACCAGATTCCTACGCGGCGAGTACAGCGCCACCAACTCGCTGACGAAGCGGTCGCGCGACCACCGCGACTCGATGGCCTACAAAAGCATACACTCGTTCTACGACGAGGATCCGAACGCCTATTCCCGCATGTTTTCCCAGTGAACATTCCGTCAACTCGTTGGCATAGCCAGTTGACGGGCGATTTTGGACGCTGCATTTGACCCAGGTTTCCTGCAGTTTCCCGCCGGTGGTGTCAGATTTTACCTTGTTACCTCACACAGTGAAAGGAAGTTGAGTGTGGAAACACACTGGGTAGAAGGGTGTTTTCTCCGGTGTCACGTATAGAGAGTCAAGTTTAAGAAGTAGGTAAACTGACCGCTGTGTGGGTAACACTACTTCAAGTTCCAATGTCAAGCGTTTGTACTAGGCGCCAATGTAAATAAGCACAAATAGTGCGACGAAAAAGTGGCGCACAATAGCGCTTTTACATCACTACCTACTCAAGGGATCTTAGGAAGTTGCTGGGCAAAGTTTTTTGTCTCAAATTTATTTATCTCCAGTTTGTCATCCGATACCGCCGCAAAATCCCACAGGTTGGGAAAATTAAAGTTTAATCACTGCATACCGCTATGTAATGATACTTTTTACACAAGTTAGCGCAAACGAGCGTACAAACTGTAGAGTAGCGCATTCTTATGTAAATACCGTATATCCTCGAATAAGCCCCCAAGGAAGCCATTTTTCCTCAGAACTTTTAGGAAAACTTTCAGTTTTTCATCGTATTAATGCATTCTGTCATTTCATGTAATCCAGGTTGTTAATTGTTTAACAAGTTTAACAAAATATTAAATTCATATGCATCCGCCGTTGGCACCGCCGCAGGCTAACATTGTTTTGTATTTTTCGTTTCACACACTGCGCTGCATTTGGGTTCTATTCCACCCAGAAGCGTGGGTTATTTAAGAAAAAGCCAACAGAGAGGCGGTATTCAAGGGGGTCTTATTCGGAGATATACTGTGTCTATGTGCATTGATGATATTCATGTGGGTACTCCATCCGCCGACGCACCGTCCTGTGTTCATCGAAGTATGTGAATGTCGAGCTTACTTAACTTTTTCGACAGACGTTGCACTGATTTGTCGATTCTTTTCTGCTGTACACTGCATTTTTTCTTTTTTTTTCTCTCGCAAAATACGATGCACACTTATAAACCAAAGGCATCTTTTATCTATTTTCGAGAGTCATGCACTCGGACAAATGTAAATAGTTTTTGTTACTCTCGATACTGGTATGATCGGTGGTGTAAATAGTGGAATTTTGAGGGGTTTTCCCTTGGACCTGTATTGTGGCGTTTCCGTTCATTATTTCATTTGTTAATGTTCACGCGTGGTGACGCACAGTGGATCCAGGTATTTCATCTCACCAAAAACGGTGTATTTCTGTGAACTTCACCAGAATATAAGTAGCTAGTACCCTCGAATAAATACCTATTTACGTGTTCAGGTATATTTATGTCTTTACTTGTACAGGATTTGTTATGGTGGAAAGTGCTTACATGTGTTAGAGCTGTACAAATGATTGTGCGCACAAAAAGTGGCATGCCTACAGAACCATCTTATGCTGCAGTGGTAGAACGAACGTCGTGTTGAGAATATTTACGTGAAAGTATGTTCTACCCATAAGTTATACCTACATAAATAAATAATACATGGTGCATTTGGAAGGTAAATATTTTACCGATGAGGGGCAAAATCTAGAACAACTTTGACACGCTAATGACAAGCTATTGTACATCGTATTAATTTGTTAGTGAAGTTTAGGCTTACCTACTGAGAAAGAAAAACAGACAATATTAATTCGTTCAAACACGCCACGTCTGCCCAAAGTTGGATGCGAGTTTCATTTAGAGTTAGAGCAGTGGGGTCAGCCAAAGATAAATACGGCACTGCGCAGAGATAAATGCCGCCCCGGTGCCAGTTCCACTAGTGAAGTCAAAGACGGTTTGAGAAGTGAGAAATAAAAAAGTCAAAAGCAAAGTAAATTTTCCAACCACCTATCCAGACACGTTTGAGAAGTAACAAGTTTAGTTCTACACTTGCAGAATTGGCACCATCCTACTATTTCTGGCAGCAATGCATTTTGAGCTGCACTTTCCAGCCGACTTCATTTTCATTCAACACTTACGCCTGAAATCTAATTCTGTTGTTTCAGTCGTGTTTGTCTAAGTGGTTATAAATACGCCAGTTTGCATGTGTACCGTAAATCCTTGAAAAAGTCCCCAGGGGAGTTATTATCTACGTACTTTCACAAAAAAAATATTAAAAAATATGTCCATTGTTCTTGCATGAAACATTTTTTTAAACAATTTGTTTTGAAATATGAATAACTATGTAACGTCTTGGAGTGCTTCATTCAGAAAACCGTAATGCGTGTGGCCCGCGGAGTGCGTGCAAATTTTAATTAATCAAAATCAACATACTATTTATCTCTGGAACGTGCCGCTTGGTTGTCCCCCTACTGCCATAATACAGCTCTTTCTCTCATTTGGCTAAATAGAAAGTCCTAAATTGATGCTATTTTGTCCTGGTTAAGTGTACATAAACGTATTTACTTCTGAAAGCACCATAACTCTCTTTACACTCTTGAGCTGTACACTATTCAAGATCTCTTGCTGATTCAACATCAACTTACAGAGTCTTGTGTTTTTTATTGTAACTTTTAACATCGGTATCGAATGTATTTTTTTTATTGCTGATGACGCTGCTGGTTCAATCAGTATTAGGCTACCATCATAGAAATTTTGTCATCATTTGTAAAAATAGTATAATCATGCTGTAATTTATTTAAGGTAGGTAGATGACCGAATTGAATAGCTGTGTTACCTCTACATTGGTTTGCCACTAAATATTCATGTTCAATGACCGAGCCATTTTTGTATTTTGATGTACTCGAATAGCTATATGATACATAATTTGAATCATGGATATGTATTTACGAATGTAATTATGCGTGTTTCCCCGTCTGGTGACAAAAATTAAAGTTTTGTGATCCTATTGTGATATGAAAGAGCTGACTGAAGTATTTACTATTGAAATGAACACTCAATGTTGTTTGTTGGAAAAATCTTCACTGGCGTGAAACCTGAGAAATGCAGGCCCGCAAGCACCACAGAGGAATCTCTCAAAGCATCACAGGAAAGTTTGCCGCACTTATTTGAAAAAGTTCGTTGACAAAGATACCACGATCGAAATTAACACGTAAATAATACCAGGAGCAATGAATAAATACAAATAGATTATCACCGAAAAACCCAAGACAAGGGACTACAACACGTCCAAGACAAGTGGCGCACCAAATCGCGTAGTGTTCGACACCGCAAAGTCAGTTCGTGTACCGATTTGCGCGTGCGTTGCGAAATTTTGACCGTTGTAAACTTTGAGAGGGAATCCCGGATGTCCCCGTACAGTAAACATTCACGTAGTGAACTTACAAATTAAAACTCTGAAATCCAAAATCCAAGTCAACCTGCACCCGTAATTCGATCTACGCACCGATCTCGAGCAGTGCATTATGCACAACGTTGCCCCCACACAATCCAGGGGGCTCCCAAATGGGGGGTTCTTCGAGCACCCCTACACGGGCAGCATAGCCTTGGCGGTGGCGCCTCTGCAGGCGAACCGGCTGCACAAGTTTGCGAGCGCGCGCAGCCCCCTCTCGCCGCCCGGCGCCGCCGACAGCACGAACCACAGCAAGGCGACCGCTTGCGCTATCGAGCAGATCAGCGTGATCACTGTTGATTGCAGCTGCGAATGGAGGGGGTGCGGTGAAGTGGAGAGTCGACGGACGTGTTTGAATTGAGACTGACATGAATATATAGGTAAGTGTCTCACAATCATAGTTGTTAAAACGTATTTACGTTTACTCGAAAAATACTCGAAAAACTCGAGTACTGAGTTAATACGTTCATGTTTCGCGACAACCCTAGCTTTCACTTTAATCATTTTTATGTTTCCCTAGGTATAAAATGGAAAACATTCTTGTTTTTTTTAACGTTTTCCCTGAGAAAACATACTGTTAAATATTACAGTTAGAGCAGTGCCGCAGCCGCACATAAGCAGTGAAGGTCCCGGGTAGCATTCCCGGCCAGGCAACACAACATTTTGCACCTGGCACACTGGCTGGAAAAAGGGCCCTCGCAACTTTACCTTTATACACCTTTTACACAGCGTAAAAGTAAACAATTTCTTTACGTTTTCTGTACTCAGGGATCAGTAAAAATAGAATACTCTATGTCTACTTTCATCAACTCTGCTCGCAACTGAAACACAGTGAATCAGATGCCCAGTGTTGCATTAGCAAGACTGCTGCATACAGCAGCGCTTTCTCGGACAAAGCACGGGCTGCTTCGAACCGTGCAATTAGGCAAATTAAAAAAATGCCGAAAAAAAACCAACAACCGCATCATTAGAGTCAAAGCGGCGGCGCCTAAAAATACATACATAATAGAGCAGTCTGGCGCTAAGCTCATTCGCAGGAAGGAAAAGCCCCATTAGCGCACATCGGCGTCTACGCCCAATTTTTATTGCCTGTGTATCCCATTCAACACCAGCTAAACTGCAGGGGGCGGCAATAAAGGCGGGTTATAATGAAGCTCGCACCTCGCGAAGCCAAGGCAGTGAATATATTGCAAAGCCGTTTAATGGTCATACATAGCTACTGTGCCACGTAGACAGAATGTACTTAAGGGCCCATTTATTATCGGCTTAGCGCCGTCGCGCCGGCGACAAGCGTTTTCATGCATTTGAATTATGCAGATCTTAAGAGTTCTTCGGAGTGCTGAGACGTGTTACGTAACATAAAGCCGCATAACATAGCTGATCACGTGTCCCCCTGCCACTGTCCTCAAAATCCGCTAACTAAGTTAAGTATCTTCTACAATAAAATTCCACCCAGGAGCTATTCCGTTTTCTATGCAAACTGTTGTTTCTAGGGCACTTTGGCTATTTGGGTAGACGAAACATGCCGCATGTGACACTAAAAGCACCGGCTGCGAAGTGAATATGGAAATTGATACACTTGAAACAGCTGAGATGCAACGGAACAGTCTGTGGATAAAAACGTTTGTCGGTGATTCTACTTTTCAGTATAAATTAACAATATAATTATTTGTCGCTTGATTGTTGCAGTGCATCACTTCCACGGGGAAAGCTCAGAATCCAAACAGCGCATAATCCAAACAGCATAATCCAAACAAAAATGAGGCAAAATCCAAACGAAAATGAGGCATAATCCAAACACTTTTTTGTGCCCCAAACTGCAGCATAATCCAAACAGAAATGAGGCAAAATCCGAACAAAAATGAAGCATAATCCGAACACTCACTTTGCCTATTCTCATGGATTCATGTATTTACATATTTGGATTATGCCTCATTTTTGTTTGGATTATGCTGTTTGGATTATGCGCTGTTTGGATTTTGATGCAGACTCCACTTCCACTTACACTGAGCCTACACCATTGTTGTTAAAAGTAGTGAACTTTTTCGAAGTAAACGTAAAGTATTTTATTATTACTCATACCTGAGTAGGGTTGGCCGATGTTTTTTTTAAACGTTTTTTATTTTTTTTAAACGTTGTTTTTTTAAAAAAAACATGACGTCCGAAATGTTTGTTTAAAAAAAAAAACATCGACCGAAATTTTTAGTACTAAGCACTAGGTATTTTGCAAAAATTTTGCGCGCAAGCGCGCAATTTCACACACAAATTAACATTGGTGGTTGTTTTCATTGGTTTTGTGGCATTTTTAGTATCAAAGTATCCATTTATATATGCTACCATGGGTTAATAAGCCGTCATATGTCGGTGTAGTATATAATATTGAGGTAATGTGCTTCCATGTACCTCCACAGTGTGTAACTTCACTCCCAAAGTAACAACCTCCTTTTATCACCTTGTTTCATGACTATTCCGTGCCAAACTTTACCTGAAGTCACGAACATTTGACTATAAGGCGATATACGAATGTATCGACAAAAAAATGGATATTTTTGACACAAATCACCACTTATAATGCTATCCCATGGCTCAACAGCCATTATATGGTCATATATAACATCCAGGGGTCTCCAGGATTTTGGCCCTCGCGGGGGCTGGATAGATAGCAAATCGCTCCTCCGGAGGGATAGATAGCTGGAAAATTTTTCTGGGGGGGGGGGCTGGGGGGGGCTTGGGGGGGGGGGCTGGCGGGGGCACAATATATAGGCTTTTTCAAGGTTAAGAAGGCAGAAAGGGGAAAAAATCGCTAATAATCAGTTAAAAGTAGCCAAAAATAGGTATAAAATGGCTAAAAGGTATATAACCATGTATATAGCCGGAAAGCATGATTTTGAAGGTGAAAAACTATAAAAAGGTGCGAACATTAGTGATTTTGAGCGAAAATTGGGGCAAAATTTCTCAAAAACCACTCCAGATAGATAGATAGCTGAGCGATTGGGGGGGGGGGGGTCTTTTGGGGTAGTAGCCAAAAATTTTGCCTCGGGATAGATAGATAGCTGAGCGGCCTCCGGGATAGATAGATAGCTGGCCGATTTGGGGGGGGGGGGCAGCCCCCCCCAGCCCCCCCCCTAGGAGACCCCTGATAACATCACAGAGTATTGCCACTGTCTGATATCGGGTGGGCGCGCCAGCGCCATCCCTCGCTGCCGAGGGACGGTTGACACAAGGTCATATCTGGGAGCTTTTAAAAAAAACGTTTTTTATTTTAAAAAAACGTTGTTTTTTAAAAACATCGAGTTAAAAAAACGTTTTTTTTTCAACCCTATACGCATTACTCAAGTATACGTATTTATCGAGTAAACGTAAATACGCTTTGACAACTATGGCCTACACCATACCAAATAAATTTGCCATAGCATCATCTCCAGTCAATTATAATTTGTTTTGACTTTTATTTAAAATCACACTAATTTTTCTGGCAGCAGGGGTATACAATAAAGTTCCCCCCCAATGCTCCAGCAATCTAGCTATCCCTGGCCGTACTCGGCAAACTACCTAGGTTTGAGCTAAAATTGTTAATAAAATCAGTGAATAGTTGATAAAATCAAAATGTTCTAGAAAATAAGATAATAAAAGTTTCATGAACGAAATATCGTGAATTCGGTATGGCGTTTCCCGCTAAAAATTTGTTGTCCTTTTTTTTGCAAGAAGTGTTGCATTGACGCGCTGTTTTAAGGCTTATGTGTGCATGTACTCAAACTGAGCTGTCTGCGGAGTACATCCTTCCAAAGCAGTGCTATCACTACACATTTGTAGACGACGGTGAGGGAACCTTTATTATCATGTATTAGGTAATTACAATAATGTTTTAATTACGGATAATTTTGAATGTTTGTTTCTTCAATATTTCAGCATCTTACCCCACTACCTCCCCGCTTAAAATATACCACTGTTGTACAGTAATGAAGGTCGTCAGGCCATGGAAGGCAGTGAGTGACATATTTATAAAAGCACGTAAAATGTATAAATGTGCTTATTAACTCAAAAGCCGGTTGATCAGGGAAGCCCATTCACCATGGTGGCAATTAACAGGTCTGGCATGTGCAACTGCGACTTACAGTTGAGCAGCCGACACTCCCCCCCCCCCCACTCCCCGAGGAGATGTATATATTTAGTTGCTTGTCAAGTGACTAGATTAGAGACTGCCGAAGAATTTCCGGTCGCTATGACAACATATTACTGCAGCTGCCTCCTGATTCCGAGGATTACCTACAAGCACACTGCGATTCTGATCGTCTGCGATAATGGCATGACAGACACAAATTTACGTACCATTGAGCCTGACATGAACCATCAACATGCCTCAAGTGTGGAAATATTTTAAATATAAGCCCAACCCATACACCGTTTAAAATGAAAATGATGATGGCCATCCATCGAAGCTGCAGCTGCAAATAGTTGCGCACTTATGTACAATGTGTATATTTTAGTAATATCATTACATACATATGCTGTGCCCGCGATGAGCTGAAACCCATGCTTAACACTATTATCAATGTTCAATGCGCAAACAAGTTTAGCCCAAACTAATGCAGTTCCGCATTTCAAGCCCGCGGTGCAATGCAATGTGACAATGCACCTCAAACATTCAACAAGTTCGGTGCCAGAACTAACAGGGCCCACAACGAGGTGCTGTAAATCACCTGAAATAGACGTAAAAAATCACTGCAGCGAGTGAGAAATAAAGCGCCGTTCGGCTTTTATGTAACGACAAAAATGTCGAGTTTTCAGCCATATTTTGCCGTGAAAATTGAAGGTTAGCCTTGTGTGATGCCTCGATCTTGATCAGCATAGTTGCCTAGGACACACATCAAATTTCATGGATGACGTAATGATACAGACTAGATCACATTTTTGTCTTGGTGTCAGGGGTTGTCGGGGTATTTGTGTTAAGCAACCTAGTTAATGGGGCCGCATAGAACAAATACCCCACAACAAGGAACAAAATGTGATCTAGTGCATGATTACGTAATCTATTACGTCATCTATGAAATTTGATGTTTCTCCTCAACAGTGTGCTCAAATAACGATTGATAGAGGCGTCACCCAGTTCAGTATGGCGGGGGTAGGGGAGGGGGTTTCCCCAAACGCTCCAGCTGTCTATCTAATCTCTGGGCCGCTCAGCTATCAATCCTTCCTGAGCCCAAATTTTTGCCTATTATCCCTCGACAACCCCCCTCGATTTACTATCTATTTATATGACACCCGGAGGGGTCCAAATTCACTAAACCCCTGCGACACACGCATAAAATATTTGTATTTTCATCCCAAAAAAGTAAAAAAATTGTGGTTTACGAACAGCGCCAACAGGCAGGCATGACACTTTTTCACATGCCAAACTTGCACTTCACTCCAGTTTCTGACGCGCACCAAATTCCGGCCCAGCGGCGCATGAATAATAATCTAAGGGAACGCGCTTATTGGATACGCGTCTAGCCGGGGCGATTGTGATCCAGAGACTGTTGGCGCGGCATGTTTTTTTGTTCCAACAGTCAGCCGCCGCCTCGGTTCATTTCGCATGTGTGCGGCGGCGCGGCGCTTTTCGCATGTGTGTGCACAGACGGCGCGGCGGAGCGAATCGGCGCGATGAAGCCGCCATTTGGCCGTGCCGCGCGGCCGTGCAATGCAAGAATGCGCCGCCGCGCCGCCGTGCCACTATTTGCCGGACATTTTAGTAGGCCATATTGCGCGCACCAACCTTCTCGCTACTATACGCTGGATAGTTTTCAGGGTGTTCTGAAAACTGGCAGATAAAAAAATTATAATTGGCTGCAGAAACAGGTAAGGAATATATTTGCAAAGTAAACAGGTCAAGTGAAAAACCATCACTCTGTGCAGAGCACTGCATGCTGCTTTCCGCATGAAGTGGTGCTTTTTTATCAGTCAGTGGCCTCACAATCACAGTTGGATTATTTTGATCTGATCGCAATCTTTTCGGTCTTAACCATGACATGAAGTCCACCAGAAATACTTTCTTTGCGCGAGCCGGATACGATGATAAATGCTTTATCATGCTTTGCTTGTCGTCAAAATGCAGAGATAGTTGCTAAATTATGGTAGGATATGAGCCAGGTTGCATTCCCTTGGCCGCTCTCCCCGCTGCCACGCGGCACTGCCCAGTGCAGCATTGATAAAACCCATTTTGCATAGTGCTTGAAAATGATATTGTGGCCGCAGATACCACTGCAGTTGTGACGACAAACTCTCTACGGACCAATCTATTATCGCAAGTGCAATTTCAGTTTGCAGATGTTGAAGATTAATTCACAGGATGCCAGATTCTTTTGCGTCATCCCGCCGCACGTCACAGCAATCGTTTTTCACTCGCCGCAGTGGCGCCTACACTTTCTCGAGTCTCGAATGTTCCCATTTCAGGATTTGCATCGAGATAAATGGCACCTAGGTAGTGGGGCGGGCTTCAACCAAGAGAATGGCTTCACAAATGTACCTGGAACCTTGACTAGCGCTTTAATATCTAACATTTTAAATACACTATCAACCTACCAACAACATTCTAACTAAAAACATTCACTTAGTCCATCCCCAAATCTCGAAATGGGGAAGGACAAGGGAGAAACCAGTATTTTCGATAGATTCAAAAGGACGCACGACACCGTGTGCGAGGGTTTGGAGGACATTCCGCACGAGGAGGTGGAGGAATACAAGGAGGCATTCAGGATCTTTGACAAGGTAAAATGGGGGCGCAAAAGTGAACTCAAAATATTTCAGTAATACGGAGGCACTCACTGAACCAGTAAAATGTCCGATGGCGGCAAGCAAAGTGTATAAAGTCATCTTGGTTTGCCAGAATACTTGGTTTGCCATTTTACATGACTTTTGGCACTTAGCATGCCACTGTATTAAGTCTGAGAGCGGCATCAGGTTGACACCATTTATACATTCACACTTGATGCAGGATGGCAATGGGTCGATCTCGACAAAGGAGTTGGGCGTGGCCATGCGCGCCCTGGGCCAGAATCCCACAGAGCAGGAGCTGCTAGACATGATCAATGAGATCGATGTCGACTCATCAGGCAGCATCGACTTTGTTGAATTTTGCCTAATGATGCGCAGAATGAACAAGGTGAGCAATGGGTACAGGGCCACATGCAGTGATTTCTTACATTTTCAACCCTCTGTTATGGTCGAATTAGACATACGTATGAATTTGTGAATAAATATGTATGCGTAAATATGAAAATTGATGTGTAAATGCAGCTGCAGCGAACATTTATAACGTTCTTGCAATAATAATGTTCTGTAAAAAACAACAACATAAGAACCCAATTATTCTATCTATGCATGTCAACTCTCCAGATGGTGTGCGAAGCACCAAACACTAATAATCCCCTAAAACCCTTATCCATCCAAATATCCAATAACCCCCCCCCCCCAACTGTCAGGAGAACGACTCGGAGATGATCCGCGAGGCATTCCGAGTGTTCGATCGCGACGGTAACGGTGTTATCACAGCGGACGAATTCCGCTACTTCATGACGCACATGGGCGAGCAGTTCACCGACGCCGAGGTCGATGAGATCATCGCCGAGGTCGACATCGACGGCGATGGCCAGATCGACTACGAAGAGTTTGTGAAGATGATGACAGCGTGATTGTGTTTCCAATTGTCGATGAGTGGGGTTCGGATGGTATTGGGTTTAGGTGGCGATGGACGAAGATTTTTTTTTGAGATTCTTGATGTCGACAATAGGAACGGAAGAATGCTCGATACCCTAAAAAATATTTGTCGACATTTAATATTTGTTGAAATTATCAACAAAATTATCAATACTCGATACACTCGGAGTGTTCACATATCATCCGAAACCCACATATCCTGTACCGTGTGATTGATGAAATGCAAACGATTGCCAACTTTTTGATTTTATAATGGAAGTTTGCAAAAGACGGCCCCGTTTGCATCAGTCAATATTTACAATATTTATCTGACAACTTCTTATGGGTATTTCTAATGATCGATTTTTACAGCTGAATTGACTCGGTGCATTATTTACTATTGTGCGTTCGGCGTAATTCACCGCATCGCCATACATCGGGCATCGTTGCATAAAATGCCGAATTTTCTGTCACCCCTCAATCCAAACAACAAAAATTCAAGTCTTCTATGGTTATTCTAGCTGAAAAACCGTTCGCATTCCATGAATCACACGGTACAACGACAGTAATGTGCCTACACACACTAGTTTTCGACGTGTCTTCGGTGAAAACTGAATTTTTTCTAACGCAAATTGATCATCACGGTGCAGGGACGTATCCAGGATTTTTGAGCGGGGGGGGGGCTGCTTGTTTACGGAGGCCGGCGAGGGGGGGGGGGGGGCTCAGCCCCCCCCCCTAGAATTTTCGCTACATAGTGGCGGAATGGCGCCATGGCGCCGGCGCCATTAGTAGGCGCCATGCCATAGTGCCATTGGCGTTGGCGCCAGCGCCATGAAACGCTGTATATGTATGTAAATATACATAGAAAACAGCAAAAAGCACAACATTGAGTGTATTTATGATGATTTGCAGCGACATGTAGCAAATCTGATGATAATACCTTATCTCTGAAGAATGCGCGCTTGCGCGCAAAAATTTTTACGCTGACCGGACCTGACCTTTCGCATTTTCCGGTCACTTTCTGGTCTCACCCCGGGAAGGGGGGGGCTGCAGCCCCCCCCCCGCCCCCCCCCCTGGATACGGCCCTGTCACGGTGGAATGACAATTAAATTTGAATTTTAATCAATGAAAGTTCAAATTTGAAAACTAAAACACATAAATATTATACCATAAAAGTAGACTGAATGTCGCCATGTCGCCATTTCAGTTTTCTCACCCAAGTCACGGTAAAAACTAGTGTGTGTAGGGCCATTCTCGACACGACTGAAGCGGTGTTGCGTCGTTTCTCAGGTTCCTATAGAAGATACAAGTGGACAATTATGAAGAAACAAAAGCATTGAGAGTTGAGACATCCTCTGCCAGCTTTCGATTCGACGAGGATACTCACAACAATTTACATGTACCAGATTATATTTAATACTTGTTTATTAATAGCATGAATTAATTTTCATGCACTTATTGTGAATACTAAGAGCACTTTATGTAATTACCGTAAATCTTCGAATAAGTCCCCGGAGGAGTTATTTTTTCCTCAGAATTTTTTGAGGGGGGACTTATTCGAGGGGGGGAGTTATTCGAGGGGAGGAGTTATTTTGTCGTCGGAATATTGAGTAAAAAGCATGATCAATATATCATCTAAATGGGGTTAAGTAGGTTGCATAAACGTGTAAATGAGGATAGAAATCCCGCAATTCATGCAACGAAACAATGCTAGTGTGCATCAACTGCAAAATAATACACACATTTTATGAACATATACATAAATTACATACGTTTTTTATATGTGGACTTCTATCCCACCCATAAAAGAGGGGGGAGTTATTCGAGGGGGGGGTATTTTTTCCTCAGTCAGCTTACAGGGGGGAGTTATTCGAGGATTTACGGTACCTATGTGTTTTCATGTATGTACAGAGTACAGACATTCTATGGATCTATTTTTTCAGTGATTCAGCACGCCTTATACTTAATCATGTGTGCACAGGTTGAATCTTGCCGTCAGTGTGAAGGAAATGTTTTTTGTGGGTAACTTTTTCGCTTCAGATTTGCTGGATAGAGTTGATGGCGCGCTGTCGAATTGCATATGTCTGATAAATAAGTTTGGTGCATCGGTGGCCATCTAAGCCCGTTGCTTGTCTAATTCTACCCGTTGCTCATCTAATTCTAAACGTTGTTCATCTATGCCCGCTGCTACTCTATGCCCCTAATTCAGGTGCGTAGATGAGCAGCGGGCAGGGGATTAGTACATTTAGATGAGCAGCGGGTGAGGGATTAGTGGCAGTGGGTTTAGATGACATGCGTAGATAAATTGTTTCCAGTGCATGTACCAGGGGTAGGAAAGGGGGGGGGGTAACCTGGGCATACAATAGGAGTAGGCTGAATGTCGCCATGTGGCCATTTCAGTTTTCACACAAGTCACGGTGAAAACTAGTGTGTGTAAGGCCTTTGTGTACTTTTGAGAAGTAGAAAAAAACATATTCATGTTTTCAAACAATACGTTTTTCAATTTTTAAGTCAAGCCATGGGTCTCCAAGATTTTGGCCCTCGCGGGGCTGGATAGATAGCAAATCGCTCCTCCGGAGGGATAGATAGCTGAAAAAAATTTCCGGGGGGGGGCTGGGGGGGCTTGGGGGGGGGCTGGCGGGGGCACAATATATAGGCTTTTTCAAGGTTAAGAAGGCAGAAAGGGGAAAAAATCGCTAATAATCAGTTAAAAGTAGCCAAAAGTAGCTTTTGAGCCAAAATGGCTCGAAATAGGTAAATATATAACCATGTATATAGCCGGAAAGCACGATTTTTTAGGTGAAAAACTATAAATAGGTGCAAAAATTAGTGATTTTGAGCGAAAATTGGTGCAAAATTTCTCAAAAACCACTCCAGATAGATAGATAGCTGAGCGATTTGGGGGGGGGGTCTTTTGGGGTAGCAGCCGGAAATTTTGCCTCGGGATAGATAGAGAGCTGAGTGGCCTCCGGGATAGATAGATAGCTGTCCGATTTGGGGGGGGCAGCCCCCCACCCCCCCTAGGAGACCCCTGAGTCAAGCAGATGGAAAAAATTGATTTTTTTCCGACGCTACATACTAAATAGTATACAAAGAAGAAAACTGTGATGCGACAACACACAAGAACATCCCAGGTGACTTTAAATTGCACACGATGTTATGTACAAATTTTTACCTAATGAATCAATACTATGAAGTCTGAAGTGTATTTCTGATTTGATAAAATCGGATTTTACATTTTATTTTTTGTCATAATTTAAAAAGGCTCTACAATCAATTTCTACCCCCCCCCCCTCGAAAAAAAGCAACCCCCATAACTC
Source organism: Sphaerolaimus hirsutus (assembly GCA_964036195.1). NCBI lineage: Eukaryota > Metazoa > Nematoda > Chromadorea > Monhysterida > Sphaerolaimidae > Sphaerolaimus > Sphaerolaimus hirsutus. The sequence goes on along the minus strand of OZ038452.1, from coordinate 20,349,902 downwards.
ACAAACAGCGCAGCGTAAAGCGTGGCGAACAGCGTACATAGATAGGCGGCGGTGACGGGCAGCCGCGGCGCGCTGCACAAATGTTGCACGTAGTTCATCGGGCCCCATAGCAACGCGAAGCTGCGAGTGGTCAAAGCGACAATTGAGTTGAAAGGGTCACTGGATAATTGAAAAGTCTATAAATTAGATCTCTAAAGATTATATAATGTCCAACTTGATGGCGATTACTCTATAAATATGTAGCTGGAATAAGGTGAAATATACGTTCAGGTTTCTCATAAAACCACAATGGAACACAGTTTTTAAATGTCTTTTTTAGAACAATGTTAAAAACCCAAACATTGAAACAGTTTTTAACAGAATCTGTACTTTCAGTACTGGGGCGTGGCAAGTTCCGCAGTTAGAGAAGTTAAAAATCGTTTAAGAAGTGAAATGTGAAATGAACTGAGAAAAGAAATGAGAAAATATCTTTTTTAAAGAGTGTGGTCGTTATAAAATTATTTGTTCGATTCCGACGGTACATCTACAGTGAATGTTTTTACCCATTGTGATCAGTTGATTTCTTATTTCAGCATTTCAGCATGCAAAAAATGTCCAAATCAAGAACTAAAAATTTCTGTGTATACTCGGCGAACATGATACTCTGCACTCGCACTGATTTATGTCTCACGTTGGAAGCTTGCCAATGATGATAAAGCATGCGATTTTTGTGTAAAAGTGAAAAAAATCATTGTTGTGAATAAGTTAGCGTATAGCGATATAACATAGATGACTTCTTTCAACTTTTTATGAAAATCGCATGCATAAAACAATCGTTGGCACGCTTCCAGCAGGAACCACGCGTGCAGGGTGTAAGGTGACTGGAGTATACTATGAGCCACTGAGTGCCAGACCTTCTTTGGATGTAAAAAATCGCATGAAGTGGAATAGTCACGTATAAAGTGAAATCACGCACGCATTTAATGATGTTATTGACCTTCTCTTCTAATCTAATTTGAGCACTGTCCCAAAACTTGCTTATCCTCACCGCTCACCTGGCTAGCAAGAAGCACGAGCCTAGCGTGTTTAGCGCCGCGAACTTTCTCGACTTTAACACCAGTAAAGGAAGATACATAAATGCCTGAAAATACAAAACAACATAGTTACATATTTTATGTTTCATGTTTTAGACGGCGGAAATTTATAACTATGTTCACTGGGACATTGAAGCTTGGCACAATAAATACTTGCATAACACCTTTCATTGTTTTTTACCGAATTTTTTCTTAATTTTGAAACTTGATGGGCATCTGACAGTTTGCTGGGATAGTATAATTCAGGAGTAGGGTTGGAAAAAAACGCTTTTTTAACGCCATGTTAAAAAAACGTTTTTTAAACGTTTTTTTAAATAAAACGTTTTAAAAAAACATCAGCCAACCCTATGAATCAGGAGTGCATTTTTTAGCACTCTGAACAGTACATTGAACAGCACTTGAACAGCCCCCCCCCCCCCGGAGGAACTAGGTGGGTGTTGGAATGTATCCAGCAAATACGGCAGATATCTGATAGTAGCCGAAAACGTTTTCAAAACAACAATTCTAAAACGCACCACAGAGAAGCACACCAATGCGAAAATAATACAGCCAAAGAATCCAAACACTCGCTGCATGCGCGACAAGCCGCAGGCGCCCTCGCTGCCCGATGCCACGTCAAACCACCGAGATGAGCTAGTCGGTCTGAGAGTTGAGAAGAAAGTTGAGCATAAGCTATAAGCATAAGCACTCGACGCCATATTGCGTGGCGCCGTTGGCGATGTCACCATAGAAGCGCCATGGTTTTGAGAAAAGGGCTTGGCGTCGATTTACATCATTACTGATGTGTGAAAAAGTCGAAAAACACAATTGCAAACTGTCTATGAACCATATACTCCAGTGACTTCTCACACTGAAGTGTGCCAATAATATGAAACGCATGCAGTTTGCAAGGGGTGGGAAGAGGCATGTCGTTTTCAAAATGTGATGTAATTTTGGAAAATGAATACCTGGTAAACAATTTAGACATTCAAACCACCGCTGTGATTTTTGTACAAACAATTCTTGAAAAAAGTTATACTGCACATAGTGTTATTATTTTTTTAAATGAAAAAGTTGATTGCTTGCTATTACAACTTTACGTATTCACAAAAATAAATTCTTTCTTGTTTTAAAAGATAGGATGCTTCAATTATCATTGGCACTGTTCCAACGCTAGACATAAACACCTTCCCGGTCATGTCCGGCACCTTATTTTTGATTTAACTTGTGACATCTTATCTCCAGTTCTAGGGTGCGCCAGAAGCTGAAACTTGGGGGATATATTCGCGCAACTCCCCTCTACTTTGCATTACTTGAGGGGTTCGCGGCGGCCCCTTACAGGGTGGGTCGCGCTAAGTGCAAAATTTTTATTGGCTGTTTTGGTGTCCCGCACAGGTCCAGCGCCCACTTATTTCTGAGCTGTGGGAGGGGTATAAATCTAAAATTTTGGGGATGTGTTACCAACACCCCTCCCGTACTATACACTATACAATTATGTGAGATTTTTGTGAAAAATTTATAAAAAAAATTCATATTCTCTACAAAAACACCACCCCCGAATAGATGGATGACAAAAAATTAACTTTTTGGAACTTTTTTATTACACATGAAGAGCTGGTTTGCGATACTTTAAATGGATGGGTTTGATGTTTAAAGTTATGTAAAGAAGCTTACCTCTAAAATGCATTGCAAAATTTACTCAGGGGGGATTTCAAAGTGTAAATGTTGTAAATTTGTGTTCCTGCAATGATGTCATTATGATGTCATAAAATTCCCCCCAAGTAGATTTTGCAATGCATGCATTTTAGAGGTATGGTTCTTTACATAACTTTAAACATCAAACCCTTCCCTTTAAAGTATTGTAAAGCAGCTCGTCAAGTGTCTGATGAAAAAGTTTCGAAAAGTGAATATTTTTTTATCCATCTATTGGGAGGTGGTGTTTTTTATAGAATAAGATAATTTTTTGGAAATTTTTCACATCTCACATTATTGAATAGTGTATAGTAGGGGAGCGGTGTTGGTAACACATGCCCAAAATTGTCGATTTATACCCCTCCCACAGCTCAGAAATAAGTGGGTGCCGGATCTGTGCGGGACACCAAAATAGCCAATAAAATTTTTGCACGTCACGCGACCCACCCTGTAAGGGGTCGCCGCGACCCCTACACTTCATGCGAAGTAGAGGGGGGTTGCGCGAATATATCCCCAAGTTTCAGCTTCTGGCGCGCCCTAGAACTGGAGATAGGATGTCACAAATATAATCAAAAATAGGGTGCCGGACGTGACCGGGAAGGTGTTTATAAATATGTGCTCGTATACGCATTTTGAATATTTTTCACCTACTGATAGCGATTTTTCTACGTTTTTTCTACATCATGAAAAAAAACCAAAAAAATTTTTTCCAGCTATCTATCCCTCCAAAGGAGCGATTAGCATCTACCGAACCCCCAGGTGTTCAAGTATTTACATCACTACGTGCGCAGAGTGCCAAGTCACTAGTAATTAGCATACAAAAATCACACCTGCCATCGATCGGCGTGCCGTCACCCGACGTGCTGGCTACCTTGGACAGATCCGACTCGCTGTTTGTGAACCGCGTGAAGTTAAACCCGTTGACGAATTTCGCCTGCGCATTGCGGGGCATCCGAGAGAAGTTTTTGGAACAGTGCCAAAATGACAAATAATACCTTGATGTCGCTTACACCGGACTGCAGCAGCGAAGAGCCACCGCCAGATTGTTGTTTTTGCTCCAACACGAAATCGCGCAGAGATGCGCGATTATGCTGGCCTGGCATTTTGGTCTGTTTTTCAGGATTTGTAAGCTATTATGTAACTAATTAGCGGAAAGCCGCCGCACACACGTGTCGTTTCGTTTGGAGGAAGAAATGCAATCGTTCCTTGAGGATCATAACACCTTGGCTATTTGCCAACAAAAACGTTCGTATGAAAGTCAGGGAAAGGATATTCCTGCGATGCTTCATTCTGAGGAAACAACCTTAGCAACCTTAAACAACCTACGCTCAGTTTTCGTTCAGGTAAATTATGTAGGACAAATATTCCAACAACAAAGATCGATACCCGTCCGATCGTGAACTATTGTACTTTGTTGTCTTCAGCAATACTTGCAAATTTATGTTTCGTCATTGATGTTTTCTTGCGTTTCAAAAAGAAAAATATTGAAACTGATAATTGGTTTTTGAATTTCTGATTCTGGTTCGGTTCGGCGTTGTCGCTTTTCGACTGGAACAAAATGCCTGCGACCCCGGTCGATCTGCAGTTGAAAGAGGTGAATTTCATGCCATAATTTACGACTGTTCGAAAAAAGCGGCGTTTTTCAAGTTCCCGGTTGAGATTTGGCAGTGTGCCAACTGCTTTGACAATTGACATTTGACGCAATTGTTTACAGGCTTTTGCGAGCATGCAAGCGAAGGCGGCCGAAACCAAAAGACAAGTTGCCATAACGGAGAAGTTTATCGAAGCCCAGAAAACGCTTGTCCGCAGAGCGGAGTTGGCCAAAAGTGAGCTGTGCAGTTTGGAACCGGATGCTGTCACTTTCAGAACTGTTGGCAGAATGTATGTCTTCTTTTGGCACGTTTTGATCATTATATTTCTTGAAAAAAGTTGTTGGGGGCTCCGAACAATAACAATTCGGAAGAGGGATAATGCTTACCTCTTCTCTTTTCATCTGAGAATTTTCAAAGGTTCTCTATTTACGCGTGGCGGGTATCCAAATTGAGACACTCAGCTGCTAAAAATACCGTTTGCGTAGTGTAAAGACCTGTGAAAAAAATTACAGAACACCTTTTGATAAGGTTTTAATTAGTGTTGCTATCCGACAAGTGGATCGATTCACAAATGTACGGCAAATATGTATTTCTACTACTTTGTTTTGTGTAATCTAAGATGTTCTCACAGGTTCGTTCAACAAACCGTGAAAGAAAGCCTGAGTGATTTCGATGGCGAAATTGCAGAGTCACAGGAAAAGATTGAGAAAGCAAAAGTAAGTTTTCGACGATTGTTTATGTTAATCTAATCTGTATCCAATTCATGCTGGCAGCATTTCAATTTTTAGGCGCAAAAGGAATACTTGGAACGGAGTTTGAAAGAGGCACAAGAAAATCTGCGCGAAATGGTGAACCAGAAGAGATCTCAAACATGATGCTGAAAATAGTCATACCTAATTCAATTATTCTTATTTCGATTGCCAGTGTCAACTAGCCAATAAAATGATTCTTCTGTTGACTTTATCTTATTGAAATCAATTTTCAACGTTGTGTGTTGTTCGTGTGCGCTATCCGTGCATTACCATTATTTTTTGCATCCTGCCAGTTTTGTTGATTTCGTGTGCGGTGACTAGGGTTGGCTAGAATTTTTTCCACCTCAGGCATTTTTTCCACCCCCACAGCCAATCCCCCACCCATCCACATTCACTTCAACAACCTCCCCTCCACGATGGTGCACGCCCACTCGGACGAGAGCGCGGTGCGCGCCGCCTGCGACTCCGCCCTCCAGCAGCACCTGTTTACCTTCTGGGACCAGCTCGATGACGATGGCAAGGCCAGGTTGTTGCAGTCTGTGAAGAGTGTGGATGCGCCGGAAGCGTGCGAGGTGTTTTCGGTGGGTTGGGTGCTTTTTACGATGGGTAAATGTGGCTGCGCGCGCGAGACGTTTCTATTGGCGTCTATTGGACGACACCGTTGGTTGCCATCGCAAATCGTTAATTCGATGTCAACCCTATAACTCAAATACCTAAAACGCCACACTCGACAGAATTGATGAACATTAATAAGTGTCATGATGGAAACCTACCGTATTTACCGTATGATTACCTACCGTATTTCCTCGAATTACCCCCCCCCCAATTGCGTGTAAATAGAACGTCAATGAAAAAACTGCGGTTCATGACCCATGCAATGCATAACACACGTTAAAAACAATGATTGTGTTACGTGAGAACATGGTTTATACCATCTTCATACCTATACAACGCTGTAGACTCTTATATATGGTGGTTTTTGTCGCATTTTTCTACGTCTGCGTACATTAAAATACCCCCTCAAAATTCTCAGTCTGAAAAAATAAACCCCCTGGGGGTATTTCGAGGAAATACGGTATGCTGTATCAGATAGGTAAGTTGAAATCACAATTCTCTCAAATTTAGTTGACAGAAATTCAGTTGACATCCAGCGTGTGTCGCCAATGAGTGCATTTGTCTGGGCTCGTCCTGTTTTAACTTCCTGTATCGACTGTCTAGTCTCGGAACCGAAACTCTTATCTACGGCTAAACCCAATTTTTTCTTGAATTTTTGTCGTCTGCAATCTCTGTACTCATTAGTTCACACGCTCAGAAATATGGCACCGTGGAGCCGGCGTCGAATGCGACGGGCGTGGATCCCGTACCCAGTGCAAACCACGCCGCTGCAGCCGATGTGCCTCAGTCGCAAATGGATAAATATTTCGACACTGGTCTGTTTGCTGGGGTATGTGGGTAATTGGATTGAAATGGTTGATGAATTTGGTTAAGTAGATGTCGCGCCTTTGAGTAGCTAGATGGACCCCTTGAGGGTGGTGGGTATAGGTTGAGGTCAGGGGTTTAGTAGGGGGTACCCCCCCCCCCCAAATCCACCATCTATCTATCTATCCCAGTGGAAAAATTTTTGGCCAACTATCTATTTTTTATCCTATACCTGGAAAAGCCTATATATTGAACCCCCGCGACGATCCAATCCTCCCCCTTGCAGGCTTGTCGGCCATGGCGGCGGGCAGCGTGGCCGTGGTGGTGCTGGCGGGCGGGCAAGCGACCCGGCTCGGCGCCGCGCAGCCCAAGGGCACCCTGCCGTTGAAGTTGCCCTCGGCGCCCATGGACAGCCTGCTGCACTTGCAGGCGGGCCAGATCGCCGCGCTGCAACGATTGGCCAAGGCTAGGTATCCTGAGTCGGAAAAGTGCGCCATCCATTGGTTAGTGGGGGCTATTTACGGTTGTGCTTTTTGCAGCGCTGGTAGTTCCGCCAGCAGTAAAATTTCCAAGTGGTGACTTGGAATGGCCGGTGTTTTTTCACCGTCTTTTTTATTTAAAAAAGGGTCGTAAAAACATTTTTTGGCCATCCCTAGTGGTGACAAATATATTTAGATGACCCAGGTTTGAAGAAATGAAAGCAACACCTGTTTTGAACGCAGTGAACCGTTTCAAAGATGACTAAAAATTTTAGTATACTCACTCGCTGGGTTTTTCCCGCTAGAAACAAGTCGATGAATATCGTTCTTATCCTATTGTTATTGTTCTTTTCTGATCCACCCTGTCCGCCGCCTCCTAAATACGTGACATTGAATCACCGTGACTTTAAATCCCCAAACAATCAGGTACGTAATGACATCTGCGGCTACGGATGCAGCGACTCGGCAGCACATGGCCACCGTGGTCGACCAGGTGGACGGCCTGAGCGTCGAGCAGATGCACTTCATCACGCAGGCGGAAATGCCCTGCTTCGACATGCACGGCAAGATCCTATTAGCCGACAAGGATCGGGTCGCCACCTCGCCCAGTTGGTGCATATAAATGTTTGCAGCGTACTATTGTTTTCACTTGTTTTGTGTGAATCTATTTATTTGTATCTGCGTTACCACTGAGCCGTTTCCGTATGCACTAGCTTCCGTAGTCGAGAGTCTTTCTCGAGATACGTCTTTCTCTTCCGTAGTCTTTCTCGAGATACATTGGAACCGGCTTTCAGAATGCCAGCGCACAACTTTAAAATGTGTTTTTTGAAAAATTTGTGTACATAAGCATAGGGTTGGAAAAAAAACGTTTTTTTTTTAAAAAAACGTTTTTTTTAAAAGCTCCCAGATATGACCTAGTGTCAACATATATAGGTATATCAGACACTGGCAATACTCTGTGATGTTTAATATGACCATATAATGGCTGTGGAGCCATGGGATAGCATTATAAGTGGTGATTTGTGTCAAAAATATCCATTTTTTGTCGACATATCGTTCGTATATTGCCTTATAGTCGAATGTTCGTGACTTCAGGTAAAGTTTGGCACAGAATGGTGATCAAACAAGGTTATAAAAGGAGGTTGTTACTTTGGGAGTGAAGTTACACACTGTGGAGGTACATGGAAGCACATTACCTCAATATTATATATTACAGCAACATATGTCAGCTTATTCACCCATGGTAGCACATAGAAATGGATGTTTTGATACTAAAAATGCAACAAAACCAATGAAAACAACCACCAATGTCAATTTGTGTGTGAAATTGCGCGCTTGCGCGCAAAAATTTTGCAAAATACCTAGTGCTTAGTACTAAAAATTTCGGCCGATGTTTTTTTAAAAAAACAAACATTTCGGACGTCATGTTTTTTTTAAAAAAAAACGTTTTTAAAAAAAAAAACGTTTAAAAAAAAACATCGGCCAACCCTACATAAGCACTTTAAAAATGAAACTGTTCAAATTGCCAAGCAACTAACTGCCAGTTAGGGTTGGGACGATATGACTATTCGATATTCGATATTTTTTGCTGAAAGTCGATATTCGATATCGATACGATATCGACCCTCGATATTCGATATGAAAATATGCTCGATATTCGATATCGATATTTCGATATTTTAGTACAGCAGGGCATATTGTATTTCCATTTGGACACAAACATGGTTGATAATCTTTTTAAATGAGGCTCACAACAGTTATGAGGCAATGAGGTAATGAAATAAAAACAGGATGAATCAAATTATTTAAGGTGAAAAATTATTAAGCAAACACTTCAGGTTATACTTGTGACTAGGGGTGGCTGGCTTTTTACATTTTTAAAAGGTTGGTATTTTAAAATAAACAGCCAAATTTTTGAGCCATGCTGTCATGCAAAGGTTTGGTGAAATGGTTTCCTTGTGATGCAGTTTGCTGTGTTAATATCATATATTTTGTAAGGATGTGTATACATTACCCTTGATATCCAAGGACGTACGCAGGGGGGGGGGCGGGGGGGGGCGGCCGCCCCCCCCGTTCCCGGGCTGGACATAAAAATTTGCCAGGAATGGCACTTTTCTAAAGCGATTTTGTAGGCATTTTCAAAAATTTTTGCGCGCAAGCGCGCAAACCCCACCCCATTGTTATTGTGTATTTTCAGGAGCCCGAAAAAGCATCATAAAAGTGTCCAACATGTGTCTTAGTCCTATGTATAGGTTTAAATCGATACCTATAGAGTATACGTTGGCACCAGCGCCAACGCCAATACTGCCATGGCGCTGGCGCTTACAAATGGCGCCAGCGCCATGGCTCCATTCCTTTAGTTTGAAGCCAAATTTTAGTGGGGGGGGGGGCGCCGCCCCCCCCCGTTCGCCGGGCTCCGTAAACAATCCGCCCCCCCCCCGCTCAAAAATCCTGCGTACGTCCCTGTTGATATCCTACTTTTGATAGCTCAATCTGAAAATAACATGGCATTTATATATGATATATTACTTTGTGCATTCATAAGCATACGTGTTTGGCTGCAGCATCCACTTTTTGTTGGATTCAGCCATTTTTTATGGGATCACAAATACCTCAAAAAGAATACCAGAATATCGAAAAATATCGAAAAAATGGTCGATATTCGATATCGATATTCGATATTTTTTCAAAATTTTCGATATCGATATACGATATTCGATATGAAAAAATGGTCGGTATCCGATATTCGATACGATATATCGTCCCAACCCTACTGCCAGTATCCAATTTTCAATCCGGCTATATCCGCCCCCGCCCATGCAGATGGCAATGGTGGTTTGTACTCTGCACTGGCGGCGGAACTGCCCAACATGGTCGCGCTGGGCATCAAGTACGTGCACGTGTACTGCGTGGACAACATCCTGTGCCGCGTGGCCGACCCGCACTTCGTTGGTTTCTGCATCGAGGCTGGCGCCGACTGCGCTGCTAAGGTTGTTTAGCCAATCCCAAAGACGTAGCCTACTAGTCATGTAAACCCGCTAGACATGTAAACACGCCAGTCCGGAATTATAGGGGGATTTGTACGGCTACATGACTAGCGGGTTAACATGACTACAGGCTCAGGGTTACGCCAACTACGGTTCAGACGGGATCCCGATCGCGAATCCCAAAAAATTTCTGGGATTCAGCGGTCCCGATGCCGAAGTCCCGATCACGAAATCTGAAAATCCCGGTCACGATCCCATGATTTTTGAAATCGTGATCCCGATCCCGTGACCCCAATCCCGATCCCTGAAAGTTAGAAATGTGCAAATGATAAAAAGTAGAAAAAGTGACTGTTTGCACAGATAAATACGAACGTGCTAAATATGAATATGAATATGTCACTTATTTTATCCCGATAACACAGAAAAAAACGATCCCAAAAATGCAATCCGGTTTGAACAATAATTCGAACTCCCATTTTCTTGGTTGTCGTTTGTGATGGGAAGCACAGTAGACTTAAGCGTCATACAGGTGGTAACCAAAAGCGAACCGAGCGAGCAAGTAGGCGTGGTTTGCCGCGTCAACGGCGTGCCCAAGGTGCTCGAGTATTCGGAAATCAGCGGCGAGCTGGCCAGTGCGCGGGACCCCGCCGATTCGACGAAACTGCTCCTGCGCGCCGGCAACATTGCCAATCATTTCTTCACCACTGAGTTTCTGCAGCGCGTTTGGTGCGTTCCGCGTATATTTTTGAGTTTTGTGTGTCCACACACACACACTAGTTGACAACGGTCCCAGATGTCAACTGGTTCCGATTCAAATTCAAGGCTTGCTAACGAGCCGTCGGACGACGTTCAAACGCAAAAATGTTCAATCATGTTGCAAATGAAGCTGTGGTGTTGAAAAAATGTTACTATTTTATGTGCACTGTATTCTACAAAGTAGCATTTTAAAAAATCCATTTTTTAAACGCCTTGATTAAAAAAAATTCAAATCAGATTATTTTAAATTCAAATCAGATTTTTTAAATCGTCCAAAATGTGGGTATAGAGAAAAAATATGTGTATGTTGAGTGTCAGACAATGTATTGTTATGTCAATTGTGGTCATATTATGACTGTGGAGTCATGTGGTAGCATTATAAGCATTGACTTCTTTCAAAAATTATCAATTTTTATGTCGACTCATTACCAGTAAGTACCTAAAGTAATTATATTTAGATACAGTAATTATATTTGAATACGGTAATGGTAGACTGATTTTACTTCGTGTCAGCTAGCTGTGAATTGGGATCGGAACTAGTTAACAATTGTTGTCGTTTTCAACTAGTGTGTGTAGGGCCTACGTGAAGTTATCCGCCATGGTGTCGATTGATTTCGACTATACGCAGCTCCCAACCGCTGCCATACCATCCTGCGCACAAGAAAATTCCCCACGTGAGCATCAGCGACGGCGCCGCCGTAGTGCCCAAGGAACCGAACGGCGTCAAGATGGAGCTGTTCGTCTTCGACGTTTTCCAGTTCTCCAAGTTGGCTTTTTTCTGTATTAGCTCAATGAAATATTGAAGTCTTTGTGTTGTCGCGATTCGTGCTCTATTTATAGCGCCCAATTTGATTTTGGACAATCTTTTGTATATTTGAAATAGGTCAAATTTAAGAAGCGTTTTCCAACCCCGGCCACAATGCCCCCCCCCCCCGCAGAGCCTTCTACGTATGGGAAGTGAGTCGTCAGTCGGAATTCTCGCCTCTGAAGAATGCCGACTCGCCCACAGCGGTGGACTGTCCGCGCACGTGCCGCCAGGCGCTCTGCGCTCAGCACAAGGGCTGGATTGAGAAGGCTGGCGGCGTGGTCAATGTACCTGAGGATCAAAGTGATCAGGGAGAGCGTGCCGGCGTGCAGATTGCACCGGGCATTACCTATTTGGGAGAGGTTCGTTTTTTGGGGTTTATTTTCGTTGTTTTTACCGTATTTCCTCAAAATACTCTAATTCAGCACTCTAACCCTCTAATTCAGCACTCTGAAAAGTAACGCATCCCTCTAAATACCCCACCGAAAATTAGTGTAAAGCGAATATAATTGAGGCGTCCAATTACACTACCGTGCATATTAGTGCGGAATGTGTTACCACGCATTGTTCTGGTGACATTCCAACGCAGAAAAGCATGGCTGCCGTCTAAAAAGGCATTCGTTTGATGCACAAGAGTGCTGACAACACGCATACAAAAAATTAATTTTCTATCTTACTCATGAGCCATTCTAGAACAAACAATTTGCACATACCTCACTTTGTTCATCGTGCATAATAGTCCGGAAAATGTCATTAAAGCTAGTCTAAGTTGAAATTTTTTCGTTAGAAAGCTAATGGTGTGATGGACGGCATGATTTGCAATATAAAATTTCAGTAAACATTCCCATATTTACATTATATCTTAAATTAAAGGATAAACCAAAATGAATGTGACAATGCTTAGCCCAGCCTGTTTCCCATGGTATGGGTCAGTAATATCCAAGCTGGATTACATCTTCAAACTGCACATTGGTGTTTTGAATTGTTTATCACTTAGAACACACTTGGGGGTACCCAGATACAGTACCTACAATGTACCTTGATGACCAGAAAATATTTGTTTTTATGCCAAATATTTTGATCATCAAATTCATCAAATTTGTTCCTGAAAATGTGGAAAATTTCTACATATTCATTTGGCTTAAGAACATGATTTAACTAGACTCATGTACTTTGTGGGTTATACGGTCAAGTACCCTCATGAATGCTCTAAGTTGTGCACCAGTCCAATCTCAGCTACATGGTTGTACATGGTCTGTATGTCAGTTTTCATGTTGTAGTGCCAGTGTCTTGTGAGTGCAGTTTTGTGTGGGGGCTAATTTATGATTAAAATCACTTATTAGCCCCCTTACACCATCTTTTAGATAAGATGAACATTCTGTACAGCATATTATGTTGATTATAAAGCTGCTTATGGACAAATAATAGTGCCCCATTCATCTATTTGGTAGCAATTGCCACCAGGTGATGGTACTCTATTGTGAACATTTTTCTTAAAATACCTTACCTGGGAGTAAAAAGGGTGATATTTTCTGGCATTTTTGTTGTGAATCATTCCCTCCATCAAAGCATTAGCTTTTTAACAAAAAACTTTCTACTTAGATTACCTTTCGTGACGTTTTCCGGACTATTATGCACGATGAACAAAGTGAGGTGTGTGCAAATCGTTTGTTCTAGAATGGCTCATGAGTAAGATTAAAGATAATTTTTCTGTATGCGTGTTGTCAGCACTCTTGTGCATCAAACGAATGCATTTTTAGACGGCAGCCATGCTTTTCTGCGTTGGAGTGTCACCAGAACAATGCGTGGTAACACATTCCGCACTATTATGCACGGTAGTGTATAAAAGTCGACAAGTCCAAAATATGAAAATTTCGAGTTAGGCCCGGAAACGTCATCTGGGGCTACTTCCGCACATTTTTCATCATTTTCCAAAAAAAATTTTGACCTCACATGCCCATATGGCATAGTGCCAAATTTGACATTTTTGGGGGAAAATGCAAAAAATTTGGGCAAGAAGTCGACAACTCCACTCAGTTTTGGGCTAAAAGTCGACAAGTCCATCCTGCGCATCCTTTTTTATGTGAAAAAAACGCAAGAAATGTGATGTCCACTCCACGCAGGAAAGTCCACTATGGGCACCGATTTCTAAAAGCCGACAAGTACATAAATTTCCCATAAGGGAGGCGCAACGCGGGCGGGAACAAAAATGTTCTTGCCTGCAAGAAGGCGACAAGTCCATTTCCCTCCCAAAAACAGTTTTGCTCTGACCGAATGGAATTTTATGGACACCCCATTTTTCACATATACGTTGAGATTAGGGGCTGAAAATTTGACACTTTATTGTCAACATATGGAACTTAATGGAAAGCATGAGAGAGCCTAATTGGACACGCACCACGGGCCTGGAATTGGGTTTGAAACTTAAAATGCGATTTACTCAAAATCACATTTTGTGGACTTGTCGACTTTTAGAATTAGACGCCTCAAATGCCAAAAACTGCAGTTTGTGATCTGTGTAATGCAGAACACACGTTTATAACAATGACTGAGTGACGTTGGGACAGGGCTTACCGTATGGCTCCGAGTATAATTCACGGGCACTATACATATTTTGGGGCTATTTTCAAACACTTTCCGAGTGCTGTGCATAGTGCCCGGGCACTATGCAATTCATTCTCATCTTCGAAAAAATTTTATATAAAAGAAAAGCTGCCGCCAAAGCATTATGGCGGTGAAAGTGCCATAAAACCGACACTCGACCAGACACGTGCACAGACGCGCTCCGCAATGCACCACTTTCGCTTTCTTTCATCATTATGCAACAGGCGGCAGTGCACTATTCCGCATGTAAACCCACCCCGCATGTTGACCCGGACCACATTTAATTATACTTGGCATGTTGAAAATAGGTAATAAAACACATGACCTAGTTATTTTGAAGGTGAAAATTTATAAGAAGTATGAAAATTAGGGAATTTTGGTGAAAACTAGGGTAAAATTGCTCAAAAGCGCTCCATGTAGCTAGATAGCTGGGCAATTTGCGGGTGGGGGGGGGGTGTTCAGGGGAATGTAGCCAAAAAAAATTTGCGCCAGGGATAAATATATAAATAGATAGCTTGGTTTGGGGTGGTGTTACCAACCCCCTTTCTTACCCCTGCAGGCATATTGTGTCTATAATGGGTCTACATGCGGAATGTGCTTTGATGCGGAATGGGCCCTAGCCGCAACAGGCGTGTAAAGTAATCCCTTTGGTTGCCAAATTTTTTTGGTGAATGGAACTTTTTCCAATGTATAGTGCCCGGGGCACTATGATCGGGGGGGGGGGGGAATTATACTAGGAGCCATACGGTATACCGTCTACATACTTATATAAATCTATAAACAGATAAATACATGTCGGTTATTGTAGTATTTTCTTGCGTCTGCTTACGTTAGAAACAACGGATAAGTACTGGGAGTTAAAATAAAATCCTAATACCCCCTGGAAATAAACCTACCCGAGTAATCCCACAAAAAATTTGCATTTTGCAATTTGGGCAATAAACCCTCTGGGGGTATTTGGAGGAAATACGGTAGATTTGTGTTGATCTGGTCGAAGATTGGATGAGATATTTCTGTTCAGGGTCTTGAAAAGTTGGTCCAGGGCAAGGAGTTCACGCCGCCAACCCTCATCAAATCGGAGTGAACTTTGGAATGATTCGAATTGATCTGGGCCAGTTCCGCAAAATGAGAAGTGAGAACTGAAATGGCAAAAGCGAAGTAAAAGCGCAAAGGCGAAGTGAAACGGCAAGTGAATTGGCAGAAGCTAAGTAAAAAAAATAAAAAGTAATTTCTGTTCGCTTTTGCAATTTCACTTGCCATTTCACTTCGCCTTTGCGCTTTTACTTCGCCTTTGCCATTTCACTTCTCACTTCTCATTTTGCGGAACTTGCACCTGGTGTGATAATTTCTTCATTATCTGATGATTTGTGGCATTGGTTTGGTTTTGCTATCATTTTTGCCATTTACCGGGGAATATTTTTGGTTGTCTGATTTCCCTCGCCATATTCCTGCTGCTCTGAAGTCTGACATCATTTCGTACTTGTATTTATCAATATGCAAATCTCTCCATGTGATTCTTGCTTTAAACCGTTTTATCTTAAATAATTCATTTGGTTTTATCCTTCTGATGCGGTGTTGCTGAACACAATCATCACATTTTGCCTTACCCATTCAATTTCATTCCTGGGAATTTCGATCTGTGTTTATGGTTTTCAAGATTTTGCAATAAATATAATAGATATTTTCAATTTCGGTCCAGCGCTGTTATTCAAAATGAGCAACCTGTGTAAAAACATAATTTTTTAGAATGAGGATCGTCCTTTTGTTCGCAATAAAATGTAAACAACAATTGCCGTGGATCGCGCTGGAACATAACTAATATTGTCCATGATCGTGGAGTAGTGATGATAAAATAACTGAATTTCAGCGCCAACAGCCGTAAAAAGCGTAGGGTGTTTCGGGAGTCGCGTGTGCTGTGTGTGAGGCTGTAGTAGATGCCAGTGTTTTGTCTCACGTCTATTTTTTCTGCTGCTCTCTCCAATGCAGGGTTTTTTGCTTTCCACAACAAAAGATTTTGAAAAACCCAAATGAGTTTTTACTGGGAAAAAAACGATAAAAATATAAGTTTTTGTATTTCTTTCCCATCAAAATCAGAGAGTAATATGCTGTGTTTAACTGATCAAAATAATTGTTGTTCGTAAACAAGGTACCGTATTACCTCGAATTAACCCCCCCCTTGAATTAACCCCCCCTCGAAATACCCCCCCCCCCTAAATTTCGGCTGAGGAAATAATAAACCCCCCCCCCTCGAAATACCCCCCCTAAAACTGAGTGTAACGTGAACGTACATGACAAATACCGCAGTTTGTGTTCTGTACAATGCAGAACACACGTCAAAACTGATGATTAAGTGGCGTTAGGGAAGGGTTTTTGTGTATATACAGTTATAGATGCCTATAAACACATTCATCTATGTAATTGTTCGATTTTTCTACGTCTGCGTATGGGGAATTTTCGAAAATTTCTGGCGAAATAATAGACCCCCCCCCTCGAATTATCCCCCCCTCAAATTTTGCTGGCGAAATAATAAACCCCCTGGGGGTATTTCGAGGTAATACGGTAATCACTTTTGCATTGAAACACTGCCAACTTGCATTTTATGAAAAAAACTCTAGTTTCCACCAAAAAGAACTCAAAACACAGAAAAAGTTAAAGAAAGCTTACCCATCGTTGCCTTTTAGACTCGATGAAAACTCAAATGGTTTTTGGGTGCAACGGAATAAAATATAATTGGTCCAACGCTTTTTGCATTGGCACAGGCGCCATAAAAAGGGGCCAGGGAGCTCTCCCACAAGTGCAAAAAAATCCTTGCCGGGCACAATAATGAGCAAAAATCTTGCGACCAGTGCGCTCAAAACTCGTCTGCCATACTCATTATTTCCGCTGTTCTACCTGTTTATACCGGCCGCTGCAGAACCGGTGCGTGATCCGTTAATCTGTGTTAAAATAGGTAATATAAAAGCGCCGGTTACGCTTGTATTTATTTATTTATTTACGTTTTGAATATCAAACAATTGTGAGAGCGAAACATTTAGCATTTATCAGAATGAAGCAAAGGTCAATCGTCTGTTTGGTGTCGGTGCTGCTCATCGTCGTTAGCATTCGATTTTCAACTGCTCAAATGTGCGACAAATTAAAATTTTAATTTCGCTATTTTCAGAATCTGACGCCATGTTTTGGCCAGGGCCGCGACCTGTCGTCACTGGCGAGCAACTTTGCTGCTAAAATCAAGCAAAGATTGGAGGATGTCATCAGCAAAAAGGACGATATTCCTGTTGCTGGTGAGTGGACTCGAATAAATTGTTACCATATTTCTTCGAAATACCCCTCGGAGGGGGGGGGGGGTGATTGTTACAGTGTGCAAATTTTAAGTGGGGTGAAACGCGGGAGGGGGTATTTCGAGGGGGTTCGTCAGAAATTTTCATGAAATTCATAGTAAATATAGACGGTGCCTACATAAATAAGTGCGTTTACCCGGCAGGTCCGAGTGGTGGTGGTGGCGATGCCGCTGAGCCCGAAGATGATGACGATGATGGACCGGTGACAGGTGGAGACCCTGGCGGAGACGATGGTGGCATGGACGGAGAAAGCCAGTCTGGCGACGAATCGGCTGAGGGAAGCATGCTCATACCTTATCGTCCAGACATGGTCGTTGTGTCAGTATTCACTGTGTAGTTGTGGGGATAGTTGACTGCATCACTTACCTACCCGTTTTGAAAACGCTGCAGCATGGGCATGCCTGAGTGGGACGACTGCAAGACTTTGTTGGAGGAATGTCATCGGTGTTCTATGGATGCACTGGGTGGTGTTACAGTTGATCAGATAGTTGGATGCCTTGCCCAGTCGGTGTCTTAGAATCCTATTTCGCAAACTTAAATGCCTTTTGTCAAGAGTCGTCAAAAATTCCAGATGTCCTAAGAACAAAATAATGAGCAGTTTTGCTGATGGGTTTATGGAAACAAATGGTGAGAATGAAGGAGAAGAACCTGAAATGACGCGACACAAGCGCTCACCACAGAAGTTGAAAGAAATAATGATGAAAATCAAAGATCTTGTTGATAATGCAGACATGAATGATGAGAATGTGGTCATGACAATTATGCAGAGGTTTACTTAGTTATTTGCAGCAAAAAGTGCACTTATTCCTTTCAAATACCTTTCATTTTTCCACCTAGTTTGAGGCCAGAAATCGAGTTACTAATCGACCCACTATCCGTCATGACATGCATGGACACATTTGGTGACATGCGTGACCAGTGTGACCTGCCCGATGTGCCCTGGGCCAACATGACTGCCATGGTGGGTGAGGAGTTGATGAAGATGAAAAAGGGGCTGCATATGAAGGTGTATTCCATGGTCCAACGGGCAGTAATGAAGAGAGTGGGATTGTACCATATGCCTGGACCTAGTGTGTGGATTTTTTATATAATTTTTACATACCACTTTATCAAGAGAAAGCCAAGTTCTCCTTCACATTGCAGTGCCAGTTCCTGGGCCAATGCTTCCAGATCTTCCACCTATGGGCGGTATGGACAATATGGCTGAAATGGCTAGCATGATGATGATTTCAGCACCAAGTGCGATGATGCTGAAAAATGCTTTTGGACTATTTGTGAACCAATTGTTGGTAAAAATTTATTCCTGTATGACACATGGGTACAAAAATTGGCATTCACATTACAGGGATCCTTGTGAGGATGCAAAGGTGTGTTTTGCTGAGGCTCAGATTGATGTAGACACAATCAGGGAATCTATGATGCAATGTCACAGTGACGAGGAGAAGATGCGGTTTGTTAGCAAGCCCAAAACTATCCATTTGAATTTACTATAAATACATCCAACTGTATGTTTGCAGCAAGGCACAGCTGTGCTTTGGGCAAATGCGTTATCGCATGTGCAGTTGCCAGCGCAGTGTGCACATGGCTGACCGGCTCATGGAGTGCGCACCTGACATGAAGCATGTCCTGCTCAACAAACGGTGCAACCTAAAAAATGACCTCATGATGCATAACATTGGCATGATCAGTGAGCCAAAATTAATAAGCCCATACTTAACAGTTATGATCATGTCCATTTTATGCAAATTCTCCAATATATACATGTATAGGACCTCCGATGGCCAGCAAACCCAGCTTTGATCAGTGTAAATCACTGGTAGAGAAAAAGTGGCAGTGCACCCAAGAGGCTGCATCAGCTGGTGCTCTATCTGAAGCTCCAATCGATCCTGAACAACTGCATGGGTGCCAGGCCATGTGCATGCCAAATGACATGGACAAGGGCATGATGGCAGGCATGAATGGTGGCGGAGACATGATGCAGCAGCCAATGTGTGTTCTTTGTTTCTGTTTTATTTTTGAAAGCAATTTGGAAGATTGAATTTTCAACAGGATGATGGATCCAGTGCCTTATGAGGTATTCATTGAATTGATGGACTATATCAATGAAACTTCTGCACAGAATCAAGATGACTACCAGGCATGGCATGAGGCTGTGAAGGCTAAGTTTGTCATTAGCCCAGCAGTGCTGAAACAAGAATGACTCCACCAAATTTCCCATCACACTCATGTAGAGCAGCTGAACTTTTCCAGTGGCCTGACATGGACAATCTGAAAATGTGTATGGCACAGCACCAGGGTGCAATTGCTGAATCATGCTCTATGCCAGAATCACCAGAGGCCAAGTCATGGCAGCGAATTATGAAGTATATGGTGATGCATTGCATGCAAATGCAGATGAAACAGATGAAGGGGATGATGAAGTTTATAGCTAAGAGATATAGGGGTATGTGCCAAGTTGTTGGTGTTTTTTTTTTTGTTCTCATAAAGCTTTCTGTTCACACAGATGGTCCGCAGGACTCCAACATGGGGAATAATGGCCCAGGTTACCATTTTATTGATTCTCTTCATTATGGAAAACTTTCAGTTCAACTCTTCCCTGTACACAAACAGGTATGGGCGACATGGGTGGTGACATGAAAGGAAAGAAAAAGTTAGTCTTTGTGCATGTGCATTGCAAAATAGGTAAACATGACATTTTTCACCATTTACAATCATTTAATCATTTTCAATCAGGCCTGATGGTTCATGCTTTGAGAAGAAAAAGATGTGCATGTGGGACAATAAGTTTGACTATATGCTGGTCAAGAGCACTATGAAAATGTGCATGAAAGGAAGTATGAATGATATGATGATGTCTGGTCCAGGCGGCATGGGGTGTGAATGCTTTGTGAATGTATTTATGATCAAAATTTATCACACTTCAATTGTCCAACTCAGTCCCAACCTGTCTCAATGTCCATCAGTTTTGATGGGGCACTGCTGTGAGTGTCTCAAAACAAGTGATGCATTCGCCACTATGCTGTCAGAATGCCTGCCTCAGGTGGATGTGGAAATGGTCAAAATGATGCCCTGCGATATGTTCATAGGCAATGGTGGAATGATGGGTGGTAAGTTTGCAGGTTTTGGTCAAGATCACTATTTTTGTATAGATGGGCTCTATCTTTTTTACTTGTATTTATGAATTCAA
This sequence comes from Sphaerolaimus hirsutus, assembly GCA_964036195.1. Taxonomy (NCBI): domain Eukaryota; kingdom Metazoa; phylum Nematoda; class Chromadorea; order Monhysterida; family Sphaerolaimidae; genus Sphaerolaimus; species Sphaerolaimus hirsutus. Next base: position 20,329,239 of record OZ038452.1, on the reverse strand, counting down.
TTTGTGCAGGTGGTGAGATGGTTGCGGAGAGACTGCGAGAGCTGCTGTATGAAGCTGTGAAAGTGATGAATGGGTAGGCCCACCTACCCCATTGTAAGCAGCGCATTTTCAAACACTTGAGTTACCATATTTCCTCTAAAGACCCTCACAGGGTTTATAATTTCAACAGTAAATTTTGAGGGGTGATGATTTGATGTGAAGGTCTATTATTTTGCCAAAATTAAATGAAATTTCATTACTTATCCTTGTTTGTACCATAATCAGAGAGAGCATTTATAGCCTTTTGTGTAATTTATATTTACACTCAATTTGGGTGGGGCATGTCGAGGACGTGGGGTTCAATCTATTTATCTCCCCAGCTCGTTCAGCATTTATTCAAAGGGGGTAAGTTGAGGAAATACAGTTTTATTTGATGTATTTATATACATACACTAGTTCAGGCATTATTTTGCGATTGAATTTATTCATTATTCAAAAAAACATTGTTACAAAGATACATAAATACATCTCAAAGTGAAAAGTGAGGCATGGAGCAACAAAAAACATATGTCAATGTTACTAAAGCTTCTTGAATTTTTGACTTACTTTATGTCAAAATGAAAGCTGCAGAATTTGTAAATATGAAAAAATGTACACGTACAGATTCCAGACAATGCACATAAATGGACAAAAAAAAAACAAATATCACAATTGCTTGCACATTAAAAATGATGAAACAATAAAAATATACACAATCAGCACCTCAACCTGTGATCACTGGTGATGCTCGTGAGTGCCCTATTTGCGAGCGCCAGTATTGACCCAGCCACTCCTCCACTGACAGTTTCCGGAAACACGCTTTGATCCACCACTCGTAGCCCTCCAACCCCCTTCACTCTGAGGTGGTCATCAACCACAGTGCCCAGTGGCACGGTGCTGGTAAGGTGATTACCACTGGTGGCAAAGTAGGACAGATAACAGCTCCAGTAGGCATCGGTGGAGGGCAGTAGGGGTGCAGGGCAACCTTCCAGAGCTGGGTAAACCAACTCGGCACCCATGGCGGCAAAGAAGTCTGTGCGCACTAATTCTTCCACTTGACGGATTCCTGTGTTGGATGGTTCGGGATTGTGGAATTTTCGGACGGTGTTCTTTGCTGTGCTTAATTTCAGGCCCTGCCAGTAGTGATGGAATGGTATATAATGCTATTGGAGGTGCCGTTCAATTGGAGACTGCCGTTCTTTTGTTTTCGTGGGTGCCAAAACCTGCCGTTCTATTGGAGGTATGCTGTTCTATTTATTATAAGAAATACGGTATTTGTATGCACTTACCTTGCACCAAAGAGTCGATATCCCTTTGATCAGACAGGTAGCTAGGGTTCATTCTCGGCACAAATGTGTCATCGTGCCTGCGCCACACCCACATGGTGCCTTGACTGAACGGCCTCAGGTGGGTCACCGTTATTGCCAGTCCACCATATTGCAGCAATTCACCAGTGGGGTCAATAAGGTCTATGACCTACATGTATAGGCGGCTGTTTAAGGTGTGATAGAGATAAATAGTGAGGTGTACAAGATTGAATACCTCAGGCTTGTAATTCTGTCCGCTGAAAAACAAATCGTCCTCCACCAGTCCAATGGGTTTTGCCTCGATCAATATGTTCGGTGCATTGGAGTTGGCTGTTCGCAGCAATGCGCAACCGACCACTGATGCATTCGCAAGAACGCCTGGGACAACAACATTCCGTACCCCAGTTCAGGCTTGAGACAAAAAGCAATACACAAATCATTTTTTTAAAGAAAAATTTCAAACAGGAATACGCGCTCATTTAAATTTATTTTGAAACATCTGTTTGTTATTGATTGGTATTACCTATCTTCCGAACTGAATAGGTAATTGTGCCAATTCCTTACGCTCTATCTGTCCAGGGCCACTCCCAGACTGTGTAAAATGCAGATTTCAAAGTATCATACGGATGGTAAAAAAATGAAGTGACATTTGATATTTTACACGACTCGTGACACTTTGCAAGACATTTGCAATTTTACTGGGTCTGGAAACGACCTCACACACATTCTCGCACTGCATTCGATGTAAATACACCTACCTTTTCCATTGACAAGAAAGTTCATAAACTCGTCAGGGTCGTCAAGTTGCGACCTCAAACCAGCTGAGAACCTCTTGTTTGTGCGCACGAACAAAGGCGCCGCTACTCTGTCACTGAGCCGGGCGCCAACTGGAAGGTCTAGCAGAACGGGTATCTGCAAAGGACACAGTTCAAATTGGTTCTGGGCACATTAAATCGGTTGTAATCGAAAATAGGCCACGTTTTGCGATGAGAGTGTATCCCTCGGTCCGATACCCGACTGCATGAGTATCTGCGCACTGCCAATGGTACCGGTGCTGAGTATCACGTCGCGCAGCACATTCACATGGTGCGATGTGCCCGTCAGCGTGTCCTGCACACGTTAAACGTTCATTAACGTTAAACGTCTGATTGGTCAGTGATATGCTGCGTAGACAACCTAATGTGCCCACCTTGAATGTCAGTCCCACAACTCTGCGGCCATCAGGTGTATACAAGAGTCCTTCAACTTCGGCGTGCGTTATCACCACCAGGTTGTTCTTGCCGCCCGACATAAACTGCGCCGCTGGGTTGATTTTCATGCCCTTGTTTACCATCGCTGAGTTTTAGGTGGCGGTTTTGTGGGCTAGCGCATGTAAATCACTTTTATAGGTACATGGAAATTTCATTTTAAACCCACTTCTAGGCAAGAAGAATCCGCCGTCATAGAACATGCTTTGTCTGTCAACGTCAGCCACTGATGCGTTTAGATAGTGACTGGATTTGAGCCACGCAGCCTTAACTTGATCCATCAAGTTCATACCTTGCTCCACATTGTGGATGCTTGCCAAAATCGAATGCTCTTTCATCGAACGTAAGCGCTGTGCAAGGTGAAAAGAATAGAGTTGACAGAGCTAGCTATGTAGCAGTGCTGGAATTGCTCTAGAAACGGGCACTTTTTTGCCGCTGATTCCAGTTTTTTAAAAGATCCTTAGCGCCATTGGCTGTCTGGTTTAAATTTTTTGTAGAAAATCTCGTTTTTCATTGGCGTTTCAGCTGTTGCTCTGTTCAAAAAATCCTGAAAACAAACAAATCACAGCACTTATCCGCCGCCTTGAGCAACGGCATTTCCACCAGCAGAAAAAATTGTACACTTTTTTACCCGATCGTGCACAGCCGCCTCCTTTTCATTCTGCAGCTCAAAAATGAACGGCTTCATTTCCACCCAGCCCCAGCCCTCCAACGAGTACAAGTAGGACCATCTGTGGAAGTCGCCCAAATTCGCGTTCATGTATACTCCGCTGTCCACTACGGCATCACCACCCAGTGACTTGCCCACTGGAAGATTGACTTCCTGCGAGTGAGGTTGTTCGACTTTTCGTTGTACATTGATATGGTGCTTTAACTGCGACTAAATGTGTCCTGGGGGCAGTCCCAAACCTTGTAAAAGACACATTAAAGTGTAAAAGAAACTGTAAAATTTCATGTGTCATGTAAAAGACCCGTAAAATGTCAGGTGTCATGTAAAAGACCGTGTAAGGTGTCAAATGTCATGTAAAAGACCCTGTAAAATGTCATATGTATCTGAACCTAATTGTATCGTTACACAAATCTTGTGTTCTTGTATCTAAATTGGATTTGAATACAAAAAGACATATGATTTGGATGCACATGACACTTAACAGGTCTTTTACATGACATTTGACACTTAACACGGTATTTTACATGGGGGTGCTATTCAAGGGGGATGACTTTTTCAAGGATATACGGTAGTTCCGGGTGTTGGGTAAAGATTTGACCTGGTATTTGAAACTTAGCCCGAAGTTTATCACAGGGTGTGGTGGTATCACAGGGTCAAGTAGTGGTGTGAAAAGCGCCAACAGTTTGACGACAGGCGCCAAAAGCACCATGACACTCTTGTAGTCATTAGCGTCAAGCGCAAATGTCGCCACAGCAAAATGTTGCCAAGCCCCAAGCCCCAAAAGCGCCACGGCGCTTTTTGCATCACTGCACATCAGGACACATTGAGGTCATCACATCAGCATTCAGCACAACGCACCTGATTCTGCATGGCCTGGGCGGCCTTCTTCTGCGACACGGACTTGTAGCCGTACTCGGTCTTGTTGCGGTCGTGTATCTGCGCGAAGGGGATCGCCGAGTCGAAGGTGGGCACGCCGCCCGCCTCGAGCACGAGCACCCGGGCGCACGGCAGGTCTGACAGGCGGCCGGCCAGGAACGAGCCCGCGAAGCCGCTGCCCACTGCGATGGTTGGTGTGGGTGGGTATTGAGCGTGGTTGAAGGTATTTTGAACGTATTTTCGGTCTGAGATCGAATGTGAGACAATGTAAAGACAGCGACTATTGAACGCATTGCTTTGCTTCGATTTTTTTGCTATTTGCAATTTTTGCCAATCAAATATCGTCCTGGTACCTGCAAAGCGCTCTAGCGAGCCCTGTAAAGTGCAAGGTCAAGTGTCAAATATCATGTAAAATGTCAATCATACAAAAAAAAACGAATTTGATTGCTGAAATTTTGACTCTCTGCATGACAATTGACAACTTTGATCGATATTTCACATCAGACTTTACACTTTACAGTACTCGGGACAGCGCCTTGGTGCAGCAGTGCAAGGATGCAAGCTATTTGTGGCGATCACGGATAGACATTATCATTTACCAATGCGAAATCAAACTAAAAAGCCAGCATCTAATAACCCACCGACAACAAAATCAAAGGGTTTCTGAAGCTCATCGAAAACCCCTGCATCCACCCCGCGGTGCACCCGGGGAAACTCTGACGGGTAGTCGGCGTAGCGCCGGCTGAACATGGTCGCCAACGTGAGCAGGGTGGGCGGCAGCGCGCCGGCCATTTTAGGCTATTTAGGAGCGATTTACAATTGGTAGATTACGGTATGGGGTAGATTCTGAGAGGTGTTTGGTTTGTGGCCAGTTTTTGGAATAGTGAACTGTAGTAGCCTCACTAGAAAACATAAGGGTAAATTGGTGTGACGGTGCAAAACGACCTATGCACTACCATAACCATCTGAATATTTAAATAAGCATCATGATGCCGCTGTTGATGTTTGGCGCCCTTACAAATGCGCTAAAGTTCGACCCGTCATCACCGCAGCCGATGGCCATTTGTGAGTGTGGTGATTGGCGCCCGGCCATCTGTCTCTCTGCTGCGTGATGCAACAGCTGCAGCAATTTGGAATGGAGTGCTCTCGAGTTGCCCAATACAGTTTCATTTAGTAAAGACTCATACAGTGCCATTTGATCTTGGGAACGTGTGGACTTAGTGGCTGATTGCATGTTTTCATCTCGTATTATTCTCGGTACGTCCGGCTATGATCAATGCACTACACACTCGCCCAGCGATAATATTTTGTTTGCACACAGACATCAAAGGTCAGCCGACTAAAACTTCGGTAATGACCGCTTCATAAGAATTTGTAAAAAAAACGGAAATGGTAGTTGACAGTTCCGAAAAGATAATTGATGCACGCACAGCGCAAAACATTTATTTGTCAAATTTCGTGATTATTTTTGTGTGCAAATTCATGGGATTGGGACCATCTTTTTGAGATCAGGATTGCCACTGCGCACACTGGTTTACTGTCAGATTTTGGTAAACTCATAAATCGGTTTTGAACACATTTAAGTTTACCAGAATGAGGTGTCTGTCAACTGTAGTTGATGGGGATTAAGAAAAACTAATTCCAGTCTTGACCATTTGACAATATTTATATTTGTTATCATGATGACCATTCATGTTTTGTGACATTTGCAACAAATTCATGTATTGCTTTGATGGACAGTTTAATAAAGTGACCGTACCAAATCTCACCAACATTGTATGCTGGACGAAAATAGTTAAGAATACACTGCGGCAAAATGCACCGCAGCCAAACATGCATAAATACGTAAATATACCAAGATGAGTTGACACTAAGATGCATGAGCACTGGCCTATACTCTACTGGCAAAACAAACACGGGCAACTCGAGAGTAAATCTTTGGAATGGATGCGCGTCCACCTATATATTTACTTAGGTACATTACATGTGACGTATCGAATCTCTGCGCGGGCCACTCTCACGTTCTATACGATCTTTTGCATTTGTATCGGTGGAAAAATCGCAAACATCTTGACGCGAGTGATTCCGCTCAGCCGAGTGCGAAAACTCATTCATGCGATCAATTGCGGCCTGAATATCCGAATGGAGTAAGCGGAGCTATTTTCTATGTATTTATACACACATAGGTAAAATATCTATTGGTTAGATGAAATTGCTGTGGAGTTGTGTGAACTTGCGCGAGATTTTTAAATATATGAAAAAAAATTTATTCATATTTACGTAGTGAGGAATCGCTCCATTCAGAAACAGTAAATATGAGTTTCTATATTAGCCGTTCGTTCTGAATTCCCTGTCACCTGTCTGTGACAGAGCCAAACGTGTCGTAGACCCATAAATACTTTATGCTTACGTAAGTACCGTATTTGAGTGAATAGTTCCCCTCTGTTCGTCGAGTGAGGAAAAACAATATCCTCCTTGAATAATTTCCCCTTAAGGCAAGTTTTTTTTTTATTCCTCCCGTTGAATAATCCCCCCACCCGAAAAATTCTGACTAAATAATCATTCCTCAACGGAATTATTCGAGCACATACTGTATGTGCCTTCTGAATGTATCATTGGTAACGTCAATGTTTTCTATCGTGGTAGAGTCTCTACACTGAGCAACCACCGTTCAACGCTATCGGAGGATTGTTAAAAATCAAATCCGTGTATACCAGTAGATCTCGATTATTTCCCATCCCTTAAATAGTTCTCTCTAGAATAGTTCCCCCACAAACAGTTCCCCTCGAAACGTTCCCCCACAAACAGATGCCCTCGAATAGTCCCAGCTCCGAAAAGTACTCCCTGCCAGCCGAATGTGATAAAAGTCTGACGTAAAAATAATCCTTCAAGGTGAAAAGCTCCCTAAAAAATGTCCTCCAGGGGAACTAATCAAGGATATTCTGTAAAATGTACCGTATTTATTCTAATAGAAGACCGCCGTTCTATTTTTTCGTCATCGGTTTTACCTGCTGTTCTATTGGAGGTGCCGTTCTATTGTTTTCGTGAGAGCAGAAAAGCCAAAACTTGCCGTTCTATTGGAGGTGCCGTTCGTTCTGGAGGTGCCATTCTATTGGAGGTATGCCGTTCTATTAGAAGAAATACGTTATTCTGCGCATGAATGGGCATCCGTCTGTTCAGTCCACGTTTTTCTGATTTACTTTCGGCAGTTTTTGCCTTACAATTCACTTGAATTTCAAGTGAAGTCGAGTGTAATTAACTACTCTCCAAAACATTTCATCAAATGAAGTGACGTGACAGTAAATACGAGGTAATATTATTTATTTTATTTGCTGTCGAATAGGACAGAGTATTTTATATAAATACATCCATCGATAAGAGACATTCAAAAGAAATCAACAACATTGGAAATTCAAGTATCAATCCTATGAAAAATTGTCGCATATAAAAACTCAAACTTTATCAAGGCAGTGAAAAGATCTTTGTAAAGTACCTATGCAAAATGCAAGAAAAGTCGCTTCCAAAAAGGTAGGTAAATAAGTGGAGTATTTATGTACAAGTTCGAAAACTGCCTGGAAAAAGGGCTGTATAAAAAAAATTCTTCGCTTTTGGTCATCATCTAGTCAATAACTGGTTGAAATGTTGTGGCAGACATTCATGACAAAATTTCAGGAATAACCGCTTTCCCATTTTATGTAAATATGCGAACTAAACAATTGAAATGAACGATATAAATATTGATGATAAAAAAATAAACGATATAAATATTGATCATGATGAGTTGCCAACTGTTTCAATAATGATTTATTCGCAAAATGTTTCTAATTTTCACTGCAATTGTATGTATTTATGGATGAGTGTGCGTGATTGACGGAAATAAAAGGAAATTGCGATTGTTGAATGAAATGACAGTTCGTCCAATTACCAGTTGGATTACCTTCGATTGCTGAGAATTTGTTGGCAACAAGTTGATGCGCAGGACTCGAGCATATAAGTACAAAACACTTATTCAATTGAAACTGCGCAACCCGTCCACAACCTCAATAAAACCGAAATGATCGTGATTGACGACCTAGTGGCACTTTGGTGACCTATCAGTTATCACCTGCGGGACCGGAGATACATTTGCATTGGCGAAATCACGCGCCCATCAGCCGAGTGGACAAACGGCGCGGCGGCGCTCGTGATTGCGATCCGTTTCAATGGTCATCGGTTCGGTTTTCCGCACGCGGCTCCGAAATCGCGGTCAACTGGGGCAGGGCCGCCTCGTCAAACAAACTTGCGCCGTCACTCGTGCCGCCGTCTGCATGTCAACGAAACGGGACCATATCACTATTATGCGACGATTCCCTTTTCAATTCTTTTGATTTATTGTTACCTGCGTGACATTTTTCTGCGAGTTTACATGTATTTTTGTTGTAAACATAAATACCGCAGAGTCTTAACCGTTTTAAAATCGAAGATTCCGCGAGGAAATAAATCTGATCATTATCTGCACCCAATGATAATAAACAAATAATATGAATTACACGACAAACCGTCAGAAAATTACCGTAGTAACTTACGTGATGAATTGAGGATTTTGTTTCAGCTCAAAAGATTAGAAATAACTCTTTTGAAAATTTCTTCCTTTAAATTTATTCTTGCATGAATTAATTTAATCAATTGATCAAAGAAAAAATGATCTGTAAATAAATAAATTTGCCTATTAACGAATTTACATGATGAACCTAACTGTTTACAAATTGCCTATTTGTTATATATACTACTAAATCACATACCTATACTGTATTTCTTCTAAAAGAACGGAATACTTCCACTAGTACGTCACCACCAATAGAACGACAACTTTTGGCACGTTTTTACGCTCACGAAAACAATAGAACAGCACACTCCAATTAAACGGCAGTCTCCAACAGAACGACAGGCAGAAATTATGTTGAAATAGTGCCAAAACGCAAAAACATAAAAATAACCCCAAATGTAACATACGCAACAAAGCACAACCGAGTAAAGTTGCGCCCTGACGCTGTGTGTGCTGATATTTGTTCAATAGGACTTGTTTTTTATGCATTCATTGAATGAGAGTTGAATAAATACAAAAAGTGTTCATATTCTTCACTATCTGAGAATGCTGACAATAAAAACTGTCCATGGATGAAAACCCCGACAAATTATGACCCCTCCTATTTTGGTGAAATAATAAGCTCATTGCGCCATTTGGATGATATACAGAAGGTAATTACGTTTAAATACATTTTTCAGTATTTCTTCGGAATTTCCCACTGTCAAGCGCCATTACACTGGGCCATTAAAAGAAACAATGTGCACCCAACATCTGTCATCTTGGGGCGGCACTTGAAGCACATTTCCCCAGCCAGCGTGCATGATACCACGAGAAGGAAATCGAACCCCACCCGCACTCTCACGAAACGTGTCAATTTCTACATTTCAATCTGACATCCGGCCAAGTGCACAGTGCACCGCCAGCAAACTGTGTCGAACCAACGAGCGATGCGGCGGCCGCTGGCGGCACATTCGCATTCGTATGCGGGCGGCCGTTGCATGCGCGCAGACCGGCGCAGCGCACAACTGCGCGCCGGCAGAAAGGCGCTAAACGTCCGGCCGGCTAGAGTTGGTAAAATTAGTGAACTTTTTTCAAAGTAAACGTAAACGTAAGGTATTTAATTTTTACTCACCACCCACAGTATTTTTTTTACTTTTACACTGTGTAAAAAAATTAGTAAACGTAAAAGCCGATATTTTTACTCAGGGAAAAGCAAATACTTTTCGATTTTGTACCCAGGAAAACACAAAAGTAGTTAAAAGTAAAAGTGAGAGTCATCGCTTTCCCTACTTGTCGCAACTTAGATCATTTGTGCTGCCATTTTCGCAGCTGTTTCAATTAGTTCGCATCTTTATTAATTTTTGTGAATAACGTTTTCTGTACTCGCGTATTTTCGAAAAGTACACGTTGAGGTGAGTACAGGTATTTTTTTCTGGAGGAAACGTAAATGTATTTACGCAGTACTTGAGTATATTTCTCTTTTTCGAGTAAATTCCTCTTCTTTTTCGTATTTTTCGAGTAAACGTAAATACGCTTTAACAACTATGCGGCGGCTTCACGGTCCGATGGTCGATAAATTTTATTTTAGAGCGACGCCATAGCGGTGATGGGCGCGACGGCGACCGGCCGCTACGTGTCGCGCGTGTGTCGTCCTTTTACGGCCGTGTTCCCGCCGCGCAGCGAATTGACGCCATTTTTCACCCACCAACAACTGCCGCCACCCGGGAGAGTGCCGAACTAGGGTTAAGCGTAGCGTAGGGCTAATCGTTGTGTAGCTTTGATAATCTCGAGCGCATCGCAAAGTGGCCGCGGCGCAACTACCAACGTTTTTGGTACAAAACATAATTTTTCAAAGTGATTTATGTCTTGTTGCCTCTGTAGCGAAAATCCACCTCGCGCCAACATTTTGAGCTTTTCAAGGCGAACATGTAGGGCGTAGCGAAGGGATTATCGTTGTGCAGATCTGAGCTTGGTCGTGCCAAGTGGAATAAGTGTGTTTTGTATACCATTCGCTATGTGAATGACGAGTTGAAAGTGCAGTTGCAGTCGAACTAGCGTAAGTTGCGCGTGGTCGATGCAAGCTGCCAATCGCCCGGTGGCCATATCTCATGCAGCGCATCGCACGCGCGCCGTACTTAGTTCGAGCGCAAGTGCTGCAGCTGCACTAGCAACCAGTGGCGCCGCAGCGGCCCGCCGTTCCACTGTGCACACACGCGAACGCCGTTGCTGAGTTGACCGTTGCGTGCGCGCCGCATGAACCCACATTCGCTCGAGTTTTGTTTTTACTTTTACTTGATTCCTTCATTACTGCATTTATTTTTATCGTAATAAATTGACGTTTAAGCCCGCATATAGATTTGTTCAGGAATGACAGGGAGAGATAAAGGATCTTCAGGGGTTGATGGATTGGACAAAAATTAAGCACATAAATAGGTAACTGATCTCTGAAATTCGTGTTCACGTAATCAGGGCCTTTTGTTGAAAACCACGCTGTCCCAGTCATTCCAGAACAGAGTAGTACCTAAATGTGTACCCACTCAAGCGCAATTGGTAAAATACACTAATGTTTGTCTAGTATCACATAAACGACTGTAGGGATTTATTTTTACTCGTTGTAAATTGCCATCACATCCCGCTTCATCACACTTTTGGTCAGTTCCCGAATTATTGTTACTCTAAGTTTTGATAGCAACGAAAAGCTGAGTTGCCACCACGTACTAGTTGACGCTAGTTGACTTGATAGTACACTTTCAGTCAACTGAAAGATGCATGACGGTGATGTGTGAGATACCGCATCATTCATCTTCCATAAACTCTATACCTACCGTATTTCCTCGAAATACCCCCCGGGGGGTGATTGTTTCATAGTGGTCCCGAGAGGGGGGGGGTCAAACGAGGGGGGGGGTATTTCGAGGGGGGGGGTTATTATTTCACAAGAAAATTTTTGAAAACCAAGTACGAAATTGTCGTCTGAAACGTACGCAGACGTCGAATAATGCAACAAAAACTGCCATTTATAAGGTTCTGTAGACTAATATAAGTATGTAGATAGTATGTACACTGTTCTAACGTGACACCGACATTGTTTTAACGTGTGTTCTGCAGTACACAGAACACAAACTACAGTTATTGTCATGTACGTTCCCTTTACACTCAATTTGGGGGGGGGGGTATTTCGAGGGGGGGTGATTGTTTCATAGTGGTCTCGAGAGGGGGGGGGGTCAAACGAGGGGGGGGGGTATTTCAAGGGGGGGGGGGGGGGTATTTCGAGGAAATACGGTATTTCAATCTAATATGCTCGTTATATTGTGGCATTGTTTCTGGCTTAAGCATTTTGCTTATTCCATCCAATACAAAAGTTACCGTATTTTCTCGAAATACTCCCCTCAAATACCCCCCCCCACAAAATGGACACTATGAATTTATAACCCCCCTCGATTCCCCCCTCGTTTAACCCCCCTCAAAACTTCCACTCTGAAAAAATAAACGGGGTTATTCGAGGAAATACGGTATACTAAAAGATACCTTTGACCACAATGGCTGCAGACTTCTGATAATTCTAATTTCGCTCCAATTTTTCAGTGAGTTTACAACTTCAATGTATTTAGTAGTAATATATTTATGAGTCTTGTGGAAATCGTAGCTGCGTTATACTGGGGTTGTGGAAAATGCCATTTATTCTGGAACAAACCAAGTGCACTGTGCACTTTCCAATTCCAATGTCTGGCACTCAGGGCATATCAGGGTTACAGCCAAAATACCTACATGGTTGATACTTTTCAAATACCGAAATATATGCAGAATTATGCCAGTGTCAAACCGAATTGGCTCAGTCCTCTGGGCCGAATTACATAGAATAAAGTAGGTAAATGGTAAATAGAATTTTCAGAGCTCCCAAATACGCGATCGCCCAGAAGCAATTACACGTATGAGCTGCCAGCGTGAGTTGCGAGTGGCGTGAAACTCGGTAATGGAATTTTCGCGTGTACTTAAAACGGTCGGCCGTGGCGTATTTACTGATTGTGCACATCACGCTTTTCCGGTGCAGTTGCGAATTACTCCAAGCAATTGTTGTAGGTAGTAGGGACGTAATTTGGCTCGTTTCACAATAATAACTACCTATTTTTGCTTCTTTATGTTCATCTAAAACAGCCGATCCTTATTTGCTACATTTAAAGGCAATGCTAAATATAAATTCCAGCAAATACGTGTGCCGCATTGCACTTCCAGCTGCGTACCCATAGTAAAATTGCAACATATCCTACGCATGTGCAGGCGCATGGTTGGTACCCAATTTTTAAACCAATCAAAGCATCAAATTAAAGTTGCCTCTGCGACTGTTCTCCTTATGACTTTATTTTACACGCCTTATTTTCACACGTGTTTGCCTTATTTTCACATGTGTGATACTGACACTATCAGCCACACAACTTCAAAATTAGAAGGCAGCAATAATAGCCGCAGCATGTCAGCACCTAATGTGAAGAGCCCAGCCGCCTCTGTAGTCTAGTGGTTAGGGCACTCGTGTTCTATACGAGAGGTGCGGGTTCGATTCCCGCCTGAGGGAAGTGCAATTTTGCACTCTTTCTATAAATTTAGCATTTTGTTGCTAGCACACCAAATGAAGGTTTAACATTCGAACTTCTTCGCCAAATTTGTTTATTTTCATTTTCCTATAGCAAAATCGAGAGCCCTGTAATCGAACTGTTCAAGTCCCCCAAAATTCTACTCCTGGTTTGGGCTATGGCTGAATTCTGGAAGCGACACCTTAAAACTTCTGAAGTGAACTTGCGTACAGATGTGACGATTTATGGCATATAATTTGTCATTACCTACTCGAGGAAGTATAAAAAGCCACATTTACAAGGACATTTTCAGACGAGTGCATCCTAACCTCTGTCACTGAAACAATGTCGTTTGTTTCGCTGAAAAAAGAGAAACATGACAAACGGATGAGGCTACGGTTTATATAGAAAAAGACGTCTTCTATGTATGCTTGCTTCACCAATTTTTCCACAATGCTTCACCAAAATAGATACCTGAGTAGGTAATGAGCAAATAAATATATGATGATAAATAAAAAAGAAAAATTCAGCATTATAGGGTAAATTATAGCAAAACATTTTCGAACAACACTTTCATTTCTCCGTATTTAACGACTGAAAAAAATGTTCGCGTAACCATTATCACTCCGATGCAATTGACCATTTGACAGGCATCTCCGCGCACCCTGTAAAATGTCATGTAAAACGCAATGTTTTATACAGAGGTTGTCAAGTGTCAGTTATGATCTGAAAGGTAAAATGTAAAAGGAATCTACACCCGACATTTCACATTTAAAATGACCTATACTTGACACATTTTGTCTGACTATTTAAAGGGTACGCTACTTGACCGCAGAAGCCGACAGCTATTCCAGCATCCTGTCAAGTGACAAATTGCAGTAGATCGTCAAATTCTAAGTACCTAATGTTTACAGTGCATTCGAAACTTTTGTCCCTTGACAGGGCGTTTGAAGCAGTTTATGTACATGACAGTTGAGCGCAAATTTGAAGTTGTCGGAAATTTCATTGATGTCGGCGCGCTTTGCAGTATGACAAATTGCCGCAGCCGCGCGCCTGATCTGTATATTTGGCAGATTTTTTTCATTTTAATGTGCCCGGGACCTGGTGAACAAATGGCATCATCAAGGCATTTAAATGTAGGATACTTGTTCCAGCAGTGATCTGGTGCGAGTACAGAGTGTCAAGTCCGCAGAGTATAGGAGTATAGGCCCAGTGTCACTATCGACTGCATGTTCGATCAAACATCGTGATGGGCAACCAAGTCGCGTGACCCGGTCTCTTTGTCGAACAGGAGCTGTGACCGGAGCAGGTGATAATGTCATTGTGGCACTGTGTGGTTAAGGCGCTACCCACTCTAGTTGACAATGACATCGGACGTCAACTGGGCCGACTGGTTTCCATTCAGATTTTAGTTGGGAACAATCATTATATGCACTTTATGTAGGTATCAATATTTATTTATTTCCGACATTGCCTCACAAGTACATTGTTTTGTGACCGTCAACTAAAATCTGAATTGACATGGAAAGCAATTTGCACCCAGTCGGTGTATCGCTTTTATGTGTATGTTAGATCCAAACTTAGAAGTTACAAATACCGATGCGGCACATGTCATCGAGAATCTGCCATGTCATCGCTAATGAGCAGGTGTGCGACCCACATTGCTGTATGCTTGTTTGCATCGTGCGAGTCTCACTTCTATAGGGGCAATTATTTATGACACCCACTCATTTATTATATTAATGAACAGTTCAATCGAGTGAGCCTGATAAAAATTGTGATGAAGCCACCGAAATCAGCGTCTTCTACCACCGAATCCGGCTGCTTCAAGACCGTAGTGAGAAACGGCCTTTAGAGTGGTTGATTTTCCGTTGTAGCCGAACGTCCACTTGCCGACAGTCAAGTTGAGTTTATTTCGTAGTTGTGTGTTGAAAAGGGGGTTCGAATTGTTTCAGGTACTTTATTTCGATCAGATACAGCGTGTTACAAAAGCGCAAAGCCTAGCGAGCTTCCTATTCGAAGTTTCTATCGCTAGCTTATTTTCGTTCAGTAGCTTGGGGTCCGCAGACTGAAGTAAAAACTCTCAAAGTAGCTAAGACACGGAAATCACGTATAGAAAAACAGCTACAGTAATTTCCTAATACAAATGCACAAAATAAGACGTAAATGCAACAAATAAACACATCTAGCCGAAACAGTTGCCTTATACTGCGCGTGCATACATTCAAATAATTATGGTAAAGAAATACCAGGTACAAATTGGGCTAATGGAAAAACTATTAATCTTGAGGCGCGAAGTCGGTAAACTCGGCCGATTTACTAATTTGCTTCAATTTGTCAGAAAACATTGACGCACATTGGAACTAATAAATTAGGGTTTGAAACTGTAAATAGTAGTGCAAATGTTCCTAATGACGTAAATAGAATAAGGTATATTCAACATGATAATAATAATCACTTCCTGGAAGCGTATGTTGAATAATCTAGTAAAATTGGGACTTATTCGAGGTAAATGGGTATTGTAATTGAGCAGAGTCTTTAATATATTTGATTGAGCGGGGTATTATAATTATTAAGTAAATATAAATAGTTGTGAGCGAGGTTATGACAATTATGCCTATGCGAAGGGCTTTGTACAGTAAATGCTAGTTACACACAGGGCACCATTTCTCTATTAGGACGCTAGCCTAGATAATTACGCAGCACGTAAATATTTACAAGTTTTGACTTTTGTAAATTGCAAGTAAACTATGCAAATGTACATATAATCATGATCAGAAAATTACGGCGAGTTGAATGAGCCTAATTTCATGTTAATACACTTAATAATAACTTATTTGACCTTTTAACCTAAATATTCCACATAAACATACCAATAACTTACAATACACTTTCCCAATTAAATATTCTTCATGGATAAATAATATAGTGCAGGAAATATATTTTGATATTTTGCGTGGTAAACAAATATAGTGCATAAAAAGTAAAATAGTGCAAATAAGTAAATGTGCGAATATGAGCCTAATTATCAATTCTCTGTATTTCTTTATCCATCCATTTTGCCACGGTCAGCACACTCCGGGCGGAAGAGTTGCTGCACCCCGTTGTTGCAGCAACGTCACATGCTGGTGGTGGTGGGCGCCAAAGTGATGAGTGGCGTTTCCACAGTCGCCTCGGTGGTGAACGTGGTCGTGCGCGAAGTCGTGGGCGTGCGTGAAGTCACAGGTCCGGTTGCTGGTGATGCCAACGCCGACCTAGCCTGATGATGAAGCAGGTAGTTGCCTGTATCGCTTCCTGCGCGTTCGCGTGTGGTGAATTTGCGGATATCAGGCATGTGAACACTATCTCTGTTCCTGGCTCTGACTTGTCCTTCATCAGCTGAACTTTCATCTGGCTGAACGTATGCTGATAGTGACTTTGCCATTCTGTCCTCGGTTTCTGCTCTCCTGGCAAATCTGACGGACTGTGTTGAGTTGGATCTGGCTCTCCTCTTGATTGCTGGTCTCAACTCTGTTTTGCGTACTTTTCTCTGTGGGTAATTGGTCTCTTTCTGAGTTGATTTCTTGATAGTGTATTTGATGGCTCTAAAGCATAGCCATATGCACTTGAATGGACACACTATGCATTTCCATATGCATGTGTATACGCATGGTGGAATCACTGGCTTTCCTGTGGCAATTCTCCAATTGTACCACAGGTATCCTGCAGCTACAATTCCAGCTATTAGGATTATGATTCCCAGCAGCATTGCGATTGTGTTGATGATCACTTGAAAGGGTCCTTTCAGCATTCCTCCCATAAAGTTGGTGTACCCTTTTGACACTCCAGATATATAGTGACCATATGCCTTGCCGATTCCTGCTGCCGTCTGTCCAATTCCAGCTCCAATGCCTTCTATTGAGTTTCTGATCACTCTGGGATCCAATGACATGTCTGCTGTGTAATCGATCAATTGGTTCTGCACATGCTCTAAATTCTGTAGTCTCTGAATCTGGCCTCTGACATCCATGAAATTGGTCGCTCTGTTGACAATGTTGGTGAATAGGTGAGGCGCGTCAAACGTGAAGGCCTGCCACTGTCCTTTCCATGTCATTTCAATTGGCGTCTCTGTGACATGCACCATTCCATGTGCGGATTTCCATTGTCCATGTTCATTTCTGTACAGGTGCGGTGTGGTGTGGCTGCAGTCCTCTTCTGGTGATTTCTCCACCAAGTCTCTGCTGCCTGGGCTCTTGAACCACAAGGGCCCGTCTTTGTCCAATCTCATTGGTGTGTATTTGTAGCATGTCTCTCCTACTTTCCCTGTTTGATAAATTATGTATGGCTGCACTTCCTTGCATTCCCAAAACATAATTGCTTCTCCAGCCCATTCTGCATGAACATCCTGTCTTCCCAGCATGGCTCGAATCCCCAGTGTTGGATCGATGCGGAAAAGCTGAGTCAACATGTCCAGCTGGTTCTTGCAAAGTTGACATAGCTGATGCCATACAATCGCAAATTGTGCCTGAGTCATCTCTCTGACCACATGTTGTAGGAACTGAAACTTGGAGTTTCTGTCGTCCAATCTGGCATACAATGTTCCACTGATTGTTGACTCTCTTGCCTCCACTATCTTTCCTGGCATTGCCCATTCTACAGGCACATCTTCTCTTCTGTCAAACTGGATGAATACACCTCCTTGATCGGTGTAGTACGTGTCTCCCGGAACACATTCTGAACCAATTGGCCTCTTTGTCTTGTTGCTGTGGGAGTATGCTGCTTGCAACTTTGATACAATAATTGTCTGGCCAGATATTTCTGATTTGAATCTGCCAATTCTCTCATATGCACATTGATGCTTGAAATTCTCCGTATCCCACACTGTAATTCCATAATTGTGGTCTCTGCAATGTCCCATCATGGCTCTGCACTGGCTGAAATCTTGCAAGTCGCTGATTACAGTCTTTCCATCGAGTGAAGCCACGGTTCCTTCTTCCATGTAGAAGTTACTGACGACATTTTCTTTGTCATGACAACACCATGAATATTCCACATTCAAGGTTTGATTGGTTGTCCACACTCTGGGCTCCATTTCCACCAAAGGTGTTCCTCTAAACATCTTGTGAATTCTTGCATAGTTACAGGCTACCACGCCAACTTGCTGGTATTTCTCAAAATTGCCTGTAATGCCTTTCGCTCCCCAGAAACTGGTGTGTGTGATGATTTCTTTGATTCTGATGTAGCATCTGTATGCTTTCTCTTTCTGTGGAATCTGTCTCTGTGCGTAAAGTGTAACTTTCATTGCCTTGACAAAATTCCTTGGTGGGATATGGCACTGCACTTCTTCAGGAACTGTAAGCGCATGTCCATGCCTTCCACTGGTGCAAATCTGATACTTCTGGCTTTGTGAGCTGATCACCTGTTCCACGGGATGATCTTTGATTGCATTCTTGAATCTCTCATAAGTCTGCATTTCTCTGACAGATTTTGGTGGCCATTCTGAAGGCAAAGGCGGCAATCCATGATGCGCTGCCAATGATGGTGGCCTTACTGTCGAGGTTTCTAGAACATATGTTCTAGAAAATACTTCGCTGTAAGTCTTGCCGGCTTCTCTCAGCGTTACTGACTCTGACATGCCTGTCAGCATCAACACCATACACAGCATTCCAATCACCAGACTGCTGGTGGTTGCCGTGGTTTTCCCTGTTGCACTCCTCAGAACTCTATCCGATGCTGAGTTCTTCTGAGCAGGGTCTGGTACAGGATTTCTGTTTGAATTCTGGTTTCTGACATGTTTCTGGACAATTGCTGGGTCCAGTAAATCCACTTTGACTGTCACTGCTGTCTCTGGGATATCCATTGTCTTTGAATTGATTTCCAGCGGATAGAATTGATTGAGTGGTCTGCTGACCACATTTCTGTTGGCAGTTCTAACTTTTGCTGAGCGAATCTGTTTATCTTTGCTGGGCTCTAACTGCTCGATGCGACCCATCCTCCATGCACCTCTGGGCATGTTCTCTTCATAAATCAGCACAACTTCATTCACTTTGGGTTCTTGAGTCGCTGTCAATCTGCCATGTTTGTGCGTCACCTGAGTTCTTTCCCTCAAGCTTGGGATATACTCTTGATGCCACAAGTCCCAGAACTTATCCAAAGTTTGCTGGGTTGTCTCCCAATATTTCTGCAATTTTGCTACGTTATCCATTCTGGGCACAAATTCTCCATCTTTGTCTGCGTCAAACTGTGGTGCTCCAATCTGACCTTCCCCTGTCAGGAAGTCTTTTGGCGTCAGCACTCTGAGGCTCTTCACATCACCATAGATGTAAGAGATTGGTCTGCTGTTGATCACTGCCTCAACTTCTGGCAGAAGTGTCAACAATTCTTGCAGGGTTAACATTCTGTGCCCCACAGCTGCCTTGAAATGTTTCTTGGTGATACCCACCATTCTCTCATAGACTCCTCCCTGCCATGGTGCCATAGGAGTAGTCATGTTCCACTGGATTTGTTGCTGTGAGCAGTAAGTCTGTACTGCTCCACTTTTGACCATTTCTGACCATTCCTTTCCAGTATTGATGGCCTTGTCAGTGCTTGTGCTGAGCACTTTCTCTGTCAATTTGAATTGCGTCGCATTGTCTGAAATCACTGCCTCAGGCTTTCCACGCCTGGCGATGAATCTCCTGACTGCGTTCAGGAATTCCTGTGCTGTCATGTCCAGCACACTTTCCAGGTGAACTGCACGTGTCACCATACATGTGAACAAACAGATCCACATTTTCCTGTGATCTTTGTCCACTTTGTACCAAACTGGTCCCAAATAATCCAAGCCCGTGTACTGGAACGGTCTGGCTCTCTGAACTCTGGTTTCTGGTAAATCTGGCATTGGTGGAAGCTGGTACGGCTTCGCTCCCAATTTCTTACAGGTTGGGCAGGTTTTGGTTACATTGTAGATCACCCGTCTGCCCTGTGTAATCCAGTACTTTTGTCTGATTGCTGCCAATGTGTGTTGCACTCCTGCGTGCATCAACTTCTCATGCTGGTCTCTGACGATCAGCTGAGTCACTGTAGCTGTTGCTGGCAACAGTATGAGTGGCACTGTGACCTCCTGTGGGTCTGTATGCTCCATTCTGCCGTGGCACTTCAGGATTCCATCCTGATGCATTTGCACATTGAGCCATTTGATCAACTGCTGGTCTGCAGCTGTTTTCTTGCTATTCTGGCTGCCTTTGCTATGGCCTGTTGCCAGAATCTCTGCCACTCCTTTGTAATGATTCTGTTGCGTTACTTTGATCCAATATCTTAACGCAATCTCTCTCTCTTCAATACTGATAATTCCCTGTGGTTTTATTGTACCACATATACTTTCCATGATTTCTGACAATCCATTCTGACTGTCATTTTTGCTGCGCCTTTTGTGCATCTGTCGCACAAATCTCATCACGTATACTGTTGCATCCAGTAACTTTGTCAGTGATGAGAATCTTTGTGTCTCAATTCCCAATGGATTGCTTTGCTTGCTTTCATCAGCTTGCTCATTGCTGGCATCTGGGTCACTGGCCACTTGCTGTGTGGCGCCCAGGTAAATTGGACTGGCTTTTGGGAACTTGAGCTCTTCTTTCTTGATTTCTGCCATTACTTCTGGCGTAACTGGCTCCACTTTCGGCTCTGGCCACTCTCCAGTCATTAGCCATTCTGGCCCCTTCCACCACAGGTTACTGCCTTCCAACTCTGACATATTCATGCCTCTTGTGGCCATGTCAGCTGGGTTCTCCAGTCCTGCGATGTGTCTGATGTGCATGTTCTCTGTCTCGCTCTGAATTTTCTTGATTTCATCCAATCTGTTCTTGACAAAACATGCCAGTGGCTTCGCTGTTGTTAGCCACTTCAGACAACAGGTTGAATCTGACCATACAACTGTTTGACTGAATTTGACGTCCTTGAGCTCTTTGTGAATAAACTTTGACATTCTGCTGCCGATCAACATTGCTAACAATTCCAGTCGTGGAATTGTCACTTCTGGTTTCTTTGGAGCGAGTCTCAATCTGGAGTACAGCAGGCTTGACGTGCCGCTGTCATTTTCTGTTTTCTGGCATATGTATGCCGCTGCGCTGTATGCCATTGCTGAGGCATCAACGAAAATGTGCAGTTGTGCATCTGCACCACTCTGATAATTCAAATTTCTGTTGAACTTGATCTGTCCAACCTTGAGCAATTCTGTCTCCAATTGCTGCCAAATTGCTGTCTGTTCCTCAGACAGGGGAATATCCCATTCTTTGGCACTTGGTCCTGAATGCCATAACGTCTGCAAAAATCTCTTTGCTGGCAGTAGGACAGGACTGACAAGTCCCATTGGATCAAAACATCCCGCAGTCACCTTTGCAACTGTCCTTTTCGTGGGAAGTTTGATTTTCTGGTCAGTTTCTGATAATTGTGATTGCTGAATTGTCTTTGGTGTTTTCAGCCACATCTGGTCGCTCTCTGTGTCCCATTTCATTCCTAGGACTGTTGTGACAATTTCCTTGGCCACATCTGACTCTGCCAATTGCCAAGTAAAGCTCTTATTGTTGCTGTTCCATTCTCTCAGATTCATCTGTGCCTCTGTGAACAGCACTTTGGATTCCTGGTACAATTCGATTGCTCTCTGCTCTGTATCCACACTGAGGATCAAATTATCCACATACAGATTTTCATCGATCAATTTTGCATTTTCTGTGCCAGCTTGATTCAGGTGGTATCTGACTGTCAGCGCCAGCAGCGCTGGGCTGCAGATTATACCAAATGGCACTCTGGCAAATCTATAAATCTGAATGTTGTCCTCCATGGATGGTTTCGTGGGATCCTTGTACCACAGAAATCTTGTCACATCTCTGTCACTGTCCTGCAGACTAATCTGCAGAAACGCTTTCTCTATGTCTGCGACCAGGGCGATTCCATGCAATCGGAATCGCATCAGCATCCCTACCAACTGTGGTAGTATCACTGGACCGCGGTACATGCACTCATTCAAGCTTGACATGCCTGGCGGTTTCGCTGAGGCATCATATACCTCTCTGACCTTTGTGGTAGTTTTCTCTGGCGTTATCACTGGTTGATGAGGCAATATATGGAACTTTCTACCATCCATAATATCCTCTTGTACCTTCTCAATCACTCCTTGCTCCTCTTGTGCTTTCATAATTGTCTGAATTTTCTCCAGTAATTCTGGGTCTCTCTTGAGCCTGTTGGTGAGATATCTGAACCTCTTGAACGCCATTGCTTTGTTATCTGGGAGTTCATGCAAATTTGGCTTATACATGAACTTAACAGAGTACCGTCCATCTGGGTTTCTCTGTACACTCTCATTGAATTGCTTGATGGCCTCATCATCCTCGACGAGGTCTGGCTGGTCCATTATGCCAATGGTATCCAGTCTGTCCATATCTTTGACATTCGGTACAGGAGCAATTGACAACGGTGCTTCCTCGTACCACTTTTCTCTCTGAATTTGATGCACAATTGTGTTGACCACTACTGGATATGCGCTATCCGTGGTCCATTGATTTCTGTTGCTCGTCAGCTGCCCACCTCCCATCAGCAATCCCAATTCTGATGGAATGACATATAATCCTGACGGAAGTCTGGTGGTGCTGGTGTTTCTGGACATCAAGTCCCAGAAATAATTCAAGCCCACTATAATGTCTGGCTTGAACTTGCACTCTGTCCCTTTGTCCTTGGGAATTCTGTCTGCAAAGTAACTCTCATCCGGGAAGTACTTCTGCAGGTACTTTTCGTCCTGTTCTGACACAGGCACTTTGACTTGTTCTGTGGTCAATGTCGGGACCACATCAGCCACCATATCAACTTTCTGGCCATTTCTGAGCCGCATTCTGAATTCCACTTGCTGTACTACTTTATAGTGCGGCTTTTCATTTCCAAATGTGTACACCTGGATGTGGTGTTCACCTGTACTCTTCAAATTGAGTTTCTTGGCCACTTTCTCTGACATGTACGTTCCCTGGGATCCTGTGTCCAGGAATGCTTGAATCTGTAGTGGTGGCTGTTCAGGCTCCATCTCTGTATCCATTTCTGAAGCCTCAATCACGGTTCTGGCTGTCATCAACATTGACATATTCCTGTTTACTGACAGGTTTACTGACATATTTTGTTGCTTTGTATTTGGTTCTGTAACCACTGTGCTGGATATGGTTTCTATCTCTACCACTTCTGGTCCAGCTTCTTCCACAGTGACACAATTCACTGTGGCCTTTCTCTGTTGGCTCTGTGCTGGTCGACCGGCCGTCGGCACAGACTTTCTGCTATTGTTTGTTGATTGCTGGCCATTCTGTTGACCATTTGCTTTGAATGCTGGAATTTGCCGTCCAGCGTTTCCATTGCCATTATCACCAAATTTCTCTGGGCACACCGCAGTGTGGTGCCTATTGGACTTGCAATAAAAGCAACTTCTCGTAAATTGACATTGATTCATGTAATGCCCTTTCTGCAGGCATCTCAGGCATCGCTCTGCCTTTGACAAAACCACTCTCCTTTCTCTGGCAGTTTTAAACTTTGGACACTTATCATTAAAGTGTAATTGCTGTGTGTCATTGCAGAACACACACGGCCTCCCAGGATTCATGAATCCAGCCTGTGGTGCACTCTGACCACTCTGGATCACAGACATGCTCCCTGTGCTGGTCCTAGGATTCTCTGGCCCTCTGAATCGATTCCCATTGCCTTGGAATCGATTATTGAATTGCTGTGCGCGTGGATTATTCCCGAATCCCTGGCGCGATTGCTGAACTGGTGCCTCAGTTTGCTGTGCGTGCTGTACAGCCTCACTGAGCGCTAGCTGCTTGCCAAACAGCTTTCTGAAATTTTCCACCGTCAAGGCTTCCTCAGTTCCCTGTTCCTTCTGGATTTCTCTGAGAACCTCGGGTGGCACTTTCTGTTGCAGCTGGCTCAACAGCATTGGATGTTCCACTGATTCGCCCAGTGACTCCAACTGCTGGAGCAGCCTTTCAATTGCATCAAACAAAATTCTCATATCCTGACAGGTATTCCTGGCCTGTCGCAGCTTCATGATATTACTCATCAACGTGTTTCTGACCACAACTGGCTGGTCATATCTCTTTTTGAGCATTGCAATTGCGGGTGCATAATTTTCTGCGGTCACACTCAATCCACTGATCATGCCAAATGCTGAGCCTTTCAGCAAGCTCCTCAAGTATGAGAACTTGGAAATGTCCTCCAAATCTGTCCGATTATGGATGTGGGATTCGAACATTTGCCACCATGATCGAAATTTGACAATTTCCCCAGTAAACTGTTCTACTTCCAGTTTCTGTAATTTGACGCTCTTTGCTGTAGTTGCATTGGTTGAACTGGCCCCCGGAGCAGCTCCCTGAGCTGTCAGAGCCATTTGTGCAGCCATCTGCTGTATGAATGCTGTGTTAACTTCATACATGGTACTTCCGCTCAGTTGCTGGATCATGTCTTGCAACTCTTCGATGTATACATTCATGGCTGCAATTTTCTGTGTCAC
Source organism: Sphaerolaimus hirsutus (assembly GCA_964036195.1). Classification (NCBI taxonomy): domain Eukaryota; kingdom Metazoa; phylum Nematoda; class Chromadorea; order Monhysterida; family Sphaerolaimidae; genus Sphaerolaimus; species Sphaerolaimus hirsutus. Next base: position 20,304,492 of record OZ038452.1, on the reverse strand, counting down.
CAAGTCTGACATATTTGCATATTCCTCATATGAATCTTGGTATATCTTCTGTTCTTGTTCCATCTGATCGGGTTCGTCAATGTCCTTGACGATATCCCTCCATGCGTCAAATTGAGTTCTCACTGCATTCATTGCACTTTCCAATTTTGCACCCTCCTGTTTGACAGATGCAATCACTCTTCTCATCTCTGTTCTCTTATCATCCTTTGATGCTTCCGCAAATAGTTCCAGGTCATATTTGGCAAATTCTCTTGCCAATCTACTTTCCACCCTGTGCTTTGCTGGCCCCAGGGTCTTTCTGATGTGACCCGTTGGTGAAACCATTTTCGCTGATGAATTTTCCTTCACTGTTTCTCTTTATAGTGCGTCGCCTGTGACGCTTGGGACGCTTCTCTGCGTCTTTCTGTGTAGTGCTCTGTGCACCACGGATTTGTTGTGCCACGCACAATACCAATGCAGTCCTACAGGCCCCTGACGTGTTCTCACGCGTTGACCTTTACTGCACTGGCACCAGGTGTGTTCCTAAAGCCCCTGACGTGATTGTTTACACGCGTTGACTTCAACACACCGGTCAAATCCACCTGGGCAATAAACAATTTATTTGCCCAGCAGTGTGCGCCCAGAGAGGGTCCGTACACACTTTTCCTGAGCGCTCTGGCGCTCTTTCTGGCACGCCTGTGTGCCTTGTGACCACGCCGGCCACTTGCTTTCCTGAGCGGCTCCTGTGCCGCTGTGCGCAGTGCTGCGCTTGCCGTGTCGCCCGTGACACGTTTCTGTGCACTCTGGTGCACTTTCTGATTCTGGGCAGTGTTTCTGTACACTGCTCTGCAATTGCGCCTGTGCAATGCAGTTTTCTGGCACTTTTGTGCTGTCTGATCTGATGGTACCGAGCAGGCACAGCGTGTATATTTGATGGGAGCTCCGCAAAGCCCCTACACGCTACCAAGTATCCTAATACTTGGTTTTCAAATCCACTCTCTGTCAGCTACAGCCCTCTGTCAGCTACAGCCCTTTGTACACTGATACCCCTACTTTTGCACTTCCGAGGTATGAGTCCACTCTTACCCAGTGGAGCGAGGGACCTCCGCGAATGCCCAAAAAACAGCCCTTTGACTAGCGTGGCTCTGTGGCAATCCTGTCTCCGTCAGGTCACCCTCCCTTGGCATAGGAAGGACGTGCGAGCGGTCACTGGAGTCCAGATGTCCAGGAGCGTCCAGCGAGAGTTTGACCACCGTCCGACAATGACTCCTTGTCAAATGCCGGTGCCGCCCAGCGTCTAGCACCTTGCTAGAACACTGGTGAAAGCTGCCTGGAATCCTGACAGGCTTGTCAGAACTCCAGTGTCCTCCGCGCATGAGCGTAGAACCGCTCCCAAGATGTAGACAGGAGTGCCGTGACTTTGGCACAGTGCTGTCTGCAAATCAACCGCCAACGCTCAGCCAAGGCCAATTGATGTTCAGCAGGACTTTTGAAGTTCTGCCAACTGCCGCACAATGTCCGTTCCGGCTTGGTGATAGCACAATGTCATGCAATCACCCTGCTCGCTGCGCCATGTGATGAAGCCACCGAAATCAGCGTCTTCTACCACCGAATCCGGCTGCTTCAAGACCGTAGTGAGAAACGGCCTTTAGAGTGGTTGATTTTCCGTTGTAGCCGAACGTCCACTTGCCGACAGTCAAGTTGAGTTTATTTCGTAGTTGTGTGTTGAAAAGGGGGTTCGAATTGTTTCAGGTACTTTATTTCGATCAGATACAGCGTGTTACAAAAGCGCAAAGCCTAGCGAGCTTCCTATTCGAAGTTTCTATCGCTAGCTTATTTTCGTTCAGTAGCTTGGGGTCCGCAGACTGAAGTAAAAACTCTCAAAGTAGCTAAGACACGGAAATCACGTATAGAAAAACAGCTACAGTAATTTCCTAATACAAATGCACAAAATAAGACGTAAATGCAACAAATAAACACATCTAGCCGAAACAGTTGCCTTATACTGCGCGTGCATACATTCAAATAATTATGGTAAAGAAATACCAGGTACAAATTGGGCTAATGGAAAAACTATTAATCTTGAGGCGCGAAGTCGGTAAACTCGGCCGATTTACTAATTTGCTTCAATTTGTCAGAAAACATTGACGCACATTGGAACTAATAAATTAGGGTTTGAAACTGTAAATAGTAGTGCAAATGTTCCTAATGACGTAAATAGAATAAGGTATATTCAACATGATAATAATAATCACTTCCTGGAAGCGTATGTTGAATAATCTAGTAAAATTGGGACTTATTCGAGGTAAATGGGTATTGTAATTGAGCAGAGTCTTTAATATATTTGATTGAGCGGGGTATTATAATTATTAAGTAAATATAAATAGTTGTGAGCGAGGTTATGACAATTATGCCTATGCGAAGGGCTTTGTACAGTAAATGCTAGTTACACACAGGGCACCATTTCTCTATTAGGACGCTAGCCTAGATAATTACGCAGCACGTAAATATTTACAAGTTTTGACTTTTGTAAATTGCAAGTAAACTATGCAAATGTACATATAATCATGATCAGAAAATTACGGCGAGTTGAATGAGCCTAATTTCATGTTAATACACTTAATAATAACTTATTTGACCTTTTAACCTAAATATTCCACATAAACATACCAATAACTTACAATACACTTTCCCAATTAAATATTCTTCATGGATAAATAATATAGTGCAGGAAATATATTTTGATATTTTGCGTGGTAAACAAATATAGTGCATAAAAAGTAAAATAGTGCAAATAAGTAAATGTGCGAATATGAGCCTAATTATCAATTCTCTGTATTTCTTTATCCATCCATTTTGCCACGGTCAGCACAAAAATGTTCGTTAAGCTATAAGGGCGAAGGATAGATCCCGTAATAATATTTCAATTGGATTTCCGTTTGTATTGCCGTTGCCATAATTCCAGAACAGAGTAGTACCTAAATGTGTACCCACTCAAGCGCAATTGGTAAAATACACTAATGTTTGTCTAGTATCACATAAACGACTGTAGGGATTTATTTTTACTCGTTGTAAATTGCCATCACATCCCGCTTCATCACACTTTTGGTCAGTTCCCGAATTATTGTTACTCTAAGTTTTGATAGCAACGAAAAGCTGAGTTGCCACCACGTACTAGTTGACGCTAGTTGACTTGATAGTACACTTTCAGTCAACTGAAAGATGCATGACGGTGATGTGTGAGATACCGCATCATTCATCTTCCATAAACTCTATACCTACCGTATTTCCTCGAAATACCCCCCGGGGGGTGATTGTTTCATAGTGGTCCCGAGAGGGGGGGGGGGGGTCAAACGAGGGGGGGGGGGTATTTCGAGGGGGGGGGGGGGTTATTATTTCACAAGAAAATTTTTGAAAACCAAGTACGAAATTGTCGTCTGAAACGTACGCAGACGTCGAATAATGCAACAAAAACTGCCATTTATAAGGTTCTGTAGACTAATATAAGTATGTAGGTAGATAGTATGTACACTGTTCTAACGTGACACCGACATTGTTTTAACGTGTGTTCTGCAGTACACAGAACACAAACTACAGTTATTGTCATGTACGTTCCCTTTCACACCTCAATTTGGGGGGGGGGTATTTCGAGGGGGGGTGATTGTTTCATAGTGGTCTCGGAGAGGGGGGGGGGGGGGGGTCAAACGAGGGGGGGGGGGGGGGGGGGGGGTATTTCAAGGGGGGGGGGTATTTCGAGGAAATACGGTATTTCAATCTAATATGCTCGTTATATTGTGGCATTGTTTCTGGCTTAAGCATTTTGCTTATTCCATCCAATACAAAAGTTACCGTATTTTCTCGAAATACTCCCCTCAAATACCCCCCCCCACAAAATGGACACTATGAATTTATAACCCCCCTCGATTCCCCCCTCGTTTAACCCCCCTCAAAACTTCCACTCTGAAAAAATAAACGGGGTTATTCGAGGAAATACGGTATACTAAAAGATACCTTTGACCACAATGGCTGCAGACTTCTGATAATTCTAATTTCGCTCCAATTTTTCAGTGAGTTTACAACTTCAATGTATTTAGTAGTAATATATTTATGAGTCTTGTGGAAATCGTAGCTGCGTTATACTGGGGTTGTGGAAAATGCCATTTATTCTGGAACAAACCAAGTGCACTGTGCACTTTCCAATTCCAATGTCTGGCACTCAGGGCATATCAGGGTTACAGCCAAAATACCTACATGGTTGATACTTTTCAAATACCGAAATATATGCAGAATTATGCCAGTGTCAAACCGAATTGGCTCAGTCCTCTGGGCCGAATTACATAGAATAAAGTAGGTAAATGGTAAATAGAATTTTCAGAGCTCCCAAATACGCGATCGCCCAGAAGCAATTACACGTATGAGCTGCCAGCGTGAGTTGCGAGTGGCGTGAAACTCGGTAATGGAATTTTCGCGTGTACTTAAAACGGTCGGCCGTGGCGTATTTACTGATTGTGCACATCACGCTTTTCCGGTGCAGTTGCGAATTACTCCAAGCAATTGTTGTAGGTAGTAGGGACGTAATTTGGCTCGTTTCACAATAATAACTACCTATTTTTGCTTCTTTATGTTCATCTAAAACAGCCGATCCTTATTTGCTACATTTAAAGGCAATGCTAAATATAAATTCCAGCAAATACGTGTGCCGCATTGCACTTCCAGCTGCGTACCCATAGTAAAATTGCAACATATCCTACGCATGTGCAGGCGCATGGTTGGTACCCAATTTTTAAACCAATCAAAGCATCAAATTAAAGTTGCCTCTGCGACTGTTCTCCTTATGACTTTATTTTACACGCCTTATTTTCACACGTGTTTGCCTTATTTTCACATGTGTGATACTGACACTATCAGCCACACAACTTCAAAATTAGAAGGCAGCAATAATAGCCGCAGCATGTCAGCACCTAATGTGAAGAGCCCAGCCGCCTCTGTAGTCTAGTGGTTAGGGCACTCGTGTTCTATACGAGAGGTGCGGGTTCGATTCCCGCCTGAGGGAAGTGCAATTTTGCACTCTTTCTATAAATTTAGCATTTTGTTGCTAGCACACCAAATGAAGGTTTAACATTCGAACTTCTTCGCCAAATTTGTTTATTTTCATTTTCCTATAGCAAAATCGAGAGCCCTGTAATCGAACTGTTCAAGTCCCCCAAAATTCTACTCCTGGTTTGGGCTATGGCAACGGCAATACAAACGGAAATCCAATTGAAATATTATTACGGGATCTATCCTTCGCCCTTATAGCTTAACGAACATTTTTATCAGGCTCACTCGATTGAACTGTTCATTAATATAATAAATGAGTGGGTGTCATAAATAATTGCCCCTATAGAAGTGAGACTCGCACGATGCAAACAAGCATACAGCAATGTGGGTCGCACACCTGCTCATTAGCGATGACATGGCAGATTCTCGATGACATGTGCCGCATCGGTATTTGTAACTTCTAAGTTTGGATCTAACATACACATAAAAGCGATACACCGACTGGGTGCAAATTGCTTTCCATGTCAATTCAGATTTTAGTTGACGGTCACAAAACAATGTACTTGTGAGGCAATGTCGGAAATAAATAAATATTGATACCTACATAAAGTGCATATAATGATCGTTCCCAACTAAAATCTGAATGGAAACCAGTCGGCCCAGTTGACGCCCGATGTCATTGTCAACTAGAGTGGGTAGCGCCTTAACCACACAGTGCCACAATGACATTATCACCTGCTCCGGTCACAGCTCCTGTTCGACAAAGAGACCGGGTCACGCGACTTGGTTGCCCATCACGATGTTTGATCGAACATGCAGTCGATAGTGACACTGGGCCTATACTCCTATACTCTGCGGACTTGACACTCTGTACTCGCACCAGATCACTGCTGGAACAAGTATCCTACATTTAAATGCCTTGATGATGCCATTTGTTCACCAGGTCCCGGGCACATTAAAATGAAAAAAATCTGCCAAATATACAGATCAGGCGCGCGGCTGCGGCAATTTGTCATACTGCAAAGCGCGCCGACATCAATGAAATTTCCGACAACTTCAAATTTGCGCTCAACTGTCATGTACATAAACTGCTTCAAACGCCCTGTCAAGGGACAAAAGTTTCGAATGCACTGTAAACATTAGGTACTTAGAATTTGACGATCTACTGCAATTTGTCACTTGACAGGATGCTGGAATAGCTGTCGGCTTCTGCGGTCAAGTAGCGTACCCTTTAAATAGTCAGACAAAATGTGTCAAGTATAGGTCATTTTAAATGTGAAATGTCGGGTGTAGATTCCTTTTACATTTTACCTTTCAGATCATAACTGACACTTGACAACCTCTGTATAAAACATTGCGTTTTACATGACATTTTACAGGGTGCGCGGAGATGCCTGTCAAATGGTCAATTGCATCGGAGTGATAATGGTTACGCGAACATTTTTTTCAGTCGTTAAATACGGAGAAATGAAAGTGTTGTTCGAAAATGTTTTGCTATAATTTACCCTATAATGCTGAATTTTTCTTTTTTATTTATCATCATATATTTATTTGCTCATTACCTACTCAGGTATCTATTTTGGTGAAGCATTGTGGAAAAATTGGTGAAGCAAGCATACATAGAAGACGTCTTTTTCTATATAAACCGTAGCCTCATCCGTTTGTCATGTTTCTCTTTTTTCAGCGAAACAAACGACATTGTTTCAGTGACAGAGGTTAGGATGCACTCGTCTGAAAATGTCCTTGTAAATGTGGCTTTTTATACTTCCTCGAGTAGGTAATGACAAATTATATGCCATAAATCGTCACATCTGTACGCAAGTTCACTTCAGAAGTTTTAAGGTGTCGCTTCCAGAATTCATAGCTATGAATGCAGTTAGCGTTTTAAAAATCTAGGGAGATTTAAATATTTTTTAAATATGGGAAAATATTTAAAACAATCTTGTATTTATTTATATTTTCTCAACGTTTTTCCGGAGATATTTCATAATATTTATTTTAGGAGAACAAAATATAGAAAGATCTCCCATTTATTTATATATTTTTTATTTATCTATATTTTCCTTTCATTTTTCAGAATTACTAATAAAGATATAATTATATTTGATTTTTTGAGAGAACTGAGATTATTTGTTAATTCAATTATTTCCTGAAAAACACCCATTTTTGGAACGCTAAATATGACAGGATTAAGCAATGTCCGCTTTTTTAAAAGAATCATGGCGGTGTCCTTGAAAGACATTGTGGCTTCTATCTGGCACCCGCTGAAGCAGTGGTGCGCCAAGCTAAATCAAAAAATCTGGCAGGCGCTTAGACACCTCTACTCGGATGTGAACTGTTTTTCATTGTCTTTCATATAGTCGTACTTTCTTTAACCGGTTTAGGTGAAGTTGTGGGTAGTAAATTTTACATAAACATTGGTAGGTAAATACCGTAAATTCCGTAAACACCGTAAACATACCGTAAATTCTTGAATAGCCCCCCCCCACCCATGAAAAATGTAACCGAATCTCTTGAATAACCGCCTGCCTGTTGGCTGAGTGGGGAAAAACTCCCTCCCTTGTATAACTCCCCGTGTATGAAGTGTGCATAAGATATCTTGACTCGTTTTTCATTTTTTTATATAGAGGAACATTTTTTGCATCTTTGTGCAGTTGACTTTCTCCGATATAAAATCTGCGTAAATATAAAACTATTCAATGAACCAGCCCAGTCCCGGTGCAGCTTTACCGTGTGTGCTCTGTTATGTTTTAAGTATATATATTTCACATCAGCTACGTCCCCAGGGGGTAATTCGAGTCAATACGGTATATAGGTTTCAGAAGAGACATATACCTACATACCTCTTTGGTAAAAGGACCACAATCTATATCTGTGAATGAAGATGATATATTTACTTTGTTGTTTTTAATGTCAAGTGGCGAATAAGTGCACCATGTGAAGCGAAAAGAAAACTTGTGAGCGCTAGGTGAAATGTTAAGGAAACTTATAATCTATACAAATATTTATTTTCGCTTACAACTTAAAACTGTCGTTAACAGATGTAGTATTCACTTTGGGTGATGCAAATTTACCTAACACTTCTTATACATTACAATAACCCTTTACAACATACCCGGTTGAGATTAGTTAATGTTTTTCATCTTGCTTAAATTTCACACCTTTTTCAACACTTTTTACATCTGAATTAGATTATTGTTGTTCACTTTCTTGGCTGCTGCCGCTCCACGGTGACCGGGTGACCCTCCAGTCGTTTGTACAAGTATGTACTAAATCACGCACAGAAAATTGGTACTTTATTAGGTGATTTACTACACATTTTAAGTAGTCACACTCGGACACGGTTGAAGCACCCAGCGAGAATGCGCATCCAGTTTTTCCTCCAACGTAGCTGCAAAGTCCTCAGAACTTTTCTCCTTCTTATGGAGCGATTACAGCTTGGGCGTAAAATTCCAGCGTAAAATTCCATCGCAAAATTGATTACATAAAAGTGGATGATGATACAGGTCTGCAATTTTTCATGGAGAATATGTTTATCAATACCTTCATTGTGCCCGAGAGTCATCATCCACAGTCACTGCAATTTGATTGTGGAAATTCAAAAATTTCTATTTTACGCTGGAATTTTACGCCAGCTGAAGAAAAATCAATTCTACGCTATGTCATTGCATGCAATCACCTGGCGTAGAATTGACTTTTCTTCAGCGGGCGTAAAATTCCAGCGTAAAATAGAAATTTTTTAATTTCCACAATCAAATTGCAGTGACTGTGGATGATGACTCTCGGACACAATGAAGGTATTGATAAACATATTCTCCATGAAAAATTGCAGACCTGTATCATCATCCACTTTTATGAAATCAATTTTGCGATGGAATTTTACGCTGGAATTTTACGCCCGAGCTGTAATCGTAGCATTAAGATCAAAAGTTCACGCCAGACCTCGGCTGGCTTCTTTCCGGTAGTATTGTCGAAAACACAATGGGCCGCGAAAGGCGAGCCAATCATGCGACGCAATAAAGGGCGGTTTTCTGATGGCGTGACTTGACCACGAGCTGGCAGTAGGGTTCGAACGGGATCCCGATCCTGAATCCCGATAATTTTTGCCGGGATTCAGCGGTCCCAATACTAATCCCGATCCCAAAACGCCAATCCCGATCCGAAACAACAATCCCTATCTGATCCCGAACCCAAAACATCAATCCCCATCTCATTCTGATCCCGAAATCTGAAGACACCAATCCTGATGCTGGTCCCGAGTCCCGACCCCAAATTTTTTTAAATCCTGACACTGATCCCGAAAAAGTTCCTCAATCGGGATGTCAATCCGAGAAAATTTAGAGCAGAAGACACAAAAGTGAAAGAAATTACCTTTTGCAGTGAGAAATGTGACCCGAAATATCCGGTGTATTTTTTATACCAATTCTTTCGCATTAGAGTGTGATTTGAGACCTTTTTTGTGAAAAATTAGAGAAAAACCCTCTATACCAGAACTTAGGCCATAATCCCGATCCTGTGACCAGGATCCCGGGATATACCCGATCTCAATCCCGATCCGGACCCATGAAAATTCAAAATACCAATGCCGATCCCGATCCCGAAAAGTCAATCCCGTTCGAATCCTAGCTGGCAGTCGTAAAAGGTGGCCCAGTCCAATGTCGTCATTGCAGATGATGCGACGGGCGATCGTTGCAAACCCAATGAAGAAAGTGCAGTGCACTGCTTTTGGCACTCTTTTCACAATGTGGCTGGAAGTTCGTATGTGACCACTAACTGACCGTGTTTATGCTGTATATAAGGCTGTCACTGCATTTTCATTGTGCTTTTAAACATTACAATCATAAATAGACGTTTGGTGAAGACGAATGAGAGGGAAATCTGATTTTTTAAAATCAGAACCTTGATTTGGTTAATGGTTTCCCCGACGCTTTGCGATTAAAATTCTGCTAAAAATTAAAATTTTAAATAATTTTTGATTATTTTCCTGTTTTAGATGGGTTGTTTTTAATGGTTTAGACTTACGAGACTTCAATAATTTGTATCTGACTTTGCACATAGCTAGGTAGCTATTCTTATAGTTTTGTACCTTTTTGTCAATATTTTTGTGCAAACGGTCAGAAATCGAAGGTTAAACTGACACCCAGGTCAAGTTATGCTGTCAACAAACGACATCTCACAAATAGCATTAACCATATTATATGAACGGACACACTTGAACACATGTAACTGTTTTTGAGCGGCAGACGACGGCAGTTGGTGCGAGCAGCATTCTTAAAATACCACAAAGACAACTCGCTAAGGTATCGCAAGCCGGCGCGCAGAGCAGTGCAGCTTTGCAAGTCATGCGCCGTGGCACATCGCAGCTTCTCGGCGCTTGATTTGATGACGCTGGCGGATGGGTTCACAACAAACTTCCGTTACGCATGGCACAGGCTTGAAAGCGTGCATAATTATTTGCAGTGTCGGCATCCGCTGCTACATGGTTAGGTCTCAGATGGTCTAAGTTTACCCCGCCTCCATTTGACCCATTGCTTGTAAATATGTATACAAATTTAACAAGTTTTGGGGCGCACTAGCGAGTCTTGCCCCAATTTCATTTGATACTGAGCATGAGAGTGAAAATCAGCTATGCAGAAGCTACAGTGCACCACGCGGGGGCGCGAAATTCCGTTACGTTCGTATTTATGTTGCAAACGCTGAACTGGTTGGCCTGTGGCCAACTTCGGCAGATGAGCATGCGCTGTTATCGAGTTACCGAGTGGCCACTGACTGGACTGTAATCGGTCACCATGTTCAGACGCACTGTAAATGATTCGGTTGGGAAGTGCCGCTAACTAAAGCGCGTGTAAGCCTAAGCTTCAGCGAGCCGCTGGACAACGGCCAACTGCCGTGCGCCGACGTGCCCTTATGTAGCTAGCTGACCACAGTCAACACAATTGTTGCACAGGCGATTATCAGTGCTGTATTCTTGCGAGCAAAAATCCCTGTATACACTATATAGAAACACGTAAATATATATTTCTATCATGTGATCCATGTACTGTATGATTTAGTATAGCATTGCTCGTGCTAGGCCCTTTGGGTGTTTTGATCTCTAGTAATGATACTAATTAGCCGCAATTTGAAGCTGAGAATACTGAGACAGAAGCAGCTACTTGTGTAACTTGACCAGCCTACACCCAACTGCTTTGCTTTAACCATGCATAGTGATGGAATCTAACTTAACGTGCCTTAAATACAGCTGCCAGCTCTGCTCAAACAATTCCCCATATTGAACTGTAAAGATTTGAAGTTTATGATATTCCTTGCGTGCTGCGCCAGTATTCAACATAGGTACTACCATTTTTTAAATACTACCTACAGCTTTCTCGGCACACAGGAATGTCTAGATATTGTTTCCATGACATTGTGCATGTAAATCTATTTACGTAAATATTCAAACATGGTATCGGTTGATTGCAGACATTTGCAGGTATTGAAAAACAGGCACTGGAATTATAAAGTTGAAGGTAGTGCGAGCTACATATCAGCTAATATGACACCTACCTGTAATAAGATACCACCAGCTTAATAATAACTTAGGCTCTCTGTTTCGAATGCAAATGATGTGTTTTCTTAAATCTATGCTGCTTGACTCCACCGATTAAGTACAAAGTAAAGTAATTTATCCGGACTAGTTACCAAGTACAATCCCCCCTTTTTAAGCATTTTTAAGAGCTTTGGAATATATAAAATTAATGAAAGTAAAGTCATTCGTATCAAATGTGCATGTGAGTCGTTTTTGGACAGCCAATGGAAGTATTTTCACAACTCCGGGGCCATTTCCGTACACTGGCAGACGCCAGGCAGTGTTTGTCAAGTGGCATGCAAAATTGATGTAGGCACGCTTGGCATGTAAACCCGCTTGGCATGTGGACCCGTTGCGGTGGTCTCATGAGGGAGGGCTGCTCAACTATCTATCTATCCCGAAGCTAGTATCCTCTGAACCCCCCCCCCCCCACTCGCCCCCAATCGCTCAATCTAAGTGGCGGAAACTTTGGAATCAATCTCTCACTCTATCTAAGTGGAGATACTTTGGGCGATTTTTCCCCAATTTTTACTCAAAATATCAAAATTTTACTCCATTTTGTCAATTTTACCACATAGGTATATCATATATTTTACCCCAGCGGCCAGCCGGAGGGGGGAATTGTTGTCTATCAAGCCCCCGAAAGGGTCAAAACCTTGGAAACCCCAGATCAGCTGTCTACATGCCGTACCGGTTTACATGTCTACAGGCACAGGGTCGTAAAATTCAAAATGCTCACTAAAATGGAAAAAATGACTGGGATATATTACATTTTACATGAAATTTCAAATTACTTTAAATTTGGGACTGTCCCCTGGCTCTTACACTCGCAAGGAATAATCACATCAAATTTCTATTTGCACTTGAAAAATTTTATCAATCAGGGAAAAGTTACTCCGTATTTACAATATTTAATGACTCCCCGCAGTGAAAACTGTAAATCAGCACAAAAATACCGACGCACCTCATGACTTCACCTCATGACGATAGGCGACCCATGATGTTACAAAGAAGGTACCTAATTAGTTGTTATTTATTTCCAGTAATACATGTCTAAAGAAGCACTATGTGCATGAGCGAAAGTTTGGAAAAAATGGGTCACTCACACACGAGGCCTATTGACACAGGAGGTCTCGAAAACTTCGAAAACTCCAAAAAGTTGATTTCGAGAAACTGCATTTTATGTTTCATTTCCACTTCTCTGCCAGCAATACGTGTCTGATGGGCTTGCTCCTTGTCTATTGTCAAGTTCCAAATGTTAACAATAAGGTACATTTTCCACTTCTGCTCTCAACAAAAATGGGATCAGCAGCTTTTCCATAAAATGAATTTTTACAGCAAGAAAAAGCATCTAGAAAAAAGTACAGTAAATTACGGATCCGAATTACTTCGTTCGTTTGCTGGTATTCCGTAGACCAACTGAGCATCAAGTGACTTTTCATCAATTCGCTCAGAGTCAAAGAAGTCTAGGATATTTGTTACATGTTTGGAGACAAATTACACAAACGCAAAGCGTTCAATCAACCTTACTTGTCACCAGACACAGACGCACGGCTATTTAATTGGCGGCGTCACATCACAGCGCCAGGGCTAATAGACAGTGGCACTGCGCCATGGCACTGGCGCTGTTGCCCATGTGCCAGCGCCCCAGTGGTTCCGCGCACATTGGCGCCACACAAGCTAGTTTTCATGGCTCCAATTTGAAAACTCGATCGAAATCTTGTTCATCTCCTTGTTCATGGACTGATCATTTCTGTAAACTAATAATTGCATCCTAATAAACACCTTCCCGGACAAGTTCACCACCCATTTTTTTATTTCACTTAGAATGCAATATCTCCGTCAATGGGGGTGTTATAAAGCTGAAACTTTGTATATATAAAGTTGTAAGACCCCTCTACTCCCCAACAACGGGGGAGGTGCGGCGACTCACTACAGGGTGGGTCGCCCTATATGCAACAATTTTTTTGCCGTTTTTGGTGTCCCAAACAAGTTCACCACCCACTTGATTGGGTACACTACGAGAGCCATATCTCCAGCTGTGATGGCGGTATAAAGCTGAAATTTGGGGGATGTCTTGCCAACAACCCCCTTCACGATCCACCAGTGGGGCGGCTGCCAATGATCCACTAAAGCATGGGTCACTGCATATAAAGTTAACCATTTTCTAAAAACAGCCCAAGTGTCCCAAAACAAGTTCATCACCCAACTGCATTAAAAAATGTTGCAACAACATACCTAATATAAAAATTAATCGGGTTGGAACACTATTTCAGCCAAAAAAAATGGTTTTCAGTAGGGCACCCACCCTTTCCCATAAACAGCCCACTGGAAATTTTACTTTAAACCAATTTTTTGTATCACACTTAAAAAGTTGGTTTACAAAGTTCACTAGGGGAGGGTCTAAGGTTCAAAGTTATGTAAACAACATAACCTCTAAAATGCTTCCATAAGGAAATTTACTTGGGGTGAATTCTATGATGTCAAAATGATGTCATTTCAGGAAGAAAATTTGACAAAATTTTCACTTTTTCATTCACCCCAAATAAATTTCATTATGGAAGCATTTTAGAGGTTATGTTGTTTACATAACTTTGAACCTTAGACCCTCCCCTAGTGAACTTTGTAAACCAACTTTTTAAGTGTGATACAAAAAATTGGTTTAAAGTGAAATTTTCAATCTGGTGTTTATGGGACAGGGTGGGTGCCCTACTGAACAAATTTTAATGAGCAGAACTAGGGTTCATATCTGATTCAATTTTATATCAGGTATGTTCTCACAACATTTTTTTATAATGCAGTTGGGTGACAAACTTGTTTGGGACACTTGGGTTGTTCTTTAAAAAATTATCAAATTTATATGCAGTGACCCATGCTTTAGTGGGTCGTCGGCAGCCGCCCCACTGGTGTATTGTGAGGGGGGTTGTTGGCAAGACATCCCCCAAAATTCAGCTTCCTACCGCCCTCACAGCTGGAGATATAGCCTTCAAAGTGTAGCTAATCAAGTGGGTGGTGAACTTGCTTGGGACACCAAAAACGCCACAAATTTTTTTTGCATATAGGGCGACCCACCCTGTAGTGAGTCGCCGCACCTCCCCCCATTGTTGGGGAGTAGAGGGGTCTTACAACTTAATGTATACAAAGTTTCAGTCTTATAACACCCCCATGGACGGAGATATTGCATTCATAGTGAAATAAAAAAATGGGTGGTGAACTTGTCCGGGAAGGTGTTTACTAGTGCGCTGCTGAGTTTTAGTGATCAGTTACGGGATGGTGGAAGCGTCAATCAGCGTTCGCGTCGCAATTTAGTTCTTGAACGAGTTTTCAAATTGGAACCATGAAAACTAGCTTGTGTGGCCACATTGTCGCATAGAACTTGTTTTTTTTTGCCGTGACTCCCTAATGCAGTGCGCTGCGCGCGGCGATACATAAGCGTATTTATGAGTGCAGGTGCATCTAGGTATGTATGTAGATGTGTATTTTATGTATTGATGTTCAGTCACAAGAAAACCACCGAGCGTCTATGGCGTTTATAGGTGTCGAGCATGAAAGTGAAAGCAGTCGTCTACATGTGTGGACGTAAAGTATAATACATACATATTTAGCTGCATGGATAAATACGCAGAGGCGTGCTCGCCTGCCAAGGGAGACTCTTATGAAACTCAATATTAGCCGTTTCCACTTGCCGTAAACGCACACTTGCAGGTGCATGGAAATTTCACAACCTATTTGCATCCACCGTGCCATTTTACGTGATTCTACTACTGATAGGATAGACTACTAAATGCGACTCATTATGCATAAGACGACTGTATCACTTCTCGAATCATCAATAATTCCACCAGCCGCCGCGTGGTTTACCTAGTGCTTGCAAGGGGCCGCGGCAGCGGCGAAGTGAGGGCGTAACTCGATTATGGATAGCGCCGGGGCGAAGCTGCAGCCAAGTGACGCGTGCAACCCGTAACCTGCCTGGGCCGGCTAACGCGATGCTAGCTGAGCATGGAAAAATCACGCTGCTCTGCTTGCAAAGGTATACGTATTTACGTATACACACAGAGAGAGACCACACTTGCGCGGTGTGGACGCGTCTCCCGTGGGTAGATCGAGCGTACAAATATAGCCCGTTTGTATAGCTAGGTATTTATGTAGATACTTAGGTACATGATAAATACACGCGGCAGTTAAACCGCACAGTTTTATGTCATTCCGTGACGGATGAGGTATCACATTGATTGATTGGTTCACAGTCACATCAAAGCGCGCGTTTTTGCATTCAGCACA
Organism: Sphaerolaimus hirsutus; assembly: GCA_964036195.1. Classification (NCBI taxonomy): domain Eukaryota; kingdom Metazoa; phylum Nematoda; class Chromadorea; order Monhysterida; family Sphaerolaimidae; genus Sphaerolaimus; species Sphaerolaimus hirsutus. Next base: position 20,288,624 of record OZ038452.1, on the reverse strand, counting down.
GACATTTTCCGGTGAAAGAATGCTAGGCTTCCTCAGACAGGTCATAAGGCAGAACAGGACCGTCTGCATGACCCAATTCCGCAAAAAGCAGTGCGCTGCACGGAAATTGCATTAAGGCAGCTGCAACAAAAACATTGCGTTATTTAGCCCTTATGTGAATACACCTGTTGTTGCTTTTAGGATCAACTCTACAGCATTTTTAGGTCGGTAAATCCCATTTTCTCGCTGATTTACGTGAAAAATGTTGCGTTGAGGATTAAAAATTTCCTAAAAGCTATTCATTTTCTATGAACGAAAATTATTGAGCTAGCATATCTCTCTTCTAAATTGGCTCTACCATCTTACGTCGCATACTATTCAACGATTTTTGTCATCAGTCAAAAACGGCTTTACTTAAATCGAAGCACGCCGTAAAACGGTAGCTGTCAAAAAGCCGCATTACAAATCTTTGTGTCAGATTTTATCCGAGCTAGTTATTCACCGCGAACATAACCGATGCGCGCGCGAGCAGCCGTTCTGTAGTGGCATTCATCAATGTGAAAGGTTCCAAATGTTCTCTGAAGGCTGTGTTAAGACTCGTTTTTAGTGTGATACCTAGCTGGATTGAGGCTGGATTGCCCCGACGGGTTTTCTTATGCGGATCGGAAACTACCTTTACAAAGACTCGACTGTCAATCGGAACTGTACGTTTGTCCGGCGGAATTAAGTTAATTGTATACTTACATTCCCTTATACCGTGATAAATTTATGATACACCGTCGAATTCGTTCGCCCGAGCGAAAAACCCGCTGGGCTAATTAAATTTGGTCCCTGGAATGAAACTTCAGTTCTCTTGGATAATTGTAATGTAGGGGAAGGATTGAGACAAATCACAGTGAATGTTGATATCATAAATATCGTCATACATGTTAAATATTTGTTACGCACAAACTTTTCAGGCAAATCTGCTCCTAACATTAATTCGCTAAAGCTTTCCCTGCAATAAAGTATTAAATGTAATGCCTGGAAAGGTACATATTGGACGACTGGCAAACGGGTTTCTACGCAAATAGACCTCATTGCAATATCTCCACCAAAGGAGACCTATTTACTACGTAGCGAGTGAAAAAGAGTATACAATATCTAAATATATCTAGAAAACATTTTGTCTAATATTATTTTAAAAAATCATCAAAAATGGTTGACCTAGACATCAGCGGTTTGATAGCGATCATAGTTTTCTATCTACTCATTCTGGCCGTGGGCATGTGGGCGGCGAGAAAGTCGAACAACAAAGACACTGAAGAGGTCATGTTGGCAGGGAGAAATATAGGAGTGTTTGTGGGCATTTTTACGATGACAGGTGAGCCATGAGGGACAAAATGGGAACCTTACAGAAGGTATAATAAATTTGGAGCCTCGCAGCCACGTGGGTGGGCGGGGGCTACATCAACGGCACGGCCGAAATGCTGTACAAAACGGGTCTGGTGTGGTGCCAGGCGCCCTTCGGCTACTCCCTCAGTTTAGTGCTGGGCGGACTTCTGTTCGCCGAGAAGATGCGTCAGCAGGGCTACGTGACCATGCTCGATCCGTTCCAGCAAAAGTACGGCCAGAGAATAGGCGGGCTCATGTTCATACCGGCGTTGTGCGGCGAGGTGTTCTGGTCGGCGGCCATCTTGTCGGCACTGGGTGAGTGGGCGGCATTATTGTGCATGCGCCCACTAGTTTTCACGCGAAATATTAAAAACTCACTAAACACCTTAGAACGCATGTGAGTTTTCTACAATGAGGCGGCCGTCAACTGCAGTTGACGGAGATTGAAAATGACTCATTGTGGAAAACTCAAACACGTTCAAAGCTGATTTATGAGTTTTCGAAATTTCGTGTGAAAACTAGTGTGCGCAGGGCCATTTCGCCGTGCCAGACTGCATTTGTGCAACAAACAACCGCGGCGCAGGCGCCACATTGGCGGTGATCCTGGACATTCCGAACAGCGCGTCAGTGATCATCAGCGCGTGCATCGCCGTCTTCTACACGTTTTTCGGCGGCCTCTACGCGGTCGCCTACACGGACGTCGTGCAGCTGATATGCATCTTTATTGGACTGGTGAGTTGAGTGTATACTCGGCGGACAGAAAAGTATGTGCAAAATCCTACCATAATTTGATGAATAAAATCTTGTGATAAATTTCGTAATTATATTCCATAGTGAGAACGAATAATTATGACGAAAAAACTGTATAATTTTTGGTTCATTATTCAAATGGGTTATGGTAGGTTTCCATACCAAGTGTGATGTCCGCCGAGTCTAGTAAAAGGACGCTTCACGGATCGGTTTCATTAACCCGACCTCGGCGCGCAGTGGATCTGCATCCCGTACGCGATGACGTCGGACAAGACGGGCGACATCACGCTCACGGCCGACCAGTGGATCGGCGACATGGGCGAGCTGCCGCAGTGGTGCAACTGGGTGGACACGAGCCTGCTGCTCATCTTCGGCGGCATCCCCTGGCAGGTGTACTTCCAGCGGGTGCTCAGCTCCAAGGACCCCATCAGGGCCAAGATGCTCAGCTACGTGGCCGCCATCGGCTGCATCGTGATGGCCGTGCCCCCCGTGCTGATTGGCGCCATCGCCAGGGCTACAGGTTAATCACGTTCTGTATTTGAATCGTAGGAGTCAAAAACCATTGCGCATTTCTTAGGGTCCATACACACTGGTTGACATCGAAATTAGTGTCAACTAAATTTTGGTTTATTAGGTGATAGCGACTTTTCTATGTGATAGAGCATAATTAATTTCATATCGTGACACATAATTTTCATTGTTTCTGTTAAGTGCGATGCTTTTAAAATTTTAGTTGTGATAGTTATTTGACTTTTTTGCGATGTCAACTAGTGTGTGTGGGCCCTTACTTACGATTGGGATTATCCTAAACTAGAAAAGCTCACTCAAAAAGCGACGACATCAAAATCCTCCACCTCAGAATGGGATCGAACGGGCTACGACCCCTACTTGAACGGGACCAGAGTGCCGCACATACTGCCGAACGACACGAACATGGTGCTGCCGCTGGTGCTGCAGCAGCTCACGCCCGGCTGGGTGTCCTTCGTGGGCCTGGGCGCCGTCTCGGCGGCAGTCATGAGCTCGGCAGACTCCAGTATATTGTCCGCTGCCAGCATGTTCGCTAGGAACGTTTGGAAGCTGACTATTAGACCGAGAGTGAGTGCGATTTGCGGATATGTTTACGTATGGTAGATATGTGACTTTGGCCGTTTACACGCGTGTTGGCAACAGAAATTCCCAAGACTGATAAACGTCTTTTGAACATCTGAGTTGATCGTAATGAGGAATCTTAACTTATTTAGGATATGAAGGAAATAAATTTATCGGTTTTGGAAAGTTAGGTGTCGACTACTGTGAGTCGTCTGTCACAATGGTATAATTACACAAGGATGTATATATTTATGTGTTTGAAATGTTTGTATATAAATATTTGAGATGTGGCAACAAAATACACAATAAAAATAAAATATATGACCAATAGACAGGTGTCAAATACATATCGTTCTAAAGGTCGATGCAAAATGCTATTTTGACACGCCTGGCAAATTTGAGGCGAGCGAGCGCGAGATCCTGTACGTGATGCGGGGCGCGGTGATCGTGGTCGGCATCATGGCCACGTACATGGCGCTCACGGTGAACACCATCTACGGGCTGTGGTTCCTCTGCGCCGACTTGGTCTACGTGATCCTGTTCCCCCAGCTCACCTGCGTGGTTTACTATCCCAATGTCAACTCGTACGGAGCGCTCACAGGTCGGTCTCGGTGGTAGTGATGGAATGGCGCCATTTAAGGGCGCCGTGCCACAGCGCCCTCTTTCTGTGGTGTTTTTGTGTCTGTGAATGGCGCCATTGGCGCTTGGCGTCCTTTTTCTGGCGCTTTTCCATCACTAGTCAATGGTCGTCCCATGGTGTTTTATTAACAGCTCGTACGCACTAGGATATTCACATAACCTCACCGATCGCAGGCTACTTGGTGGGTTTAGTGATGCGCATCAGCGGCGGAGAATCACTACTAAATCTCTATCCACTCGTACGCTATCCGATGTACGACGAGGTAGCAAACGTGCAGTATTTCCCGTTCAAAACGCTCTGCATGTGCAGCAGTATGATAGCGCTGATCGGCACCAGCTATGTAGTCGGAGAGCTGTTCCACAGAGGGATTTTACCAGCGAAATATGACATATTAAGGTGAGCGCCTGCCGGGGAGTAGCATTGGATACGCTAGGTTAATTACATTGCAGCATGCGGACAGCGGGCTGCATCACTTATTATACATACTTACCTAGTTGCTAATATAACTTACACGTTAACACACGAGAAATTACCCTCTGGCGGCATGTGATTTTATTGCCAAGTGTTTCAGATATTTCATTAGATGGGGTAGGGTAATCGTGGTAACTTCATCCAGCTTATATACACCAGCGACTTTACACCTTGCACGTGTGGTTCATATCGGAAGTGTGCCAACGGTATTTCACGCATAGATGTTCATTTTTCAAATGAACGAGATTCATTGTTGTTATAACGTGTTCACAAACTCACATTCTTTAATAATCATTGGCACGCTTCCAACGTGAGTAACTACGCGTGCAGTGTCATGTCAATGTCACTGGAGTATACGAAAGGCGCAATGAACACGCAGGTGCGCCGCGCCCATCTACGTGTGCGGGCACGGCAACGCGACCGCCGACGAAAACGTGGTGGGCTGGGTCAGACCGTCGGACACCAGAGACCAGCTGGCCATGGCCGACTTGAGTGCGCGCACACAAAACTGGGACTGAAATTCGTGTCGCCCCATCGGCGGAATAAAAGTCCCCAAGTCAACTCGCAAAATAAAATAAACACCAGCCTACCCAAGTCCGGCCCCCTATTTCTGATTTAGGTAGAACCAACAGTCCAAACCCGATAATCGGGCGACCTGAATTTCCTCCCAGTTGGCCCAGTTTCCACGTGACACAGACACGGCGCGATCGCAGGCAAGGACGGGTCAAATCGGAGCGGTCCGACGGCGGCCGACGGCGAAAACGGCGTGGTCAACCCGCTGCTGGGGGCGAACAAGAAGCCGAGCTACGTGGCCGCCACCGTGGGCAGCGTGGGCAGCATGAGCCAAGCCAGACCCTATTGAGTCGCGTTGGCGGCCCGCGCACTAGTTGACACACGTGTGTCAACTGGTCTTTGTCAACTCAGATTTGGGCTTCACGTGTCGCAGAACTATCTCAAAATGCACATGCGGCAATGTTGAAAATTAAATATGATGGCGAGCGCATCGGAGACACAGACCAGCTGACACACGTGTCACAAAAGTGTGTGAGCCGCCAATTACTACGGCTGCCGGATAAGTGCCACCAATTTTATTGACAATCAGCTCAGTAGCAACGCTGCAAAATGGCACGCAATTATCAGGCACACCGTTTGTGTACCTAATTGGATTCGTTGTAGAATTTTATCTTCTTGCCACATTTCAGTTGTTCTTGTTGTTCAATTCTTGAGAAAAATTTCTGAGAGCTTGGGCTCTGAAAGTATATAATGGATGTGCGTACCAGCAATTATATATTTACTTTAAATCCTGAAGAATTTTTAGGTCTGTGAATATGTATGCTTTAATAGAGTCGTTCACATTTATTTTTAAAAGTGATCCGGTGCATCCTAAATACATCCGACTGCAATTGCCGTCATCTACTCATTATTAGTACATGCTAGTTCGAAATTTTAATATATTCTAATATTGTCTCTTATTTTTATTCTACTGTCGTCACTCTACACATTCGTATTTCATTCTACTGTATGTACTGTGCTGCATTTCTTCTGTATTTCTTCCATAACAGCGTCGTACCATTTTTTACGACAGGCTTTTTACCTGCCGTTATTGGGAAGTTACAATTTTTTTTCAAAGGTGGCAAATCCTGCTATTTTGAGTTGTATGCTGTTATATCAGCAATGTATAAAAATATGGTATGGATTGTATTCAAGTAACTACGATGACACGACTAGTGATGTAAAAAGCGCCGTGGCGCTTTTCCAACCCCCAACGCCCAGTGCCATGGCGCTAGCGCCAAGCGCGAGGCATTTTGTTCCTGGCGCCGGGTAAAACGTAGGGCTAAGCGCCAAAAGCGCCATGGCGCTTTTCAGGGGCATGGCACCAAACGCGAATAGCGCCACAGCAATATGGCGCTTTCTGCTTTGGCGTTAGCGCCAGGCGCCAGCGCCATGGTGCTTTTACATCACCCGGCACAACCTTTCTATGCACCAAAAACGTTACAAGGTGTGTGAGACCAGCTTACTTAAGCGTGCATTTAAATATCCGGTGTTGTTTAGTCATAAATAGATACTTACTTTCAACACATTTGTAAATAAATAAATACCTATGATTTTTTAATCCTCTGGCTCTGACATTTGTTCAACTTTCTACTTGGCGTCAAACTTTCAACTTTCTATTTGTCTACATACTCGGCTGACCGCAAAGTACGTGCAGAATCCTACCATGCCTCGTATTTCCCTCGATAAGACCCTGAATCAATTTGGCCCGAAATGTTGGGTATTTAGTAGTTGCTGGGTTCAGATTCAGAAATCTCCAACATTTGAAGTTTATCATGCATCAAATTGTAAGTGCATTCAATGATCAGGTTTATAAAGGGATATACGTTATCGATTTTCTCTTTCCATCCGCGTTCTTAGTTGTAAAAAAATATTTTATATTTATATTTTATTTTTATATTTTTATGTTTGCCCAGAATATACAGTTGATCAAGGTTACATACTTACATTTACAGAAAAATATTGAAAATGACGACTTTGCTGCCGTAGGCAGTACTAAGTCCTAGTTGCAATTGTTGTTTTTAATTATCAAATAGCAACCATTAGGTTCAAACAGGATTGGGATTGGTTTCTCGAATTTTTGGTACCTGGATTGGGATTGGGACCTAGGACTTGGGAAATTTTGAACAAAGTTCTGACCCCGTTTGAACTCTACTAACGCAGATGAAAAGACTTGAATTACGTATTCTGATTGTTGAAATACCGGTATTTTTGGAAAGCGAAGATGTAAATACCTTTTGCAGAGTATTGCCATTAACTGGGAGTATCTGAAAAAAATTTATTCAGTCTCTATGCTCAAGCATTTTCAAAGCAGACAAGATGCAAAATAATTAAGGTTTGACATTAATTATGAATATTAAGAATGTATTTATAAAAAAATTAAGATTGTATCATTCAAGAGATATTGTTTTTCCAGCAAAATTTGTGGGGATGGGGAATTGAAGGGGTTATCGTTTCATCAGAATATTCATGACAGTCCATGACCAATTTATTGCATTAACATACTCAGATGTGATGAAAACCGACCCTTTGTACTCAACTAGTACCATAGAAACATGCTTGTAAATTGTGATGAAATAATTAACCCTTGTTGAATAGTTCCCCCTCCAAGAATAATAGTTCCCCAGGGGAATTATTCAAGCAAATACAGTATGTATATTCCAAATCATTTACATACCCAATAAATACAAATTCAATAGGGTTTTTCGAGGGGGCGTATTTTTTCACAGCTCACCCAGACATAAGGGTATCTTACTGGAGGGGGGGGGGAGTTCAAGGGGGGAATTTCAAGAAAATACATGCCTAGATCAATTTATATACATTGGTAAATGGCACAAATAATTTTCTTATTTTTCTTCATATATTCTGTAGAATGCAAATGGCACTTTACACACAAGTACCAAACCTGAAAAATAAAATAAAATTTGAAACAATTTTGGCAAAAAAGCAATAAATTGGCTTGTAGGGAAAGTTTCAACCGCTTCTAGGTCGTCTCATCTTGGAAAGTCCTCGATTGTGAGGGTTCCGTCGGGTATACATAAGCTGGAATTACAGCTCGACAAAAAATTCAAGAATATAAGCTAATTGCAAAATTGATTACATAAAGTGCATGGATTATACATGCCTCTAAATTTGTTTCCAAGTGATTTTATATTGAAATTTTATTGAAAAATCGAAAACTCTAAAAATGGTGGACCATGCACGTTGAGTTTTTGATATTTTAAAGAGATAGACTATGACTATATACACCAATAAGTGATCAATTTCATGGTTAAATTTTATGATCGAACAAATTCCAGCTTATACCCCCCGGCTGAAACTCCACTGCTCGCCCAGCGCCAGGACGATCCAACACGAGATGATCATGAAACGGAAAGAACTTTCCCTACAACCCAATACAATACCAAACGCTGTCAGGAGTAAGACAAACATTTCAACAGTGGCGTTCACAACTACCTGTGTCAAATGATATTTTGTGCCAATGTTGCCGCATTGAAGTTAATTTGTTACATGTTGTACTCAACACTGATGTCACTCGTGGATCTATATTTTTTTTGCAAATTTTCATGAACAATGAAACTGGATATATATTTATATTTACACATGTAAATAAATAGAGGAATAAATAAAGAACTGTTCACCTTGAAACTATTTCAAAACAGGGATAAAGGTGGTGCGGAGAACAAATCATCGATGCCTAAATTGAACCTATTCCGACTGCAAGGATCACGAATCACACAAAAAGCGACAAACATGAGAGACAAACGTTTAGGTCATTTTGTAAAACGCAAAATTTATACGGCTCGATACATAAATTAAAAAAGCGATAAAAATGAGGTTAGTGACGTAAAATTAATCTTTGAATCTAAAACCTAAATGCGCGGTCAAGAAAGCAATGAGATGTGTCAATTGGAATGGCCCAAAGAAGTGTATTTACACTAAAAGAGACAACACGCTGACAGGGAGCACTTCATACTATGATAAAGAAAAGAAAATGGGCACTGCGCACTGCGTAAGAAAATCCCTAGAGACCGTGGACTTAAAAAATACACAAATACCTCACATAGCACACTTCACACCAGCACCCCCAATCAACTCATCCACAAACTCAATCAACAACTGAATGCTGCTTTCATCAGACATGGCATGATCTGCATCTTTGCAAACTACCAACCTAACATCCTCACTCTCCAACTTGCGCATAAGCTTAACAGACAGATCGAACGGGACCAAGTTGTCGTTGAGCGCGTGCATCAGGCGGCAGTCCCAGAATCTGTAAAATGCCCTGTAAAATGTCAAATGTCATGCAGTGTCAAAAGTCATGGAAAATGCCCTGCAAAATGGCAACTGAGTTGCCACTTTGCAGGGCATTTTCCATGACTTTTGACACTTTGCATGACATTTGTCACTTTACAGGGCATTTTACAGGGTTTGGGACTGGCACCAGGCGACAGGGCACCTTCACTGGCAACGTGGGCGCGTCGGATGCCAGGATGCGATAGTTTAGCTGGCCCGACTCTTCCACCAGCCGTTTGCTGACAGGCCAGGAGCCCCTGCTGCCGCCGGCCACGGTCACTATGTCGCCCGCATCGTAGGCGGCCGTTTGCTGGCGTGAATTCGCAGGCATTGGGGTGTGGCTAGAGGTCAAAAGCGCCAAGCGCCAGCAGCGCCATGGTGCTTTTTTGACCCCCAATGCCAAGCGCCAGTGAAAAATGGCGCCAAGCCCCGGGAGCGCCGTGACGCTTTTTGCTTTGTCGCTAGCGCCAGGCATGTTCATGACACCATGAAAAATAGCGCCACAGCAAAAAAGCGCAAAGCGCCATGGCGTTTTTGCTTTGGCACTAGCGCCATGGCGCTTTTACTTCACTAGGTGTGGTGCAAAGCGATGCATGAATAATCTCACACTATCGGATCTTACCAGACTTCCAGTTGCTACAGACCACGATACCGGCTTAGTAATAACGCTCTACTTCCCAGAATTTATCCATACATAAAGCGAAAATTGGATGCACGACAGTAAAAAGAAAAAATCAGTTAATCAAAATAGTGCATGTTGCAAATACTGAACTGAAGCCCTCAACCAACCTCAGAAGGCACATGTTCCGCCATGTGTCTAGTGAAATTAGCCGCACAAGCAATGGTAACCAAACCCGCCACCCTGTGCGGCTGTTCCCTGGCCACCAAAGCGGCCAGCCAAGCGCCCATGCTGGAGCCGATGAACACCTGCGGCCCCGGGTCGGCTAGCTGGCCGAGTGCCAACCGCGCATCGCTCAGCCACTGCTCGAAGGACCACTGCGGCTTGTAGCTGCCCGCTGCGGCTGATGGAAGCACGCTGTCACCCTTGTCAGTGTAGTCGAAGGCGACTATGGGGTGACCTGTGAGAGGGATGTCATGTGCGAGCTATTGGGAACTTGGCAACTGTGCTCGAACACCAGTGGTCTCCACCCCGATTAACACCGGCAACCCCTCCCCATAATTTTTCAGCTAAATATCCCTCCGCAGGAGCGATTTACTATCTATTAAACTCCCCAGAGGGTCAAAATCCACGATACAAAAACGCAGAGCACGCCAAAAACAGAACCGCACAAAACCTTACCAGACGTGGCATAGTGCTCCATCAGTCTAGTAACTTTGATACCTTCTTTGGTGGACAAATAACCACCAAAATAAATAATGCCAGGCCGTTTAGAGCCATTTAGACGTTTATAAGCCAGTGGCGGCAGCCCGGTGCGCTTCAAAAAGCCGCGCTCAATGTTTAGCGCCGCAGCGGCTGCCATCTTTGTGTTGAAATCTGGTCCCGAAAAATCTTCAGGTCACAACATAGTGATGGAAAATTTCGGACGTGTTTACGATTTCAGTTATTGAAGTGAATGCGTTCGATCATGGGAGGGATACCGAAGAAAAATGAGTGAAACACAATCGCATTGTCGTTACTCAGTATATTTATATATTCGGTACTGTACATGCGGATAACCAATGAACCTTGAACAACCAATAAAGAGAGAAGCTCGAAGCACGAAAAGCGAAGCGTATAAACGTTTACATTTTACATGCACATGAATTTTGCGAATATTCGAGTGACTTGATGCTTCACAGTACACGTGTCATGAATTTTCACCGGCTACTTTTTACTCAACCAAATTCCACTTTGGCAAACTGCCAAGTTTTACCGATCTCACACCTACTCGTTGGATGAGCGACAAAGTAAGGCAACGGAAAAGCGACTACCGATTGAATTCGCAACACACAATGGTGAATTCACCGAAGTGAATATCACAGGTGTACGCTACGTCAATTAAGTTAGCTTTTTAGCGAATGGCGTTTTTATCAACGCACCAGCGATTAGTTGAATGTCTAATTTACACCGAGGGGTCCGAAGTTTTTAGAAGAGATTTTATTTTAGGCGATTTTTAGACTCAGAATTCACACATTTAGATAGAACACAGGGAACACACTGAGAGCGAGTTTCTAACCAGCGGCACAAAACCTTCGAAATAACTCCAAGAAAATGAAACCGAAGCAATTTCGACTGAATCGACCCCTACTCTAAATTACGGTACGCTTTTATACGCAACAACATAAGCCAAGTCCAGACAACACTTCCACATACCACGAGAAGCATGCTTACAAACGACTTTACAGACACACGGAATTTTAAAACGGGCATACCTAAAATTATTCACGGCGTCAGTTTACAGGATACGTCGATCAACTACACAAAAACACAAAGAATTCACGCGCCAAAAATCGGGATGGGAACAAGAGCGAGTACAAAAATAGAAAATGAGAAAATGAACGAATGCGACAAGAATAAAAAGAACAGGAAAAACACACGAGATACTGTAAAAACTTGTTTTAGCGCGAAAAAAATGGCGGGCGATTCAAATTTTACTCAGCGAACTCTACCGAAATCCCAAAACCACCTCCACGAACGGGGAAACACACAGCAATTAGCGAAACAAATAAACACGCGAACAGTAATCCCATCAGCAAAAAGAGCGTATAATAAACGAAAATGACGTTGATATCCAAAGCGTAAGAAGCACACGTATTATTAATGCACAACGAAAAAATGTCGTAAGCGGGATAATCCATGATAAGATTAGGATACCGGTAAGGCGAACGAAATTAATTTTCACACTGACTGTCAAGGAAAAAATGAATTACGGTACCGTTTTAAAGACTCTTAGCGGAAATTCTATCAGAGTGATAAAATAAATACGCACTCAAATCAGATCACCTTTACACTTATCAAAATATTCGGGGAAAAAACAGGAAAAACAAGCGGCTTATTATTTCATCTCTTTGTATAATAAAGATCAACCACGAAATTTGCATAAATTCCTAAATATCCAAATGTCAAGTTATCAGTTTTCTAGGGGAAAGGAAAATACAAAAAAAATTCAATCTAGGATTAGGTAGATAAGAAAAATAGCGAAGTTGCAAACGTAAAATCAAATAAAAATTAACATACTCGAGTTTTACCTATTCCCTACCAAACCTAAAGTTAAAATGAATATGAAGTCGGTATAACGCTTAACAGAAATACGAACGCAAATGATTGGCAACTTGAAAGTTTATAAATTTCAATCTTTGTAGCTTAAATGCATGTTTAGATTGCATGACTTTTTGAAGTTTAAAAAAAAATAATAAAAAAACAAAACAAACTCAAGTGAATCCACTGCCACATGCCGAAACGCAACAGCCATTAACTACCGAAGGCACTTATCACGAAAATGACCACTCCCGCTGCTACACCACTCATTCTGCTACCAGAATGTTAATTTTTCAGCCACGGCTTTCTGATCCCATACGCACTGTGCAAAAACCACACCCCGAAAATACCGAACTGCTCAACTCACTCAAAAATAGGTACACTTGTCACTGTATGGGTGCTTGTTTCGATGAGATCGGCGGACTGGGCTGTTCTCACAACAAGCCAAGGGAGTAGGCATTTAGACATGCGATCATGCCTGTCGAGTTAGACTCGATTCTTTTAATTACCTCTCATTTTCAACACCAATCATCATCGCACCTCTATAATCAGTGTACCTTTGTAAAATCGCTTGTAAATTAACTTTTGTTTCCCAATCCGGAAATGCAGCAATGCACAATACATACTAGATCAATAGCCACGGCCTGCAATTCAAAAGAATGCAGCGAAAGTTAGTCAAAACTCAACCTATGTGCCCTCAGCTATCACTGACCATTCACGCACTACGACACGTAACCGCAGCGTCACTCTTTTTACTTAGAGAAAATAACTGAAACTTTGTTATGCAATCCAAACCGCTAGTAGAAATAGAAAAAATACTTTAAAATTAAACTGTCACAATTAAAATTGTTGCCAACTCACTTGTCTCACTTTCTAAAAAAAAAAACTACCTAATTAAAAAAATATTCTAAACAAATAAAAACAACTATTTACATCACAGCGTCAACTTTGTGTCAGATCCTCAATACCTCCAATCCTTCCCTTGGCCAAAAGAAGACACACATAACACAATGGGGCACCGGAAAAACGGAAATGCACGTTGCCACGTTGCCGACGTAGCACAGCGACGTAGCCGAAAACGTCAACGCCACGTTGTTCGCCCACCGAATCGCCCAAAACCAACGTCGAAGTAGAACTGAAATGTTTAATTTATTGTAAGCTCGGAAGTGTAAACAACCCTCTACATAAATTCATTAAGTGTACTACATATACATTTACGCTTAAAATTTTTGAAATTTTACAATTTTTGACACCCACTTTTGCTCACAAACTCCACCAGCCATACATTTTACCTCCCGGCTAAAATTGAAACGCAGCAAAACTATTAAAGAAACGAATTGAAATAAATTCCCGTTTTTTAAGAACTATTTTAAACCGATTTTAAATTTGTTGACAACCATTACGCATTTTTCCACACTTTGTTGAAAACACAAAGAAAAACTTTTGAACCGGTAAAACTCAATGAAAATTCAATTTTCAATTCAACAAAAGCTCAATTCTACTGGTAAAACGTTCGCTCTAACAAAAACGACTAAATACAAAAACAACCAAAACAAAAAAAAAATTCCTGTACACCTAAATTACCATTACTCCGCTTCCATCTCCTCCTCTGGCTCCAAACCTGCCAAAGTTGGAGTCACTGGCGGGGGCGGACTCTGTTCCTCTTGCGGTGGCGGTGACGCGCCAACTACAACAACCTGAACAGGTTGCTGCAGCTGCTGTGCGGCCACTTCCTCAGGCTGCTCCTGCTCCTGCTCATCTTCCTGCATGGGCTCAGCAGATTCATTGGCCTCCTCCTGGATGGCGTCCATTTGTCTTAGCATCTGCCGGTCTGGGCTCATGGACTGTTGCTGTCGCTCAGCGTCCAACTCGGTGTTCAACTCGCCCGCCATTTGAATCAACTCATCCAATTTTTCTCCAATAATTGCATTGTTGGCCTCTTCAGTATCTGGCTCTGGTTCTTGCTCTTGCCGTTGACCTTCCATTGCCGGTTCCTGCTGTTGAGCACCTTGTTCACTTTGCTCCTGTTCCACCTCCATCACTTCCTCCTCCTGGTGCGTTTTCTGTTTGTGTGCCGGTACGGGCGGCGCGTGTTCAGACTCCGAGGCCGAATCGGTCTCACTCGATCCCGATTTTGACGAACTCGACGAAGAACTAGAGGAAGAGGAAGAACTCGACGAGGGAGAGCGACGACGACCGCGATACCGACGCCGAGACCGAGAACAACTCACTTTTTCATCCGCGCGCGGCTTAACTTTCTCTGACTCCTCCTCCTGCTCTTCCGGCGGCAACATTTGCACGTCTGGGGAATCGGGAGCGGGAACGACGTCAGCGTCTGGCTGAGGGGACGCTCGCTGTTCGCTCACATCCACCTCCTGAACTTCTTCCGGCGACGGCGGAACCTCATTTTCTTCTTCTTCTTGCACGGGCGGAGCGGGTTCTTGCAGATCGACCGGGGCACTTCTCCAGTGGCCCAGAAACCTAGCCAACGGGTCACTTTCCCACAAATGTCGCTCGTGGTACGCAAAAACGCGTCCCCTTCCTAATTCCACCGCCACAAAGCGCCAGAAAAATTCAGAATGCAGCACAGTAGCGGCGTTCATGATCACGACTCTGGCCGTTTTGGCGCGAGACGTGGCCACGTTGCACCGCTCCGGCATCGCCAAAAAGCCAATTCTGTCCATCACATCGCGCTCGCGCTGCGACGGGTGTCCAGTAGCGTCCACGCGCGGCGCGCTACCCCTCACACATGACACAATCACCACGTGCGCTTCACGAGCTTGCGCTCGATCAGCAGTGATGACTTTTTTCCGCCAAAACGCTGGGGTCGCTAAATAGCCAGGGAACCCCTCACCCCCTAACAACTGCGCCCAGCTCAATCGCACCAATTCGTCAATCACTCTTCTCTCCTGCGCTGAATAGAAACACACAACCAGCAGCGAATCGGCGCTTTCTAAATCACTCCACGGAACGACATTCTCGCCCTCGCTGTTCAGCGCCAAAATGACAAATTGCTGCACAACGCGCACCACAATGTCTACCTCCGTCAAATTTTTAACAGACACGCCCTCGCTCGTTTCGAAACCCATGTGCACGATCACAGAAGACAAAGGCACCTGATCTGCACCGCAAGCCATGAGCGGCAAAGTATCTCGCCACTGACTGTAATCGTGAAACGCGCGCAATTGGCCATCGTACGCAGCGACAGAATTCGCTTGAATCAGCGTGTCGTGGCCGCGGAAAACAGTCTCGAGCTTCAGAATTGGGCACAGCACACCTTCCACCAACCTGTTGATCAACGATGGATCAGGTTTCAGGATCGGGGCAATCCATGAATGCGGCCTGACCATTCGGGTCAACTGCTTGCTATCGCCAAACAAAAGCACCAAGCCATTGTGGGGGAGTCGAGCGTTTGAAACAGCGCCAAAAATCGCAGTTTCATCCGCCAGAGACGCCTCGTCCACAAATACCGCGGCATATTTCAAAACTTGCAGTCGCTTATCGCGCGATGAATCCAAGGTCACATGGACTTGGCCTGGCTGCAGCACATTCAACACCACCTTATGCAACCTAGTAGCCACCCTAACGAGGCGTCGCATTTCGCGCTTGTAAATTTTGCCCCACACCTGGTTGTCATCGACAAAGCCAGCCGCGGCCCCCCACGCCTGCACGCCCTCCTCTTGACCATCGTCCAGTGGCACCAATTCATCCTCGTCGTCTTCGTCGATGGACAAACGAACCAAAGGCAACTGCGACCGAATGGCTTCGAAAATGTCGGCGGGGTGCTGATTGTTCGCGATGATCTCGTTCAAAGTGTCACAAATATGGCGTTGAGCGGTAAAGCGTTCATAAGCAGTTAGCCAGTGGTCATTCAATCGGATCACATGCATGGGCATGTTTTGCGCGATCAAATTCAGCAGCGGCAATTGCTGGAGCGTCATATCGACGTAGCGATCGTCAACTTCCAACAATGGACTCAGCACGCGAATCGCGAAAGCAGCGCGCACCTGACAGAAACGCGCATAGCCAGGTGTTTCGAAATTCGGTTTGTTATCCATCGCAGTCCACGTCTCCCTACTGCGCAGCAAAACTTCCACGACCCTTTCCAAAGTAGGCAAACCGATGTCCGCCAAACTTTGCAACGATCGTCTAGCAGACTCATCAGCGGCCGAATTCACACTGCAAGTAATCATTGTGGAGTGGTAAAGCGCATTTTTGTTTGCATCAGAGGGCAATTCCCTCTTCAGCGGGTTCGGCGGGTCATTTTTCTCAGTAAATTTGAACGCAACCGCGTACGCACACTGACTTTGCACAGTCGTTTTACCGGAACCGAACGGTGAATCACACATCAACAATAGCGGCGCAGTTTTTCGCACAGACTTGATAACTGACGCAATCACACGCCCCTGCCCCTCCTGCGGCCGAAAATCACCCTGATGCGCTTGCAATAAATCTTCGCATGTGCCTCTGCGCACCTCGGCATACAACCCGTCAGACTCAATTTTTTCGAGCGTGCGCTGCCAATCAGTCTCAACTTGGTTCAACTGCTTGTGCAGCACTACCGCCATTTTGACCTGGTCTTCCACAGCGAGCATTCCGGTGTTGCTCTCGGTTGGCCGGTAACCACTAGGCCCCATTATGCACAACCGCTCCAGAATTTCCATGCGGCCATTGTAGCTAGGCGACAAAGCGGAACCGCGCACCATGTAATCGCAATTAGGCAGCAAATGCGGCGACAGCGCCTGCGGCACCAACACATCCGGTTTGGCGACCAGCTGCACCGCCTCGGCAGTGATGTCGGCGCTGACCGTGCGTAAATTTATTTGCGGGCGGCCAGTCAGAGCACGCTCTTCCCCCCGGGGATCAGCTTCGACGATTTGTAGCGACGACATGGGCGAAGTAAAATTCAACATGTAGCCCTGCGCCTTATTCCTGTGCCACTCGGCCGTGTCGCGCATCGCAGCAGCTGGATTCAAATGCACGCGCTCCCACCTAATTATCGCAATTAATCCCCGCGGCCCATTTTGCCAAGTCACCTGCGCGCGCACCGCTTTCGCCCTAGTCGCAGTGTATCGCAAATGCGCTTCGTGACACACGTTAGCAGCGGCCAAAAAGATGGAACGGAGCTGCAGCTGAGAAGTGAGACAATTTCTATTCATTTCGCCCTTCCACTCCATACCAGCCTCAATTTGCCGCGCCGAAAAAATACGCACGCCATACGCATGACCCCAATAAAAGTTGTTAACCTTGCCGGCGTCATCAAAAGCGTGATACTCTACATGCGCCACACCTAATTGTCCGGCGTGCGGGTGTATGTCACTTTCCACGACATTTTCGCTGTGCGCAAAAATCAACTTTTCAGGGCCCGGATCCCGCTCGTCGGCGCCTTTGAAGGGGGGTGCACTGATGTACCGCGAGGGGGTGAACGCTGCCCTCAAACGCAAATATCTCCACTTGGCCGGATAAGGATGATATCCTTCGCGATTTTCCTGTCCTCTCTGTGAAACTTCCGACGCTGGCTCATCGACGGAGAGGTCAACCTGTCCTTGCGAAACAATGACAACAGGGCGGCCCAAAAACAATGGCATTTGAGCGTCATTTTTCATAATTGTGACGCCTCGCAATTCCCAATATTTCGGATTGGCGCTAACCCTACTGATACCCGTCGCGACAAAATGCATGCCGTGGCGGACAAGCGGCAAAAACATGTCGTAAGCTTCGTT
Organism: Sphaerolaimus hirsutus; assembly: GCA_964036195.1. Taxonomy (NCBI): domain Eukaryota; kingdom Metazoa; phylum Nematoda; class Chromadorea; order Monhysterida; family Sphaerolaimidae; genus Sphaerolaimus; species Sphaerolaimus hirsutus. The sequence goes on along the minus strand of OZ038452.1, from coordinate 20,270,551 downwards.
AGTCTCGCGATATTCCCTCAAAATTTTCTGCACTGACCGCTCACGAGCGCGCTCCGCTTTGTTGACCGAATAGGTGAAAAAGGGATAAGCCGTTTCCGCTTCCGACCACTCCGGATAACTTTCCAAAAGCGCCTGCGCATCGCCGTCGAAACGAATGTGGCATTGATAACTGGTAGGACGCTGCTCGTTACCGACGTGAACTCGATCCACTATTCCCGACAACTTTTGGTTGATGACAAATTCAGGACAAGTCGATCGGGCGTTTCGAGGAGGATTGTAGGGCAGCGGCGGAATAGTGTCACCGCCCTGTTTTCCATGAGAAGTCCACGACTTGAGCGGGGCCTTGGCTATGCGCCCGCCACGGTACGAACTGGAACTCGCTCCATACCCACCCATAGGTACGCCACCCGAACTAGTCATATTTCACACTTCAAAGTAGAGCACCGGAAAACACAACTTATTGCTACTTAAAATGCGCCACCCAGAATGTCGGCACCAAAATGCACGAAGGTCTGAGCGACACCCTAATCGAAAAGTTGCGAATTATTTTCAACGCACTACGTTGAACGTATTGCGCCAAAAATAATTTTTATTTTGTTGCGAAACGGGCGAAAATGAGAATGAAATTAAAGAACAAATTTAGAACGAAATAAATGCGATGGTATGAACAACTAACGAATTAAACTTGCGGCGATAATTAGAAACGAACAATTAATAACACCGATAAAATTTTCGCGCTTTACCTTTTACATAAAGAACAACTTTTTACCTCAAAATTACCTTGCGCACAATCAAAAATACCAAATTTGCAACCCCGAACTCACCACGAATTGACGGTCAGAATTAAACGCGAATAATCCAAAAATAAATTTTAATTGAATTTTCGAACGGAATAATTAACTTGAAGCACTTTAGGTTGAAGAGCGGAAAATCTCAGGGTTTTTTAACCGAAAATCTGCGAATAAGTGGGATTAACTGGCTCATTTGTCAGTTTAACGCGATCAGCATGAACGGTATAAGTTTTCTTAGACAACCTATTAAACACGGTCACAATGGGATGCACATAATCTAAACATTCATACGGGCCAATATAATGATGCGTGAATTTCTTAACGCGACCTAACTTTCGAAGAATTCGGGGCGAATAAACACGAACTGATTGACCGGGCTTCAAATTCAAGCGGCGCGCACTGCGATTTGCATAAAAACACTCTTTTTCTTGCGCGCGCTGTAAAGCCGAATGCGCGGCCGTGCGGACGTCCGAAAGTCGCGCGTCTAAATTTGACACAAAGGGACTGTACGCCATCGGCTTATCGGTCTTATCGGTGCCATTTCCCGTCGGCTCGATCATACGCTCCCAAAGTGACGGAGAATTTGATCCAAATAGCAACGCATATGGTGTCACTTTCATAGAGGGGTGCATAGACGTATTATACGCATAGACAGCGGCGCCTAAGTGTTTGTCCCAATCCGAATGCGAGCCATTCACATAATGTGAAATTATTTCCATTAAGACGCCATTCCTACGCTCAACCAAACCATTCCCCTTTGGCGTATAATTGAAACACTTATGCTGCACTGTATTTAGATAACGCAGCAATTCCGCAAAAATGCCGCCAATGAAGCTTGGTGCATTGTCGGATAAGATTACAGCGGGCACACCAAAAATCGGTAACACATGTTGCAAAAACGCAATAGCCACAGTATCTTGCTTCAAATTAGGAACAGGCACTGCTAAACCAAAACGCGTACATTGATCCACAAATACCAATACATGCACATTCCTTTTTTCGGTAATTGGCAATGGCCCTACTGCATCAATCGCAATAAAATCACCAGGAAACTTAGCGATTTTCCGGCTCTGAATTTGAGTTTTCATTGAGCGGCGCAATCCTTTCTTCGCGTTGCACGAAGGGCAAGTAGAAACCCATCTAGCGCATTCTGGACGCATATTTGTAAACCAAGCAAATTCGCGCAATCTTTCAAACGTTTTCATCACACCTAAATGTCCAGCAGTGGGATGATTATGAGCCAATTCTAACACAGTGACAACTAGTGACTGGGGAATGCACGCAGGGTCGTATTTCCTTTCACCCACTAATATTGACGGGTCTGCATCACGCCTGATCACATCAAATTGATCAATGAAAAACGGTGAGGCCCTACGCAAAGTAGATTCCTCGCACATGCGACGAATCGTAATTATATACGGTTCTTCTTTTTGCAAACGCGACAACTCTTCAATTGGAGTAATGGGAGGAGGTAAAGCATCGAGTTTTTCCGGTTTCTTAATTAATTGAACAGAACGGCGGCCACCAGCCATTAATTTAGGCGCATCGTCACTTTTGGGCGGCGATTTCAAAGCATTTTCAGAATTGGACTCCACCTTCTTTTTACTTCGCACACGCATTGTCATTGGATGCGGCGCCCGCACGGTAGCAACGCTTGCCACTGGCAATTCAGTAGCTACCGTAACTGACGGTTCCAAAGACTTCATTTTCGCATGTTTCAGCCAATTTTGAGCAGCAGCCAATTGCGCCATGGCCTTAGCTACCGCTTGACAAGCCAAATGTTCCTCAGATGTTAACAACGCCATTTCCTCAGTCAAAATTCTCGCCAATTCATCAACAGGTATATCAAATGCATATTCTTCAAACGCTTCGTCCAAATTAACACGCTCATCAAATTCAACGGGTGCATCACGCCGGCGCGACAAAGCATCAGCCAATTCGTTACTTTTCCCACGCAAATGCTTAAAAGTAACTTGATATGATTGAATAGCAAGCGCAAATCGGTGCAAACCCGTATGGGGATGGGTTTCCAAATTTGGATTTTTTACCCATGAAATACTTTTCGCATCAGTCCAAACTTCAAACGGCCGGCCCGCTAAATAACAATGCCAATTGCGTATGCTCTCAAAAATAGCACATGCTTCTTGCGTAATTGCAGGCCATCGGGATTGCGCTTCAGAAAGTTTTCGACTATAAAATGAACACGCATGCAAAGCGGCGGCAGGTTCAGCGCGTTGTACTAAAATGCCAGCTAATGCAACTTTAGAAGCATCGGTAATAATTATGAACGGTTTACTGGGATCAGGATACTGTATACAGGGACTTTCAGCCACCATCACTTTCAACTTATTAAAAGCTTCCAAAGCGGCGGGGTTCGCATTTAAATCTACGGGAGTACTTCCGCTATACTTTTCAGTTCCTAATTCAGTTTTTGTTCGAGTTAAATTAGACATAGGAGCGGCATATTCAGCACATTTATGAATTAATCTCCGGAAAAACCCAACAGCGCCTAGGAACGCTTTAACTTCACGCACACATACAGGTAGCGGCCAATCACTCAAATACTTTCGCTTGTCATCCGGTATACAAATCCCTTCACGCCCTACCATATAACCCAGGAATTTAACAGCAGTTGTGCGCGCGAAAAAACACTTTTTTGGGTGTATTTTAAAACTGCTACTTATCAAACGCGACAAAACCTGACTTATATCACTCAAATGATCTTCCCATGACCTACTGTAAATGAGCAAATCATCTATATATACCAACACATTTCGATGCAATAATCCAGCCATTGTAACTTCAAAACAGCGCTGCGCTAAAGCCGGGGAACACTTTAATCCCATCGGCAAGCGTTTCATCTGAAATTGACCAAAACAATTACGAAACGACGTAATATGTCTATCATCCGGATGCAGCGCAATGTTGTAAAACGCTTGATTGATATCGACACTGCTAAAAATATTTGCAACTGTGCAATGACTCTATTGTATCGTCTAATCTGGGCAGCGGAAATTGGGGAGCGTGAACTACTGCATTTAATCGTCGATAATCTATCACCATGCGCTTGGCACCATCCGGCTTAGTAACAACTAATGTCGGCGCGCAGTACGGACTCGTACTGTGTTCAATGACGTCATGCTCAAGCAGGCAACTTAAATGCTTTTCTAAGTACTGCTGGTCATCCAAACTCAACCTATACATTCGACACGCGACCGGAATTTTACTAGTCAACTGAAGTCGATAATCAACCAATTCACTGTATCCCAAATCATACTTATCCCTGGCGAAAGCATCCTGATGAGTCAAAATTAACTCTTTTAATTGCTGGCGCTTAATTTCGTCCAATTCAACCGGTACTTCAAAATCCATTTCCCTCCCATCGGCACAAACCACTTTCATAGTCGTATTCGCCGCTTTTGAAGGTACAGTGCCCTTCGTTGGTACTTTTTCCTCACTAGCTTCAAGTATAGTATCGGTAAAACTCATATCACGCTCGCGGCACTCTCGCACCCACTCAGCAGGCGGATCACCTCGACGCACTTGTAAAACACACTCCACTGGCTCTACGATGGCAATTTTCTGGCCCACCTGCAACTTTACTGGCACCTCAGTCACATTAACACACCTCACCGGAAATAATTCACTCGCGCTTTCATAAACAGCATTAGCTGCAAACACACCCGTTTTCACATGAAATTCGTTCAAAGGCTCAATCGCAAACGTCAATTCATCAATTGGTTCAGATAATTTCGCACTAATTATCGTTTCATGCCGCGGCTTAATTTCAGTCGGTTCAGTCACAACTGCATAAATATGCCGTTCTTGCACTACAGGCGACGGGTTGTCAAAAGGCACAATCAACTTTTTACGCGCATCACCACTCTCAATTCGCAACTCACGCGCAGGCATATCAATAACCATATGCCTCAACACATCAGCGCCCAATAAAATATCGTCCGACAACCCGCTAATCACCTGAAACACAATAGAAAATGCTTTCCCGGTAATCATCACTTGAAGTTCCAACTGACCCTCAATTTGCAATTTGCATTGAGACGCGCTTTGCAATCCCCCCACAGGCGTGACCTCATCAAACGCTATGCAATTATTTCGATGCCTAGCCAACACCAGCGGGCTGCACAATGACCTCATCGCACCTGTGTCCAACAGACACCTTTTGTATTCATTCCCCTCAATTTCTACCGTAATCGACGGACTATAGTAAATTGGCACGAGTTCTTTACGCTTAGCCGTAATACTTTTGATGTTCGCAATTTCTTCACTGGTCAGCGTGACTACATTCACCTTTTCCATGACGGCAGAACCTTTAGGAACGCGCAGCGGCGGCAAACGCTTAAATCTACTCACTGGCGTTTCTTCAATATCGGCGCCATACCCTGAACTGTCAGCGCTAACTGGATTTAACTTTTGCGGCGGTGTCACGGGGGTCGCACCCCTTGCAGGATTGCGCCTATTTTCTATCGCTTGCATGCGATTTAATTGAACCCGCAACACTCTCAATTTTATCCAATCACACACTGCGAACACTAAATACAACACCAGTTCACACAAAGCGGGCAGAATATATCTCAAAAACACGGAAGTGCACATTCCAGCGATAAATCCCTCAAGAAAATTTCGCACGGTCAAAATCCACTCATCTGACACTCCTTTTTTCTTAACAACGCCACCACTTGGAACACCCAGGGCGTCAATACTTGCAAAAAACGTAAATAGACAGCACAGGAAAAACACACGGTTCAACACACTGGGCAACATACTCGGTTCCGACCAAGTTCGGTACAAAGTTGGCACGCTCGCTTCACAATAATCGGACAACACATACAATTCAGAATCAGATGACGTTCGCGACAAACTAATGTCCGGCGGTTCACACCTAAACGTATGCATGGTCAATTCTAACAGCGCTGCTAACTTAACATACGTCAACGTGTCCTCAGGGTCATCATGCGGATGCTCATCAGCATGCTCACAAAACCCGCTAATATTTAACCCCTGCAAACCCATGTGTTGCAATTGAGCCCACCACTTAGTTCGAAATATCATGCTATCTAACGAACGCGCATAAACCCAAGGCATAATCCAAGCCTCTCTTTCGAGCATGAATTGATGTTCTTGCGGCGTTATTTCAGGCGGATTGCATGGATCCTCTGCTTCCTCATCCGAACTTTCAAGACCTGGTAAAACCCTAATCATGCGCACATATTCCTTACTTTCTTGCACGCTGCGTGCATGATTCACTGAGTTCGCAGACACGCGCGTCGGATTTAACGCAGTCAATTCAGTTGACGGAGGGGCCGCAATGGCCATTTGCGATGATTGAACTTGTTGCACTGGGGACCAACCAGTAGTTGACACTTGCGCGGGAGGGGGATAATACAGGTAAGGCGCCGCTTGCATGGAATATACAGGTTGCTGTGCAGAGCGCATCATGTTCGCTGGACCTCTAAAGTTATTCATTGGCCGTTGCGACGGCCCGCGCCGAAAATTTCTAAAGCGCGCTCTTTCCTCTTCTGTCAATTTAGGACAATCAGAGCGAAAGTGATCATCTGCCCCACATTCATAACAGCCCTCATCAAATTTACGCGGCCTAAATTTGGAAACTGGTTTCGCAGCATTGTTACCTATCAATTGCTTTTCCAAGTCAACTAAACGCTTATCCTTATCCTCTAACTGCCTAGAAAGTTCTTCCAATTTCACTCGCTGTTCCTCAAACTTTGGATTTTCCGCCGCCGCCGGAACGGGCGGGGAATTTCCGAAAGCTCCCGCACCCCCTAAAGCAAAAATTCGCTCGATTACCGAATTGGTGGCTTCTGAAACTAATTCAGCGTTGGATTTTGACTTTTTCTTACCACCCACTTTGTCCTTATCAATTTCCAGAAAACTTTCTTGCGTGCGCGCATTATTAACTACATCTTGAAACTTAGCCCCAGCAGTAATAGATACATTCCTACGAATATCAGGATACAATCCACTAACAAATTTCGCCACTGCCATCTTTTCGCGTTCAAGTTTTGAAAGTTTCGGAAAAGCGCGTTTTATAATCTTCTCCAGCCGCACTGACCAATTTAACACATCTTCATCTTCGCCCTGCTCACTACTAATTACTTCCCTTTGCGCATGATGCTCCGAAATGGGGTTAGTATAATAACGTTCCAAAGCATCCATGAACTCCTCATAATCCAAATTGATCAATTCACTCTTATGCGACATGTAAATCGAACGCGCGCTGTCACGCAAATAAACCGGAAGCAGCGATTTTCGCTCATCCGTCGGAATTTGCAACGCCTCACAAACTGCGTCCCAATTTTTACGCCAATCAGCAAATTTATCATCAGCGCGCCCCTTAAATGGTATCACCTGTCCAGTAAGCGCGGTCATGGCAGCAGCATAACCCTCCCTACTAGTAGCAATCATACTCACAGCAGGTATAGGTGGTGTGGTAGCGGTAGAGCACCCTCCCGAATTAGAAACAGCGCTAATTATAGAATTAATCGCTTGCATGTCAGGCTTTTCTAAATGAATATACTCGGCAAATGCATTAATCGCGTCCGCAATTTGACTCACATCATTTCGCAAATTATAGCAGTCAACACCTAACTTTACTAATGACACTAATTTTTCGTCATTATCACTCATGTTCCCATTTTCCAAAGAACTCATGGGTCGCTGATTATACAAATAAGCGGCAATACTCACCGTTTGAGTCACAACCTGACTAAGGTTCCATTCTGACCCCTGAACCGAATTCCCCACTATCGACGAATTAATTTGATTCAAAGTCAAATTTTTCGCTTGAATCAACAATTGCACCACATCGGGACCCGTGTTCACACCACTACCGCTCGCATGCGCCATACTCAAGGTAGAATACCGGAAAAACACACACTCACTCGACGACTGGGTACTCGCGCTTCGGTACCCGGCACTCGCGCTTCGGTGCCCTAACTTACTTTGCCCTACGGTCGGGAATGGCACCTCCGTACCCGCACTTGGCTTGCCTTGCTCAAAGGTCGGGAATGACTCCTCCGCACCTCTTTCAGGGACCGGTCCTTCCGCGTCCACCCAGCAGTTGACGTCAAAGTCGTTAGGTTCGTCACTCAACTCAGCGGTTCCCGGTTCAGAACAGTGCGCGTCCGTACTGAACTGAACCAATTTCGATTTTTTCTTACTTTTCCGCTTTTCCCTTTTTTGCCCACTAATAATTTCGTCAGTTTCACGTCCCAAAACAAAAATATCCGTGCTTATCGGTTGCGTCGATCGGGTAGCCTTCCGTTCCTCCAGCCGGGCGGTGGTTCGTTTGTTCTCACCAGCGATTGTCAAACGGTGATCAGTCGCCTGAACTCACTGGGAATATTAAACAAACCACTCGCTGCTACCAGTTGTCATGAATTTTCACCGGCTACTTTTTACTCAACCAAATTCCACTTTGGCAAACTGCCAAGTTTTACCGATCTCACACCTACTCGTTGGATGAGCGACAAAGTAAGGCAACGGAAAAGCGACTACCGATTGAATTCGCAACACACAATGGTGAATTCACCGAAGTGAATATCACAGGTGTACGCTACGTCAATTAAGTTAGCTTTTTAGCGAATGGCGTTTTTATCAACGCACCAGCGATTAGTTGAATGTCTAATTTACACCGAGGGGTCCGAAGTTTTTAGAAGAGATTTTATTTTAGGCGATTTTTAGACTCAGAATTCACACATTTAGATAGAACACAGGGAACACACTGAGAGCGAGTTTCTAACCAGCGGCACAAAACCTTCGAAATAACTCCAAGAAAATGAAACCGAAGCAATTTCGACTGAATCGACCCCTACTCTAAATTACGGTACGCTTTTATACGCAACAACATAAGCCAAGTCCAGACAACACTTCCACATACCACGAGAAGCATGCTTACAAACGACTTTACAGACACACGGAATTTTAAAACGGGCATACCTAAAATTATTCACGGCGTCAGTTTACAGGATACGTCGATCAACTACACAAAAACACAAAGAATTCACGCGCCAAAAATCGGGATGGGAACAAGAGCGAGTACAAAAATAGAAAATGAGAAAATGAACGAATGCGACAAGAATAAAAAGAACAGGAAAAACACACGAGATACTGTAAAAACTTGTTTTAGCGCGAAAAAAATGGCGGGCGATTCAAATTTTACTCAGCGAACTCTACCGAAATCCCAAAACCACCTCCACGAACGGGGAAACACACAGCAATTAGCGAAACAAATAAACACGCGAACAGTAATCCCATCAGCAAAAAGAGCGTATAATAAACGAAAATGACGTTGATATCCAAAGCGTAAGAAGCACACGTATTATTAATGCACAACGAAAAAATGTCGTAAGCGGGATAATCCATGATAAGATTAGGATACCGGTAAGGCGAACGAAATTAATTTTCACACTGACTGTCAAGGAAAAAATGAATTACGGTACCGTTTTAAAGACTCTTAGCGGAAATTCTATCAGAGTGATAAAATAAATACGCACTCAAATCAGATCACCTTTACACTTATCAAAATATTCGGGGAAAAAACAGGAAAAACAAGCGGCTTATTATTTCATCTCTTTGTATAATAAAGATCAACCACGAAATTTGCATAAATTCCTAAATATCCAAATGTCAAGTTATCAGTTTTCTAGGGGAAAGGAAAATACAAAAAAAATTCAATCTAGGATTAGGTAGATAAGAAAAATAGCGAAGTTGCAAACGTAAAATCAAATAAAAATTAACATACTCGAGTTTTACCTATTCCCTACCAAACCTAAAGTTAAAATGAATATGAAGTCGGTATAACGCTTAACAGAAATACGAACGCAAATGATTGGCAACTTGAAAGTTTATAAATTTCAATCTTTGTAGCTTAAATGCATGTTTAGATTGCATGACTTTTTGAAGTTTAAAAAAAAATAATAAAAAAACAAAACAAACTCAAGTGAATCCACTGCCACATGCCGAAACGCAACAGCCATTAACTACCGAAGGCACTTATCACGAAAATGACCACTCCCGCTGCTACACCACTCATTCTGCTACCAGAATGTTAATTTTTCAGCCACGGCTTTCTGATCCCATACGCACTGTGCAAAAACCACACCCCGAAAATACCGAACTGCTCAACTCACTCAAAAATAGGTACACTTGTCACTGTATGGGTGCTTGTTTCGATGAGATCGGCGGACTGGGCTGTTCTCACAACAAGCCAAGGGAGTAGGCATTTAGACATGCGATCATGCCTGTCGAGTTAGACTCGATTCTTTTAATTACCTCTCATTTTCAACACCAATCATCATCGCACCTCTATAATCAGTGTACCTTTGTAAAATCGCTTGTAAATTAACTTTTGTTTCCCAATCCGGAAATGCAGCAATGCACAATACATACTAGATCAATAGCCACGGCCTGCAATTCAAAAGAATGCAGCGAAAGTTAGTCAAAACTCAACCTATGTGCCCTCAGCTATCACTGACCATTCACGCACTACGACACGTAACCGCAGCGTCACTCTTTTTACTTAGAGAAAATAACTGAAACTTTGTTATGCAATCCAAACCGCTAGTAGAAATAGAAAAAATACTTTAAAATTAAACTGTCACAATTAAAATTGTTGCCAACTCACTTGTCTCACTTTCTAAAAAAAAAAACTACCTAATTAAAAAAATATTCTAAACAAATAAAAACAACTATTTACATCACAGCGTCAACTTTGTGTCAGATCCTCAATACCTCCAATCCTTCCCTTGGCCAAAAGAAGACACACATAACACAATGGGGCACCGGAAAAACGGAAATGCACGTTGCCACGTTGCCGACGTAGCGCAGCGACGTAGCCGAAAACGTCAACGCCACGTTGTTCGCCCACCGAATCGCCCAAAACCAACGTCGAAGTAGAACTGAAATGTTTAATTTATTGTAAGCTCGGAAGTGTAAACAACCCTCTACATAAATTCATTAAGTGTACTACATATACATTTACGCTTAAAATTTTTGAAATTTTACAATTTTTGACACCCACTTTTGCTCACACACGCGCGGTTCAAATTGGAAACGTTCCAACAGTGACAAATGATGTAAAAAATTTAATCCTTAGCTGTTGAAATGTAAACGTAAAATGTTTGAACCAAAATGAATTTATCATTACTTTACAAGTGTCGCATGCACGTGTCGCTTTTGGCACGCTGCCAGTGAAAACATAAATATGCTAATTGTGAAACGCAGAGTGCCATGTCACCAGAGTATTCGTATTCAAGTCAGACGTCGTAAACAGATTCACAGTATATGGTTAACACCAACCCGCGCATAGCGCAACGATCACACCGGATTTTCATAAAACATTTTGATCACGCTCATCCAGGGCCGTATCCAGGGGGGGGGGGCGGGGGGGGCTGCAGCCCCCCCCCCCCCCCCTCCCGGGGCGAGACCAAAAAGTGACCGGAAAATGCGACTTTTTCAACGTCAGCGTAAAAAAATTTTGCGCGCAAGCGCGCATTCTTCACCAGACATAACGTATTATCATCGGATTTGCTCCATGTGGCCACAAATCATTATAAATACACTCAATGTTGTGTTTTTTTGCTGTTTTGTATGTATATTTACATACATATACAGCATTCCATGGCGCCGACGCCGACGCCAATGGCGCCATGGCGTGGCACCTACTAATGGCGCCAGCGCCATGGCGCCATTCCGCCACTATGTAGCTAAAATTTTAGGGGGGGGGGGGGGCTGAGCCCCCCCCCCCCTCGCCGGCCTCCGTAAACAAGCAGCCCCCCCGCTCAAAAATCCTGGATACGTCCCTGCGCTCATCTCACACTTCAAATAAACCCCCCGCCGCCAAAGAAATCAGAATTCCTCCCAGTGCCAAACGGTCGACTTGGTCCAAACTCCGGCTGTAGGCGGGGCCTAACAGGGTCGTACCGTGGTCCACGCCCAGGCCCGGCATCGGGCGGGCCTAAATGAGTGTCGAAATCATTTTGCTACGGTGTCAAAGATGAGATAAAATTGTGATAGTGAACCTTGTCGAAACGGATCATCAGGCATGTGCGGAAATGGGTTGGGCAGGCGCACACGTTGCGGCTGAACGGCCAGTGGGTCTGTGAGGTTGATAACGTTATGTTACAGTTACACAAGTTGCATATAGGAAACTGCATTACCAGCTGACTGGGAACCTTGACTTTACATGACTTGACTGTTTAATCGATCCTTGGCACTCAACTAGGGTTCAAACGGGATCCCGATCCCGATCCCGGATCCCGTGAAATTCCGGGATTTACCAGTCCCGATCCCGATCCCGATCCCGAAACCCCAATCCCGATCCCGATCCCGAAATCTCAAAAATACCAATCCCGATCCCGATCCCGAAAGTTTTCAAATCCCGATCCCGATCCCGAGAAACTCCCAAGTCCGGGATCCCGATCCCGGAAAAATTAGTGGAAATTATAAAAAATGAAATAATGACGTTTTTGCATGCAAAAAAGTGGATGCAAACCCCCAGCGTCAATTTTATGCCACTTTTCTGGCATCCAACAGTGTTTTGAGACCTTTATGAACAACTGTGAATGCCAGAGAAATGGCCAAAATCTCTATCCCTAGAACCCAATCCCGATCCCGGAAAAATGCCTATCCCAATCCTGATCCCGATCCCGTGACCCCAATCCCGGCCAATCCCGATCCCGATCCCGAAATCTCAAATTACCAATCCCGATCCCGATCCCGAAACCCCAATCCCGATCCCGATCCCGATCCCGAAATCTCAAAAAGTGAATCCCGATCCCGATCCCGAAAAGTCAATCCCGTTTGAACCCTACACTCAACCTCAAGCAAATACTTCACATTTTTAGTTTTTAATTTTCAACTGCAGTTTGATATAATTCAGGGACGTATCCAGGATTTTTGAGCGGGGGGGCTGCTTGTTTACGGACGCCGGCGAGTGGGGGGGGGGCTCAGCCCCCCCCCCTAAAAGTTTAGCTACATAGTGGCGGAATGGCGCCATGGCGCTGGCGCCATTAGTGGGCGCCACGCCATGGCGCCATTGGCGTTGGCGCCAGCGCCATGGAACGCTGTATATGTATGTAAATATACATACAAAACAGAAAAAGCACCACATTGGGTGAATTTATAACGATTTGCAGCCACATGGAGCAAATCTGACGATAATACCTTATGTTTGGTGATGAATGCGCGCTTGCGCGCAAATTTTTTTACGCTGGCGTTAAAAAAGTCGCATTTTCCGGTCACTTTCTGGTCTCGCCCCGGGAGGGGGGGGGGGCTGCAGCCCCCCCCCCGCCCCCCCTGGATACGGCCCTGATATAATTATTTTATAAAATATACCGTATTACCTCGAATTACCCCCCCTAAATTTCGGCTGAGGAAATAATGACCCCCCCCCCCCTAAAATTGAGTGTAACGTGAACGTACATGACAAATACCGCAGTTTGTGATCTGTACTATGCAGAACACACGTTAACACTGATGATTAGGTGACTTAAAGCAATGATAAAAATAGCAAAGAAAATCCAATCGTACCCAAATCGTCCGGACCGCCGATAATCCCGGGGACACCTCTATCCCTGCCGGAACGATTAGCGAAGGGATCGAGCGCTCCGCCGGGGAAAGACGGGTGGAAAGGTGGGGGAAACGGGCGTTCACGTAATCGTGAAATCAGAGTTGGGTCGTCGGAACGAGACTGCGAAATGCAGTTAGTTCCGATTGATCAAGCTACGTGGCGTGATTAAATAAACGTTGATTGGCCAGATGCTTCGACTATTGTCATCGAAGATGTTGCTGTTAAAAAACAGACGGACGCTTTTCAGGAGCTCTTTCGAAGAAGGTCTTTTGGAGGGTTTTTTATTCAAATGTTGCATGGATATGGAGCCTGATAGGGATATGGAGGATTGTATACGGAGCCCGGCGAACGGGGAGGGGGCCCCCCCTAAATTTGTAGGCGCCAATAGGGTTGGCACTTTATTTTTTTAAACTGATTTTTATTTTAAAAATGTGAAATGTTGTTTTAAAAAAATCAAGGGGTAGAAACTGATTTTAATTTTAAAAAATCAAAATGAAAAATTTCTGGTAGACTTGCACTAGGTATTTTGCAATTTTTTGCATGCAAGCGCGCAATTTCCAATACACATTACCATTGGTGGTGTTTTCATGGGTTTTGGAACATTTTTAGTGTAAAAGATTCATTTATTCATGCTACGGTGTAATAATAAGCTGTGATATGCTAGTGTAGTATATAATACCCAGCCAATGTGCTCCTACATACTTCTACAGTTTGTAGCATCACTTACAATGTATTAGTCTTCTCTTACAGCCTTATTTTAGCACCAAGCCTTCATGCTCAACTTCACTTGAAATCACGAACGTTCGATAAAAGGCGATATAGCTGGGGGGGGGGTCTATTGGGTGGGGGGGGGGGTTTACTTAGGCGTAAAGCAGTCAGTACTGAAGAGACAAAGCTGCTTTACAAAAATCCCTGTCTACTGAAATTGGTCGAAACAGGGTGGCAGGATCCTGGATTCTGTCTAGCTATTTTTTCCGCAAAAAATTTTTTTTTCAAGTCCTATTAAACATTTTTTGCAATATAAAATTTTTGACAAGCATTTCTGCTCTTTTCTACCTTTTCAACTCTTTAATACGTAATAAGTCGATGCAAAATGGATATTTTTGAAAGAAATCACTGCTTAAAATATTATCACCATGACTCCAGTCATAATATGACCACAATAGACAAACAATAAATTGTCTGACACTTTACATACACATATTTTTTCTCTATACCCCCATTTTGGGCGATTTAAAAAAAATCTTATTTTAATTCAAAAAAATTAGGGCGTTTAAAAAAATTGATTTTTCCAACCCTAGGCGCCAACGCCATTGCAGTATTGGCGCTGGCGTTGGCGTCAACGTTTACCATAAAGGTATCTTTATATACCTAATTTCGTACTAGAATCATGTTGGGTACCCTTCTAACGCTATTAGATTCCGGACAAATACATAGTAATCATTGGGTAGGTGTATTTGCGCGCTTGCAAAATTTTTTTAGAGGTGTCTACAAAATCATTTTAGAAAAGTGCCATTTCTGACAAACTTTTACGTCCGTCCCTCCCTCCCCTGCCTACATCCTTGAAATGTTTTGTTCACTTTCAAAAGCTCCTCCCACCCGTATTTTCAACAAATATCTCACCGCTTTGACCGACTCATCCACAGCCATTTTGGCTTCGCTAGCGCCCAATTTTCTGGCGCATCGTTCGAATGCATAGTGACAATAGGCCCTGTGATAACCGCCGCCCAAAGCACTCGCTTGTGCGCGCGACAGAGGCACTGCGAGTGGGTGGATGTTGAAATCATCAGTTACAGATGTGTCGTGCACAAGAATACAGGTAATTCAAGCTTTACACCATTTACAACCATTAGCAACACCATTTCTTTAGAAAATCAGTTGTGCTGTGGCTGCCGGCTGTGTGCCGTAATTACGACAGCCTATTCTGACATTCTGCATTAAACAATATATTTTACAGGGTGCGGGACTGGTCCCTTGAAAAACACGATGTTAATGGCAAATGCGCACCCCTAGGGCTACTGAAAGGGAATATGGAAGCTTTTTGGGTGGAAATACATGCAGCTCGGGTTAAATTTTGAATGAGTAAAGGCGTACCTGTGTAAAAACTTGCCTGAAAACTCACCATTAAACTCATCAATAGTGAATTTTCGCCAAGAACTCTCGCAACCGGACAACATGTATCTGTACAATTGTGAGTCACTTCTGCCTAGCGCCAGCAAGTTCTTTGGTTTCATGCCGATGCGTGCAGAATTTTCCATCAAGATTTCAAGCGCGGAGTGGGTGCGCTCACCGATGGCGTCTGCAAGGAAACTTTTTATAATATTTCATGACATTACTGTCAACAAAAAATTAATGTTGCAACACTCGGAGCCATATGCCAAGTCCCCACATTTGTCACATGTCACAAAAAACATTTTGAAGAAGAGAAATGTAGAGGAAAACCATTTGTCTAATAATGAGTGTTCCCGAACCACGAAATTCACTCACCGAGAGCATTAAGAGCAATTTTATTGGCAAACGGGACCACAACATCGTTCTTCATGTGGGCAGCCAAAGCGCTCCTTTTTAGATCAAGCAGGGCTTTTGCGCGGTCATTCTCCCCACAGACCTCTTTGTACAGATAGATAACAACTGGATACACAACTCTGGGTTGGTGCGCCACTGCAGCGCCATCCAGGTGGGCACGTTGACGTTTGCCTGTAAAACAACTACGCACTTTACTGGGTGATAAATTTAATTTTTGAAATTGCCATTTTTGGAATTTAATATTACAACATCGCTGGCAATATTTTCGGCATGGATGCAAAAGATAGAATCGAAAATTTTTGCGCAATTTTACACCCATAATAATCACTAATCAGTGGCTTGATAATCGTTTTAGTGGCGTTGGCAGCATATTTTGTGGTGTAGCCGTTCTTGCCGTATGCTTTTCATGCTTATAGTCAGTCATAGAACTTTTGCTAATATAAATACCTACCTACATAAGATCCGGAGAGAATCCTGCCAGGTGAAAAATAAATAACCCCAAAAAACGGTTACCATGGCCTTTGAGTAGCCGCAAACTCGGCGTGACATGAACGGCCGCCTCGCCGCCGCAGTCGTCCACCTCGTGCACGCCGTACGACAGAGTCAAGTACGAACCCAACTGCACGTGAAAGCCATTCAGGTGACGTAATGCAGCAAGAACATGGATACCGTATTTCCTCGAATTACCCCCCGGGGGTTTATTTTTTCAGAGTGAAAATTTTGAGAGAAAAACGTGAAAAATGCAACAATAACCATCATTTATAAGTTTTTGCAGCCTTATATAAGGATGTAGATGGTATAAATGATGTTCTCACGTAACACAGTAAGTGTTTTGAACGTCTGTTATGCATTTCCCGGACCACAAATTCATAGTGCCCATTTTGAGGGGGGGGGGTATTTCGAGGAAATACGGTACATACCTGCAATTCGTGCTCATAGTCGAGGACGAGTGCGCGAGCGTTGCACAGGGAGCCGCGCCAGTGCGCCGGCAAACCAAAATCGCCACCGTCAGAACCGTCGGACACACCCTGACATGGAAGGTATTTTGGATGTTTTACGTAAAACTTTAGCCTAGCTATGTATTGACCAGCGTCAAGTGGAATGTTGACTGTAAACCCCGTTCCTATCGGCCAAGGATGTTTACGAATGAAGAATTTTTTTGCAAACTATTCTGGTGCCGATTTACGCTAAAATGTACAATTTTTAACCAACCAATTTACTTACCTAAAACCAGTTACTTTAATTCTAATTCGTTTTTTTTCAGCCGGTCAGCTTACTATAATCCGCGTCCACTTCACGACCCGTCATTAATCCACCATGTTTAGGCAAACTTACGCAAAAATCAGCACTGAAAACGTCGTCCACCTACCGGTACACACAACACAATCAAAAGCAAACACCAAAACCATAGTAAACCAGCGGCCGCGATCCAATAACAGCCAAAGTAAAGCAACACACCGACACAACGGAAAAGCCAGCCTCGAGCAGCTGGCCGTGCATCGAGCACACCACATCCTCGGCGAACGTGCGCGGCTCCGGCGCCAACATGAATGCTGCGTGCGGCATTCTGATAGACAGGTGAGGTTATGCATGAAAATGTGTCGCGGAAACGAGTTGAGAGGTGTCAGATGAATGGAAGCTACCGTATTTCCTCGAAATACCCCCGGGGGGTTTATTGTTTCAGAGTGAGAATTTTGAGGGGGGGTTAAACGAGGGGGGGGGGTATTTCGAGGGGGGGTTTATTATTTCGCCAGAAATTTTTTGAAATCCCAGTACTAAAATGTCGTCTGAAACGTACGCAGACGTCGAAAAATGCAACAAAAATCGCCATTTATAAGACTCTAAAGACATTTATAAGTGTGTAGACGTACAAACACTGTTCTCACATAACAGAGTCATCGTTTTTAACGTGTGTTCTGCATTGTCAGGATGACAAACCGCAGCCTTTGTCATTTACGTTCTCTATACACTAAATTTGGGGGGGGGGGGTATTTCGAGGGTGGGGTTTATAAGTTCATAGTGTCCATTTTGAGGGGGGGTATTTCGAGGGGGGGGGATATTTCGAGGAAATACGGCAAACTCTCTGCAACTGCACATTTAAATGCTTTGGTTTCTGAAAGGGGATGACATGGGCCCAAATTTTTATCCCGCCTTAAAATCAGACGCGCTCTCGTTCGTGCAAAACGGACGTAGAGTAGTGGTCGGATGTCATACATTCTAACCTGAGCTGCTGTTTGTGTCGGACAGATCATATACAAATCTCCAGCCAGCCTATTATTTTCAGCCTTCGATGTCAATAAATGGAGTACCCTTAATGCTCGAATAAGTCCCCAGGGGAGTCATTTTTTCGTCAGAAGTTTTTGAGGGGTGATTTATTCAAAGGTGAGTTATTCGAGGGAGGAGTTATTTTTACCTGAGAAAACTTGAACTTGGTTCACTGTATGGATGCAGTCTGTCAACTCGTGTAATTCAGGTATTTCACTGTCCAACGACAACAAAACTGTGTATACTCTGCATACACACCATGAAAATATCTGCTGTCGCTGCTGTAGGCGGGAGTATGTATTGTATTGTTTGTATTTTATCTTTTTCATCCAGAGGGGGAGTTATTCACGGGGGGTATTTTTTCCTCACCTCGTCAGCAGGGGGGATTTATTCAAGGGTAGTTATTCGAGGGGACTTATTCGAGGATTTGCGGTATTTTAATTTTTGCGTTTTTTAATTTATACTTTAAGAAGAAAACTGAAATTGTAAAATGTCATATTTTTGTATATGTCAAGTCAACTTAGTAAAAAGACAGCACAAACCACCGCCGCACCCTATAACAACCACCTGAGAACTCATATCAACTTCAAACAGTCATAACGATCTTTATAAACTTTTTCAAACAGTCATCATAACATAAACCGGTATTAGATTATCTAGCAGACGCATCTAGAGAAACGCACCAGTGTCGTGTGCGTGGTTTTTTCAACTTCTGTTCTCAATGCGTTAGCCCGGCACCATTTCAAAACCTAAACGTCGAATAAGCCAAGATAAGGGTAACAGGTTGATATACTCGCGTATGGACAAAAGAACTGAACAGAAGGCCTTTCAGGCTAACTAAAACCTGTTATCAATCAAACTGTCTGAAAAAGACACAATGTCTAAAATTCTACAGTTCATTGATAAATCGTGACAATCAGAAATTTAAGCCTTAACAGAGACACCATCACCAGGACCCTCCTCAACATCACCACCAGCACCCTCATTAACAACAGAATAATCATTCAACGACGACTGGTGCTGCTTGCTGAAGTCCATGCGCGACAGCTCCCTCAGCGCCATGGTGGCGTAGCTGCCGGCGTCGAGCGAGAACGACAGCAACAACGCCCTGTACTTGCCATTTTCCACACTTGTTGTGCCTGAGTGAAGGTGTTCAGAAGGATAATTTACCACGAGCAGCTGTTTATAACTCGGCGAACAGGTGATCCCTTTTCGGGACTCGGCGGTCCCGATCCCGCAGCCCCAATCACGATCCGATCCCGAAACTTTGAAAAGTTGATAACGATCCCGGAAATTTTGTAAACCAAATTTGCCAAATCACTTTTCTGCACTGAGAAATGTGAGAAGAAACCTTCGTGTGCATTTTACGTGACTTCTCTTTCGGTGAAAAATTAACGAACCGTTAATAGTAAAACATTGTCCAAAACCAATCCCGAAAATACAAAAAAACAATGCCGATTCCGAAAAGTCGATCCCGTTTGAACCCTTGTCAATATTCAGTAATTAAATTTTCCCATCGACATGGAGGCACCACTGCAACTTACCCGATACGATATACTCTAGGTTGAAACCTATCAAGAAGTAAATGCAGTTCGCGGTATCAGACACGCACCTAATTCGTTTTCCACACAGTCGACCTCAGAACATTTTTCGCTGTCCAACTTCTGTTTCTTCGTGTTTGGCTCGCATTCCACCTGATCCTGCAGCATGTCCGCATCGGTCGGAGCCAATTTTTCATTGACGTCATTATATTGACACAATCGCCACTTGACACATTTTGGAACCACAGCGACGTTTCTGTAGGATCCACCCAATGCGAATTCTCTGAAGGATAAGTTGCCAATGTAAAGATACCGTATTAACTCGAATTAACCCCCCTCAAAATGGGCTGGGGAAATAATACCCCCTCCCTCGAAATACCACCCCCCCCCTACGGAATGATGTAAAACGTCATGTACGTGATAAATACGTTATGTATGCAATGTACATAATGTATTTATGAATGCTAATTTACATTGCAGCTACAAATAGACTTTATGTAGCGATCTAGTTTTTATGTCCAAATAAACTGTTATAACCGTTTATATCCTGTTTGGACACATTTATTACCTGTTTTGGGTACGCAAATGCCTACTATTTACTACGATCCTTACGAAAATTTCTGGCGAAATAATAAAACCCCTCTCGAATTAACCCCACCCTAAAAATTTGCTGGCGAAAAAAACCCCATGGGGGTATTTCGAGGTAATACGGTAGATGATAAAAATCACGTAAAAATAGGTCAAAATAAGGAGCAAAATTGCAAAACGTAATTGCCATTTTTACGTACTTCTCTTTCGCAGTGAAGTCTGTCAAAGTCAGCCCATCCTCGGCCAGGAGTTCGCTGTACCACTGCGACGCTGTAAAAGTCCTGATTATTTACGCAAGAAAATTCGCATTTGCAGATGCAACAAATTCTATCAAATCATCAGTTGACAATGAATTTCTCAACCAATGACGAACTTGCCCAAAAAGATTATTACGCATCTGTGTGACTTCTTATTGGACCCTTACTAGCAGGATGTCAACTAAATTTTGGTAAATTGTGATGTGATAGTTAATTTTATACAGAGCACAGTTAATTTTATAGTGACACTAAATTTTTATCGTTTGTGTTAAGTGTGATCCTTCAATTTTTTGTTGTTATTTATTTGACATTCGTTGGCACTCAGTTGACAAAAATTTGGGATGTCAATTAGGTAGTGGGGACCCATTATGGCTACGCAGCGATGAGACGACTTCCCAAAGCTCAGTTCCACATTTTTCCGTGAACTTCAAATCAAATATGCATCACACACCTGCATTCTTCGGCAGCTGCATCTCGGATGACGGCAGGGGAAGGACCACGTCACAAATGGAAGTTTTTTCTATCTCATCTGCTTCCAATGAACGCACGTCACAGTCGCCTGAAAAACGCACTTATCATTTTTTCTCGAATGCTGCACGTGGCGTTTGACGCCATTTTTCTGGCGCTTTACCATCACCAGCTATGAAATTGAACGATGCTAGTCTCGTTCTCGGTGTTGAAAAATCTTTGTCAGTCTTGACTAGGGTTCAAACGGAACCAAGGTACCGGTAAATCGTTCGGCGAATTACCGATAAAAACATTTTCTACTTTCGGTTTTCAGCTGGAAGCTGCATTTTTTCTATTCGTTTCCCGTAAATATTTAATTTAGCTGCTTATTTTCAATTATTTTTAGTACTATCTATCCAACCCCCCGGAGGGTCAAAAGCTAGGAGACCCCTGGATTTCGATGCTTAAAAATTCCGGCAATTCCTAATATTTACCTTGATCACAATAGACCAAATCCCCTGGAACTGGAGAGTGGCCAAGCTCAGTCAATCTTTTCGACACCACTTTGTTCCAAATCAGGCTCTGATAACTATGTGCGTACAAATTTCTGGTGTTCCGCGGCAGCTGAATAACAAGAGTAAACGTTTACTGGAAAAAAGCTGATGTTGAAACAGTAATCTAAACAGTAAACTCACAGCGAATATAGCGCCCTTGAAATCATTCTTCCTTTTAGCCAACACGCTGAGAACATCGGCCTCGACACAAGTCCGTCTGCGTAGGGCGGCGAGAGCTTTATGAGCATTCTTGGTACGCGTCCAAGTCTGCCGCGCCGCGAACGAGTCATCTGTAAGAATGCTGCCGGCATAGTAAAATGCGCTAATTAGGTCACCACTGAGTATCACTACCGTACCGTATCGCGTACCGTAGATTTCAGATTTACCGCACCGTACCGTTTACCGTTAAATTGACGATTTACCATACCGTGCCGTACCATTTACCGCAAAACAGAACATTTACTGTACCGTACAGTTTACCGCAAGACCGTACCGTCTGCTACCTTACTCATAAACATATTTATGTTGAAGCTTTTAAAAACAGTCGTTAAAAATGCTTTTTTTAAGACATCAGTTTTTTTAGAAAAGACAAGGTCATTAAAAATATTTTCCCGTGCTATGTCAGGCATCTCTCAACATGAACGTATGCAAATCTTTGAGGAAGGTGCAATGTTGTATTTATATCGACGAAATGGCGAGAATCAAGGGCGAAAATACACCAAGTATTGGCAAAGTGTGCTTATTGGAGACCTGGTGCCAATCCCACAAAAGTGAGAAGTGAAATGGGAAGTGAAATGAGAAGTGAAAGGGAAAGTGAAATGATAAGTAAAAAAGGGAAAGTGAAATGGGAAATCAGAAGTGAAAAACAAAACAGATGGCAAGTGACCAAATATGCTTTAAAAACAAAGTATATAAAAAATTATTTTATTTTTATGTCTCCTCTTGCGGAATTGGCCCATGCTAACTTCTTAGAGCAAATAAGAAGTATAAATCCAAAAATGCACAAACCGGCATCATTGCGCCCATCCAATATCAACTTCACAGCACTTTCGTAGTCATTCTTCAATAGCGCCCTGAAATAAAGCCATATAAGAAAAAAGACCAAAAAACAGCAACGTAAAAACGAACAGGCCTACAGAGGCAGTAGATATCGACGAAGAGCCAAATCGCTGGTGGCCGTAGTAGTTGACAAAACCGGATTTCGACCATGACTTTGTCAACTTCTCTAACTGCTCGTCTTCGATGCCTGTGACGTTTCTGCGAATAATAGGGTTTTTGGTTTCATAACGGCAGGATAATTATAATTAGGCGAATATAAATGGCGTTCAAACGGAATCATGTTTCCGGGATCGGGATTGTTTTTTTTCGGGATGGGGACTGGGTTCTCGGGACGGGATTGGCATTTCAACATTTCGGGATCGGAATTAGGGTCCCTCGGCATCGGATTCCGGGGTTCCGAAGTTATCGTATTCCGGGGTTTTCTATAATTATTCACAAAAGTCTAAAAACACGAGCCCGATCCCGAAACCCCTATCCCGACAATTTGAAAAGTGACACCCATGCAACAGGGTCGTTGGTGAAACATACCTCAGGACAGCGACGAAGCGATTCCCATTCGAGTCGCCTAGTTTCAAACCAGTTTCTTGCAACTCAAAATCGCCCACACTCATCCCACGAAGCGCCTTATTCAGATCAGCCAAACGTTTTGGCGCAACTCGAAAAGCAGAAACTTTTTGTGAACTTGAAGATCGCTTGTCTTTGGTACCGGCCACCGATAGACTGCTGGGTTTCAGCCTGAGTGGAGTTGTAATGGTAGCGTGAATTAGGGTTTCGGGGTTTCGTCAATGCCAAAGATCCCTCGAACTAGGGTTGGAAAAAAATCTATTTTTTTAAACGCCTTGATTATAAAAAAATCAATTTATAAAAAAAATGATTTTTTAAAATTAAAATCAGATTTTTTTTAAATCTAGAGAAAGGTATAGAGAAAAAATATATGTATGTTAAGTGTCAGACAATGTATTGTTATGTCTATTGTGGTCATATTATGACTGTGAAGTCACGGAATATCATTATAAGCAGTGATTTCTTTCAAAAATATCCATTTTACGTCGACTTATTACGTATATCGCCTTTTGTCAAATGTTCGTGACTTTAAGTGAAGTTCAGCATGGAATAGTGCTTAAATAAGGTTGTAAAAGAAGGCTAATACATTGACAGTGATGTTACACACTGTAGAAGTATGTGGGAGCTAGGGTTGAAAAAAAACGTTTTTTTTAAACTCGATGGTTTTTCAAAAAAAAACGTTTTTTAAATAAAAAACGTTTTTTTTTATAACCCCCCATATATGACCTAGTGTCAACTTATATAGGTATATCAGACAGTGGCAATACTCTGTGATGTTAAATATGACCATATAATGGCTGTGGAACCATGGGATACCATTATAAGTGCTGATTTGTGTCAAAAATATCTATTTTTTTGTTGACATGTTTGTATATTGCCTTATAGTTGAATGTTCCTGACTTCAGGTGAAGTTTGGCACGGAATAGTGATCAAACAGTGTTATAAAAGGAGGTTGTTCTTTGGGAGTGAAGTTACACACTGTGAAGGTACATGGAAGCACATTACCTCAATATTATATACTACAGCAACATAAATATGACGGCTTATTAGCCCATGGTAGCACAGAGAAATGGGTGCTTTGATACTAAAAATGCAACAAAACCAATGAAGACAACTGCCAATGTCAATTTGTGTGTGAAATTGCGCGCTTGCGCGCAAAAATTTTGCAAAATACCTAGTGCTTAGTACCAAAAATTATGGCCGATGTTTAATATGCATGAGAAATTGCGCGCTCGCGCGCAAAAAAATGCAAAATACCTAGTGCAAGTCTACCAGAAATTTTGCCTTTTGAATTAAAAAAAATTAAAATCAGTTAAATAAAATTAAATTAAAAAAATCAGTTTAAAAAAATCAAGTGCCAACCCTACCTCGAACACGTTTTAAGCAATGAGATATTTTTCATCAGGAATTTCCACACGATTCCCACAAGATATTTAGCTGTCAGATGGTAGTAAATGCATTGAATGGGTGACGCGTTAGAAACATCCTCTGTACCGTTTGGCTTTAGCGTATGAATGTGAATGGAAAACTCCTGAAAAGGGATGGCGCTTGATTTTTTCAACTACTTTTTATTAAAAAAGTATCAATACAGCAGGGGTCTCCAGGATTTTGGCCCTCGCGGGGGCTGGATAGATAGCAAATCGCGGCTAGGGCCAATTCCGCATCAAAGCCCATTCCGCATGTAGACCCATAATAGACACATTATGCCTGCAGGGGTGAGAAAGGGGGGTGGGTAACACCACCCCAAACCGCCCAGCTATCTATCTATCCCTGGCACAATTTTTTTTGGCTACATTGCCCTGAACACCCCCCACCCGCAAATTGCCTAGCTATCTAGCTACCTGGAGCGCTTTTGAGCATTTTTACTTTAATTTTCACCAAAATTCCCTAATTTTCATACTTCTCATCGATTTTCACCTTCAAAATAACTAGGTTATGTGTTTTATTACCTATTTTCAACATGCCAGGTATAATTAACTGTGTTCCGGGTCAACATGCGGGATCGGCTTACATGCGGAATAGTGCACTGCCGCAAATCGCTCCTCCGGAGGGATAGATAGCTGGAAAAAATTTTCTGGGGGGGGGGGCTGGGGGGGCTGGCGGGGGCACAATATATAGGCTTTTTCAAGGTTAAGAAGGCAGAAAGGGGAAAAAATCGCTAATAATCAGTTAAATATAGCCAAAAGTATGTATAAAATGGCTAAAACAGGTATATGAGTCAGTCTACGAGTCAATAGCCACTCCAGGAACAAAAGCTGGACACCGAAAAAAAAATGAAAATTGTGAAAATGGTCCTAAGGTACTCCAATGGGTCCAGTAAGTTATGCAATACATGTAAAATTTTCATTCGTATATATCGCATATATTTGAAAGTGAATATTTCCAAAATTGGGCATTTCTGACATAATTTGCTATTTGGTGCCCAACTATCAATACATAATAGCTATATTTTATACCATTGGAAAGCTGAAATTGTGAACTTTCATTATCCACTGCTGTCCAGTAGGTTCAATGTCATAAGTTTATACATAAGGTTTCAAAATGTACCGCATGAACTAATCTGGGTCAATCAAATCGCAGGTGAGGCCAAAACTAAGGAGACGTAACGGCTATATTTTATACCGTTGGGAAGCTGAGAACATCCTCTATCAGAATCCACAGCCTCCCCAGAGGCTCGCGTTAGCATTTGTATACCTAAGATTTCAAAACATGGAATGTGCCCCAATCTAGGGTCGATCGTATCGCATGTGAGGCCGGAACTAAGGAGACGTAACGGCTATATTTGATACCGTTGCGAAGCTGAGAACATCCTCTTTCAGAATTCACAGCCTCCCCAGAAGCTCGCGTTAGGAGTTTTATACCTAAGATTTCAAAACATGCTTTTTGCAGAAATCGAGGGTCGATTGTATCACATGTGAGGCCAAAACTAAGGAGACCTAACGGCTATATTTTATACCGTTGTGAAGCTGAGAACCTCCTCTTTCAGAATCCACAGCCTCCCCAGAGGCTCGCGTTAGCATTTTTATACCTAAGATATCAAAACGTGATGTGCGCCCTAATCTAAAGTTGATTGTATCACATGTGGGGCCGGAACCAGGAAAAACTAAATGCTGTGGTCTATACCATTGGAAAGCTTAGAAAATTCTCTTTCAGAAACTGCCACTCTCCAGAAGGTTCACTGTCACGATTTTATACATAAGATTTGAAAACGTGGAATGCGCCCCAATCAAGGGTTGATTGTATTGCATGTGAGGCCGGAACCAGGAAAAACTAAATGCTGTGATTCATACCATTGGAAAGCTGAGATAATTCTCTTTCAGATAGTACCACTCTCCAGAAGGTTCACCGTCACGATTTTATACATAAGATTTGAAAACGTGGAATGCACCCCAATCAAGGGTTGATTGTATTGCATGTGAGGCCGGAACCAGGAAAAACTAAATGCTGTGATTCATACCATTGGAAAGCTGAGATAATTCTCTTTCAGATAGTACCACTCTCCAGAAGGTTCACCGTCACGATTTTATACCTAAGATTTCAAAACATGCGGTTTGCAGAAATCCAGGTCGATCGTATTGCATGTGAGGCCGGAACTAAGGAGACGTAACGGCTATATTTGATACCGTTGCGAAGCTGAGAACATTCTCTTTCAGAATTCACAGCCTCCCCAGAAGCTTGCGTTAGGATTTTCATACCTAAGATTTCAAAACATGCTTTGTGCAGAAATCAAGGGTCAATTGTATCACATGTGAGGCCAAAACTAAGGAGACGTAACGGCTATATTTGATACCGTTGTGAAGCTGAGAACCTCCTCTTTCAGAATCCACAGCCTCCCCAGAGGCTCGCATTAGCATTTTTATACCTAAGATTTCAAAACGTGATGTGTGCCCTAATCTAGGGTTGATTGTATTGCATGTGGGGCCGGAACCAGGAAAAACTAAATGCTGTGGTCTATACCATTGGAAAGCTTAGAAAATTCTCTTTCAGAAACTGCCACTCTCCAGAAGGTTCACTGTCACGATTTTATACATAAGATTTGAAAACGTGGAATGCACCCCAATCAAGGGTTGATTGTATTGCATGTGAGGCCAGAACCAGGAAAAACTAAATGCTGTGATTCAGACCATTGGAAAGCTGAGATAATTCTCTCTCAGATAGTACCACTCTCCAGGATGTTCACCGTCATGATTTTATACCTAAGATTTCAAAACATGCGGTTTGCAGAAATCCAGGGTCAATCATATTGCATGTGAGGCCGGAACTAAGGAGATGTAACGGCTATATTTGATACCATTGCGAAGCTGAGGACATCCTCTTTCAGAATCCACAGCTTCCCCAGAGGCTCGCGTTAGGATTTTTATACCTAAGATTTCAAAACATGCTTTGTGCAGAAATCAAGGGTTGATTGTATCACATGTGAGGCCAAAACTAAGGAGACGTAACGGCTATATTTGATACCGTTGTGAAGCTGAGAACCTCCTCTTTCAGAATCCACAGCCTCCCCAGAGGCTCGCATTAGCATTTTTATACCTAAGATTTCAAAACGTTATGCGCGCCCTAATCTAGGGTTGATTGTATCGCATGTGGGGCTGGAACCAGGAAAAACTAAATGCTGTGGTCTATACCATTGGAAATAGGGCTCGAACTCGACTCGACTCGACTCGACTCGACTCGTGACTCGAGGGTAAAACTGGGTACCGACTCGACTCGACAGACTCGACCGGAACAATATGACCCAAACTCGAGACTCGAGGTTTTGGCCTGACTCGACTCGAAATTTTGGCAAATTTCGAGTCGGGGTTCACCATTGAATCATGTCAAAGATATCTAATTAACTATGAATTTTTAAACATATTTTTCAAAATTTTTGCGCGAAATCACGCATTTCGACGCCAAATGCAAAATATATCATTAATTGGTCTGCTGTATGCATAGAATTATGTCTAAAGTTAAGTTTCTGATTGCTATGCAATTCTACAGAACGAAACACACACCATCTCAAATACATTGTGCAATGTTGGCACATATCCTCAAATATGTAATATAGTTGAAGTAACTTCTTTTTTTGGTTTGAATGAATAAATGAATATGAATATGACAATGTTTGGGCAGTATGTGTCTTAGCCACCTTTTCGCGGTGTTGTTGCATGGTGTGACTGAATCCCCACCATTCACCAGCCTCTGTAGACAAACACCCCATTCAAAAATCTCTGGTTGTAGCTGATGATCTTCATATGATAGGTGCCCCCATCTTCTTCTTGAAAATGCAAAAGAATATGTGTTTCTTACAAGGGAAATTGGTTTCCATTCCTTGCCTGAAATTGGCTGTACATGTATTTAATTTGCTGGCTGGTTTAGGGATATAATGTTTTCAATCGTTTTCTTTAAAAAAATTGTACTTATTATAAAAACTGGGTCAATAAAATGTGTTGCTTTTCCATTGCCAGGCTGGTTTTTATGCAACTTTTTTGTGGCAACATCAAGAGAGTGAAAATGTGTGACAAAAAGTTATAGTTTTGCTTTATCTTGATACCAAAATGAACTGTTGGCATTAGAAGTCATTAAGTGTGTGTGAAAACTTTGGTAGAGAAACCAGTATCTGAAATTTCTGCAAGCATCATTCCAAAATGTAACGCATCTGACTCGACTCGAGACTCGAGATTTTTGACTGACTCGACTCGACTTTTCACTAACTCGCCCGACTCGACTCGCCGACTCGACCGGAAAAATTTTGGGGTCGCGACTCGAACTCGAGTTTGAAAAAAATCGAGTTTCGAGCCCTAATTGGAAAGCTTAGAAAATTCTCTTTCAGAAACTGCCACTCTCCAGAAGGTTCACCGTCACAATTTTATACATAAGATTTGAAAACGTGGAATGTGCCCCAATCAAGGGTTGATTGTATTGCATGTGAGGCCAGAACCAGGAAAAACTAAATGCTGTGATTCATACCATTGGAAAGCTTAGAAAATTCTCTTTCAGAAACTGCCACTCTCCAGAAGGTTCACCGTCACGATTTTATACATAAGATTTGAAAACGTGGAATGCACCCCAATCAAGGGTTGATTGTATTGCATGTGAGGCCGGAACTAAGGAGACGTAACGGCTATATTTGATACCGTTGCGAAGCTGAGAACATCCTCTTTCAGAATTCACAGCCTCCCCAGAAGCTTGCGTTAGGATTTTCATACCTAAGATTTCAAAACATGCTTTGTGCAGAAATCAAGGGTCAATTGTATCACATGTGAGGCCAAAACTAGGAGACGTAACGGCTATATTTGATACCGTTGTGAAGCTGAGAACCTCCTCTTTCAGAATCCACAGCCTCCCCAGAGGCTCGCGTTAGCATTTTTATACCTAAGATTTCAAAACGTGATGTGTGCCCTAATCTGGATTTCAACCTGGATTTCAGCAAACCGCATGTTTTGAAATCTTAGGTATAAAATCTTGA